>OY728148.1:1181159905-1182440352 GCA_963277665.1 Viscum album | reverse complement strand
TATTAGGAATGATTTCATATTGATCATAGGGGTAATTTTATGTGTTGATGTATGTTATGAATACAATTGGGTATTTATTTTCTGATAAAAAGTTCATTTATAGTGTAAATAATAAAGGATAATTGTGGTCTTTTGTAAGTGAGGTGAGTGGCACAATTGTAATTTGAAAGTAAAATGGTGTTTCTACATTATTAACATGAAAAAAAGATAAAAAATTGTCCATTATCAGGAATTATAAATTATAAGGTAAAATAATGGTTTTAAAATTGATTATAAAAAAGGTATTTAGGTTATAATTTCTATCATAATTCTACTACCCCCCCACTAACTTGTTTTAACCTTCACCATGTTATTTAATTTTTACTTTGTTCACTATTTGTTATTGTATATAATTATGTTTAATTTTATTATCTAACATAAATAATTCTAATTAAAAATATTTCATCCATTTTCCCACAATAAATTTATATCATTTCAAAATTTTAATTTAATATAAAAACTATATACGTGATGAAAATCAACTATTGAAGATGTATATTTTTAATGAAAAATATCTTTTATATTAACTATATGATTAATAATATTTATTGTATGTATATAAAGTAATATTTTATGATATATAATCTATAAATTTCCCTTAATACATTCCCTATTATTTGTTGTATTAGTTAATTAAAAATGCTAAAAATTATCCACTTTCAAATAGTTTATTGAAAAATTTTATTTTAAAACCTTAATATTTACTTATACCAAAAGAAAGTATATAGATAATTGAAATTTAATTATGGGGATTAAATATATTTAAAAATAATTATTATTTAAAATTAAGTAATAAAAAAATTATACTTTTATATTACATAATTTATTTATAAGAAATAATAGTTTTATAAAAATCAGTATTTTAATCTATTCATTGAAAATTCAATATTTTCCCCCAAAATCCCAAATTTTCCGCCCCTGTGATATTACATATGTGGAATTCAAAACATATGTTAATTTGAACAAATAAATTGTCTAAAATATGAAAAAATTAATTATATTTTATTTCATGAAACATAATAAATATATTTATTAAAGAAAACATACTTTTGAACAATAAAAATACATTGCTATAAATTTTATTATTATTTAACAAGAATTTTTCAATAAATAAAATTTATTCGAAAATATAAATATATATTTCATAATTTAGTTAATAATAATCATTCCCACAAATTAAAAGGCTTTGATAAATAGTTATATATATCACTTCTCATTTCTGGTATGTTTCATTGTTGAATATGATATCAAACATAATTATGCTGCATAAGATTTTAGGATTACTAAATATATATAATTATAAAATTGATCTATATATTTATCCCACAAATGGTATAGAATCAAAAGTCATTCAATATATGATAGCAGTCCTAAAAGTGTGATTAACATCAAAAAAAATTAATGAATCAATTATCAATCTCAAGGTAACAAAGGATGTATGATTTGATTTATTAAATTCATTAAAAAATATTTTCTAAAAAACAATACTAAATTTCAATATATGTGTAATATATACTATATTTACTTTATGAAAAAAATTAATTAAAAATATATATATCACATTCATAAAATTACTTTTAATTTTTATTCATACAATAATATATTTGCATTCAAAAGATTAATGTAAAAGAACTAATCAAAAATTAATATATGTTTCTCATAATTCCAATGAGTTTTAAAATTCACTTGGGTATCAGGAATAATAATAACTCACTAATGAAAATAATTAAAATTTTTAATATTTATTTCTTATTAATATATTTTCCTCAATATCTTAGGTAAGACTAATAAGATCATATTTTCTTTAATAGTATTAATATAACAAGACAAAAAAACAATTAATTATACTATATTATTTGGTTGTAAGTAATATTGGTTAATAGACACATTTCATTCTCAATATCATTTTCTTGATCTAGTTTAAAACAAATACAAAAAAACAAAAATTATTATTTGTAAAATTAGTTTAAATAATAATATAAATATGAAATATCATTCTTATGATGTCTTATTCAATGTAACCATCATTCAAACTATGAAACATTAGTTTCAACTATGTCAATCGTTTTTCATCCAGTAACATTTTTTGTCGAATGAAGGCTACATTAAGTAATTTTAAAACATACTAAATAACATTATCCATCAATGTAACCTTGAAATTAATCTTATATGTTAATTTATAAAATTACTATGACCAACCAAGTAATACCATAGTGAAGCGTATAACATTTCATTAAGTAATAAGCATAATTAAATTGCATTAGGGTGATGATCAATTCAATTATCGACGAATCCTTTGGGTATACACTACTTAGGTGGATATTTTACATAGCCACATCTATTCCCAATACCAGGATATGAATTTATTTCTAAAAACCCACATAATAATTATTTTACCCTTATTCTTTGATGTCATGTTATACATACACTAATAACTAGTGTTTTCACTATTGTTTTCTAAACATAATCCAATTAATTACTAAACTAATAAAAAAACATAACATTTCCTCAAAGACCAAATCTAGAATCCCATGCTATAAAATACTTTATTTCACATTATTAGCATAATTAAAATAGTAAATCACATAAATATGTCATCATAAAAACAATTAAAAGTTCTAGTGTAATTTGAGACTAACTATATAGAAAACATGTTTTACAATTAATGTGAAAATTTACCCATAATTTCATCATATAATTCCTTCTCTTACACTTATCTAATGTCAAAGTAATATTTAAAACATTCCAAACGGAAACATAATAAAGAGTTTAGTTTATATGCATAGTAAGGAAACATTAAACATAATTTAGTGGCCTAATATGGATAAAAATATCTTAATAAATAATGTCAAATCATAATTACAATAATTAAAAAGGATTATGGAATATGATATCACATATAATCAAATATAATACATGTCTCAAAAAGTGGAAAATCAGGAGGCATAAACAATTATATTTGGATATAGCATAGTAACATATCAAAATAATGTGGTTCCAATAAAAACATAGAATATCAACATTTTGGTTTATGAATCACCATTTATTTCATATAATATAACAGAAATACAATAATATTTCACATATTTTATCATAAATTAAAATTAATTTCACATATACTATTAGTTATCAAAATATATTTCCCATTGCTAATGAACAACCAGAAGTTGTTTCCAATTATGGATCCATCTTGACTATTCATTTCACCAGAATCTCTGAAGATGTAACGAATTTCCTAGTTCATTGGAGTATTATATAGGGAACACACAAAATATAAATATTATCAATCCTCATGTGTCCCACATGACAACATACAATAATCACATGTTTAATACTTAGTAATATGAATTGGTATGAAATTACATTTAAAAATTTATCACATTAATTACTAAATATACTCTATTGGTTGATACTAATTTAAATCACACAAAGTGTAATTTGATAAAAATAATTATACGGATTGTTCATGAAAAATATCATCATAAAATATATATCTGTTTTGATAGTGAATATAATATATTTTAATTTTTTGATGAAATCTTAATAAAACCATTTTATACCATGTCAAAAAGGAAGGCTTTATGAATCATTTTCAATAGTCATTTTCCAAATATGTAAATTTAAAAACAATGGTATAAAATTTTAATGTTTTTATAATAATTGATACATGTAAAATCAATTAATTTGTTTTATATGTAATGTGACGTTTAGAATAAAATATTAGATTTTAAAATATATTGTGTTTTGGGTATTTTTAAATACCATTTTTCAAAAAACATGACTATAAAATAGTGTAATATTACATTTCATTTAAAAGTGTAAAGGAATGTATGAAGAACCTATAATGTTTTATGTACCTAGATTTCTTAAAATAAACTGATAAAAATGGTGGTATGTTAAAACAAGGGATTGAAAGAAATATAAAAATTAGATATGGAATAGTATTTTTGTTAAGGTATTACATTTATGCGAAAGAATGATAAATGAAAAATATATAAATAAAATGTGAAATTTTACCTAGGGAGATTAAATATAAATTCCCAGCCTTAAACATTACTTAATCTTGAGTTATTAGAAGATTAAACATTGAGTATCTTTTCAGGATTAGAGTTTTAGAGAATTAGATCATAAAAATTGCATTACATTCCACATTTAAATAAAGAGGTTACATAAAAGATAGTATTCATTTTTCCCATCAACAGAAACATATTTAAAATAAAACATTGATTCTTTCTTGACACTTCATTGACACTATCATCATATCATGTACCCTTCCATTGACCTGTGAAAAACATTTCAAAAACTTGGGATGAGCATAAAAAGCTCAGAAAGGGATATAAAAATATGGAAAGGAACATGAGTACATGTATACATACGAATGAAATCATACTTTACCCATAAAACATAAGCACATTAACATACCTCATAAAATCATGAATAAATCATAGAAATCATAAGACATAAAGGTGACTTGATGCATTCATAACATTCTTACGTAGGGAGTAACCCTCTTGGTTACGTTTGGAATACCCATGACAGTATATTCCCTAAATCTCTTCGGAGAAATCTTAACGTTTAACCCCTTCGTGTTACCCAATGCATTGGAGAGCTATATCGGGCTCACCCGCCCTTAGTTTATCACAGAACCAACCGTATTCATAATAATTCCCAAGAACAATAACACAATTGTATCACATATAACATGCATAAAGGAAACCCAACATTTCCACTTTTCAATCAGAAGATATCAATACAACACATTGATACAAAAAAATTATAAAAACCATTTTTAATACCAAAATAATGGAAAAGTAAACCATGGTATTTATTTTTTCTTTAAAAAAAGGTATGGCTTGTAGAGGAAGCCGAAACTCAAATAATGGTCACGACAGCGGAGAAGTCGTTGTCACCGCATACGTACGACAAAAACATTCCCTTTTGTCGTTTAGTAAAATGCTTTGTATTTAAAAATATTCCTTTTTGATAAATGTAGAAGTCAAAGGGGTTTATACACCGTATAAAAGAAGGTTGTGTATAAAACAAAATATTCCTCAATGAAAGGAGATTGAGACGAAGTCCTATACAAAGACGTTGTCATTGGATTAAGGATAAATCAATTACATAATTATGTGTGACAAACTAATACACCAAATATAAGTGGATATTATGTGTAATAAAATCAGAGGGTATTCACACATATTCATAGAATGACATATTCAAGGAGTACAATCTTATCCCAAAGAATCAAAATTGGGTTAAGAAGTTCCCTTGCAAAAATTTGACAGCCTAACAGCGTCACTTCAAAATTCATAAAATGAGTTGATGAGAGATAAAAAGGGTATATCATCACTTGGATATAAAATTTACATCACGAAGGATATAAAAGAACAGATCCCAACATAATGTTATGTGAGTTAAAAGACATAACAAAAGAGGTCTTTTAAAAAGAGGAGGGTGAAAGGTTCCCTTACTGACATGGGTATCTTTCGAAACATACACCCCGGGAAAGAAGGACAATACAACATTGATGTAAATAATCATAAATGAATGTATGTTACACAATGAGTAAAATAATGGGCAGTAATACACCACTCAAAGAAAATTGTGGAAAATGTAGCGTAAATCTCACAGGAATAAAAGTGAGATGAAAAATCCCTTATGAAAACTCGGCAGCCTAACAACGCCACTTAAAACTTCCAAAAATGGATTGATGTTATAAAATAGGGTCTCTCATCCTATTAAAATAAAATTTTAATCAAGATAAATAAAAAAGAACATCCCCCATCATAACAAAGAAGAGATTAAAATAAGTGACATAAAGGAGAGTACTTAAAAAGAAACAGAGAGGTTAGATCTCTTATGAAAATTCGGGAACCTAACGGCGCCACTCAAAACATCCAAAATTGATTAATGAGAGATAATAGGGTATCTCATAATATGAACATAAAAATTACAGTAAGAGTAATATAAAATAACATCCAAATCATAATAATTATGAGCTTAAAAGGAATGACATAAAAGAGTGTACTTAAAAAGAAAGAGAGGAGTAGGATCCCTTACTTCGGGGCCGACTTGACTCGATCGTTCTTTAACGTCCTGAATAATAAAAATGAGTTAATTTATACTTTCTTAAGAACCTTTTTCAAGTTCATTATTCCTTTCATATCACTTATTTCCATGTTATAAACAATATGTAATCATTTAAGTTAATAATGTTTGTTTTGTCGATATTTGGTTCTTAAGTCGAAAGTGGACTTCTTACAATTACATGTTGTTTTTATGGTCAAAGTTTCATTATATCCATAATGATAGTCATGATTTGTATATCTTATATATCATATATATCCAGAATATACATGTATTTATAATATTACAAAATCATTTAGAGGTATGAAATGAAATGCATCGTTCATTGAGACGGTAAGCCGTACGTACGCATGAACGCTACTTTCATTTCTATGTCATATTAATGGAATTAAAACTAAACGAGAGGTATGTATATTTTAATTCCATAATTATATTCATCATTTATATGTAACATAAATAATATATAATAACTTTAAATACATTCTTTATGCATCCCATATATGGCATTAACGAATCAAATCAATTTGAGGGGGCAGTAGTCCGCACTTCCTAAAATGAAATTATCGTGTTTACCCACAATGGAAACCATAAATGTATGCCAAAAAAGAAAAATACAGAAGCTTCAGTAAAACATAAACATATTATATATCATATATAAATATAGTTACATCTTAATGTCCACCTTTTAAGTTGTTATATGAGTGTTGAACAATCATCGTTTCGTGTGGCAGAAATTCGTCATCCACAGAAACAGTATGCTTTTTAACCTTTTGATGTAGGTGTGTGTAAGTGTAGCTCAAATTATTGTTATAAAAACATATTAGTATATTTAAGATACTGGATTTGTTACAAAATAAATGAATAAAAATATTTTAGGGGGTTGGAGAAGCAAAATAAAACAAAAGAACACAAGTGAAGACATTACCTTAAAATCGGGTAACTCTTTTTGATTTAAGCTCAAAGGCTTCCTTGGGAAGACTTCTGCCCAAATTAAGGCTTCTAGGAGTAATAGAGGGATGTGGAGAGGCAAAATGATCAGGTTTTGGACGACACAGAGGCTTGAGTGGTGTGGGTAAGGTGGTAGAGGTGGGGTCCTTTTATAAGAGGATAGGAGGGGCACTCTTGTAAAGTTACAAAAGGTTACTTTATTTTCAAATTCGTTTCGGATTTTAACGGTCCCAAATTGATTTATTTCGAGGATAAGGTGGTAAGGGTTCGATATATACTCATAAAATATGTTTTTTACAAGTGTAGGTTTTAGTTATTACATTATCATTTCATTTTAATTAAATCGTTAAATAATGAGGTAATTGCTGCATCATCATGATGTCATAAATAATTTAATTTATTTAATTTCTAAAAATTTTAAAAAAATATCATGATGTAGAAAATATTTTTATCTTTCCAATTACTATTTTATAGTAAAACATATGTCTTTTATAACCCCATTTAAAAATTGTTTTAGTAAAACAACTCATGTTTGTGTCATTTTAATTTTAACATTAAATAAAAAGGTATTTATGTCATTTTCCAACCAAAGTTGCTCCATGGGGTCCCCAAGTTGACCCATGGATTTTTTTGTTCGTCCATGAGTCATCCAAATAGGGTAAGACATGTTTCTAGGTCATTTCATATTATTAAAACATTATTTTTACCTTAAAATACACTAATTACCTCTAATCGCGATTAATACTTAATAAGTTACTATTCACCAAAAAAATATTTTAATCCCATTGAACCAAATTTTACATATTAATGACAACCATGTATGTCAGATTTTTTAAATTCAAAACACAAAGGTGGAAAAATTTCATTTAAACGGAAAATCAGTTTTTATAAGTACCACTTAGTGGTTTTACTATTCATCAAAATTAATGTTTTTTAGAAAATTACCAAAAATTCACCCTAATCTATATTTGATATTCTGAATTCAAAAATTATATCTATTTTAAAAAATTCATAACATATATGTTGCATTAATTAATTTAATAATTAATTCCCGCTGACAGAACAAATATCGTGTTATTATGATACAATATATATTAAAAGATTGAACTAGTTTAAGTCAAATTTCAAAGTAAAATTAATTCTAATGACCACTATTTGATTAAATGGTAAAAATATATTATAATTTCACTTTAAAACCAATTCAAAATATATTCTAATAATATAAATTAATTATATTAAAAATAGTTTTTGCATTAAAATACAACATTTGTCACTATTCATTAAAAATTGATCTTTTTCGGAAAAATACCAAAAATTTACACAAAGTTAATATTGATGTCCCAGTTCTAAAGAAGATTTTTATTTTTTCAAATATAACACATAAAATTGTCAAAAAGTGGATTTAAAAGAGGTTCTCCATCAAAAGGCGGTTAATCGACCTTTTAAAAAATATTAGAATGTTTACGCTTAAAATTGGATTCATTCACATTTTTAATCCTCAAACATTTATTATAAAAAGTAAAAATATTTAACAAACACATATAATCATTATTTAGTTAGTTCTATTCACTCCCGCCATCATAACATCTAGGTTTTAACTATCATTTAAAATAATATTATCTTATTATTAGAGTGCAACGTATGATTCCTAAGAAAATCATTTTGCGTATTGGGTACGCCATCGAGCATAACCTTCCAATTAAAACATTATTTTTTTCAAAAATAAGGAAAAATATAAAAATTTCATATTCTTAATTTACTTGGGGTGTTACATCCTTCCCACCTTTTGGGAATTGCGTCCTCGCAATTTTTATAATTGGGCTTGGAAACTTCATTGAAAATCTCACATCGGAACAATAGTCAGTAAAACTATCACTTTAAAATAAAGAACGAGAATTACAAAGGTCACCCAAGTTAACCCATACTAGGATTCCATGTAGGAAAACATGGACATGGAAGAAAAAACAAAGGGTCATGTTCTGAGGGAGAGTGATAGTAAACATGTCTTAGAAAAAGTTAACCATAAGAAAATCACAAACATGTGGTGGGTTAAACGGTATTCGATTCCCGAGTAGGAAAAGTTAATAGACAACATTTTTATTTTAAGTTACTTTTCATTAAGGAATTCATTTTTGATCTTAAGGAAACACACTTACTTTTCATGTTGAATTTCAAATTCTACTAAATTTCATACACAAACTCATACTTTCCCCAAATGATGAGTATTTAGGAAGACTTGTTCAAAATAAGAGTACTATTATAAACTTCTAGAGAATCACCTAATCCAAAAAAGAGAACTATATATTTCCCATGTATTTAGACCTTAACCAAAAACAAAATTGTTAGAACAAGATCAGATAATCCACAAATGGATAATCCTTTATAAAAAAGAAAATCTATTCTTAATATTAAAAATTTGTCCAACAAAACCCAATGTTCAACGAAGACCATTCAATAAAAAATTTGTCCATAAAATTCTTCAATGTAAACCAATCAAATATTTAAACCCAAATATTTGAATGATTTAGTTACATATTATTCCAAGGTACAAATTAACTTTTATCTCCAAATAACATCAGTTGCTCTTAAATTCTCATATTGAAAAGGAATTAACCTAATCACATATCCTCGATGATAGGTTAATCATTTCCATAGATAACCCAAAATAAACTTACTGTTGATTCCTAAAATCATCTAACTAAAAATAATTAGTCAAACTAACCCGGGACTTCACGTAGTCCATTGGTAGGAGATAAATACCAGTCACACATTGGTTGTGGGTTCGATTCCCGCAGCTTTGTCTGATGCAACGGTTTGTCACACGGTCAGCGTGTTGTCCTTTTTCCAAAACAATATAATTCTTAAAACAATAACCAAAACGAGATAAAATCTTAAAAAATAATCATAACATATTTTAACCTCAAGTTTATCTCATGCCTTTCATTTTCCATCATAACATATAATAACCCATAATTACCTCAAAAGTAAGGATCATATAAACTATAATGGATAACTTTATAATTATTACCTGAACTTCCACATCGATTGGTCATCCCGTACATGATGCATTATAGATCATACCAGGGTTCAAGTGGTTGATCATGACTCCTTGATAGTTGGTTTAGAACCACCACGAGTTTCCTCATTGAATCCCCCATTTTATCTAGTTTCTTAATCAGAGAACCACCATAGTTTCCTTCAAACCTGTTGTCTATTTGGTGCCTCCTAGATCCATCCATTCACTAAAAACAGAAATGTCAGTGTGAGTATATCAACAAAACCATCACGTAATAATGAAGAAGGTAAACACTAAGATATACTTACTCATTCACTTTATCTAAAACTGGGACTCTTTTTGAAATCCTAACCATTATGGTAATGTCACTTATGCTTAGAGAATACCCTAACCTCTAAAGTTATCTAAACCGACATTTGATACCATCTATAAGGCCCCAGCCTTAAACCTTACTTAATCTTGAGTTATTACAAGATTTCACATTGATGATCTTTTCAGGTTTAGAGTATTAGATAATTATATCATAAAACATGCATTGCATTCCACATTTAAACAAAATGGTTACATAAAAGATAGTATTAATTTTTCCCATCAACGGAAACATTTTTAAAATAAAACCTTCCTTGACACTATCATCATATCATGTACCCTTCCCTTGACCTGTGAAAAAGATTTCAAAAATGTGGGATGAGAATAAAAATCTCAGTAAGGGATATAAAAATATGGAGAGGAAACATGAGTACATGTATACATAAGAATGAAATCATACTTTACCCATACAATATAAGCACATTAACATACCTCATAAAATCATCAATAAATCATATAAATAATTTTACATAAAGGTAACTTGAGGCATTCATAACATTCTTATGTAGGGAGTAACCCTCGTGGATACGTTTGGAATACCAATCACAGTATATTCCATAAATCTTTTCGGAGAAACCTTAACGTTTAACCCCTTCACGTTACCCAATGCATTGAAGAGCTATATCGGGCTCACCCGCCCTTAGTTTATCATAGAACCACCCGTCTTCATAATAATTCCCAAGAACCATAACATAGCTGTATCACATAAAACATGCATAAAGGAAACATAACATTTCCACTTTTCAATCACAAGATATCAATAAAACACATTTATAGAAAAACATTATGAAAACCATATTTAATACCAAAATAAAGGAAATGTAAAACAAGGTATTTATTTTTTCTTTTAAAAAATGGTATGTCTTGTAGAGGAAGCCGAAACTCAAATAATGGCCATGGCGGAAGAGAAGTCGTTGTCGCCGCATTTGTACGACAAAAACATTCCCTTATATAGTTTAGTAAAACGCTTTGTATAGAAAAGTATTCCTTTCAGATAATTGTAAAAGTCAAAGGGGGTTATACACCGTATAAAAGAAGGTTGTGTATAAAACAAAATATGACTCAATGAAATGATATTGAGACGAAGTCCCATACAAAGACAATATCCTTGGATTAAGGATAAATCAATTACATAATTATGTATGAAAAACTAATAAACCAAATATAAGTGGATATTAAGTGTAAAACAATCAGAGGATATTCAAACATATTCATAGAAAGACATATTCAACGAGTACAAGCTTATCCCAAAGAATCAAAATTGGGTTAAGAAGTTCCCTGTAAAAAATTTGACAGCCTAACGGCGTCACTTCAAAATTCTGAAAATGAGATATGAGAGATAAAAAGGTTATCTCAACACTTGGACATAAAATTTACATCACTAATGATATATAAGAACATATCCCAACATAATGATATGTGAATTAAAAAACATAACAAAATAAGTCTTTTAAAAAGAGGAGGGTGAATGGTTCCCTTACCGACATGGGTATCTTTCGAAACATACACCCCGTGAAAGAAGGACAATACAACATTGATGGAAATAATCATAAATGAAAGTATGTTACACAATGAGTAAAATAATGGGAAGTACATATACCACTCAAAGGAAATTTTTGCAAATTTAGCATAAATCTAACAGGAATAAAATTGAGATGAAAAATCCCTTATGAAAACTCGGCAGCCTAACAACGCCACTTAAAACATCCAAAAATGGATTGATGAGATCAAATAGGGTCTCTAATCATATTACAATAAAATGTACAGTATGAGTAATATAAAATAACATCTCCCATCATAACAAAGGGGAGATTAAAAGAAGTGACATAATGGATAGTACTTAAAAAGAAAGAGAGAGGTTAGATCTCTTACGAAAATTCGGCAGCCTAACGACGCCACTCAAAACATCCAAAATGGATTGATGAGAGAGAATATGGTCTCTCATCATATGAACATAAAATTTACAGTAATATTAATATAAAATAACATCCCAATCACATGAAATATGATCTTAAAAGTAATTACATAAAAGAGTGTACTTAAAAAGAAAGAGAAGAGTAGGATCCCTTACCTCGGGTCCGACTTGACTCGATCGTTCTTTAAAATCCTGAATAATACACTTGAGTTAATTTATACTTTCTTAAGAACCTTTTTCATGTTCATTATTAATTTTATATCACTTATTTCAATGTTATAAACATTATGTAATCATTTATGTTAATAATGTTTGTTTTGTCGATATTTGGTTCTTAAGTCGAAAGTGGACTTCTTACAATTACATGTTGTTCGTGTGGTCAATGCTTCATTATATAAAAAATGATATTCATGATTTGTATATCATATATATCATATATATCCATAATATACATGTATTTATAATATTACATAATCATTTACAGGTAAGAAATGAAATTCACTGTTCATGGAGACGGTAAGCCGTACGTACGCAGGAAGGCTACTTTCATTTCTATGTCATATTAATTGAATTAAAACTAAATGAGAGGTATGTATATTTTAATTCCAGAGTTATATTAATCATATATATGTAACCTAAATAATATATAATAACTTTAAATACATCTTTTATACATCCCACATATGGCATTAACGAATCAAATCACTTTGAGGGGGCAGTAGTCCGCATTTCCTAAAATGAAATTATCGTGTTTACCCACAGTGGAAACCATAAAGGTATGCCACAAAAGAAAAATAAAAAAGCTTAAGTAAAACATAAACATATCATATATCATATATAAATATAGTGACATCTTAATGGCCACATTTTAAGGTGTTATATGAGTGTTGAACAATCATCGCTTCGTGAGGCAGAAATTCGCCATCCACAGAAACAGTATGTTATTTAACCATTTTATGTAGGTGTGTGTAAGTGTATCTCTAATTATTCTTATAAAAACATACTAGTATATTGAAGATACTGGATTTGTTACAAAATAAATTAATAAATAGAGTTTAGGGGGTTGGAGAAGCAAAATAAAACAAAAAAACACAAGTGAAAACAATACCGTTAAATCGGGTAACTCTTTTGGATATTAGCTCAAAGGCTTCTTTGGAAAGACTTATGCCCAAAGTGAGGCTTCTAGGAGTAAGATAGAGATTTTTAGAGGAAAAATGGGTAGTGGTTGGACGTTCCAAAGGCTTGAGAGGTGTGGGTAAGGTGGTAGAGGTGGGGGCCTTTTATAAGAGGAGAGGAGGGGCACTATTGTAATGTTACAAGATGTTACTTTATTTTAAAAAGCGTTTCGGATTTTAAAGGTCCCACATTGATTTATTTCGAGGATAAAGTGGTAAGGGTTCTAAATATACTCATCCAATAGGGTTTTTATATGTTTAGGTTTTATTTTTTACATTATATTTTAATTTTATTTAAATCGTTAAATAACGAGGTAATCACTACATCATCATGATGTCATAAATAATTTAATTTATTTAATGTCTAAAAATTATTAAAAAAATATTATGATGTATTAAATCTTTTTATCTTTCAAATAACTATTTATATTCAAAAATCTTAATTGTACAACACTATATAAAAATTGTTTTAGTAAAACAACTCATGTTTGTGTCATTTTAATTTTGACATTAAATAAAAAGGTATTTATGTCATTTTCCAACCAAAATGGCTCCATGGGGTCCCCAAGTTGTCCCGTGGATTGTCTTGGTCGGCCATGACTCATCCAGTGAGGGTAGGACATGTGTCTATGTCATTTCATATTATTAAAACATTATTTTTACCATAAACTACACTAATTACCTCTAATCGCGATTAAAACTTAATAAGTTACTATTCACCAAAAAAAATATTTTAATCCCATTGAACCACATTTTACTTATTAATGACAACCATTCATGTCTGATTTTTGAAATTCAAAACACAAAGGTGGAAAAGTTTCATTTAAATTGAAAATCAGTTTTTATAAGTAACACTTAGTGGTTTCACTATTCATCAAAAATTAATGTTTTTCAGAAAATTAAAAAAAAATCACCCTAAGATATATTTGATATTACGAATTCAAAAATGATGTATATTTTACAAAATTCATAACATATCAGTTTCTTTAATTAATTTAATAATTAATTCCCACTGTCAGAACAAATATCTTGTTTTTATGAAATAATATATATCAAATGATTGACACTAGTTTAAGTCAAATTTCAATGTAATATTAATTCCAATGACCACTATTTGATTAAATGGTAAAAATATATTGTAATTTCACTTTAAAACCAATTCAAAAGATAATCTAATCATATAAATAATTTATATTAAAAAGAAGTTTTTCATTAAAATACATCATTTATCACTATTCATTAAAAATTGAACTTTTTCAGAAAAATACCAAAAATTTACACAAAGAAAATTTTGATGACCCGATTATAAATAAGAATTTTATTTTTTCAAATATATCACATAAAATTGTCAAAAAGTGGATTTAAAAGAAGTTCTCCATCAAAAGGCGGTTAATCGACCTTTTAAATAATATTAAAATGTTTACGCTTAAAATTGGATTCATTCTCATTTTTAATCCTCTAAAATTTATTGTAAAAAGTAAAAATATTTGACAAACATATATAATCATTTTGTAGTTAGTTCTATTCATTCCCACCATATCAACAGCTAGGTGTTAACTATCATTTAATATAATATTATCTTATTATTAGAGTGCAACGTAAGATTCCAAAGAAACACTTTGTTGGGTATTGGGTACGCCATCGAGCATAGTGTTCCCTTTAATAAATTATTTTTTTCACAAATAGAGATAAATATAAAAATTTCATATTCTTTATTTACCTGGGGTGTTACATTAAAGATATTAACAAATAATATTTTAAATCAATTATCAAATACAATTTTAAATGATTAATTTCAAATGAAACAATAAAACTCAAAAAATGATATTTGAGTTAATATTGTCCCTTATGGGGAAGGTTTCTCCTATGTTAAGGGAATTTTGAAAATGGGTTTATATAGTAAAAAATATAATCCGAAAAATAAAAAGAGGAAATACTACATTGTAAAATAATGGGGAAAAATTAAAAAAACATATATGAAGCATGTTCATGAAGAATAATTAGAAATCAATGAATGATAATTAAGTTAAATCACTCACAACATGATGATAATTTAAATAAGAACATTGTTAATGATTTATATTTAAAATTAACAATAATTATAATAAATAAATGGTATTTCATGAAATTATATATCAAATAGAATTATATACAGTAAAAAATATAAATTAGTGTTATAACACAAATCATATCTCAAAGAAAGAAATTTGGTTTGAAAACCCCTATATTGATCTGGATTCTTTCTACAAAATTATAAAACAACCTGAATAGTTATATTATGTCTATTAATAAAATAAAAAATAAAATTATTCACATCAATAATCAATTATACAACCAATTTATATAAACTCCATACATATATATATATATATATATTACATATTTTTCCCATATCATGTGTTTATAATTTAGTTTTTTTTACTGGTTTTGAAAGAGATGTGATATATTTCATTCTTATTAAAAACATAATATTTAATAAATCATTAATTTCACTTTATGGATTAATTTCAAAAATTTATATAGTTAATTTTTTTTATGAGTGATTTAGTCTTTATCATAGAATATGATATGACAAGAAGCACATTTGGGAGATTATTAACAAATGAAGGGGGTTATATTAATTAATGTATTGATGATTTATTTAACCCTTCTAGGAAAAATAATAATTAAATATATATCTCAATTATATCATTCCATTAATTGAATCCTCAATATAATCCACAAAAAATATATATATCATGGCTCATGTAGTTGACTAAACTGACCAAACATGAACACATTATAATTAATGGCTAATTATGAGATTATTTACACTGAATATAATTATAATCGTAGAATATTAACCTTATTTGGTGTTTATATGTGTAATATTTTATATTTTTAATTATGTACAATTAAAATCAAATTTATATAAATACATTAAATATAATGAAAAGAATATTTTAGTCTTAGTTTTTAAATATCTTATAGTTAATTTTATAAAAATAATGTATTCTTAATATCCTTAATATTGTATTAAATTATTATTACTAGAACATTATGAATAAAAAAATGTAATTTTTTTTTATAAAAAATTTATAATCATTTGTGATTAATGGGATTAAAAATCTCATTTATTCATGGGGTAGCCAGTCATCACATAGACACACTTTAAAAATTTTAATTTTTAATAATGGAAAAAGGAAAGGTGGTTATTTATTATAACATAGTTATAATAACATATCACTATAATATTCACATCGATGTAATAATTTTAATATAATTTAATGGTATATGATGAAAATGATGTTTTCACAATCAAATAGAACTACGAATTATGGATTAGGAACCTATTAATCACATATTGAATTATATTATTTGAAATGAGGGTTATGACCTTTTGGGATGATATATTGAGAAGATATAAACCTATTTATGTTGTATGTGAATATTATAATGAATTTTGGGTAGGGATTGGGAATATAAATTTGGATTTTCTTCTGAGTGGATATGAGGAGAAGATATCCCCTTTTATTAATGAATAGTTTTTGACATATTTTAAAATACCCACTATATTTTAACATTGGGAAGTAACTCTCAAATAATATAGATTTTAAATTCAGATATAATGGATTAATGAATTGATATTTTTTAAAAATTATCGTCCAAATATTATTATACTTTGATTGAACATGTTTCAAACCATTTACCACTTAAATTATTAACTCTCCAATTTTACTTTTTCTGTGGTATCATTTTTTACCAAACTAATATATTCATTTTTACTAAAAATAATGTCATAATTATTAGATAATTTACCCCTAATGATTATAAATTTAAATTAATTTGTTCTGATTAAATATTTTTATTTATAAAAAATATAATTTATCATAAGACATATATAATTTTATGAAAACAGTTTTTGAGAAAAAATATCTTTTCATCTAAATAAAGAACACCAATTTGTAAAAATTATTAAAAAAATGAAAAATTATAATTTAAATTATAAATAAATTATATTTTGAATACTATTTTTTCAAAAAAATTATTTAATATTTTTACATTAATAAAGGAATAAAATTTATAGTATTAGGAAAAACTGCTTATTTATTAAATAATCTAAAATATAATATTTTAGGAAAATATCAATAATTAATATTAAGATAAAATTTCAAATATAATTCCAATAGTATTGTTATTTTTTACATGCTCACATATTAATATATACTAATTTCTTTAATAAAAACACATAATTTAGAAAAACATTTTAGATGAAAAAACTATTTGTATACTAACAATTATTCTTCTTATAAATTAATAATTATTTTAACCTTAACATATTACTCATAAAATCAATATTTAATATTATTAGTAAATATTAATTATGTTGTTTCATTGATATATGTTTCATGATTCCGGAAAATATTTTTTTAATAATAAATTGAATTAGGTATAAATAACCATTAGAAAGGAATAAAAATTCAAGAAATATAAACATATAAATATTTTATTTGATTTTTATATCATAATAATTTATATATAAAAATACCATTATGATTAATTTTTAATAACTATGGATCACATAAAATATTTTTATTGTTTTAGTTGGGGTTTTAACCCGTATGAATCTCAAGAAAATTAACATAAGCACAAACATGTCATGTATATATTTTTTCTCAAAATGTGAATATTAGAGTTCATCATTGTATTTATTTAGGAAAAAACATACAATGATACTTCACTTAAAAACTCCTTAAAATGGGATTTATAATGATTAATTCAACTTGAAAATTCCATTTCATCAAACATTATTTGTTGATTTTTGTAATATGGTTACATTAATTTATACTAGCTAATTTAGAATCTAAATTTTAATGATTTATTTAGTATTCATAATATATCATGGATTTTCATTTTAATTTTTTATACTGTTTCAAAATAAATATTTAATTTATTATTTATTTAACGACATGATACAATAGAAATTTTGGCCACTACATTTTGTGTTTGAATTTTTTTGGAGATGTTGAGATAATATTTTTTGGAAAATAGTCCATAATAAACCTATAAATCGTTATATTAAAGAGTGTCTTAGTAATGGTAAATATTGTGATTGGGAAACACCCTAATTCAACCCCTCTCATGGTATATCTATAGACAAATCATTCATTCATGTCTATTTCATATCATTTATGTATCTCATTGATTAACTAAAATTGTATTTATATTTTGGTTTCATTTGTTTAATTATTAGTCTTAATTTATTTGAAAAATCTCTAGGGTTTGGTTTATTTTCATAATAATTATAAAGAATAAATTTTAATGAATAAATACTAAAAATGTTCCATAAATAGTCGTTACACACTGTGTATCACATACATGACGTGTTTAATTCATTTATTTCAGGACTACAATGCCACATACCAACCCATATAAATAATACATGATGTGAAGACATTGCGTAGCACATAAATCCATTGCACATGGTATAGATTTCAAAATTCTTAATCCCACCAAAAGTCAATTTCATATATAATGTTAAAACATATAAGGCTCACCCATTCCATTATTTGAGAATATTCTTCATTGAGAATAGAGGATATCATTTACACATCTTGTAACTCATATACATGGCCTGAAATGTTTGGGACCAAAATCATTTATGCCAGTCCATGACGTGCACGACTTACCGATCATGTACCTCTCGGGCCTATTAATATTTTTCTACTCATCTATGCATAAATAGTTTATATGTATCTTATATTTATGTCATATTATTTTATCATATTCGTTACTTATTATCAAAAAATAATATTCTGTACATTCCATTATTTTTTTTTCATTTAATCAGCTTGAGTTTTTTGTCATTCCATCATTGTTCTTCGTCATTTGTTACAACGGTTGACTATTTGCATCTTCTTTCAACACTACACTAAATTTTTCATCAGTACACAAATGAATCATCACCCTTTAGTCATTTTCATTAATTTTGTTCTTGTTTCAAATTTTGGTTTTTGTAGGTTTATTATTCATCCTTTTTTTAATCATGCTAATAAAATTTCATCTTAAATCTATTTTTCCTAATTGTTTCATATTTTTTATATAGGTTTAATTCTTGGTTTTATTTTTTAACTTTTTGATTGTATTGTGTGTCATTCCTAATAACTCCATTATTTTTATCATTACATCCAGGTGCGAATAATCCACATAGGGTTAGGGGATAACACAAGGGAGTTTTTTCAAACATAACGAATCATTATATTAATCCATGGTAACCATATGGAAAATAATTTGGAAAAAATTATTATTCATTGCATTCATTCACACAACCTTACCAATGGGATGTGTGATCGAATGATCCTTGCCTAATTAGTGTTTAGTAGGACTATTTACATTAGCGTGTACCACTTTTTCCTTACATACAGATCTTAATAGATCTATATTTTCAATTATTCTATGACCATGGGATAGCTATAACAATGATATATCCAATAAGTTTGACTGAAAAAAATTACTGAATTTGGAAATACTTCATAGCCTATGTCATAGATCTATTCTAAGTAAAATCATAGATTATCATTTGTTAGCTGTCCAGAATATGAACTCGATCACTGATTTCAATATATGAGTTAAAAAAACAACATAGTATTTATAAAACCCCAACAAAAAGAGTTAAATTATTGAATCCTTCTAAATTTTTTGATAAAATGATTTCTGACCTATAATCAGTTCTCCTAGGATCGACCCTACGCTACCACATTACTATGCCCTTATAGTAAGTTTAATATAAGATTATAAATATTTAATCTGACCACAGCCAATGAGAAATCAATGATGCATTCCTGGGAGTCTAATTTTTTATCCATTATCAAGTAATACTATTGTTCATGAACAATGAAATTTAGACTGACCCCGTATTACCTCACTAATCCCCCTTTATGGTTTTCTTTACCATTTTACCTATTCATTTTTCTCCTTGAGGAGAACCTATATCTTCTCCCCCCCCTTTCTTCCTCTCTTTCTTTCCCTCTGCATATCTAGTCTGTGATCCATTGCCTCTTATCTTGTTTATGAAGCATGGAGATAAAATAATAGCTTATATTCGATCTTGATAATGATAAAACCACAGCTAAACACTACAATTACACAATAGCATAGAGTAAAAATCATTCACCACAACATCTACAAGACATAAATTACACACCACCTATTAATCAATATGAATGACCAATATTTAAGGTGAACACTATTATGTTTTATGGTTTTTCATCCATTAGTGGTGTGCCTTACAACAATATGAACCAACAAATTTAGGAACATAGGTGTGAAATTACAAATGATCTCACTCACAGGATCTCTAAAATAAGTTAGGTTTGTGGGATTCATGGATACAACCACCACAAAAACATCTCTTAATTTCATGGGATTTTTGTTACCTTTTGCGACAAAGGCGTATCATCAAACACCATTTTATTACTAGTTTTCCTTTTATCCATGGATGATAGATCCCACGGAACGATAAAATATAAATATTTTGAGTCAATCATGTATTGGGAAGAATTATAAATGAAGTTCCATGAAAAATACTTCCCTACCACATGGACATGGAATCACCAAAAATAAATTCAAAATTTCACCCATGTGATTCGAGAATTAGTATGGAAAGCTTACGACAGATTAATTGAACCGTTATGAAAATCCCCACATCATGCTCTAGATGTGTGGATTCAATTTAAAAAAATTATCTTGGAATCCAACATGCTTCACATACTGTAGTAGACTCCTATGATAGTGGATCGCTTGTTTCGATGATTCTAGAAGTCAACAAGTCAATTTTCGATGATGTATATCATAATTATAATATATTTATAAGTGAATGATGATTAACCTGATGTGGAATTCATGAGGTTTAAGAGATTACCTCACATAATTCTCAATTAGAGCCTCTATCTATGATGCCTGAATCATTACAGTTACCTGCTATTCCACCACCCCCTCTTAGTAAAGGAAATACATTCCTTCCAGATGTGAGAAGGCATCTATTCATTCCATGACTATTGGGTCGATATGGTAGATCCTTAAAATCAATATTTTAATTAGATAAATTAAAATCATCAAAACCAATAGTTTCGAAAACCCCAAAAATAATAATAGTAGAAAAAGTAATAGTAACGCCTTGTTCGGAAGCATCAAAATCAAGGATATTTTCAATTGAAGAGTGGAAAGGGGGAATAATGAAATCAAGGACCACCTGGGTACAAACCAAAATTTACATATTTTTACCACAATAAAAATTACACAACACTTCCAATGATAATAATAGTACCCACCGACACCACAACATAAATTTCAACAATCCCATCCAAGAACACTACCTCAAGACAAACCTCTCCAAATAAATCCTTAAGAATGGTTCGCTAAATGTATTTATATTGATGAAAATTGTTTACAACCGTAGAAACATGGATAAAAACCCAAAAAGCTTTACAACACAACCTGGATCATCAAATGGACAAAATTTATAAGCCATTATATGATCAATTTCCAGGCACTCTACCCAATAATATCACATCTTATCCAATGGATGGGGATAAATGAGTAATGATAAAAAATAATGGTTTTGTATATTTTCTAAAACCCTCTAAAAGCTAAAAAATATTTTTAATGGTTATAATAAGGTTGTTCATGGAAAAAATCAAATGGTAGAACCATTTGAGCAAGCTACAACTGAAGTAAACCCTGAAAATGATGCTGACTACATTGAATAAGGAATATAGTGGTGGAAAATTTAACTATTAAAATATTTTGTTAAATAGTTGAATATGAATTTTTTTTGAGGAAATTTCGTAGTTAAATACCATTGAATGATTCTTTGAAGAAATACTACCTATTAAAAATAAGATTAATAAACTAGAAATAAGCCTACAAAATTAAAAAAATATCTATAGTTTTTGAAAGGAAATTTACCCTAATAATGAAATATCCTAGACTTTTTTTCAATTTTAGGCACTATTGTGATGTGTACATATGCAATGGCATTATTTGATTTGTGTGAATTAATAAATATAATGATCATGACTATTTAAAGGAATTTGAGGCTGGTTGAACTGACACTATCAAGGGTTGATGTTCGACTCGGGGACCATTAATTCAGTAATAATTTTGGATTTATTGAGGAATTTTATATCAAATTTGAAAAGTAAATTTCCCCAATTTTTTCCTGTCATAGGATATATAAGTACAAGTGAAATACCCCTCAACATTAGAATATTATTTCTCAACAACGGGTAGGTTTTAATTTATGTTATAATAGGGAGACTGTATTTTGGAATAGTTGAAGTGGAATTTATGTTCAACATGGAAAAATATATTAAAAAATATATATTTTGAAAATTTTTCAAAAACAACATTATTTTATTGGAACGGAAAATTATGTCAAAATTTATTCCATTAATAAGAAACCACCTCCTATTGAAAGAGTTCTAAATACATTTAACAATTCAATATTCCCAACAACACATGTGAAGGGGGAGATCCCAACTTTCCCACCACCATTTTCATGAAATGTTTAATGTGGGGTATAATAGAAATAATAAATTATTATTATATTAATAATTTATATCTATAGAATATAAATACTTTGATAGTAGGAGTAAACCCATGTATGAATTTGATAGTTTATATATGTATTTAAGATGTTTTTAAGGGGTTTTAAGATAATTTCAACAGAAAAATGTGAAAATAAACATTGTGTGTAACTGGTATATCGAATAAATAATGTGGGTTGATTCATATTTTTTAAAAGGGAGAATTTCATTCATGTTATTTAATAAAGAATGTGTTTAATTAAAAAAAAGATATCACAACCATGATCCTAGGGTTCATAATAACACCGTGTCCTTCCTTCTACCAAGTGATGCATCACCTCTTCTCCTATAGGCTTCCACAGCTGATACCATACCCCTCTCTAATCCTCCATCTTAGCAGATCATGCACTGGTCCATACCAAAGGTCCCCTCTCCTATGAATTAACTCTAACCCTCTACATATACTATTTCAATATCCCTTATGAAATGCACAAACAATGTGCACACCCAACTGTTCGGTCGTACGCCTGAGTATGAGGACACCCTTCATCCACCCATGTCATGTGGGTGCGAACCTCCACGACCACTCACATATAATTCTTCCTCAAAATATGCATCTTCAACATTATCTTCATGATACTCACATTCATCATGTGGCAGATATGAGGGTTATTCCCATCCCAACCATCATCATTTCCTTTATTTCATAGTGCAGAAGGAATATATTTTATTGGTCCATCTCCATGCCACGACAATGAGAACAAATAAAACATTGGATCTCACCATCCTTGAGAACAACCACATATATCACGAGGTCTATTAATTCATGGACCACCTACACCCGACCAATATAAAATAGGTTCGAGAAAAGATGTTCCATGAGAAATAACAATTGATTCATTCCACTTTATATATGGGCATCCTCATTGTCCACTTCAGACTTGGGGTATTCCCATGGGATCTCATCATGGGAGACATTTCAGTTAGTCTCGACCAATATTAATCCATCATCATTTTCCCCCATCATTCATTATGTGTAGATCGAGTCTAACAAGACCTTATATGGAAGAAATTGGTATATTGTCACCAGGCATCTCTAGGTTTATTACAACCCCCATAATATGTAGATATAAACTCTTCAAAGTGATGCTCTATAGGTCATTCACAAATCCCTCACCCATACATGGCTAGAACGTGGATATTTCCATGTTAGGGAAAGACAAATTGTGTTAATTATTCTTTTATCGTCCATGTGTTGATCCATAATCAACATTGATAGATAGTTAATATAGTTATATAAATCATTAGTGGAGTATTCCTATTGAACACTGAAGGTGGATCTTTTAACACTCATTTGGTTAAGTATCATGATGTCATTGAGTAACATAGTGGTGACACTACCCCCAGTATTATAAAGAACGTCACATTTTTTATAATCTATAAGATTGATTTTATGGTGAAGGAAGATAACATTTACCATTGGGTATGAACATACATTGATGATGCTAATGAGGATTATGCTTCATATTCTTCTAATCCTGCAGCTTCCCCACCACACCATCTTTATGTTGTTTATTCAACCTCAACCTCCACTACCACAACTACCATAACAACACCCAAAATTCTACAATCCCCTTCTACCACCCATACACATTCAATACCCAACACTACTATTCCCAATACACCACCAACCCCAATATATATAAAAGATATATAGCAAATGAACCATTGAATCAAAGATTATATATGATATATAAAAAAAAATTTGCAACCGCTTCACGATTTTATCCCATTTTACTACCCCAACAACCATACACTCTCATCCATCGGTGCTTTTTGGCCCATCATCTGTTTCCATGCCTACCCCATCTCTTACCATTGTAGATCTACCCTCTGAGATCATAGAACCTACTTTTTAAGAGTTGCTGGAATAGAAATTCCACCAAGGTAAGGGCCCAACCCCACCACCATAAATATAGGTATTTTTCATCATCCCTACTTCCAGATCCATTCACACACTTAGGATTTGTAACTAACACTCCCACATCCAATAAGAGAGCTTCTAGAATAATGACACTCACTATAGTGGTCATTTATATATCCCCACATTCAATCATAGATAGTGATAGGGTGGATAGCCCTAGTAACCCCCTATTCATGAGACGACCCTAAATGATTAGCTCAATGATTTAGATTATACATAGCTTCCCATATACCTCAAAACATTTTTTTGACTATGTCATGATGATCAATATTGTACTAATTTTTTTAATTTCATGGTGTTGTGTCATTAAAACAATTAAATATATGGGACATTATTTTTAATTTATTTTTCTCGGCTTATTTTTCATTCCATTACAGTTACACCTTATCCATATCTAGAATATATACCTCTTCCTTGGTCATCGATGCACATGTACCACCACAATATTCCATTGTACCTCATGAGACTTTGAATCTATATGATATTTAGCACTATCATGTAGAACTATCTCTAGTGATCCATGCTAAGTATAGGCCCCCAACATGATGGGTATATATTTTTTTCTACACCCCACACGTGATTCATGATAAATACACTCTATAGTTGATTAACCCCACCATGAATCCCCTTGAGCATTATTAAACCACTACATATTCTTATAGGAGGTATAGGAAATCAGAAAAGATGGATTAAACTTCAATCATTTTTTCCATCCATCAGGTTGATGAAAAAAATTAGTTTTTTATTGGAGGAAACCCATATTTGAAAATTTTATTTATTTTCATTATTTTATATAGTATTATTGATTTCTTTTTCATTTTTCTTGTGGTTCATAGTCCATTTCAAATCTTCATTTTACCCAAACATCTAATATCTATTTGATATTATTTTAATTACATTACTCTATGTGAACCATTCGATTTGACTATATTGAAAATGATTAAACCCTAATGACTAATTGTTTATCTTGTGTGGGGTTAGTATTTCAAACCAATTATGATGGAATCCTGATTTTCATTCATCATCCACCTTGATTTTCCATGTAATGGAACAAATAAAGGGAGATCATGATTCCCTAGAAACTATTTCAAAATTTCCTTTTAATTTTTTCTATTATATATCTATGAAATCTCTCCTCTAGTAATTTTGAAAAAAGTACAAATAAAATTTCATTTTAAGGGTGGCTGAGTCCTTAATAAGAATTAATATGGATACACTTGTCTTATTGTTTGTATTTATGTACTTAGGTAAAAATTGTAACTAATGGTAGGCTTTAAAAACTATAAACTCATTAAAACCATTTAAATAAATGGTAATTCTTAATAGGTAATTATTTAAATCCATTTTTTAATATTAAATATATATTTTAGAATAATTGATGAGTTTAGTAATATAATTAAAATTAAATTTTTTGAAATTTCTTTTGATTGACATATTAATTCCTTTTTAGACCATGATTTATTAGCAATATTTTATTATTATCCAATTTAGGTGGGAAATATTGGTTCAGAATTTCAAATTCTTGTCGGAAAATATTTCATGAGTAAATATGGGGCATTGAAACCTATCATAACATGAATTGATATCTTTTTTAGGCTATAAATTAACAAATGATATTTTTATATTATTGTGGAAATCATTGTCAACACATTTTCCCTCTAAACCACCTTAAATATTTACATTTTTATGACATAGTTCCCATGAATAACCTCACAATAATGATTCTACTCTATGATGATTATCTCTTACATCAATACTGTTGGTGTTATGAATGATTATTCTTGTAAAATGTCTGTGGGATTTTTCATCTGGTGGTCACAAGATGGATTTAGTGAGGCGATATATTGTAGTACTTTCTCAAAACCGATATAATACGATCCAAGATTTGTTTTTGACATTTTTCACCTAAATTAATCATCCAAAAATATAATAAATGATAAATAAAAAAATTATTATGTGTAGTGTATTTGGAAGGAAAAAATCAACATTTCCAAGAACATAAATCCTATAATGGATAATACATGGTTAAAGGGTAGATGTGAGATCTAGAAAGAACATGTATATTAAATAATATATAAATGGAAATGAAAATTAAAGGAACATGGTACATTTTATATACTTAAATGATATAATAAAAGAAATAATTGATCTATTTGGAGCATAGATAATATTTGATCTTGATGTATCCATTTCATTGCATTGCTCCAATTTATAATGCATTATACAATATATCTTACCCTCCATTTTCATTATTTTAAATTTTTAGCAACAATACCTTATCCTCAAAGTCATTGGATTTTTTTTTTAATCCCTCTTGATGTATTTTGCATGTTTATTTACAAAGTAGTTATGAAAGAACCAATGATTTCTGATTCTTAATAACATGTACATATAGTATGATCATAAATCATGATATATTTTACGATATTTTATGAGAGAAAATTCATTTTCAGGTAAATTGAAATGTGGGTATAGAATTTTTTGAAAATGTTTTGATATTGTATTTCAAAGAATAATAATTTGAATTAAGAACTAGACCATGATGTATTACGGAATTTACCTACATGATTTATCTGAAGGAATGTATTTTTATACATACACATTGTTGTATTTTATTGTTTGTAATCAATGTTTATAGTATTAAAATTTTCATCTTTTGGGATCCATTTTTGGATGATTTGATATGTGTGGAAAAATTATGTGTGGGAGAGTTTAATTACTTGAAATTATATATGTATTTTGGTAAAATTTACTTAAGTTTTATTATTGAATTATGATTTAATGAACTGGGTTTTGTTTTTTATTCATTATAAATTATAGAATTAATAGAATGAATTATGAAAATGTGCTAAAAATAACCTTTACATGTCATGTTCACATATATGATGTGTATAAATCATTCTTACCATACCTATAAGGCCAAAAACCATCCTGTGATGATTTTATAAGAAATTGATACATTATGTGCAACTTAATTAAAATCCATGTAACATTGAAATTTCAAAATCCTTCCAAAATTAAATTTCATACACGGTGTGAGGAGATGACACGAGATGAAAATATTTATGACTCTATCAGCCATAGATTTGAGAATATACATTAGTGGGAGGGGATGATATCAGTTATATGGTGTGTAAATCATGTATGCGACCTTTAGTTTTCAGGGTAACAAAAAATATAAGATATTACACAACATGGAGTAATTTCACCTCATGTATTTCAAGGGACTATTTATATTATATAACACCTATATAGACATAGAGTTTATAATTCACTTTGTTTTCCCTCGTTTTCTTCACTCATTTACATTAAATAATATCCTAAAATAGATTTTTTCCATTCTTTTTTTGTTTTAATTAATATCTGTGAGTTTTTAGTTATTAAATATATGTTCTTCCTTTATTCAAACACTGATTTTGTTTCTATCACCCTCTTTCCACACCAACTCTATTATTCATCAAAGCACAAATGTTTCTTCCATTGTTTCACATTAACATAATTTTTGTGATTTATATGAATTATTTTTATTGAGTATTAATTATTATTCCTTGTATAATATTGAAAAGTTTGTTCCTTCTTTCATAATTTTTTACAACTATGTTATATGGATTCTTATTAATTAATCTTGGATTATATTTTTTGCAACTGTTTTCTGATTATGCATAGTATGTGTAATACATTATTTGATTTTAGAATTACTTCCATGCAATGATAATCTACATAGTGATAGGGGTTAATAATAGGGGTGTTTCGAAACCTAATAAATATTTGGATTGGACCATGGTAACCATATGTATAGTAAACAGGTTAATTGTTTTTCATCACATTCTTTCACACAACCTTGACTATGGGATGTGAGATCAAATAAACCACACTAATTGGGGTTGATAAGAACTATGGAAATTATCATGTAACACTTTTTGAAAATAATCCATGTGTATTAAATATATTATTTCAATTATAGCCTCAACATGGGATATATGTATCGTTTCTAGATCTAATTGGTTTTACAAATACCAGTTGGTGACATTTAGACCGCATCGTAATATATGCCACTTGAGCATTAGAAGTTAAATATTTGATTATCTTTTTTCAAGGGATATGGAATTATACCTCTATTAAATCGTAAAATATCTTAAATAAAACACCATATTAACTAGTCTTAATAAAACCCCAACAAAAAGATGAAAAGTGATGAATCCATCCAAATGTATTATTATAATGACCATTGACCTTCATGTTTTCCTTGTGGGATCGACCCAACACCAACAAATTACTATTCCCATATAGAATGTGTAGTTTGGTATTATAAATATTTAATTTGACCTCATACCATGATAATTGAATTATTAATGAGGGAGATTCACACTGTATAGTCACCCATTTGGTATGATACCTTTGGATAATTTAATTTTTTTTATATCATCTAATACAATTTCGGTTGACATCTAATGTGATACACAAAGAAAATATTAAATAATATATTTAATTTGTATGGGATAATTAATAAATTATGTATAATTTATTCTATATGGTATATATATTTATAATTATGGCATTTTTAAGTGTATAATCTATTATATATAACCCTTAGATCATGGTGTAAAGGTTACACCTCATGAGATGTTATGTTATTGGACATGGGTGGTTATCCAAGAAATCAATGTTTTGTGAAATTAGAGGTAATCATTGTATGATATGCTATGTGACCTGTGAGTTTATCTCAATTAAATAAGTTATATTTTTATGTGATGTAGTTTTCATGATCCATAATATTATTAGGTCATGGTAGGAAACCATGATATAAGAAATAAAAATAACTTTTTTCATTTTCCATATTCAGATGATATACCTCCTTGGGAAATGATTATTGATTCCACATTCCTATCCCATCGTATATATTATAATTCATTTTTCAAACTTTTATGGTTATTTATTTTGATTGTATGATATATTATTATTATATCATAACATATGGTGACTTTTTTTGATTCATAATATCAAATAATTAATCATTTCATTTCCCCATGAATAATTTCCTCTCATATTCATGATATATATATATATGTGTGTGTGTGTACTCTATAACTTACTGTAATGTTTTCCCCTGACTGAGAGTTTTTGTTTTCCGATTTCATTTGTCTACCATTTTTAATATTTTATAGTGAAAAATAATATTTATGATTTATCAATAACAAAATCATCAAAAAGAAATGAAATGGACGAAATATATATTTTTACATGAAATAAGTTTTATATTTATCTTTTCTTCATATAAACTAATCTATTTGTTTTTTGGGAGTGGGTACTCTTTTTTATATGTCATATATTTTTTTAAATTATTAATGTTATGTTTTTCCATAATACTTTATATTATAATGAGGATTTAGTAATTTTTTCTGTTTATGATATAATAAATAAATAAAGTAGGCTTCGTTGAATTGATGGTGTCATAAATTGTTCCAATAGTGTTTTAATTAAATTGTATGTGTCATAGATTTTACTAAGGGTGTCATTTTTTTATTGATTTTATTATTTGTCAATATTTCCAAGGATTAATGTTTCTTATTAAATTAATATTTCTAGCTAATTTTTTTGTGTTATCATTCATTATTACTCACATTAATGATTTTGGTATTCATAAATTATTGGATCACAAGAAATTTAAATTATGTGGATAGATTTACACATTTTATCAATTAAATAATTATAAAAATATTATCATATTATTATGCTTCAGATTACATCATATCATATATGAATTCTAATATTATTAATTCACAACATCAATGAATAGATATTGTGTTATTGAGGAAAACTCCCCATTGTGTGATCATATCATCAAAAGTGAATCACTATTAAAAGATTTAGGCTTTTGGAAATCTTATTCAAAAAGAATTATAATTATTCCCTTGGTAGAATATACTCTGATATTGGGAATGTATTATCTATCTATGGTAAGATCTTATGTCATTATTTGGGTATGTGAATAATCATTTCCTATAAAAAATTATATCATGATAATATATCTATGCAATGATGAATATGAACATCCATTGACTCTAAATACTTAATATGGGTATTAATTAAATGTATTGAGTGTTAATTTTCCAAAAAAGTCTTATAATAAACATTACATTATATTTTTTACTCATTACAAGGTAATATGTTGATGAAATTCCTAATGGGATTCGTAGTCCTTCTTTATAACACGAGGTTTAGTTTTTAAGTGAATTCCTACATAGTGTTATATCTTATTAAAAGGGAATATAAAGTATATCCCCCAATAAATTATAGATGACTAGGAATAAATAAATTTTTTGTTAAAATATGGTTTTTATAAGGATAAGTGCATCACTATATGGTGGACCATTCCCCTTTATAAATAAAAATGGTGGTTTAATGTTCCTTTTCATTGGTTATAAATATCATAATAGGATAAAAATTTAAGACAAAAATCCACTACCATATATTGAAAAATAATAATATAAAATATTTTTCCATAAATACTTCATAAATTGGAATCTTAGATCATGATATCATATAATAATGGTGAAAACATAGGATTCTTTTAATATATCCATATTTATAAGATATGGAATGTATTATTTCCATATGATTCCTTTTGGACTTATAAATATATTATAATGTTTCATGTATATGATAAATAAAATCAATGGTTATTATCATAATAAATTTATCATAGCCCATATTTGTGAAACACTGATATATTCCAAGATTAAAAATATCATGAATATAATTTGTAGAATGTAAGGAACAATATATTTTGTTTAAAATTAATCTAGTGTTTATTTTGGATAGAAATATTATACTTTTATGGACATGTAATAATATTAAATAAAATATTTTTGGATCCTTCAATGAATGGGTTATTTGATAATTTCCGGGACCAGTATCCTTTATAAAAACCCATAGTTTTCATATATTGGGACAATAAAATTTATGGACTGTGGAAAACATCAAATGAAATTTAAAAAAATAACCAATTTAAATTGTAAATGGAAGAATGTTTCTTTAAAAAATAATTTTATATTAATTTCAAGAAGATTAGTTTATTTCCTAATTATTTATTAAAACAACTATATAATAGAGAAGATATTTTTTTATAAAATTATTTCTTAAATAAATAATTGGTTTATGTTCCCATGAAAATGACAAGGTGATATCTTATTCTTCACATCAATTAAATGATTATGATCAAAATTACCTAAAACATGATATGGAGTTAGTATATATAATATTATCATAAAATATTTATAGGCACTATATATTTTTAAAAAAAATTAATATTTATACAAACCATAGGATCCTTATTTATATATTCACAAAGTATTATTGGAATATGTCATGAAGGATATGGTTAGATTTCATCATTAATTAAAGATTTTATAAAATATTACCATCATAGGAAGCCAATAATTTTAGTTAATTATCTTTAATGAACATATTATAATAAAATTTCAATGATGAGGATTTAGAAGTTCATATCTCCTTGGATATGAACAGGATGGACATGGAAATCATAACACTATTGAGAAAATCCAATCATTCCCAAATTATATATCAATCATCCATCTGTGTATAGATCATGGAAGAACAAATGAATAATATATAACAATCAAATAATGTGGAATGTATTATAGATTTCATCCTTGATAAACATGAATTTATAATATTTGGAATACAAATATTTTTGAAATCCATAAAATATCTAAATAAGGATATGTTGGATAATTAATATAGCTCTTCATTCCATATTCATCTAATAAGAATAAGTATTCATAGAAATTTGAAGAAGAATTTATACTATATTAACTAGTAGGGTTCACCATGGAGAAGAAATTCTAATGCATGGTCTACAACTTTGTTAAATGATAATGATAAAATTATTTAGGTGATGATGTAAAAATTAACACTACCCATATGTAAATGGAATAATGTAACTAAATAATATTTTAGGACATTTAGTGACATAAAAAAAGATAATTGAAATTCTGTTTTTACTTATCATTTTTAATGATAAGAAAACATAATTTTTAATCATGTATATTACTCACTATATTATAATTATATATAATTTATAATGTATTTTTAAAAGAACCATGAATTCGGACATTAAATTATTTTTGATCAAGGTATAATTTCCACATTAAGGTTTTGGAAAATTCATTAATAATACATAGATAAAAAAATTGAATAAATTGTCAAATGTAATATTATTTTCAATATGAAAGCACCATTACTTCAATTATTGATATTTTTATATCATCATTGTTGGATTTCAAAGACTTTATGATCATCATATTTGTGACAAGAAAATATATTATAATATTGCATTCTTTAAAAATGTTATCTATTCATTAGATTGTGATTGATAGAAAACCTAACTAAATAAGACAATTACATGTTAAAAAATTTAAATATCTTATGATCCAATTAAATGATAAATAATTAAAAAAATAAATTAAAAAAATTGCTACATTAATAATTCATATCTAAATAGAAATGATTTTTAAACTATTTTTATTGTATAATATATATTTTTAATTTCAATGAATTATTTAGAAACATTATAATTTTCATTACAATAAATTAAATTCATTTTTAATATTTATAATCTCAAAATTAATATTACTATTGATTTAGTTATTTCATTTAAATGGATGATATTTTGCTATATAGTGAAAAATATAATTTTTTGAAATTTTGTATCATTGAAAAAATAATAATAAAATAAGCACCACCTGAAAATTTTAAAACCATTACCTTTAAAAAATATTTATAAAGAATAAAATAAATCAATTAAATTTATGATGGTGTATTTTTGAATCTTTGAGTGAATTTTTGAAACCTTTATTTAAATTTATTTTTATAAGAATACAATTTTTTATTCTATATTTTAAACGATGTTGTTCAATAATTAAATTTGGTTTTGGAATGGACATAATTTTTAAAAACATCATCAATTTTATAATAAGACGCTAAATTCAGATGAAACACCACAAATCACGATTTGTTGTCCGATATATGTATAAATATATTCTTTATATAAGACAAATATGATTTCTAAAAATGGTTTATTTTTTTGTGCGCTTAAATTAGAATTAAAATCTACATCATCTTAGAATATGACTTTTAAAAAAGGATTCCATATTTGGAATCATAATATTTCAATTATCTACTAAGTTTAATTTTATTTTCTTCCATGATAAGTAGTTATCATGGTATGTAACTATCAACACACTTACTTATTAAATTTTTTTAGAATAAAAAAATAATTAAATCAATCTTCCTGAAAATAGAACAATATATATATAATATAAATGGATGAGATTATTTTGATAGAAATAAACTTATAATATAAAATAATAATTTTTTGGATCAACTTTCTAATATCTTTGGATTTATTATATTTTAATATTTATAATTTTTTGAAATGTGTGACTCAACAAACTAATATAATAGAATGCCCTATTCTAACATATCTACACAACTTGAGCCCCTAAACATGATTATAACCCAAATAATTACCTTACCAAATATCTCTTTCACTTCCATGATGTCCATGCCTCACAAAAATACCAATTCTAGATGTCTTAATGTGTAAGATAATGGAATATAGCTGAGGAATATATATTTTTAGTAATATAGGTATTTAAATTATATTAAATCTTTTAATTATGCATAGTAATTTTTAAAAATAATAATTAATTAAATAATTTCCATTAATATAGTTACTTTTTGTGTTAATTATATATACATATTCTACCTTCTATTAATCTTTTGTAAAATTTAATTAGAGCATGTGCACACATACAGAATAACACCTCCACGAATCAATGTTTTTCATTATTCAAAACTAGCTAACAATGATTGAATTAAATATGGATAAAAATGAAATACATTTCATATCATGACTAAAATTATATAAATGGAAAATATTATATATCCTCTTAAATTCGCATACGTTGTAAAATGATATTGTCATTCGTGCGAATGTGTAGATAACCACTTCCTTGAAATGAGGTGATTATGTTTTTATGTTCAATATATATATGGTTATATGGATGGTCATAATAAATATATATATATATTATTTATTATAAGGGAATTATATATGGTAATATATGTATGTATATGGATATTCTATAGTTTAATTATAAATATAAATTTATTATACATTATTTTTGAGTGTACACTAAAAAATTAATGGCTTGAGGTATTGGTTTATGTGGAAATTTAATGTTATTATATATCGAATGTACATGATTAAATTTTATATTGGGATATTATATAATCTAATTATATAAAAACTTATGAATTAATTTTCCTCTATTGATTTATTTTATTATCTTATATTTCTTTCATTTTCAATTCATTGGTTCTCAATTAGAAAAAAAAAATATTTTTTAAAACCATCCTTATTTAACAAATTAGATTAGGAATATTTATCTTTTAAATACATGTTCTTAAATTTTTACTATATAATTTCATATACATATATATATAACTATAATTTAGAAAAATATTTTTTAATAACATTATAGTTTATTTATGAATACTATTGTTAAATTTTCAACCATTTTCTAAAAAATTTAACTTTTAATTTGTTTATATAAATATAAAAATATGTTTTTTAACAAATATTAAATGAGAATATTTTTCTTTTTTCATGTCATTTATTCATTTTTCTACATACATTAATATTTTCTATGGTTTTTAAATCAATAAAATAAGGATTTGTTTTTTATTATTTTTTTGGGTTTTAAGTGTTACTAAATAAAAGGGATGTTTTCTTCTGTTTGTCAAAAAATATTTCTAAATTATGTATAAAACATTTCATCTTTGTTAACACCATTTACGTTTGGTTTCTATATAATGGGAATATTTTCATATCATATAGTTCAAATTATTTCTTTTTATAGAATATGATGAAAATGATCTATCTATGTTTTAATGATACTTATTTCTTTTATATTGTTTAATTCTATTTTGATGAAATGATGAATGATTTTATGATCAAGGGTCAAATATATGTGTGTTTTTCGTAATGTGATGGATGGGACCAAAGTTATACATCTCTAAAATACATTTGATAATGATTTATAACTTTTTATATAACATAAATGGAATGGGGATTTCACTCAATCCAATATTGGACTCAATCCACAATTTATGAAAATCGATTGAGGAGTGAACCCAGTCCACAAGGGGACTCTATCGACTATTTTATAATGATCTTTTAATTGATAAATGACTAATGAAATGTTTTTTTATTCTTATAATGGAATAATAATCCTACTAAATTTTATTTTTCCTATGATATAATCGAATGGATCATGATAGATTGTTGAAAACTCAACAATCTTATGACTCGTTCCTTATATTGTGAAAATGCCTTATTCCATGACCCATGATTTATAGTGTATTAATTTTTGATATGTTTTCTAAAGTATAGATCATAATATAACACCCATTTTCATATATGTTTCTCATATATGACCATTAATTGATATCCCATAAGTTTTCCATTAATGGGAATCTAACCTAACCCTTTCTTATGTTTCCATTTTCCTATGTTATAAAATATGGTTTTTGGCATGATATTTATTAAAAGAGAATTATTATAAAAGAAAATTGTGGTAGATGGGGAATATATTTACATAAATATGTAGATTATATATCTATGATCAAAATACAATAAACTTATAGAATTATGGGGAATGACATATTGTAAAATATATTATGTTTTCATCTAAAATAACAAAATATATATGTAATATATGTTATGGACTCATCATTATTTTTGTAGTTTATATTTATATAAAATAATTTACAATAAATAATTCATATGAACTATAGGAATCATTAAATTAAAATATATTCATAACTATTATGTGATAATATATTTTCAGATAGGCAATGATATAAGGACTATAACGTTCAAGTGATGTGAATGAGAACCATCGAACCATTAAACGATATATTAGAGTAGAACAAAATCTATCAAAGGTATATATTTTATATATTAATCAATATAATGATTTAAATTTTTAATACAATTTATTATAATGAATATCACTATGGATTAGGTTCTTGAGATTCATGAACAATTAATGATTGAATTTTGGATACATTATAACAAATATAATTCATCATCATAAATGGAAACAGTGTGTTGAATAACTCGTTCATATTAATTCCCATAAATACGTGATATAATCCATGTATCACATTTAGGAACTACCTACTTGATATCATAGAAACTATGCCCACATAATATTCTAGTGGGATATGATATCTCATTAGAGGTGTAACAAATAGGGATCCTATATAATTGATATAATGTACTATAAAATATGACCACCGAGTTACTAAATTCACTATGGAGAGATTATATTTTGAAAAAAAACTACGAGATTCCAAATATGAAATGAGGCAAAAAGTACATGTTATTATACCATTTGAGTAATTAAATTTGGAGGAATATTTATTTACAGGGGATAGTGTATCCCCAAATATTTCATTCTAAAATTACCTTAATGAAATATCATTTATTAGATAGATTATATTATATAAAATAAGAAAAAAATTTAATTCCTTATTCAATTTAAATGAAATAAACTATTTTAATTTACCAAGACTATATAAAAAAGATTGGAAAAATTATAAGTGGTTGAAAACTTGAAAGAAATAATAGTAGTGAAATACTAAAATAATAATCATTATGATTCCAATGAATATCATATGGATGATGACCACAATATAAATGATTAAAAATATTTAAAATAAAATAATAACATAATAGAAAAAAGAGGGAATGTGATGAATAATTTTGAGGAATGTCTGTAAGTATATATATTGGAATGGAAGAAGATAATCCAAATTTTACTTTTCAATGGGTATTTGGTCTTGCATATATTGTAATTGGGTATACTTGTATTCAATTAGTATATTGATGAATTTGTAATATGATGTTATAATAATATAATTTTTTATATATATTATATTTTTCATGTTATTGAAATATAATAAATAATTACATAATAAAATAAATAAATAAAAATTCAATTGTAAAAATATCATGTATTATGAAAATGTATATTTGTTTACATTATGTGTTTTTATTAGAAAAAATAAATATTTTACTTCAAAAAAACAATTTAATAAAAAATAACATTTATTTTTAAGAAAATAAATTAGAATTGATGTAATAAATATTAATTAGTTTGTTGAAATAATAAATTAAATAAATGTTTAAATAAATAATTATATATATATATATTAATAAACTTTCTTTGTATGTGTTATTAATTTTATTGAAAATAATCAATTATTATTAGAATTTATATTTCATTAAATATACAAAATATTTGTAAATATCATAATTAAATTATGTAACAAGCTCGATTTTATTTTTTGGTATGAAAATAACATGCTAATTTAAAAAGTGAGTTCTGTTAGAAAAGTATAAAATGATGTGAAAGGTTAAATAGATGTATAATATGATAAAACATTCTATAAATTTTATCCATGATGTCTGTATTACGGAATAAATGATATTTTTTTATCCAAATTTTAATTTTTTTACATTCATTGTAAAATCTGAGTCATTACACATTTTTAAAATATTATGTGTAAATATGTTATTAAAATTCATCTATAAACAAATCCCACCTCTATACACTCTAAATGAAATTACTCATTCATTTTTCTATCTAATATTTACCCATGTTCCTTACCTAATAATTTTTGATATCATTTTTCAGAATTAAATAACAATATGAAATCTCCATTCATTTATATAAAGATGGTCCATAAGGGAAAATTTGACTCTTCAATGTGAGTATTATGTATTAGTTAATCATTTCCATTTTCTATTACGACCTACATTTCTATTTTTAGTTTTATCCATTAAATAAGTAAAATTAAATAATTATTTTTCTATAAATATAAATTATATTAATACAAAAATATATTTCTACTCATTAATTTATTAAGGAAACATTTTTCTTTATTTATTTTAAACACCAACCTAAACTATTTAATTACATTTTCATCAATAATTATTAATAAATATTTATAATTGTAATATTTCGTTGTGATGGAATGAATATTGGTTGTTTTGAATTATTTGATGGTAATATATATAAATATATTCCTTTATAAAATAAATTACATTAATTGATTTTTTAGTTAAAAAATTGATAATTTTATACCATAATTTATGAACTATTACCTTAATATTCATATAGTAATTATGGGACTCCCAACTATATTAAAAATATATATCATTTATACGACCGTTCTAGAGGGGATTGATGAATGAGAAATGAACAGGGAGTGATGTTTTCATTCTAAAATAAACATGGATCAAATGGATCCATTATCATCCACAACAAATATTTACTATGTACGATTAGGAAATAGTAAATAATGAAAATATGAAGTTTTATATAAAAAATGATTGATAATGATGTTCTTATATAATTTATTATTATAACTATATTTTAATATATAAGATGATAGAGTACACCCAATAATGAAAGAATGAAATTTAAGTGTTTTTCCTTAACCCAATCTCATTTAAATGAGTCATATACAATGTAATTTGTTTTCTTTATTCTATGTTTAGTTTATTCATGTCTTTAATATCTTATATTTAGTATTTTATATTTTTTGTTGATTAAATTAAATCTTTAAAAATCCTATTATGGATTGTTTATTAAATCCTAAAAATATATCATTATAAAGGATAACATCAACAATCTAATTAAAACATTTGATTTAATATCTATGTTCTTTATTACCACAAGTATTTTTTCATGAATATTAATTGGATGAAATGTGTATTCTTTTCTAAAACTCTCATATTGATTTTTAATTTTATTTTAAATCAATTTGATTTCTTCTCCACTAATGCTGCTTATTTATAAACATTCTTAAAATGATAAAATGTGATTATTTCTATTCAAATATATTTCTCAACTATTAAAAAATTGTTATTCTAATTTACCATTATTTTCATTTCAATATTCCATTTTTGGTATTTTTTTATATTAAAATATTATTTTAAAATCCTTTTTCACATTCTGAAAATAATTTTTAGTATTACTTTAAAATCCCTTTTCAGATATTGTAAATTATATTGATTGTTAAAATTTATTTTGGATATAATCTAACTAAATCCTCATGGTTTCTTGTGAATTCACTTGAATTTCATCTAATTATATACTGTTTCATCATCCCATTCCCTCATTTTTCATATTTAATTTTGATGGTTTCATATTACGGTTGTTTTTAAAAAAATTATCATCCACACTGTTGTCATATTGAGCATCTGTTCTCTTTCACCTAACATTGGGTTTTATCTCCTCGCCTTGGATATAATCCCTCATATATAGTTTCCATATCACTGAACTCGATCAACTTTCATTGGTTCGTATCTCCAATTTTAGTTATTTTCTTTAGTTTCATAACAATTATGGTGTTAGCCTACAACATCTAAAAATACATGTGGCTAGTTCTTTATAGGTGTTTTTCCAAATGTATATCCCAGCCCTTTATTAGAGGATCATTTTCTGGGAATATTTATATTACTTCCATGTTTGTTCCATCTATTTTATTTTCTAGTACATTACTCCCATAATACTGTTCTTTATTAATTATTATATCAGTGGTTCGTAGATATCTTGATGTTATTTTTTGTGGCCACAAGTGGTGCTAATGGTGGGTTCAATGGCATTCTAGTGGTAGTATTAAAGTGATTGACGATTTATTGGGCTTGGATATATTATTTCACATCAATTTTGATATGAATCTCTATTTTATTTTCATGAATATTTTTTGGTTTTATTTATTATGTTGTTGTATGTGGTTTTTTAATAAAATATCATTTTTAGTGGTGGATTCAAATATTGTAGATATTTATTTTCAAATAGAATCTCATATAGTTGTAGACTATTCTAATCAAACGTAATATTTTGGTTTTATATTATTAGTCTTGGGAATATATTTTATATTAAATTTTATTTTTGTGGTTTTAAGTATATGATTTCAATTTCAATGAATAATTTATTATAATTTAGTGAGGCAGCTTTTCATATTCCCTGACAACAATTATAATAGGTTTTATATGAAAAAGATTGACGAAGGTAGGATGTGTAGCTAATAACCTTGATTTTAAACCTTTTTCTTATAAGAGTGTATTTTTTTGATATATAATTTATAATTATGTATAATGACATATGTTCTCTATTGTTCTTAAACATAGAATCCATTTTTTAAATTATAATTTATTTATTAAGTCACGTGGGGTACCCATCCATTGGCTATATATTTTGACTCTTTCCTTCCTTAATTGGGATTATTTGGACAACTGGATATATATCAACTTTTATATTATGATTTTTTGAATATTTACCATAGTGAATATGAGGTACTAGTGTAATATACAATCTAGGTCATTGTTATCATTTCGAAGACAAGAAAACAACCCATATATTAGTTATCATCATAAATTCTGCACTAAAGATATAATTTTAATATTAATTTATGTATTTTCATTCTTATTTATATTAGGTGATTATTACAAGAACCTTGTTTTGTGATATATTATTGGGGTATAGTGGGGAAATCCTACTAAGTATGTTTTACTCAAATCACAATGTTCCTCTATAAGATGTTTATTGATTTTATTTTTCCTATTTGGATCCCACTATGTGATTTTTCAATACATGTTGTCAATAAGTTTTATAATATTATTTATGTCAATATTCAAAATATATTAATTTCTTTGATTTAGTTTATAGTTATAAATTATATTTATAATATGGATAAATCCATTAATGTAGAAAAAAATACTCAACCCCTTAAAAAATATAGGATAATCGTGAGTTTGTTAGATAAAAATTTATGATATTTACTACTATTATTTCTGAAAAGAGATTCTCATAATTTAGAAAAATAAATTTTATAACTAATAACTAACTCCACTAAAGGAGTATCAAGACCACAATTAACCAAAACCCATGACTAATGACTTGGTCTAGTTGATAGTGGAAAAAATAATGTGTATCCTACACGGGTTAGTGTGAGAGTGATTGAGACGGTGGGTGAAGTGATCATAATTTCCATATGTGTGGGTTGACAGGGTGGGCCATGGGAGAAAACTAGGATCCATAAGTAACAAACAGGTGGAAAAGGGAGATAAATTATTTATAATGGTGAAATATATTAATTCATACTTTTATGTGGGATTAACATTATATGAAATTGTTCATCAATGTAGATCATGAATAGTTTTGGGATTTTTAATTAATATGATATCATATCTATTTCCATTTTCCACAATAATATAAGGGGATGTATGCAATGTAAAAATTTAATCTGCGTGATAATAGAAGATGAAAAGGATGATTCAAAGGAAGTATCCACACTTTGATATCCAAATCAAGTTTTGAGGAAGGAAAATATCAATTTTATGTAAATTTGAATCGTACACTAAAATATGAGGGTTTTTTAGAGGAATCACGAAGAACATAAACTATAAACTCTTATTGATTCAAGAATATGATTGTGATAAATTCATGGTTGAATACATAATTTAATGAAGTATCTCAATTGATTGTGAATAGAGATGAAAAATGTATTCTAATGATTGTTATTCATAAAACAAGAACTTATGACATTGATGATTAAATGAATTATTATTTCATAAGGAAATGTTGAGTTTAGTACTATAATAAATTCACATAATAAAAAATCATTTGATTCTCTTTATTTTTTCCACTTATCAACATTTAAAATATTGTGAATAGATTGTGATTCAATCATAGTTAAGAGGTTCGCAATACTACGTTTCAATAAGTGTTGTAATGATAGGTGAAATGAGAGTTACGAAACTAATAAAGGGAGAATAAATATAGACATATCCGAGAAGAAGTATTTTCATTAATCATAGTTATATTCATAATTACAAAATATCCAAACTATCAACACTATGTAGAAGTTATTAATTCTTTATAGATGATGTGTACCTATGACACGTAATTTTTTGAATTAAATTTTTCAACTGAGTATTTCATGAAAGGTGTTTCCCAATTATATATTGAAAAATACATCAATGTTGTGGTATCTACATAAGGAATATTTTGTGGTATAAATATTTATATTTTATTTATGGTGTGTTATATAAACTACATCATAGAAATAGAAAGACACAACCATATCCTTTGGAATTAAGTGGTGAATCATTACTGAAATTTTGTTCTACAAATAATGAAATTTCAACAATGCAAGATAATTATTAAAAAGGAGATACCATGAACATGTTCAATTTCCACATGATGATTTAATAGAGAAGTTAGTCATAGGGAAGTTCTTTATAATTTATAATATAAGGGGGAATAAAATATCCAATTATTAAACAATATTTATATAATGAGTTTAAATGAAGGAATTGTTAAAGATAATTAGTTATTATAAGGATACAATTTTGATAACGTAAATTATAATTATAAATATATTTCAATGAGAAAAATTATCATTGTTATTGGGATATATGATTAATTTGACGTGGAAAAAATAGAGACAAAGTATTAACTATATAGGCCTATGAATATTGATCAATTTGATAGAAATAAATAAAAATGTGAGATGATAATAAATGGTGTTTTAAATTATTATTCATGAATTATTAGTGATTCAAAATGATAACTCTGTACACTCAAGAAGAAAAATTATATAAAAAAGGAAACAAGGAATTTTCTATTAATCATATTTTGCCTAGGATATTGAGATAGTCATCATTATAACATCTTTTAAAGATGTCAAAATACATGTAATTTTGACATAACATAAATTGATCACATTAAAATATAACAATATACGGGGGATATCTACTACATTAATGTAGTAGTGTATTACAAAGAGTTTGTTTAATTGTCTTTCTTATGAATTTATTCTAAGATGAGGATGTGAGATATCGTGCCTATAATCATATGAATCATGAAGATAGTGAAAGCTCGCATGATTTTTATAGTAGAAGAAAAATATCAATAACATTTTCAATGAGATAGAGATAAAAACTATATTTGATATACTTCACAAGGATCATGTTGAATATCATATTTTATTGAAATAGTAGAACATTATTAACATTATTTCATTTCACCATGTTGATTGTATGATTATATGTTCAATTTATACACTATGGGTTCCTTTGTATTACCCTTTGAATATTTATATCTATATATCTATTTATTTTTCCTCCGATTTGGAATTGTGTTTTAGATTTCATAGGAACCTAGAATTAATATATTATATATATTGATATCAATTTATCATATAAGGTTTTTTTAGAATAAATTTTTTACCTATTAATCAAAACCCTATATTGATTATTTGAGATTATATTTTTCACCAAGACAATGGGTTTATCCTATGTGTGAGATAAGGTGGTTGGTGTAATTTGTTCCATGGGAAGGATATTATATGAGGCTATTTTTAAAACATAAATGTTAATTTATTTCAATTTATTAAAACATTTACTTATCTATACCCTATATTTATTAACTATTATGTAAAATCCCAAGGTTTTTCCATATAACCATGAATGATTAGATAGGATGAGGAGTAGGAGAACAATATCGTCATTAATAAACATTGGAATCTTGAACCAAAAAAATGATAGTTGTAATTCAAGAGAATAATGATAATCATAGGGGGATCCCAACAGTTATAACTAATTGATATGTTCTTCAATAATGATATATTATTTCTTGAGGTATGGATAATTATTTTATATATATACCTTCATATTCATTTAGTGAGCATAAATTACATATTTTCTTTATATCTTTTAATTACATACACAATCAAATCCTATAAAAAAATTTATATTGAACTAAATATATATTTTTTAAAATTTTAACACACCTTTTCTTTTTATAATTCTTAATAATTAGATGGGATGAAATCATCCAATGATCATCATACCGTGTTCTTATACCTTTTCAAATCACTTTTCATTGAGTTATTTATCATCAATCTATATGATTGATGACTTGACATTGACAGGTCAATTCGAGTGTGATAAAACCCCCAAAATAGTTATGGATGCATGAAAGACCTAGATATCAAAGCATATCAAATAAACTAATGGGGTTATCTGTAATATGGGTGTTACATTCATGGATCAAGACCCCTGATGGTGATGGTATGAACAATTACTGCTACTTAGGAGTCATGAAAATAGTTTTTTTCAAATAGCAGATAGGAAACAATTATTAGAGAAAAATGATGTTGATTTAATTAAATTTTTGTGAGTCAAAAGGTGTAAATGGTGAAGGAATCCTAATATCTAGAAGACCACATGAACACCTGACTAATCTATCATAAAAATGATTACACACCATTTATATTTGAGGAACACACATCTAGTTCCTTGGAATTCTATGATGGATAGACATTCATACCTTTATAAGTATCACATGAGTTTTTTAGTACCAACAATTTTTTTGAACGTATATTGGTATCCAAGTAATGTAATGGATGTAATTCCTCATACTAACTAGGTTTATTACACACCATGTGTATCAGAGATCATGACATTTACCACTAATTTTCTAGAAAACATGTTTCCATCGAGGAAGAAGGATTATATCCCTAGTGGTACCAAACTCCATTTCAAATAGAGAGACATTGATTGTTTTTTCCTTTACATACCATGTATTTTTGTTGAACATGTAACTACCTTCACTTCAAGATACACTCTATGTACCCCATGTATACATTCCATATACTCTCCTCAGAACCGTCTACCTTACATATCTGCTTCTACAAGACATGATTTTTTCCCCATGAGTAGGTTATCATGATTAGTTTTAGACATTATATGTTATTATAGCATTCATTTTGGTATTCATGATATATTTGTTTATTAGATTAGAAAAAAATCATCAGTGATGTTCAGTATGTGGTAATGATCTGACTTTATCATTGGGGAGTTATTGAGGTTTGTACTCCCCTAGAACACAAAGGTGTGGCTCCTGAATACTCTATTCGTAGTTAGAGTGGGTACTCTACCACATTACAGAGAGTAAAGTCTCTATATTTATTTAGTTGTACTTCCTATTTGTGAACATCCATTGGGTAGTGGTTTCTATATAGATTAGTTCACTCACAACTGCGGAGTGCATTAGTAATGAGCAGGTCCTCCAAGGAAATCTTGTGAGGATACATGTTATTCCCAACATCAAATATGGGGAATTTAAAGATATAGGTAGATTAATTATTTCCCACAGCTAGATATGGATACTGATACTTCTCTCCTTTTTCAAATGGGTTTTTAGTATGAGTATATCTGATGACAAGGATTCCTTCACCCATTTTCTATGGATTATACTAACTAGTTTATTCAATATCATTTTTATTGAATTTTGCTGAATCATAATGATTATCATTATATTGACCCCTTCATTAAATATTCTTACATATTTCATGTATTATACCAACATAGATGATTTCTATGGACATATTATTGGAGGTTCATTATAGTACTTTGATGTGATGTTCATGTTTATAGGTTATCCTCATTTAATGTGAGTTGAGCTCTATTCGGTTTCCCCCTATCTTGTTTTAGTCATGTAGGGACCTATTTTAGGGTTGGAAATTAATTTTTTTATATTTTATACTACCTTATATAACATTGATTTATTTCATATGGGTTTGTTTCATGCATAGATTTCAATCTAAATAATTTTTATATATCATCTCACTATAATATATATATATGTGAGTATGTTCTAGTATTTTAGTCTAATACCTCCCATTACAGTGATATTAATACATAGTTCATTTAACCAACGCCTCCCCTATTAGAGTTGGTTTTAGGGAGTCAATATTCGCTTACTACCTAACCAGGTGGGGCCTAATTTGGTCGGGTCATTATTGAATGGTATAAGATGATGTTTCACATTGGTTTAATGATTGGAGTTGGAAATTTCATGAGCCTAATTTTAGGAATGTTACGAAACGAATGTAGAGTTCTTCATATTAATATCTCATGATATGAAACCAAATGATGGTATGGAGGCCATATCATCCTTATAGTAGTACTCTTAATAGCCTTTTTTTCAAGTATATCTGTTGATTTATTAGTTTTATGGAAACCAGTAGTACATGAATGTTATAGGATTGGGTATTTTGGATTTCATTTCATTATTGAGTCTGATTCCCATATATTTTCTTCAAACCATGGTAAATATTGTTATTTCTTAGGATTACTCTATATTGGTATCAATCTTGGATTACGGTATAGTTTAGATAAAATGACAAGATAAGTGATGAGGCCTTAGACAAGTGACATATTTATGAGGTGTTCCCACCAAGTGAAGATAAAGATGTTCATACACCATATGGGATGTGTATGGAAAAAAAATTTGTGGTCCATGAATATGTTTGATAGAAAATTGGTTGATCCATATCCTTTGTATTTTGTAATAAAGATTCATGTAAGATTACTCCATTAAATGATTTACAATAATAGAGAACACTTTGAGTTAATGTAGAACTAGAATCATAGAAATCATATGCTATATCAAGGAAGGGGATTTAGTTTTTTAACATGTAAATCCCCCCCGACTAATTATATTGTTAGTCATGATACTAATAAACTTTATAGATCATCAGTGGTATGGTGTGGGAAGATATATTTTACCCATGTTTTAATGAATCTCTATGTGGAAAACAAGTAAAATGTTGTTATATGATATGTTTTAACCATCATACATGAAGTATGTGTGGATCTAGGTTTTTCTTTAGATGTAGTAGGTAAATATGTAAGTTTTTTAGTACTCCTATAGTTTTACCTTCCTCATTCGATACACATTTTATAGAGTGTTTTATAGACACTTGTTATTTTGGATGTTTGAGTGGGGCCTTTGCAGAGATATTTAAGCATCCATGGAATCGTTGTGTATTCCCACATATATGGGACTATTTGATCTAGGTTTGGTTATGAAAAAAAATATATTAGTGTAAACTTAGGAATATAGATATAACAATGGACATCATTGGATTGATTCAGCTGAAACAGTCAAAATGTAGTAATCATTTGGTTCATAGAACATGAGTCATACTCATGTTGAGACTCAAACAAATTGATATAAAGAGTAGGATTTGAAAATGTGATCTTTTCCACCTATAGAGGGGTGATGTTATTCTAGTGATGTGTATAGTTTCATGGATTATTATTTCCCAACAATATGTTCTTGAGATCGTGGTCATGTAGTTGATGGGCCTTCATGGGGGAGGAAATTACATGATCAAGGATCTCATTGGAATGCTTAGGGTATCAACCATGGCAGGGGTTCTGTTAGTGGGGTAAGATGATCCCTTGAGGGGGAGCTATATATTGAGTAAGAGGAGAAAAAAATACTCCAACCACTAATACTAGTGGTCGAGGTTGTTGGTAGTTTTTGACTATGGAGAGATATGACCAAGATATATGTAAAATGAATATAGCAATGATCTAGGTCATTATTACATTAAATCCACTACATAAGGACATTAGTGTGTGTTTTCCTTCATCTTCATATCCTTTTTCTTATATCTAGATCTACCTTTTGTTTTTTCCCATTGGTTAGGGTGAAACTTTCATACATAGAGTAATTAATCTATATCACACATCTACTTTTAGTGTGAGTTAGGGCTCAGTGTAGACTACTTCACATGGGGATTCTTGGTAATTATGGTTAAACCATATGATATAATTCATAAAATGGAATAGTTTTCTATTCCATATAATCATATACTATTATCACAACAGAGTTATATGCCTATATAAATATTGGAATCGATTTTCTTTCTTTGATGGGAAGGATATTATGGATGAGTGAGTGGGGTTTATGAGAAGGAATACATAACCTTTTCCTTATTATTTGGGTTGTTGGAACCTTGGATATGATTCATCTTCGAACATATAGATATCAATGGTATTATAATATTATTTGGATGTCTTTAGTGAATAATTTTTGGTAGTTACATTGAAGAGATAGATTGATTAATTAATCAATATATACTGTAGGACCCCAATAATATCTTCTATGGCATATCATATAGTCCTTACTGGAATATTGAATCAAAGGTAGAGGTTACAAAACCATATAATAAAAGGTATTATGATACACAATGTTTCCCATTATGTAGATCCAATGTTTTTTGTGAAAAAATTATACAAATTATTAATCCCTTGAGATAATTTCTGTCACATGAAAAAGTTTATGATCAAGAATAGGTTCCCCTTTTTGATGAGGGATTATAATTTATACCGGTCAAAATGTGTTTAGTCAGTTTCAAAGAATAATCCTTGGTCAAGTAACCATTAAATGAGATTTCATGATGATGGAATTTTGAAGACGGTATTCTGATGCCACAATGAGAATTATGGGTTCCTGGCAGTTTGATTCGATGTAAATAATTTCCCCAACAATGATAATGTAACTTATATATAGGATCATATAGACATACATATACTAATTAATGTTTGTATTTATTTTTTAAAATATGATATATATTTTATGAGGTAGGCTCATATTGATAATTTGAGGATTTTCCTTGGAATTCTTCTGGAGTACCAATTATATAGTAAGCATTCAAGGATTCATTTTTGTATTCAATAGTTTAGCATTATTTTCTATTTCACATCCAAACATGGAGTGTCTATCTATTTATAAAATATTGATGTAGTTCTCACTAGAGAATAACACAAGTGAGTGGCTAAATATTATAGTTTTGTCGATTAAATAGGGTATTATCACTTGTTCAAGGTATAATATTAAAGGATTAAATATCATTTAACTACCTTGATGTGAAAAGGGATTCTATTTTCATATACTAGGTAGTTTCGGAGAGCCTTCAAGGAGTGAGATATGATTTTAACAAGTGCTCTTTTATTATGGATACTAGAGTCCAATTTTAAGTGCTTGTTGTATTGAGATTCTTTTAGAGATGGGATCAGATGTATTTTGATGTAGAGGATAATAATGATTTCTTAGAGTTTACTGATGTAGACACTCAATGAGAAAAACTAAGTGCCCATTGATTAGGAGTTGTTAGTTATAGTCTATAACATGATTATGTGGATACATTTCCATTTGTGATGTGATTCATTATTTAATCTCACCACTATAGTTGTTGGGATATCTAGACCCAGTGAATTCTCAACCTCATATTGAAATTTTTTAAAACACATGTAATACTATGAATTTGAGATAACATACACTCTAAGGATGATAAATGTGGTTATATATTCCCTTTATTGGAAATTAGGTTCTCTCTTGGTGGAGGAGTTGAGGTATTATTCTTCAATGTAGCGAGACCTGGTGGGGGAGAGTGGTGAATAATACTTTTATCCCACATTAGTGACTCCACCACATCATTTACATCTGAGATAAAATAATTTTGAAGATGTAAACACTAATTTTATGCATGGCCATACATCCCCAACAGATTCCGCATATAGATTTTCTCTTAGTGTGGGTCACATTATCCACTTTTAGGGATTAATGTCAGTTAAAATCCAATTGTATGAGGTGTTTCTGGGGGAGTTTTATACCCCACCCCAATGGTTGTACATCTGGGGGTTGAATAGTTTCATAATAATATTAAAGGAACACTTTTTTTGATGGTATTATGGGGATTTTTTCCTAAATTATTTCTTAATGCATTATAATGTAGTAGGTAAATGATTAACATCGTGTTTTGTTAGGATTAACGCAAACTATTGATATCCTAGAATGGTTGTTGGATGTCATATATATGGGTATTTTCGATTGTAATTATATGGATTATGAGGGACTATGATACTATTTGGTTTCTTATCAGTAGATAAACCAAGTTGGAACACTTTCATTACCTAAGAGAGTACTCTACATTTATGGGTATTGGGTGGTTGTATGTGCATGTGATAATCCAAATTCATTGGGTACCTAAACATATCATCTTTGATTGTGATTATTGGTTCATTGCATGGATTTGGATGGGTTTCTAAGAGTATTTTAAGAAACAATTATTGATGAGTAAAACATTTCACCCCAAAAAGATTGGTCAGAACGAGTTGGACATCCTAGTGTTAAGGGATATGTTGAGAGCCCATTTATTATTATTAGGTTGAAACATGTTGTTTCAAAAGATTTTGGTAGAGTTTTCAAATAATACCATTTATCACATCACTATTTTCATGAAACCATTTGATACATTTAACGAGAGACCCTACAGGTCAACCATGCGGTGGAATGACATTTGAGAGACATCACCTGTTGGGATAGAGTTTTTGAAGGTTATGGTATAGAAGCTTTGAGTCATTTGTGATCATATGAGTACAACCCAGTGAAAATATAGACCATATTTAGACTATTGTTGAGGACATGTGATGTGTGAATAAGGATATCATTTTTTATGAAAATTCTCACCATGGTGTGGATTTCAGTCATTTTTTTAGGTTATAAAGCTCTCTATGAGTTTAATATGGTCATTCTAGATCCTATAGAGTTTTGGAGAGTTTTAATAATATTTTGGTATTTCCCCATTGTTGTACATGGTATGAGACTTCTTACATGTATCTTAGATGAGGATATGCATGCATTTTCAAATCAGACATTATGGACTAGGGTGATATAGATATCAAGGGAAGATCTAACTTCTTAGTGAACATAATGTTGATTAAGGATCATTAGGAGAAGATAAAAAATGTCCAGAAAACTCAATTATATAGAGTGACTTGGTAGTATGGGAGCCTTCTTGATTGATCATGGGTTTGTGAGAGCCAAATGTGGCATTAGTATATCCATCATTTTTTATATATTATTCTTTTTATGGTGAATTTTTTTTTCAAGAGGATATTGTAATGAATTCAGTTTTAATAGTTTTTTCCATTTAATAATTATAAATATATATCATTTTTTTAATTTTGGTGATATATTTTTAGTTTCATTGGTCCCTAGATATAATATTCTAAATATCATGACATATATTTAATTATATGTGTTAATATTTTTAGAACGGATTATGTACACATTGATTAGGACATCGAATGGAAAATCTAAGATTGCATTTGTTTTTATGATGTAATTTTTAAACATTTTGTGATATAAGGTTTATCAACATCAGATGTTCCATGGGAAGTCCATATTTGGTAGGTGTGTTAAATAAATTAAATTTTAATTTAATTTAATTTATAAACATCTTAAAATATCCCTCTCATATATTTATATGCAATTTTGGAAAATTACTATGGTTTGTTATATAACCCTAGGAGATTACATTGGTGGTTGTGGAGATCCATTGTTGGCATCAATGAGAATGGGAACATAGATCAATGATAAAAAATTTGACTGAATGAATGTGATTAATGGAGAACATAGAAAGATCTTCATAAACATCACTAATATAATGTATTGTCACCAATTATTAAATTATTATTCCGGAATGGTTCCATATTTTATTGATTAATGGCCCATTCTATTAAATTGTAGATATGGTATTACGTAATATATATATATTGTTCATTTCATTATATCAAATAAACCTATAAACTAATTAGTGATCTTGATCCTAATTTCTATTTTTTGTGCCTAAATCCACCCATTTCATTTCTATTATATGTATTTTTTTGGTCGGATAAAATTAGATAATTATAATCTTACATCATTATTGTGTGTTTTCCCAATATTGTTCATTGTTTTATTCATCATCATTTCATTGATACAATGATTATATATTTTTTATCATGTTTGATCATGATCAAACCCATGATATCATGGTTGATGTTTTAACGACCTAGTGATAAGTAGTTTGATGATATAACATGGTTATTTTGTGGGATATTGGTGTTTTATTCGATGATTAACCACCCAAATGGTGATTTGAGGGATTTTAGCTTCTAATTATGTGAGAGAGATTAAATTTTACATCCACTAGAGTCTAGGAAATTATGATTGGGGATTTCATTTTATGTAGATTTTGGGAACTGAATAGGAATGTGGAGATGAGGAATCAATTGATCCAGGTACCAACATGATGTCCAACACTATCTATAGAAATTTTAACTACACAACATTTATTACATTGGAAAACAAATAAAGTAACATGTAATCTAATGGTGTCTACTGTTTTGTCTTCTTAGTTATATCACATTCAATTGGGAGTACCCAAACTCCATGTGACTTTTTCTAGGTAGCCTAATCATGTATTTGTGGTACATACTATGGATTATTGTGTCGATAAATTATATTGCTATTCTCTAAACATATTCTGATGGGGTTTTATTTGATTTTTTATTTGATACTAATTGATTTAATATTAGATAATTCCAACATATTTATTTTTTATGTATCCTTATGAATGACTGACATTTGGATCATATGATGGAAAATGAAGGGAATTCAGTATTAAAAAAACATCATGGTGAGACATAAAGTAAACCACCATTAAAAAAGAAAATGATGTTGAATACATGAATGATTATTGGATCCAAAGAGAGCAAGAAACCCATCTAATGAAATATTCTCATAGTTTAAGATGATCATGGCAGGTTATGAATGCATAAAACCAAATAAGAAGAGTTAAATGGGGGTTCCATTACTAAAATTCAACATTAAATTTGATTTAGAAATCACATATAGTGAAACATTAAAATTCATGAACAATTTACAGGCTGTGAAGGATATTAATTTTTCCCCCACACATTACATGTTGTGCAATGATATTACAAAACAAGAAAACTGTTAGGAAGACTTGAAAAAACTCCATTAAAAGTATCTTTTAAATGGAAAATTCCATCATTGACTCGAACAACCACTTAATGAAGTTTTTGAAATGTGGATGTATTGAATATGTATCTTGGACAGTATATATGGGTTCCATCAATTATATATAACATTCCATTCCAATATTGAGGTGTTACCACAAAGAGGATTCCATAGTGTTTCAAACCACTATTCCTCATAGAAAATTATCTATTTCTATTTTCCATTTCAATCTTTGATAGAAAATTGAATTATTTATAGTTTAATTATAATCACCTTTCCATCATTTTACATTTATTAATCATACTTTAATTATGATTTAATTCTTTTTTTTTTTAGATTAGTTTTGAATTAGTTTATCATTTTCTGAATTGGTTATTACCTTTTAAAATGTTTAATTGTTAAATCATGTTTTCCATATGTTAATATAACCTTAATAAAATCTATAATCTATTTATAATATACATATGGTTAGGGGTTGACAATAGGGATGTTTTATGAAACTAATAAATCCCTTAATTGAACCATGGAAACCCAACAATAAGTAATCAGGTTAAAAAAATAGTTCATAAAAGTATCTTGAACATCTTTTACTATGGGACGTAAAATTGAATGATACTTCCCTAATTGGATTTCAGTAGGAAATTAACATTAACTTGTAACACTTCTTCTGTAAAAGATAAGTGTAATTTATCTTCATTGACTGAAACCAATTTATAACTCTTACACTACTTTGAGGCATAATTCATAAAATTGTCCAATGATTGATTTAGTATTATCCTTTACATAAACCTTGAAATATGAAACAACACATTCATGTATTGTTTCCTAAATTAATGTATTTAATTTGTGTCATTGAATTAGAATAACAAAATCAACTGAAATTAGAGTGACCCAAGATTTTATAATGAAATGTCTTCCACATTCCCCAGTCCTGTGGGGTTCGACACCATACCTCATCTTTACTAAGAATTTTTTTGTTATTGTTGTTCTGGATAAAATAATTTTTTATTAATTCCATGGGAAAAAACAACACCCTTAGGACATTTTAAAACGTCTACATTTTCTGGCTAGAATCAAATCCTTTCACATGGCTCAATACTAATCACATAGGTCTATGGCATTTCTCATCCTATATTTGTTTATTTATTTAATATAATTATTTTTTCTACCATTATTATTTTACTAATATTGTGGTTGTTCATAGTTTTATTATAGTTGGAATACATTACTCATAAATATTATTACACACCGCCAATTGTGTATATTGAATATCAAGATTATTCAAATTCATGATAACAAATGAATTCAAATGATTGGATGTGTCATGTAACAATCGTGGATGTTTTCAATTTTTTTAATATGATAAATCCCAAAATCAATAAATGATTGAAAACAACTATCAATCCTATGGAGGGGATCCAAATTTGTTTTACTATTGAGATAAATCATTCATATATAATTATTACCATGAAGGCACCTAATACAAACATCCAAAAGATAATCACTCATAATAAAGATTGACCAAGATGATGATATCATACATTGAACTGGTTGTTAAAAATATGCACTATCACAAGGCCCAGCTCATAGAACATGGATAATGGACAACTCACATTGCATAAATCATTTTTAAATTTAATTTTATTAGATTATATACATTTTCTAATATAGATATATTTTTGTTTCAAGTTGATTAATGTAATGATGTAGAGTGTGACCTCCCAACTCTAGTTCCACTAAATGGTGCCCCTATCGGGATGGCCACATGACCTCAAGCACTCCTCCTCAGACACCAGTATATTCTAATTACTAACGAGTTTCTATTAATTCAGTATTATGGAGACTATATCCTATTGTATCAGAATAAAACACCAAATGATGAAAATAATAAGCACCAAGTACATAAGCGAATTAATTACTGGAAAACACCAATTCATATGATTGTTGAAACAAGAAAGTTCAATTCTCAACTGAATAGTAAAACATTACATGAAAATCCAATTTTCATGTTTCTATAATGAATGTAAAATTAAAGGAACAAAGACTCCAAATATATTCCTAAACCACGTCTAGTTTCTTCTCTCATGCTCCAATACCAAACAACAACATATCACATGGCCCTACCCTTATCCTGTCCTACATCAACAAAGGCTACTCAAGAGCTGAACAGGAAGCCAAAATAACATTTGAGTACAACTCATTAGGCCACCAGTAAAGATTTATAAAACTAGTCCAGTAAAAATATAATATATGAAATTCTATGAGGAAATAAATACAATGGATAATTAAATAGTTATCTTCTTTTCATTTAATCAATAATCATCACATTAGGTCGATTTTCAATTCATGTTTCCCATTTGGATCATCAATCAATATTATAATTAATTTGGTGTTGAACATCAGGTAAATCAACAGAAATCCCATTCGGTGTAGGAAACCATGCATATCACCCAAAATCTCATTTAGTGTAGGTATTCATGCATAGAACCCCAAAATCTCAATATTGGATAACTATTGTGGAGGAACACCATGTCCTTGCCCCAACATCTAATTGGTCTATAATTCCATGTCTAGAACCACAAAAATCACAGCCCTTGAATAATTATTTAATTTTTTAGAAGTAATCACATCATTCCATAACTAATTCGATAATTAGTTAATAATTTCAAAGGCCATTAGTTAACATGACAATTAACAAAGCACATAACACATTAAATAATTCATTAATTAATTAATCATTAAACATAATTATCATTATATATTTAACTATTCACAATTAATTATACATTATAAACTCAACTTTTCATTATTAATTCTCCAAATTAATTATCATTGATCAAAATCATGGAATAAAATTAATTATCACAATTAATTATCTTACATAGCCAAACATCATTTCATAATTAATTTACTCCCATTAATTATCATAACCCAATAAATTCAATATCTCAATTAAAATATTTCATCCCATAACTAAAATCCAAAAAATTATCCATTTGGGAATCCACCCCCCTCGTTTTTTCTATGATTCAATTGTCAATTAATCACAAAGGAAATCACATTTCTATTACAGATTCCAAATTACTCCAATTTAAGAAATACATTATCAAAAAAAGCTATCAAATCTGAAAATTCACATACAAAAATAAAGTTCACAATTATGGGTGTTCTATTTATACCACCTATATCAGTTTATTGGTGGATTTTTGCCCAATGGAAATCCCCCAAAATCATAATGGTACTACAACATCGATCAAGATCCAGATCTAAATCCCTAAACTAAAATTAAGGTCAAATGTATCAAGATATTGTAAAGCTATATCTATTAACACATTCCTAGATCAAGATCTACAATCATAGTTTTAGATCCATGGAAATGGATAAGATATTATATGAAAAGATCAAGGAAATTTAGAGGAATGAATGAGAGAACAAACAAGATGAAGTACACTTACTCAGAAGAGAGAGGATCTTCAACCAAGGCCTTCGATCACAAAGAACATTATTTGAGTCACCTTGAAATCCCTAAGGATGGATCTTGGATCAAAAATAATTTTATAGGCCCAATACTTTGTCCAAATAAAATAGTATGGGGGTTTCGGGGTTTAAAAATTGTTTGTTGGAGAATTAATCCCACTCACATGGTTTCCTGGGTAGGGGCACATGGTTGGGAAAAACAGTGCACCAACGACGTAGTAAAATCTGTCCAGTTTGGTATTATTTTCACAGTTTAGTCATATTATATGTCAAACAGTGCACAAACCGTGTGGACCTCTCTATCATGGTTTGAATGGTTGACATGGTTTAGTATCACAGTTTTTCAGATCATGTGTAAACCATGCACAACCCACTATTTGTAATATTTTCTTAAAAACACCTAATCACACCCCAATCTACTTATCCAAAACAAATGTACCTAATGACCTCAAAATTAAATGAAAATTCTACCAGGATGACTATAAAAAATTCTAGGATCTTACAATCTCCCCACCTTACAACAAATCTTCCTTGAGCTATACTCTCGAAATTCTCTAATATTGAAAGCCAAAAGGATTGGTTCATTAAGACCACATTCTTACTTCAAATTCCCATTATTCTTCATGAACACTTCCATGTTTCCATAACACAAGAACTAATGGAATGATATTTATCCATAACACATTCTCACTATGATCCAACACACTTATCGGATGCTCCCCAAACATCACATCTATCACGAGTTCAACCAATTCCACATCAATTTCATGAGAATGGTTAGGGTTATACCACCATAGATGTGACACATAGAAAACATCACGAATAGGCATTAATTTCATTGGAAGTTCTAATTATTATTCCACTGGCCTGATTCACTCTAGCACGTCAAATTGTACTACAAACATGGGTGCCAACATGCCTTTCCTTTGTAACCTGTGGTGACCTAATATATGCAACACCTAAAGGAATACACAATCACCGGCTGCAAACTCTTGGGGTAGTCTACATCTATTATCATACAAATTTCTTGTACTCCAATACGTATCCATATATTTTTGAATCATCTGCAGCTGCTCTAATTTCTCCCGAACGAGACTCGGTCCCAAAAGATCTGAAACTCATGACTCTAACAAACATTCCAGTGGTCTACAAGGTCATCCATAACGTTCCCCATGTAGAACCATCTATATGTTTCCTAATAACTTTTGTTATAGGAGAAATCCAATAAATCTATGTGATTCTCTAAGGAACCACCAAATTCAATCCAATATTCCTGCATCAAATCCTTTAACACCTATATGGTATGATGACAGCCCATCTGTCTGTGTGTGGAAGGTTATACATAACAAGACATCTGTACCATGTGAGTTCTATAATCCCTACTAGAACTCTGAAGTGAAGTGTGAATCTTGATATGATACTATTGTCTATGGCACACCAGGGCATCAAAATCTCTCCCATACATACAGTTCTCCCAATTATTCTACTATAATGATTTCCCTGATAGGAAATCAGCATGCTATCTTCATTATCTGGTCCACAATGACCCATATTGAATCATTCTTCCTAAGTTTCTTTTGAAATCCTACCATGAAATCCATTATCACTTCCTCCCACATCCATTCTAGAATAGGCTACAACTACAATAGGACACCAGGTTATTGATTTTGTTTCTTCACCTACTGACAGGTGAAACAACTTCTTTAAACCCCTCCTATATATTTCTTCATGCATGGCCACCAAAACTATCATCGTAGTTATCGATACATTTTTTTCACCCCAGGATGTATCTCCCATTTTGAGACATGAGATTCTCGCATGATTTCCTCTCACATACCCATGTGAACAACAACTCGATTTCTATCATAGATGATCTCATCTACATCTTTTATCTAGTCTGATGGTGTATCCTCACCTTCTAGGAATTACCTTATGGATAAACACATCAGATCCTCATATTTCAAGTCTATAATCCATTTAGAGAGTGTATAATCCACTTCTACATAAACTAGAGTAATCATCTCATGACTCTCCTAAACTACCACATGCATTTACCATAGCCAATTCATCATCATCCACTCTACACTCAACTCATATACCCACTGAGTCAGAGATTTCATGATCAAGGCATCATCTTCACTATTACCCTTTCCAGGTGTATATGTCAGTTCATAATCAATGGACTTCTTATATTGTACCCATCTTCACTATCGAGGATTCATATCCCAATGTGAAAAGATATACTACATGATTTCTTGATCCATAAAACACTAAAATTTTCACCCTAAATACAGTGTCCCAAAAATTTAAGAGCATAAACCACTACTGCTAACTTGAGGTCAGGCATATGATAATTTTATTCATGTGGATTTTATTTTCGGGACCTGTAAGAAACAACTTGATGTCGTTGCATCAACACAACCCTATGTATGATCGCTGAAGTGTCACAATACACTATATAATCCTCATGTGGTTCGGGTAAGATCAAAAATTGTGTAGATGTCATTCAGTTCTCCAACTCCTAGAAATCTTTATCTCATTCTTCTGTTTTATCAAACATTATCAATTTCTTTTTTAGACATGAAAATGGTACTTCCAATTAGGAAAAGTTCTGTATTAGCCTCCGGTAATATCCAGAAAATCCCAAAATGATTTTAATTTCAAAATAATACTTGGGTTGATACCATGAAATCATTGCATTCACTTATTAAGTGTCCACTGCCACATCTTCTTCTGATATAATATTACCCAAAAAGTGTACCCTATCAATCCAAAATTACATCTAGATAGAATAATGTATAGCTGATGCTCTCTCAGTGTACCCAGTTGGATGTCAAGATGTTAGGCATAATTGTCGTCAGTCATAGAGTACACCAAGATGTAATCCAAAAAAAGCACCACAAACTGGTCAATGTATGGATAAGATATATTGTTCATAAAGTCAACAAATATTTCATGAGTGTTTGTGAACCCAAATAGAATTACAAACAACTCTTAAAGGCCACACCTTCTTTTGAATGCATTTTTTGTTATATCAGAGGTACAAAATATCACCTGATGATACCCTTATTTCTGATCGATCTTTGGCAACAAAAAATCCCCCATCAGCTGGTCAAAAGAATCATCAATACACGGAAGTGGATATCATTTATTCAAGTTCATTTTATTAATAATCTGGTAATCGACACATAAAAATAAACATCCATTTAGACTTATTTGAAAACAAGACAGGTCATCCCCAAGGCAATGTACTTGGATAGATAAACCATTTCTCCCACTACTCCTTCAAATGCATTTTTATCTATTGATGGTCGATCGGTTCCATTTTGTATGGTAGAATTGATAATGGTTTATCCCCTGGCATGATATTAACATTGATATCCAACTCTCCATGATGAACATACTAGTCAACCTTAATAGAAACAAAGGTCTATATATTTTGGTACAAATCTATATTGGTAGTGTATGTGACTAGTCAGTCATTAGCTATAATCACATCGAAGACTATTATATCAACGACAAATATATCCTAAAGAAAATGATACTCCCTAATATCTAGTATACATTCCATGGATAAAAAAATATACCTAGACTGTTTTCCCAATGGTATAACAATATCAATCAACCCGCTTATGGACTACACCTCCATATTTAATACGTTTACATGATTTGAAGATATAAAGGAATGAGAGGAACCAGTATCAAAATAAAGAATTATCTATTGTATAAGAATCTATAATAGTACCTATCACTATAGATGGAGTAGCATTGACCTCCACAAGTGTAGGTTACCTTTCATGTAACTGTCTTGCCCCTCTTTAATGTATTGGGTATGGAAGTCGGTCGTATGGCTATTCCATTAAGTGATATGTGTGGAATTCGACCGTATGGTTATTCCGTTTAAGTATGTTTATGTCCCAAGTTAACATTATATGTTATGTGATCTTTATATGGGTTTTCTGGTAATATTTTGGTTACAAAAGTGTAATTAATTATATTTTATTCAGTGAAGAGTTTTTACTACTTCATAAAGGTAATGTATACATGGTTTACTTGTTGTTTTGATAAACTAATAGTTTTCATTCTTTGTGTATCCCTTACTGAGCTTTTTATTCTCACCCCAAGTTTTTTTCAAATGTTTTTCACATGAATTAATGTGGAATATGGTGAAGGATGGGATCAAGGGAATGTCATGCTATATAAAACATGGAACTAGACATGTTTCATTTTAATAGTTTTTTTATTCTATGGAATCTTAGTAGAAGTTTGTACTTTGTAATGTTTTGAGATGTAATAGTTATGTTCTAATTCTATAAAACTCTAAACCTTAAAAGATCTTCAATGTGAATTATTCAATTAATTCAATATTAAGTAAGGTTTAAGGCCGGGTCCTTATAGCTTCCCCAGAGTTTCTATTATTTGTTTATCATATTTCATGACGATAGGGGTGAATGAATTTTAGTGCTCCCTAAAAGTGTCTATAGTTACCATTACGAGACTATAATGGGAATTGACATTGAGTGCTTCCTCATATTGTCAGCAGTTTATCATTGAAGATCTTTAAGGGGAATTGATAGTGAGTGATTCCTTAGAGAATATTTTTTTTCATGAGACCAAAGGAGTGAGACCTTGGGAGATACCAAGTAGTCTTTTTGTCCATGTATAAGTTGAACTAGTGGGGTTATGAATTGAAAACATACCCAGAGTATTACATGGGATTGTTTGGATAAACAAGAGGGGAAAGGAAATGAGAACATCGCAGAGAGATTCATGTATTCTCTTGATTGAATAATTAACGAATCTAAATGAATGTGATTGAAACTATAGGACCGTTGACTTTTTAGTAATGTCAATCTTTTTTTACTTATTGTTTCATAAAAACACGCTATTTTCTCTGACAGCGGGAATTAATTAATAAATTAATTAATGCAACTTATATGTTTTGAATTTTTTAAAATGGACTTCATTTTTGATTCGGAATATCAAATATATGTTAGGATGATGTTTTGGAATTTTTCAGAAAAACATCGATTTTGATGAATAGTGAAACCACTAAGTGGTACTTATAAAAACTGATTTTTCATTTAAATGAAATTTTACCACCTCTGTGTTTTGAATTTCAAAAAACCGACCTACATGGTTGTCATTAATAAGTAAAATGTTGTTCAATGGTATTAAAATAATTTTTTGGTGAATAGTAACTTTAAAGTTTTTAATCGCAATTAGAGGTAATTAGTGTAGTTTAAGGTAAAAATAATGTTTTAATAATATGGAATGACCTAGAAACATGTCCTAAACTTATTGGATATGTCATGTCCGACTAAGAAAATCCATGGGTCAACTTGGGGACCCCATGGAGCAACTTTGGAAGGAAAATAACATTAATATCTTTTTATTTAATGTTAAAGTAAAAATGTCACAAACATGAGTTGTTTTAGTAAAACAATATTTAATTGTTGTTATAAAAGTAAGATATTTGACTATAAATATTAATTAGAAAGATAAAACGATTTCCTACATCATGATATATTTTTTATAATTTGTAGACATTAAACAAAATAAATATTTATGGCACCATGATGATGCATCGATTACCTCATTATTTAACGATTTAAATAAAATAAAAAAAGATAATGTAAAATCTAAGACCTATACTTGTCAAAAACCTATTGGTTGGGTATAATTTGAACTCTTAACACCTTACCCTCGAATTATATCAATGTGGGACCTTTTAAATCCGAAACTTATTTTAAAATAAAGTAACATTTCTTTACATTCCAAGAGTGCCCCTCCTCTCCTCTTATAAAAGTGCCCCACCTCTACCACCTCACCCACACTTCCAAATCCTTTGGCTCGGTCATCCCCTACCCATTTTTTCTCTCTACATCCCTCTCTGACTCTTATAAGCCTCACTTTGGAAATAATTCATCCCAAAGAAGCCTTTGAGCTCAAATCTAGGAGAGTTACACGATTTTAAGGTAATGTCTTCACTTTTGTGCTTTTGTTTTATTTTGCTTATCCAACCCCATAAACTCTATTTATTAATTTCTTTTGTAACAACTACATTATCTTCAATATACTAGGATGTTGTTATATGAAGATTTTGAGCTACCCTTACACACACCTACATCTAATGGTAAAAGAACATATTGTTTCCGTGGATGGCGAATTTCTGCCACACGAAAGAATGATTGTTCAATATTCATCCAACACCATCAAAGGTGACCATTAAAATGTCACTATATTTATATATGATATATAATATGATTATGTCCTCCTTAAGCTTCTGTATTTTTCATTTATGGCACACCTTCATGGCTTCCATTATGGGTATACGCGATATCTTTATTTTAGGAAGTGCGGACTACCGCCCCCTCAAAGTGATTTGATTCGTTAATGCCATATGTGGGAAGTATGAAGGATGGATTTAAAGTTATTATATATGATGTATGTTACATATAAATGATGAATATAATTCAGGAATTTAAATATACATACCTCTCATTTAGTTTTAATTCCATTAATATAACAAAGAAATGAAAGTAGTGTTCATGCGTACGTACGGCTTACCGTCTCCATGAACGGTGCATTTCATTTATTACCCCTAAATGATTATTTAATATTATAAATACATGTTTATTCTGGATATATATGATATATATGATATGCATATCATGAATATCATTCTGGATATAACTAACCTTTGACCACATGAACAACATGTAATTGTAAGAAGTTCACTTTTGACTCAAGTACGAAATATCGACAAACGACCGTTATCAACTTAAATGACTACATAATGTTCATAACATGGTAATAAGTGATATAAAAGGAATACTGAACTTGAAAAAGGATATTAATCAAGTAGAAATTAACTCAAGTTTATTATTCAGGACGTTAAAGAACGATCGAGTCAATTCGGACCCAAGATAAGGGACTTCGTCTCAATCTCTTTTCATTGAGGAATATTTTGTTTTATACACAACACTATTTTATATGGTCTATAAACCCCATTTACATTTAATTTTATTCAGAAGGAATATTTTTATAAGAAGTGTTTTAATAGACAACAAAAAAGAACGTTTCTTTTAATGTACATGGAGATAACGACATTTTCCGCCGCCGCGAGTATTATTTGGTATTTGGATTCCTCAACAAGACATGATTTTTTTTAAAATGAAATAAATACCATATACTCTTTTATGTATTTTGGTATTGAAAGTGGTTTTTATAATGGATTTATTATGTCAATATATTTAAGTTTTATATTGTGATCAATATGTGGAAATGTTTTCTTTCCAGGATGGGTGGTTACGTTATAACCTCCAATGCATTGGGTATGGAAGCCGGTCGTATGGCTATTCCATTAAGTGATATGTGTGGAATTCGACCGTATGGTTATTCCATTTATGTATGTTTATGTCCCAAGTTACCTTTATATGTTATGTGATCTTTATATGGGTTTTATGGTAATATTTTGGTTACCAAAGGATAATTAATGATATTTTATTCAGTGAAGAGTGTTTACTACTTCATAAAGGTAATGTATACATGGTTTACTTGTTGTTTGGGTAAACTAATATTTTTCATTCTTTGTGTATCCCTTACTGAGCTTTTTATTCTCACCCCATGTTTTTTTCAAATGTTTTTCACATGAATTAATGTGGAATATGGTGAAGGATGGGATCAAGGGAATGTCATGCTATATAAAACATGGAACTAGACAAGTTTCATTTTAATAGTTTTTTTATTCTATGGAATCTTAGTAGAAGTTTATACTTTGTAATGTTTTGAGATGTAATAGTTATGTTCTAATTCTCTAAAACTCTAAACCTTAAAAGATCTTCAATGTGAATTATTCAATTAATTCAATATTAAGTAAGGTTTAAGGCCGGGTCCTTATAGCTTCCCCTGAGTTTCTATTATTTGTTTATCATATTTCATGACGATAGGGGTGAATGAATTTGAGTGCTCCCTAAAAGTGTCTATAGTTACCATTACGAGACTATAATGGGAATTGACATTGAGTGCTTCCTCATATTGTCTGCAGTTTATCATTGAAGATCTTTAAGGGGAATTGATAGTGAGTGATTCCTTAGAGAATATTTTTTTTCATGAGACCAAAGTAGTGAGACCTTGGGAGATACCAAGTAATCTTTTTGTCCATGTATAAGTTGAACTAGTGGGGTTAGGAATTGAAAACATACCCAGAGTATTACATGGGATTGTTTGGATAAACAAGAGGGGAAAGGCAATGAGAACATCACAGAGAGATTCATGTATTCTCTTGATTGAATAATTAACGAATCTAAATGAATGTGATTGAAACTATAGGACCGTTGACTTTTTAGTAATGTCAATCTTTTGTTACTTATTGTTTCATAAAAACACGCTATTTTCTCTGACAGCGGGAATTAATTATTAAATTAATTAATGCAACTTATATGTTTTGAATTTTTTAAAATGCACTTCATTTTTGATTCGGAATATCAAATATATGTTAGGATGATGTTTTGGAATTTTTCAGAAAAACATCGATTTTGATGAATAGTGAAACCACTAAGTGGTACTTATAAAAACTGATTTTTCATTTAAATGAAATTTTACCACCTCTGTGTTTTGAATTTCAAAAAACCGACCTACATGGTTGTCATTAAGAAGTAAAATGTTGTTCAATGGTATTAAAATAATTTTTTGGTGAATAGTAACTTTAATGTTTTTAATCGTAATTAGAGGTAATTAGTGTAGTTTAAGGTAAAAATAATGTTTTAATAATATGGAATGACCTAGAAACATGTCCTAAACTTATTGGATATGTCATGTCCGACTAAGAAAATCCATGGGTCAACTTGGGGACCCCATGGAGAAACTTTGGAAGGAAAATAACATTAATATCTTTTTATTTAATGTTAAAGTAAAAATGTCACAAACATGAGTTGTTTTAGTAAAACAATATTTAAATGTTGTTATAAAAGTAAGATCTTTGACTATAAATATTAATTAGAAAGATAAAACGATTTCCTACATCATGATATATTTTTTATAATTTGTAGACATTAAACAAAATAAATATTTATGGCACCATGATGATGCATCGATTACCTCATTTTTTAACGATTTAAATAAAATAAAAAAAGATAATGTAAAATCTAAGACCTATACTTGTCAAAAACCTATTGGTTGGGTATAATTTGAACTCTTAACACCTTAACCTAGAATTATATCAATGTGGGACCTTTTAAATCCGAAACTTATTTTAAAATAAAGTAACATTTCTTTACATTCCAAGAGTGCCCCTCCTCTCCTCTTATAAAAGTGCCCCACCTCTACCACCTCACCCACACTTCCAAATCCTATGGCTCGGTCATCCCCTACCCATTTTTTCTCTCTACATCCCTCTCTGACTCTTATAAGCCTCACTTTGGAAAGAATTCATCCCAAAGAAGCCTTTGAGCTCAAATCTAAGAGAGTTACATGATTTTAAGGTAATGTCTTCATTTGTGTGCTTTTGTTTTATTTTGCTTATCCAACCCCATAAACTCTTTTTATTAATTTCTTTTGTAACAACTACATTATCTTCAATATACTAGGATGTTGTTATATGAAGATTTCGAGCTACCCTTACACACACCTACATCTAATGGTAAAAGAACATACTGTTTCCGTGGATGGCGAATTTCTGCCACACGAAAGGATGATTGTTCAATATTAATCCAACACCATCAAAGGTGACCATTAAAATGTCACTATATTTATATATGATATATAATATGATTATGTCCTCCTTAAGCTTCTGTATTTTTCAGTTATGGCACACCTTCATGGCTTCCATTATGGGTATATGCGATATCTTTATTTTAGGAAGTGCGGACTACCGCCCCCTCAAAGTGATTTGATTCGTTAATGCCATATGTGGGACGTATGAAGGATGGATTTAAAGTTATTATATATGATGTATGTTACATATAAATGATGAATATAATTCAGGAATTTAAATATACATACCTCTCATTTAGTTTTAATTCCATTAATATAACAAAGAAATGAAAGTAGTGTTCATGCGTACGTACGGCTTACCGTCTCCATGAACGGTGCATTTCATTTATTACCCCTAAATGATTATTTAATATTATAAATACATGTTATTCTGGATTTATATGATATATATGATATCCATATCATGAATATCATTCGGGATATAATTAACCTTTGACCACACGAACAACATGTAATTGTAAGAAGATCACTTTTGACTCAAGTACGAAATATCGACAAACGACCGTTATCAACATAAATGACTACATAATGTTCATAACATGGTAATAAGTGATATAAAAGGAATACTGAACTTGAAAAAGGATATTAATCTAGTAGAAATTAACTCAAGTTTATTATTCCGGACGTTAAAGAACGATCGAGTCAATTCGGACCCAAGATAAGGGACTTCGTCTCAATCTCTTTTCATTGAGGAATATTTTGTTTTATACACAACATTATTTTATATGGTCTATAAACCCCATTTACATTTAATTTTATTCAAAAGGAATATTTTTATAAGAAGTGTTTTAATAGACAACAAAAAATAACGTTTCTTTTAATGTACATGGAGATAACGACATTTTCCGCCGCCGCGAGTATTATTTGGTATTTGGATTCCTCAACAAGACATGATTTTTTTTAAAATGAAATAAATACCATATACTCTTTTATGTATTTTGGTATTGAAAGTGGTTTTTATAATGGATTTATTATGTCAATATATTTAAGTTTTATATTGTGATCAATATGTGGAAATGTTTTCTTTCCAGGATGGGTGGTTACGTTATATCCTCCAATGCATTGGGTATGGAAGTCGGTTGTATGGCTATTCCATTAAGTGATATGTGTGGAATTCGACCGTATGGTTATTCCATTTAAGTATGTTTATGTCCCAAGTTACCTTTATATGTTATGTGATCTTTATATGGGTTTTCTGGTAATATTTTGGTTACAAAAGGATAATTAATGATATTTTATTCAGTGAAGAGTTTTTACTACTTCATAAAGGTAATGTATACATGGTTTACTTGTTGTTTGGGTAAACTAATAGTTTTCATTCTTTGTGTATCCCTTAATGAGCTTTTTATTCTCACCCCATGTTTTTTTCAAATGTTTTTCACATGAATTAATGTGGAATATGGTGAAGGATGGGATCAAGGGAATGTCATGCTATATAAAACATGGAACTAGACATTTTTCTTTTTAATAGTTTTTTTATTCTATGGAATCTTAGTAGAAGTTTATACTTTGTAATGTTTTGAGATGTAATAGTTATGTTCTAATTCTCTAAAACTCTAAACCTTAAAAGATCTTCAATGTGAATTATTCATTTAATTCAATATTAAGTAAGGTTTAAGGCCGGGTCCTTATAGCTTCCCCTGAGTTTCTATTATTTGTTTATCATATTTCATGACGATAGGGGTGAATGAATTTGAGTGCTCCCTAAAAGTGTCTATAGTTACCATTACGAGACTATAATGGGAATTGACATTGAGTGCTTCCTCATATTGTCTGCAGTTTATCATTGAAGATCTTTAAGGGGAATTGATAGTGAGTGATTCCTTAGAGAATATTTTTTTGCATGAGACCAAAGGAGTGAGACCTTGGGAGATACCAAGTAATCTTTTTGTCCATGTATAAGTTGAACTAGTGGGGTTAAGAATTGAAAACATACCCAGAGTATTACATGAGATTGTTTGGATAAACAAGAGGGGAAAGGCAATGAGAACATCGCTGAGAGATTCATGTATTCTCTTGATTGAATAATTAACGAATTTAAACGAATGTGATTGAAACTATAGGACCGTTGACTTTTTAGTACTTCCTTGTTTATTGCATCAGTTTACCTTTCGACATATATAAATATTCACTAACTATTAGGAATATTATTTTGGGTGGTTGCCTACTAGGTTTCGTCTCACCCCCTAGTTGGGACATTTTTTCGGGCCCAAACATATTATTTTATTCCTGGTATAGATAATGGAAAATAACTTTTCTTTAATGGACTTGACTGTTGTGGAGTAGTGGAGCCTGGGACCAAGCTGGGGCCTGCATTGTGGAAGAGTTGTTTACTAGTTTTCCTTTGTACTTTGGTTTAGTACTATATTCCATCATTTCTACATGTTTGGATACTTTCCTAAATACTTGTGAATGCATCATTATTGATATATATATATATATATATATATATTCTCGAGCTGTTCATTTAACTTCATTGTTTCACAGTTTAATATTGTATGGTATTATTACTTCTTACACTATTTGTGGTCTATTTGTTTATGCGGCATTAATCTTCCAATGAAGTAATAGTTTCCCTAACATCACAACCATGGCCCTAACAACTAGTCAAAATCCTCTGGTTTTAGAGGAAATGCAGTTGAGGACATGGGACCAACTGGGTACGAGGCAACTCTGGGTGGCACTTGGTACTGGGACATTATAGAGACATTACAACATAGTACTCCCTAGAATGGTGAATTAATACTAAAAATATGTTTCTCACTCCATGATATTTAGAAACACTATGTGAATGAGAAATAAAGATATCAATTTCACATATGGAATGAGAATATGATTATTTCAAGGGGATTTTAAATATATAGATTACGACAATATTTCCAAAAATGGGGGTGATGTAAAGATCCAATACCTCAACTTGATTTATATAATGATTTTGAATCAATAAATCAAATAATATAATTAGTCTTTTAATGTTTGAGATTTTTGGATCATGTATAGATACCCAAACTATTTACAAAAAACATTTCATGATTTTAAGCATAATTAATCATCAGAGTACAAGCCAATGATTGTTAAGTCTAGTGTCTTGGAAGACTGAGAACATATAAAATAAAACATGGGGTTAAAATATTATTATTTAATCTACATAAATATCATCTAACTTAATTTTAACCCTTACAACTTTATAGGGTTCCCTGAGGAACACATGAACAAAGGGATGAGCTAAAAAACCCAGTAAGTGAATGAACATATGGATACATCTCAAGCACATGACTTAAGAGGGATGACATAATGATATCCAAAGCATGAAACATATAAAATCATTTAATATAATCATGGGATAATATAAAAATGATTACATATAAATGTGGAAGAATCATAAATCATTGCTTTCGTACGGGTCAAGGATAACTTCCAATCACGTCTCCCATTTTATTACGGGTAAAGGCTAACCGCCAATTCCGTTTCACATCGCATCTCACGAGACTTAACCATACCCAATGCATTGGAATGCTATCTGGGCGCACCCATCTCAACATTTTCATGAATATTAATTCCACATAAATATTCTTACCACATTAATCATCTTTTCACATGAGTAATCATACATAATCTATTGTTCATAAGCATAAGCATACCCATTGAGAGAATCAGGTACCACAATCATGACATAAAGCATAACCAATGAGTTTATCATGATAGGGTCTATGAAATAAATGGATTAGAACATAAATAAACGTTCATAAGGTTAATTATTCATAAAAAATGGAAGGTGGTAACAAATAGAAGTGACATCACATACAAAATTTATTTGAGAGACATTAGCATTAAAACATTTTTGTGCGGTTTTAAGGAAAATACTATAGAGCTTTCAAAATAGTAAAGAAAAAATTCTATTAAATCAAACCAGAATTGAACCAATAATGTTTTCATAATAAAAATACTTAATTTTCAAAGACAATGGTGTCTTAAAATTGAATATTGATTGCACTTTAAATTGGTTAAAAGTTCAGGAAGATCCATTAAAACGCCTGTTCTTATTTGGAAGTATCAGGGAGAGATTCACTTAAAAGAATATATATCCCTAAAAGATAATTAGATATGTAACGTAGAACATTGGTTGGAAGAATATAAACAGAATTTTGATGTTCTAAAAAAAATTAATAGCCAACTATATTTTGGTAAAAAGAAAGATAGAGAAACCTGATGGAATAAAGGATGTTTGGGTAGAATCCATTATGCTTTATCAGCATGGTATCGGGTGTAACTAGGAGGGATAGATGAGAAAGATAAGGAGTTTATCATCACTTATAAAACATTAGGTCAGTATGGGTAAGGTGAATAAATTCACCCCATCACTTGGTATTACACAAAAATTCATAGCATAGAGAACAATCTTGATTATGAGTAAAAAGGGGAGGATCCCTTACCTTAACACTGTTGGTGTTCTCCACTTGTTATTAACGACCTGAATAAACAAATTAGGATTATTATTTAATAATTATATAACCTCTTCTATATTCAATTTATTTATTATAACCCTTTTAATTTATTCAATGCCTTTTTGATTAGTTACAACGTTTAATTTCATGGTTCGGGCTTGTTTGTTTACTTGGCTATAAAAGATTGGTTCACAAATATTCATGTTTGGATTATAGGTAAGATGAATGTGGTTTTCCAGAATTGAATTTATATTCATTAGTTCATATCCATAAGATTACATGGTTTTAATTTTAATTAAGTTACTTATATTGAAGTTGAATTATTATATATATAAACATAGAGATAACTGTTTTTAATCGGTGGATTTGATTACAAAGAATTTGTTTTTCTTTATAACCTAATTCCATTTATACCAACTAATTACAGAACCAAAAATAGGATATATTACATATATAATAATCTAGATCAAACATAAAAAAATGGATTCATGACCATAATTAAAGATAACAATAGAAATTGATAAATTGTTGTCCTTGAATGTTCTAAATTAGCACATCTCAAATGGTGCTTTCATTTCATTCAAATAAAAGGGTGAGGAAAAGATAGAAGATAATGAAATATAACACTAGCATGAAGAAATTTCATTACATTTATGTTACTAGATTTATCATAATATTATGGTTAACGGAGGTGAGGAAAGAAATAAAAAAAAAGAACCTAAAAGAAAATAAGAAATTGGGAAGAGGAATTTACCTCTTGAGGCTTCCTCCTTTGAGAACCTCTTAAATGGAGAGGTATTGGTATTTTGAGTAGGATGAGAGCTTTTGGACGTGGGGGAGGACCTTTGGGAGAGATTTGGCCAAAATAATGGCAACGCACAAGGCTTCAGAGGAGTGGTGAGAAGAGGGACTAAAGGGGGGGGGGGGTTATAGTGGAGGAGAGGGGGGATTTCATAATATTATAATGATTAATTTATTATTTCTTCCAAGTTAAGGAATATTAAGTATTCCATGACCAAGAATGGTTACTTTCTCATGTGATCCCGAACCAAGTGGTCCTACATCAGCAGAACATCATTGATGACTCAATTAATCCATTATTTAGCATTTATTGTGAATTATCAGATTACAACATTCATAAAAAATTCCAGTACTTCAAAAAAATCACCAAAATTCACCCTAACCATTTTTCAGCGTGTAGAATCCAAAAATTAAATCCATTTTTCAAAAATATTTTTCTACATATGTTTATTTTAATATTTAATTAAAATAATAATTTATTATCAAAACATGTTTCAAAACATTCATTAACTAATTCTAAAATGTTGGTATATCTTACATCCAACATGAATATTATTTTTATACCACCATTTAGGAGGTTAATATTCATTATGGTATATCACTATTCATAAGGGTATGTTAGTATCCAATAGGGTATGTTACTATTCACCAAAAATTATGTTTTCCTTATCGGACTCCAAATAACGTACAGATTAAAACTGTGTATGCCATATTTTCGAACTTCCAAACAAAAAAGTGAAAAACTTATATTTAAATGTCACTTAGAACATATTAGTTCATTATGATGTGTTTTCATGAAATTTTATGACATACTTATGAGAAGGGAATTTCCATTGAAAAACATGAGGCCGTTACATTCTTCCCCCCTTATGAAATTTCGCCCTCAAAATTTCATTTTAAATTCTATGCCAAAACAGGTGTGGGTACTTTTCCTTCATTACTTAATCCAATTCCCATGTTTCTGCTTCATACTTATGGTTTCTCCATAGTACCTTGACCAGATGAGGAGTCTTTTTGCATAGAACTTTTTCTCTACGATCCAAGATCTTCACTGGATGATCCTCTTAAAAGAGATCATCCTCCAATTGTACCACCTCTGAAGATAGTACATGTGAAGGGTCTTGTATGTACTTATTTAATAGGGATACATGAAATACATCATGTACTATCGAAATGGTTGGTGGAAGTGCCAGTCGATAGGCAACATCACTGACTCGATCAAGGATCTCTATGGGGCTGATGTATATGGGACATAACTTCCCATTCATCCCAATCTTCATGAACTTATTCCGTGGGGATATACATAGAAATATAATGTCTCCAACTTTGAACTCATGGTCTCGTCGACAGTTATCTACATTACTCTTCTATCAACTTTGGGCTGCCTTGATATGCTGCTGAATGGTTTTCACCTTATCTACCATTTCGTTGACAATTTCAGGTCCTAGCATCTTATGATCACCCACTTCATCCCAACATTCCATTGTTTTACACGTTTCCCCATAAAGGGATTCATATGGTTCAATTCGGATGCTCGAGTGAAAGTTATTCTTGTAGGAAAATTCAACATGTGGAAGATGTTGGTCTCATCCTCTAAATTCATTTGAACACAATATCAACATGCATTCCAAGTTATGAATAGTTCACTCATATTGGTCGTCAGTTTGAGGATGATAGACAGTACTGAAGTTCAGTTCAATGCTCAGAGGATGCTAGAGACTTTTCCAGAACTTCGAGGTGAATCTTGGATCATGATCAGATACAATTGATAGTTGTACTCCATGCAGCCTTACCACTTCATTGATGTAAATCCATGAATGTTGATCTAATTATAAGTCCTCTCGAACCGCGATAAAGTGATTTGTCTCAGTAATCCAATCCACAATGAGCCATTGAACATTTTTTTCCTCTTGATGCCTTTGGATGTCCTGTGACAAAGTCCATTATAATGTTCTCCCACTTCCATGGTGGTATGGGTAGTGGTTTCATCATCCCCTTATATTTTTGTCTCTCATCCTTCACTTTCTGACATACGAGGCACATTGATGTATATTCACCAATCTTTCTTTTCATATTGTCCCACCAAAAGTTTTCTCGTAGATCTCGATACATCTTAGTGCACCATGGGTGGATAGAGAAGGTCGTGCTATGTGAATCATTCAATATATCCTTCTTTATCTCTGGATCATAAGGTAAACATAATCATGTCCCAAGTCTTACAACTCTTTCCTCATCAGTTTTGAAATCGTATGATATCCCATTTTTAACAACATCCACCTTTTTTTGAATTTCCATATCCGTTCATTAGGCATCCATTATTTTCATCATGTGGTATGGTTGAGCAATCATTTGATAATGGAATGATGATGTTCCCCCCTAAATGATTACCATGTCCATCCTTTCCAAATCTAAGAATATTGTATACTTCTAAATTCTCATCATTGATAAAGAAGCAGGATCCTTTCTACTTAGATCATCTTCCACCTTGTCGGACTTATCGTGATGGTTTTGGATTGAGATGTCATAAACCGTGATGAGTTTTATACATCATCGCTGACACATATTAAGCTCATTCTGTGTGAATATATATTTGAGACTCTTGTGGTCATTAAATATCTCACATTTTTCCCGATAGAGATAATGTCGCCAGATTTTCAATGCAAAGATCACAACTACCAACTCCAGATCATGCATGGGATAGTTTTTCTCATTGATTTTTAGCTACCTTGAGGTATAGGCTATCACCTAATCATTTTTAATTAGCGCACAGCCTAATTTGTTCTTATAATCATCACTATTCCCAACAAAGAGTTATCCAAGTGAAGGGAGTGCGAGTATCAGCGCAGTGATAGGCCTCTTTTTCAACTCCATGAATCAGTCATCACATTCCTATGTTTAGAGTATCATTACTCCCTAGCTTTTCAGTTTTTTAATTGTGTTTGACAATCATGAAATGTTGTTCCTGAATCGTCAATAAAACACAACTAGACCTAAAATCTTGCATATCTCTTTTACTGAAGTTGGCCTCGACCACTCTTCAATTGCCTTCATCTTGGAAGGGTCTATAGATATCAGTTTCCTAGTGATAACATGCCCCAATAATGATTCATAATCCATCTAGAACTCACATTTAATGCACTTTTCATTCAACTTCTCCCTTCACAAAGACTTTAAAAAAGTTTCCAAATACTCCTCATGTTCCTCCTTGCTCTTGGAGTATATCATAATATCATCAATAAAGACCAACATAAATTTGTCGAGGTAATCTCTAAAGACTATATTCATTAATTCCATGAAAATTTCTGGAGCATTATTGAGTCCGAAGGGAATAACTATGAACTCATATTGTACATGACTCATTTGAAAGGATGTATTGGGAATATATTCCTTCCTCACCTTTAGTTGGTGATATCCCGACCGAAGGTCATCCTTAGAAAAATAAATGGCCTCCACGAAGCTGATCGAACAATTCATCTATCCGTGGAAGGGGATACATGTTCATTCTAGTGATTTTATTGAGCTCACAATAATCAATATAGAGGCACATTGATCTATCCTTCTTCTTGACGAAGAGTACTGGAGTACCCCACGGTGAAGCACTCTTTCATATAAAACCCTTCTCCATTTTATCCTATAACAACTTCTTCAGCTCTTCTAGCACCACAGTGTCCATTCTATATGGTGTCTTTGAGATTGGCAGTGATCCAGGGATAATTTCAATTGGGAACTCAACATCTCGGTCAAGAGGAAGTCCAGGAAACTCTTCAAGGAATACATTAGTGTTATCCTTGTTGATGGGAATGTCTTCAAGAATTATTCTATCCTTTGTCCCAATCATTTGATCTAGATATGCTATCTCACAAGGAAGAGGTTTCCAAACATGAGATGAAAATTCTAAAGGAGACTCATCTTCTTCCTTACACTTTTAAAGAATCGGAGGATGCTTTGGGATGTGAAATTTCATCTCCCTTTCCTGAAAATTGATGTTGTCCTTGTACAAAGATAGTCAATCCATGCCCAAGATTGAATAGAACTCCACTAAAGTAAGTATGAAAAGATTTTTTGGGAGTTTCAGTCCTCAAAAATTAACTGGGGAGGAGTTATAAACCATGGATGAAAAATATCCTCATTTGTTGTTCTCGTAGATATCTTTTCATCAAAATTTTGAGGTGGTGTTTGAATAGTTCTACTAAAATTGTAAGATATAAAAGAATGCATAAAATCATAATAAAATAGTAAGTATGCTATTCATCATTGAATAATAAGCATACCTGTAACAACATAAATTTCTGGCTCCACCACAATATTAGTGATAACATAATACCTTCATTGTTTCTTTGGAGGTTGTTGCTACTTGACTCCGACAACCCTCGTCATAGGGAAATTGTTCGCATAATTCCAAATATCCTTGCAGTTGTAACACTGAACTACAAGCTGAGTATTGATCTGAGGCATCTTTTCCTCTTCATCATTCACATGATTTTTCATATCCCTTCGGCAGTTCTTGGCTAGATGACCAAACATCCATCATTTGAAGAAATTCTTGGTTCCCATGAGACAGTCACCAAGATGCTTCTTCACACAATTTTTTAAAAGGGGAATGTGAGGCTTCATTATATCAATGGAATTGTTTGATAAACCACCCATTTTATTCTCCATTTTCCTCTTCTTGTCACTAGTCCCATGAGACCACTGAGAGTCTCCAATCTACATTTCAACCTTAAGGGCACAACAGACAATCTCCTTGAAGCTGTCAAAGTCCGGAATCACCAACAATTTTTGTAGACTCGACATTATTCAGATAAAGAATTGAGCCACCATGCTTTCAGTGTTCATGAAAATCCATAGGTGTACCTTCAAAGCCTTGTAATGTTTTCTTCATATGCACCGATGAACTCATCTTCCTTCTGATTGAGTCCAAGGAACTCTCTTCCAATCTTCAGATGGAGGAGTTGAGGAAAATATATATTGAAAAACATCCTCTGGAATTCATCCCATTCTGTGGAATCAATTTCTTCTTGGGAAATTGTACTCTTCATCAGTGTCCACCATTTATTAGCTTCCCCATCAAAATGATAGAGAGCCAATACAACATTCTCTTCTTTCGAGCACTGGAGGACAGAGAAAATCTTTTCAATGGAGTTAATCCATTTTTCTGTGAGGAGGGGATCAGAAGACCCACTAAACATGGGAGGCCATTTCCACATTAAGGATTATATGACAAAAATCTCTTTCCATGGATGAGGGGTATGTTCTACCTGATTCATGTTATTGTTCAAAACTCTATCCAGCATTGCAAGTACTGTCATGAAGTTTTGAGCACCTTATTCTGTCACATCAGGCATGTCATTAGGGTAATCATCCGATTGCCTATCACCATTGTTTTTGGAACATTTTCTTCTATTTCCCACCATTAACTAAGTAAAATAATGTTTAATTAAAGGTCTTGAATACTTAGCTTTTGAGAATAAAACAAAACATTGAACATAAAAGAATGAACTAATAAAGAAGAAGTATATCTTGACTTCTGAATCCTTGGGTTTATATTTAGATTATCCTCCATCTATTCATAACATATATTCATATGGGATTATTTTTTTCCTTTAATAAAGGTTTATACTAAGCTCGTAAATCTACCGCAGAATACCCCCCGGGTGTGTCGTAACCAAGAGTGCATCAAGACCTGTTATCGTGCAACAGTTCACGTTCGAGTCTATCTCAAAGAGGTGTATTTAGGTTTTACCTATAGATAAATTTGGGATAGAGCCACCTCTACCTACTCGTATCTAGACAAGGATGTATTTTCTTGATAAACCACTTACTCTATACTCACAAAAATTTAGAACTTTTATTTATACATAGTCTCATCCTTAACATTCTCACTAAGGTACTGTATTATTAATCTCCAAATATAAATAGACCATCATTTGATGCCAACTATAATGACCCATTTCATTTACATGAAACATTTCATGAATTTACGAATAAGTAATCATCAGATTGTAAGCCAATGATCGTTAAGTCTAGTGTCTTGGAAGACTAGGTACATATAAAATAAAACATGGGGCTAAAAAACATCTTTATTTAATCTCCATAATGATCTTATAACATCATTTGAGCCCTTACATCTGCATAGGGTACCCTCGGGAACACATAAAGATAGGTATGAGCTAAAAATACCAGTAAGGGAATGATCATAAGGATACATATCAAGCACAGGAATTAGGAGGCATGGCATAATGATATCCAATACATGAAACTTATAAAATCATTTAATATAAGAATGGGATAAAATTAATATGGAATCATATAAATGTGGAAGAATCATAAATCATATCTTTAGTATGGGTCAAGGCTAATCTCCAATCCTATTTCCCATTTTAATACGGGTCATGGATAACTGCCAATCTCGTTTCACATCTCATCTCATGAGACTTACCCTTAACAATTGCATTGGAGCGCTATCTGGGCGTACCCATATCATCATTTTCATGAATATTCTTTCCACATAAATATTCTTACCACATAAATCTTCTTTCCACATTAGTAATCATACATGATCAATTGTTCATAATCATAAGGTTACCCATGGAGAAAATTGGGTACCACAATCATGACATAAAGAATAACCAATAGTGTATCGTGAAAGTATCCACAAAAGAAACGGATTATGACATACATGGATGTCCATAAGGTAATATAGGCATAAAACATGGTAGTTGGTACAAATTATAAGTTACATCACATAAGAAATGTATTTTAGAGACATTAGCATTAAAATATTTTTGTGTTGTGTTAAGGAAAATACTAGAGAGCTTTTAAAATAGTAAAGAACTTAATATTTTATGTTAATTGAAAATTGAACAAAGAAGGTTTTAATAATAAAAATAATTATTTTACAAATACAATTGTTTATTAAAACAGAAGATAGAGTGCACTTTAAATTGGGTAAAAGTTCATGAAGTTCCTTTAAAATGAGTGTGCTTATATGAAACTATCGAGGAGAGATTCACATAAAAGCATGTATATCCCAAAAATAGAATGAGAGATAGATATTAAAACATGATTTGGGAGCATATAAATAGAATCTTGAATTTATACATAAAAATAATAGAAAACTATATTTTGTTTAAAAAAAGATAGAGCAACACGATGGAATAAATGATGTTCGGGTAGAATCCATTATTGTTTATCGGCATAGTATCGGGTGTAACTAAGAGGGATTTATGAGAGAGATAAGGGGTTCCTCATTACTAATAAAACTTTAGGGCATTATCAGGATGGTTTATAAATTTACCCCATTACTTAGTATTTCACAAAAAGACAAATCATAGAGAACAACATTGATTAAGAGTAAAAAGGGGCGGATCCCTTACCTTAAATATGTTGGTGTTCTCCACTTGTTGTTAACGACCTCAATAAAAAAAATTAGGATAATGAACTAATAATTCAAGAACCTCTTCTATATTCAATTTCTTTATTATAACCCTTTTAATTTTATTCAATTCCTTTTTGATTAGTTACAAGGTTCAATTTCATTGTTCGGGCTCGTTTGATTACTTGGATTTAAAAGATCGTTTCACTTATATTCATGATTGGATTATAAGAAAGATGAAAGTGGTCATCCATAATTGAAGTTATATTATTTAAATCATATCTAGGAGATTACATGGATTCAATTTTATTTAAGTTACTTAGAGTGAAGTCTAATTATTATATATATAACCATAGTGATAACCGTTTTTAATCGGTGGTTTTGATTACAAGGGATGTTTTTTTCTTTATAAATTAATTCAATTTGTACCAAAGGATTACAGAACCAAAAATAGGATATATTACATATATAATAATCTGGTTCAACCATAACACAAATGGTTTCATGACCAGAATTAATGATAGTAATAGAATTTGATAAACAGTTGTCCTTGAATGTTCTAAATTACCACATCTCAAACAGTGCTTTCATTTCTTTCAAATGAAAGGGCGTGGAAAGGAAAAAATATCATTAAATATACATATAGCATTATGAAATTATAGAACATGTATGTTACTATATTTATCATACTATTATGGTGAAGGGAGGTGTGCAAAGAAATAAAAAAATAAAAGAATTTAAAATAAAAAGAAGAAATTGGGAAGAGGAATTTACCTCTTGATATTTCCTCCTTTGAGAACATCTTAAGGGGAAATGTTTTGGTATTTTGAGAAAGCTGAGAGATTTTGGACGTGGGGGAGGACCTTGGGGATATATTTGGGAAAAATAATGGAAAGGCACATGTATTGAGATGAGTGGTGAGAAGAGGGAGTGAAGGGGGTTTTTAAAGTGGAGGATAGGAGGGATTTCATAATATTATATTCATTAATTTATTATTTCATCTCAAGACAAGGAATAGTAAGTACTCCATGGCCATGAAAGGTGGTTTTATCATCTGATCTCTAACCTAGTGGGCTTACATCATAATAACACCTTCAATGACTCAATTATTCCATTATTACACATTTATTGTGAATTATCGGATTATACTTATCATAAAAAATTCATGTATTTTAGAAAAATCCCAAAAATTCACCCTAACCATTTTTCAACAAGTAAAATCTAGAAATGAAGTCTATTTTTCAAAAAAAAATCTACATATCAATTTTTTAATAGGTAATTAATATAATAATTTATTATGAAAACCAGTTTTAAAACATTCATTAACTTATTCTAAAATATATGTATATCTTACTTCTAACATGAATATTATTTTTATACCACCATAGGTGAAGTTACTATTCATTAGGATATATCACTATTCATAAAGGTATGTTAAAATTCATTAGGGTAGGTTAATATTCTCCAATAAATGTGTTTTCTTTATAGGAATCCAAATAACTTTCTGATTACGACCGGGTATGCAGGATTTTCAAAATTCTAAACAAAGAAGTGACGAACTAATGTTTGAAGGTCACTTAGAACTTAGTAGTTCATTATGTTGTGTATTCATGTGAATTTATAACATACATATGAGAGGGGAATTTCCATTGAAAAACATTGGTTCGTTACAACATGAACGTGTCATGATTAGTGGAAAATCATAATCAATTATTTTCATGTTGATTATAATAAAAATATTTATAGAAGAATAAATAAAATTTATAAAACATTCTTTATGTGTACATATTCAAATTTTAAAATTAGAATGAATTAATGAATAATATTATAGATACATCTTGTAACTCTCGATTCAATGTTTCCAAAATTTAGATAGTCATGATTTTAATATTATATATTGATAAAAGAGAATATGGGAAAATAGATCTTGGCCATTCTAATGAATCGCATCCAAGAAATATAATTAGGGGTGTAATATTATATTACTCATATAATTTATAATTCCTACATATAGAGATTACATTTAATTATATATAAATAAAATTATAATGCCATAAGATGGGGGATTCAATCTACAGTCGTCATGGTATAGAAGTCTTAAAAAATATGAATTGTACTTGGTATGGGTAATGATAATAGGTTTATGGTTATACCCATTCTAGAGATTCTTATGAAAATATTAATGAATCCATGAATGTGTGATAATAACCATTATAAATTATGGAAATATTTATCCTTATATACATGGACATAATCATAAAATATGGGTTTTAATTTGTAATGATTTCCATGTAAATATACGTTGAGAAAAGTATTGTTTTAACCCATATATGAAAATTATATTTAAAGGGGGAGATTATTGAAAATAATACTATGTCTCTTTATGATAATTTTGATGCTCCCAAATACCCTTAGTTATTTTATAATGATTTTATTTGGTATTTTGAAGAAATTTATTAATTTAATTTACTCTTGAAATAACGAGAATTTATTACTTATTCAGAATTTTCTTTAAGCGCGTCCTGGAATCACCGTTCATACCTTACATATTAAGAATATGCTTAAAGCGCGTCCTGGAATCATTGTTCATACACTACATGGATAAACATATCATAAGAATGAAAAGAGTGTATAATTTTTTAGATAAGAGAAAAGCATGGTTAAACAAAAATACATTTTCAGCAAAGTATGGAAGAAGAACCTTATGTTAAGAAGGAACCTTATGTTTTAGTTATCAGAAAAGTATGAAAGGAGAACCGCACGAAAGTACTAAACATTAAGTTTGTTTCTAAAAAGTATGGTTCATAAAACTTAATTTTGTAAACAACTATACGTTCTTGGAAAAGATTGGATCAAGTAAAAGTATGGATCTATTACCGTACGTTGAGAGTTGAAGAAAATGTATAGATGATAAACCCTACGTTTAAGATCAAACTTACATTTGAAGAAAGTAACATGAACCTTACGTTTTCAACCTTACATTTGAATGCTATGTCATCAAACTTATGTTTGGCGTCAGAAAGTTTGAAAGATGATACTTTTATGCAACGGTCAGTAGGCTGATTATTCGGCAGATTTCATTCCTGATATAAAGTAATTTTTTAAGTACGACTTTGACCGATTCAAAGCAGTTTTATCATTGTATTAATAATCGAATTAAAAGGATATTTTTATTCGGAGTTTTAAGGGAAGTTACGACTACTCTATAAGATCAAATATTTGAATATTGTTAATCAGAAGGTGAATTTTGTGCATCTAAATGTGCAGGAGATATGCTTAGCATTATTATATATGTTCTCTCTGAAAAAACACCATATATACGGGAGAGTGGTGATCATCCGAAACAATTAAATTAAAAAAAGGAGGAAAAAAGAGACTGCAGAAAATCACGATTCATCTGCTGATTCAAAAAGGAGCGTCAAAGATCTGTTCATTTAAGAAGAAGTAACTCGATAGAAGATTCACTTGTTCTACATCGAATATCTACTGTGGATCAACTACTGCTAAAGTTGTGAACTATATCTCTATATCTACTGCAACCGTATCGACTCAGAATTTCATTGTTTTGAAAATAAAAATTTCTAGAGACAACGATCAATCTTCTATCAATTGCATTCTATTGCAATTGTGAAGATCAATTTGAAAACTTCTTTCTGAATTTTTTTTATTCTTGAGTAACCAGCTACTCGTTCTAAGCTGTGTTGGTTCGTGTTTGAACCAGAAGGCATTGTTTTTCCCTAGATTGTAAATGTGTCAACTCACTATATTTAGTTGTGGACCAGTCTGTTGAAATGAGGACTTGTGGACCAGTCTGTTGAAACGAGGAAAAGATAGTGAAAATCACCAAGCTTGTGGAGTTGAGCGTCGGTGGAGTGGACTAGGGGTCTTCTGTTCCCCGAACCACTATACATCTTTTTGTCCATGCTTTTATTTATTTCCACTACATGATCAAATCTGATAAATAATAGAGGACATAACTCGTTCAATTGAAGAGTTAACGAAAAATCTAAAAGACACAATTCACCCCCCTCTTGTGTATAATCTGTATACTCATGATCCAACAATTGGTATTAGAGGAGGAGATTTTGATAGAGCCATAGCATGATAGAAGATTTTAAAAGATTATATAACAGATCATCATGACTGATACAAGAGAAGGGATGTCAATGGTCAGAGCACTATATTTCAATGGAGACAACCATGGATGGTAGAAATCGCTCATGAAAATATATCTGAAAAACCTCGGATATAATGTCTATTCAATGATTCTGACTCCTTATGAAATTCCTGAAATTCCTGAGACATGGAGTGCTGCTATAGAGGCATAGTATGATATGAATTCGAATTCTATGGTTGCAATCATCTGCGGTCTAGGACCATATGAATTTTACAGAGTATCTTAGTACCCGACATAATATGATATGTGGAAAACAATAACTGTGGAATATGAAGGAACATACAATGTGAGACAAATGAGATATGCAACAGAAAAGCTGAAATTTGATTCTATCAGAATGTTTGAAGGATAAATCACAACCCATATGAATGGGATATTGACAAAAATTATGAATAATATAACAGCTCAAGGAGAACCTATCAAATAAGAAGATCAAGCATTAAAATTACTGAGGGTACTTCCTACTCGATGGAATTGTATCTCTACTACAATCAGACAATCAACACCTGTCAAAAATCTAACCATGAGAGAGCTGTATGGTACACTGATGACGTATGAAGATGAAATGCAAGATGAGGCTAATGAGCATAAATTGATTATCAAATGAGAAGACACTACCTTGAAAGTAACTTCACAACAAAATAATAGAAAGATGAAGAACAAAGAAGTCAAATCTAAATCAGAGAGCTCTGACCCATCAAACTCAGATGAAGAGATGGCTCAGCTAGCCAGGAAATTTAGAAAGTTCTACAGCAAGAAAAGAGGCTTCAAAAAAATCTTTTAATAGAGATGATAATGAAGTAATATGTTATGAGTGCAAGAAGATGGGGCATATCAGACCAGATTCCCCACAATTAAAGGATTCATAAAAGAAGAAATTTTTCAAAAAAAAATGACTATGAGCAGAAATACACGAAAGCTATGAAATCCACTTGGAGTGTATCTGAAGACTCTAGTAGCTCTCCTGAATCAATCTCCGAGAATGAAGAAGTCAATCTATAAGAAACATGTGTTTTATGGCCGAAACTGATGAGGTACACTCATACTAGTCCTCTGAATCAAATCTTGAATCAAGTTACACAAATGAAAAACTTGCAGCCTATAGAAATATGCTTGAATAAAGATATAACTCACTATTTAAGATACATAATTCATAAAAAACAAACATAAAGTTGTTTCAGATGAAATAGATACAATGTTTAAACAACATAAGGAATTAAATGATAAATAGAATTCAATTAACACTAACTATATTAATTTTGAATCATGAATAAGAATAATGCAGGATGAATTAGAATCTTACAAACAGTGTGCATTGTTTTTAAAAAAAGGATAGAATTCATTAAATAAAATTCTTGGAAAAAATTTCATTAAAAAGGAGAAATTTGGAATTGGCAGTAAGGGAGAAAAACCTAAGCTATATCAAAATTATTTTGTTCCTAGCTCTAAAAATGTTAATTGTAACTTTTGTGGGACAAAGGGACATATAGCTAAAAACAGTTTCTTAAGACAGCCTCAAATATTTGGTATTAATAATGCCTATGTATCAAAAGACTTATATGATTCAGCTGATTATAAAAGAAAAAAGAAAATCTGGATACCCATATCATTGCTAGCTAACACCCATGGACCCAACAAAATATGGGTACCAAAGAAATTTGTTTGAATGTCTCTGAAGGTAGATGGCCACCAGAGAAGAAAATATATATGGTACATGGACAGTCGTTGCTTAAGACATATGAGTGGAAAATCATAGAATTTTTCTTCACTCAATCAAAAGGAAAGATGACTTGTCACATTTGGTGACAATGTCAAAGGAATAATCATTGGCATTGGATCTATTGGAGATCCAAAAACAATCTCAATCAACAAAGTACATTATGTACAAGGATTAAAACACAATCTGATTAGTATACCTAATCTTTTTGATGATGGATATACTGTTGATTTTACTAACAATTTTTGTACTGTTTTTAAAGATAAACTGTTTAAATTTAAAGCACCAAGAACTGAAAATGTCTATAAATTGGATTTAAATTCCTTGTGTAAACAACAAGTAATATTATTGACTACTAAAGTAAGTAAATCTTGGATCTGGCATAAGATACTTGGACATTGAAATATATATGGTTTTAATAAGTTATCTAAGAAACATTTAGTTTTTGATTTACCTAGTCTAAAATTTTAAAGTGATAGATTTTGTGATGCATGTCAAATTGGAAAGCAACACAAATCATCCTTCAAATCTGTTAATAAAGTTTCTAAATCTAAACCTATAGAACTTATTCATATGGATTTGTTTGGAACCTCAAAAGTAGAAACATTAGTTGGTAAATTATATATATATGTTTTAGTTGATGACTATTCATGATTTTCAGGGCTTTTCTTTTTTGAATTTAAAAATGAATGTTTTATTTTATTTGATAGTTTCTGCAAATCTGTTCAAAATGAAAAAGGTTTTAATATAATCTCACTGAGAAGTGATCATGGTGGAGAATTTGAGAATCAAGAATTGAATTAGTTTTTCTCAATCATGGGTATTAAATATACCTTTTATGCCCCAAGAACACCTCAATAGAATGAGATTGTAGAAAGGATAAATAAAACAATTCAAAAATGGCCAGAACTATGTTAAATGAATATATCCTACCTATATGTTTTTGGGCAGAAGCTATGAATATAGCTTTCTATATAATTAATAGATTTTTAATTAGAGATATTTTTAAAAAGACACTTTATAAACTATGGAATAACAAAAAACCTAAAGTAAATTAATTTAATGTTTTTAGATGCAAGGATTATATCTTGAACACCAACGATGATCTTGGTATGTTCGATCCAAAATCTAATGACGGTATTTTCATAGGACATTCTTCTACCTCCAAAGATTATAGAGTCTATAATAAGTAGTTATGTATTGTTGAAGAATCAGTTCACGTAAGATTTGATGAATATGATCCCTTTGATAAAAGGACAGATCAATTAGATGAACTTGAATCTAATGATAACATGAGACATGAGAACATCAATAATGATTTTGAAAATAATATAAAATAAATTCAGTCCAGTTAAGAGGAACGTGATACTAAAGATCCTTTAAATGATTTTCCAAGACAGTCTATAACCCTAATGAATCACCCATTAGAAACTGTGATAGGTGACTTATATACAAGAATTCAAACTAGAAGAAACTTACGAAACCTAATGTAATTATCTACCTTCCTATCTCAACAAGAACCCAAGACTATAGAAGAAGCTTTAGATGATGAAAGCTAGGTAATAGCAATGCATGATGAATTAAACAAATTTTAATGAAATTAAGTTTGGATATTAGTGGAATGAACTAAGAATTATCCAGTAATAGAAACCAAATGGGTCTTTAGAAATAAACAGGATGAACAATGCACAATAACTAGAAATATAGCAAGATTTTTAGCTAAAGGATACAATCAAGAACAAGGAATAGATTATGATGAGAAGTTTCTACCTGTAGCTAGGTTAGAAGCCATTATAATCCATTTAGCCTATTCATATTTTATGAATTTTAAATTATTTCAGATGGATGTTAAATCTTCCTTTTTAAATGGTTATTTAATGGAGGAAGTTTATGATGAGCAACTCTTAGTTTTGAAAATTCTCAAAATCCATATTCTGTTTATAAACATACTAAATATCTTTATGGCTATAATGAAGCCCCTAGAGCTTGGTATGAAAGATTATGTTCTTTTCTTTTGAAAAATTATTTTACTGTTGGAATGGTAGACCTAAAACTCTTTAATAAAACTAAAAAAAATAATGTTTTATTGGTTAAAATTTATGTTGATGATGTAATTTTTGGATCTACTAATAAAACGCTTTGTGATGAGTTTTAAAAGTTAATGCAAAAAAATTTGAAATGAGTATGATGGGAGAACTAAATTTATTCTTAGGACATCAAATTTATCAAAAATATTTAGGAAATTTTTTGAATCAAAGAAAATACATTACTGATTTACTTATTAAATTTGGACTTCAAAACAGAAATACATTTATAACACCTATGTGTACTAATATATAACATGATTTAAATGAAACTAGAAAATCAGATGACAAAAACTTATATAGAGGTATGACTAGTAGTTTATTATATCATAATGCTAGCAGGACAAATATAATGTATTCAATATATCTTTGTTCTAGATTTCAATCAAATCCCAAAGAATCTCATCTAAGTGATGTTAAAAGAATTTTTAGATATTTAAAAGGAATTGTTTTTCAATCACTGATTTATCCTAAAACTTCTGAATATAATTTTATTTTATATTTAGATGATGACTTTGGATGTTTTAGATTAGATAGAAAAATCATATTAGGAACATGTCACTTTTTGGGAAAGTCTCTGGTGTCATGGTCGAGTAAGAAAAAACATTCAGTTGACTTGTCAACAGCCGAGGCAGAAAATGTTTCTACTAGGAGTTGTTGTGCACATGTGTTGTGGATGAAAAAACACTTATGGACATTGGATTGAATTTTAATAATACACCAATTTTATGTGATAATACAATTGCAATTAATATTATTAAAATCCTATTAGTCATTCTTGAACTAAGCACATTAATATAAGTCATCACTTTTTAAGAGATCATGTTATTAAAACAGATATATTTTTAGAATTTATAAATACAGAAATTCAATTAGCAGATATTTTTACTAAACCACTTCCCACTACATGGTTTGATTTTATTAAGGAAGAGCTAGGTTTATTTGATTTTGAATAAAATTTTATTTCCCATTTTATTAAATTCTGCGTAAATACTTTTTTTCCGATTTTGTTTTTAAAAAATAATAAGTTTCTTTTATCCGTGTAATATATTTTATTTATTTTTAAATATATGTAATGATTAATAAAACCATGAGAATCAAGGTTTTCAGAAACCCTATCGACTTTTAACGGCTTCACTTCCATCGAAACCTTTTAGAATCTACAAATCGAACCTCTACTCATTAACCGTAATCTTAAAACCACGGAAACCCTATCCTTCAAACCAACAGAGATTCTCACATAGATGGTAAGGACTAAAAGATCCATTGAAGCTGAGCGAAGAAATTTCAAGAGACAACGCTCAGAAAGAAGAAAAATATTACCGGGAAATGTAATCGATCATGACTAGTTATTTCAGACAAATATTCTGTTGAAAAATTGATCTTGTTTTAGAACCTTGAACATACATTCAATAGTGAAAATATGGAATTTTTGTATGAGGTTGAACATAGATACTTCTTCAAATCTGTACAGTTTAGTCTGGGGGATACTGAGGATAGTATGCTGGCTAAAATAGAGGATATGGATTTCTCAATCTCGTCAATCGAAATTTGCCAGATTCTCAACATCCCCCATAAGGGAATTTTTCATTTTGATTTGAAGAATATAAGAGATGATGTGCATAAATTCGAGGATATTATGTCTTTTTTGTTTGGAACATCTACTATTAAGAAAATGATGGTGAAAGATTTAGAACCAGATCTGAAGATCCTGGTTAAAATTTTTCATACAGGAATAACTCCTAGAATGGCAGAAATGGAAAATATTATATACCCTGGTATGTACATAATGTATCTTTTGTTCGGTGATATCAAGTTAAACTTCCCTAGGTACATGGTCAGGTACCCCAATTGTTGTTGCCAAAGTGACACCCGAATAAAATTTTATCCTTTCGGTCGATTTATTTCTGAACTGTTGCTTAAGAAAGACATGGTGATATTAGTAGATGCCTGAGTACACTGTCATCACAGTAATATGTTTAATGATGGAACTTTAATGAAGATTGGATACTTTTGGAGCACCATTAAAGGAAAACTCTTGCCAGTAGGAGCTGAGGAAGATTTAGACAGTGCTTAGGCTCAACCTGAGAAGTCCAAGGAGGGAAAGGTTGAATCAAGAGTCAGAAATGTTGCAAAAAGAATCTGATTGTAAGTGGAAGATGCTGATGAAGAAAGAAGTCAGGAGGGACATAAATCTCGATGAACTAGAGCTGTTAAGGAGGAAATTACTTCCCCTTTATTGGAAACAACAACATATGCTTTATTTTCTTATTCTTCTCTAAGAGAAGCTGTTATTGATTAGAACATGGAAGTTGTTAGCGAAAGGACATAACCAGTAGAGGGATCAAGAGCTCAAGAAGAAGATAAAAGAGAAAATCAGGAACATATTGTAGCTGATGTTGAAGTTACACTTCAACAGAACCAAGATAAGGAGGTAGTTCCTGGTGGGGAAGTGGCCAGACCTCAGGAAACTCTTGAAAATGTTGTTCTCGAAAATCCAGTGGAAGGCCAATATGCTGATGTTTGTGGTGACCATACTCTTGAAGATCACACAGAAGTAATTAAATAGGATATTTTTATGGAGGAGTATGTGGACTCTATGAAAAAATCGGTGGAGCAACCTACTCAGGAAAAAGAAAAAGAGAAATATGAAGTTGAATCACTAACTTTGGTACAACTGCATCATCCAGAGCCTGAGATGCGAATGAAGCACATTGTGCTTCTGATTCAACGAAGAATGAAGTTGAAGAACTGTACAAAAATTTGTCTCAGTTAGATTCTGAGAATGTCACTATGAGAAATGCCTTAGCCTTTGAACAATTAAGATTTCAAAATCTAAAAGAGAGTACAGTTTCAAGGAAAGAAGTTGAAATGTTTAAAGAGGATATGCTGAGTGCAGTTGTAAATTTTAAATCTGAAATGGTTATGAAGACAAATTTAACAGATCTGATGTTGTTTATGGAGAAACAATTTGCATCAGTTGCAAATAGTGCTATTAGTGAATTAGGTCCTTCACCTGATTTAATCCGATGATTTCAAGATATCACAACCACGATGAGAAACATGAATGACAGGTTGCACAATCTTCAATGCAGCAATGCTCCATTATCAGTGTTTCTGGAAAATAAAAAAAAATAGTGGATCAACTGATATCTAGTGATCCACCAATCAGGACTCTGTTAACTCAAATGTTAGAGAAGTTGTCACTATTTATCAAAAAAAAAGTATGCATGAGTTTTTCAGAGTCAATTTAATCGAGGATATTCATATGACTCAAGAGAATTGAGATATCATTATCAAACATGGATATGTGATGATAAAGAGACTCAGGGAAAAATTCATAGAAATCAAGTCTGCAATCCAGAGGAGATAGAACATAATGCCTATCTTTCCCAAACCTTGATTCCTATGTTTATCATACTTGTTTTTTTAATTAAAAAATGACTATTTATTTCTTTTTTTTATAGACTTTATTTTTTATATTCCAGTACTCTATATTTAAGTATTGATAGAGAGTTAATAATAAGCACTTACCTACAGTTCAGTGCAACAATAAATGTGTTAAAATCCATGCTTTATCGTTCTTTTTTATATCACAAAAAGGGGGAGAAATTTGGATAACCCGAACATTTCTTTACAAAACATTATTTCAATGGTTTATTGTATACTTAATGTTTTGGGTAGTTATCCAGATTGTTTATTATAAAGGTTACTCAGAAGGATAAATTTCGATAAAACTAAAATCTTTTATTTCTAAAGAAATTATTTTAAAGGGGGAGACATTTTTATTGAAATAATTTTGCTAAAATTAAATATTGTTTCTTCCTCTCAAAATTATAAAACATTATGTAACTAATTTTGAATGTTAATTTCGTTTAAATAATTTTATTATCTTATGGGTATTTTGATCATCAAAAAGGGGGAGATTTTTGAGAAATATATTTTTTTCAACAATATATAATAATGTTATTTAATGGGTGAGATTATTGAAAATAATAACCTGTCTCTTTATGTTAATTTTGATTCTCACAAATACCCTTAGTTATTTTTTAATTATTTTATTTAGTATTTTGTAGTAATTTATTAATATATTTTACTCTTGAAATAATGAGAATTTATTAATTATTTGGAATCTGCATTAAGCGCTTCCTGGAATCGCTGTTCAAACCTTACTTATTCGAAATTTGCTTTAAGCGCGTCCTTGAATCACTGTTCATACCTTACTTGTTCGGAATATACTTTAAGCGCGTCCTGGAATCACTTTTCATACCCAACATGGATACACGTAGCATAAAGATGAAAAGTGTGTACACTTTTTGAGATAAGAGAAATGTATGGTTAAAGAACCATACGTTTTCAGTAATGTATGGAAGAATAACCTTACGCTAGGAAGGAACCTTACGTTTTGGTTATTAGCATAGTATGAAAGGAGAACCGTATGTAAGTACGAAACGTTACGTTTTTTCTCAAAAGTATGGTTTATCAACATTAATTTTGTAAACAACCATACGTTCTTGGAAAAATATGGATCAAGTAAAAGTATGGGTCTTTTACCGTACGTTTGAGAGTTGAAGAAAAAGTATGGATGATAAACCCTACGTTTACGATCTACCTTACGTTTGAAGAAAGTAACATGAACCTTATTTTGTCAACTTTACGTTTGAAGGCTATGTCACCAACCTTACGTTTGGCGTTGGAAAGTTTGAAAGATGATATTTTAATGCAATGGTCGGGAAAATGATTATTGGTCGGATTTCATGCCGAATTTAAAGTCGTTTTCAATGTACGAATTTGACCGATTTGAAGTCGTTTTATCATTGGATTAAAGATCGAATTAAAAGGAGATTTTTTATGCCATTTTTTTAGAGAAGTTACGACTACTCTATAAGTTCATATTTTTGAATATTACGAATCAGAAGGAAACTTTTTTGGATCTAAATGTGCCGGAGATATGCTTATCATTATTATATATGTTCTCTTAGAAAAAACACCATATATACAAGAGAGTGGTGATCAATTTAAAAAATTAAATTAAAAAAAGGTGGAAAACAGAGACTGCAGAAAATCATGATTGATCTGTTGATTCAAAAAAGAGCGTCAAAGCTCTGTTCATTTAAGAAGAAGGAACTGAATATAAGATTCAATTGTTCTGCATTGAATATCTGTTGTGGATCTATTACTGCTGATGTTGTGAACTATATCTCTATATCTACTACAACCGGATCGACTCCGAATTTCTTTGTTTTGAAAATCAATATTTCTAGAGATAACGATTCATCTGCTGTCAATTGCATTCTATTGCAATTGTGAAGATCAAATGGAAAACTTCATTCTGAAATTATTTTTATCCTTGAGTAACCAACTTCTCGTTCTAAGTTGTGTAGGTTCGTGTTTGAAGCAAAAGGCTTTGTTTTTCCTTGGATTGTATAGGTGTCAACTTCCTGTATTCAGTTGTGGACCGGTCTATTGAAACGAGGACCAGATAGTGAAAATCACCAAGCACATGGAGTTGAGCTTTAGTGGAGTGGACTAGGGTCCTTTTGTTCCCTGAACCACTATACATGTTTCTGTCCCTTCTTTTATTTATTTCCAATGCATAATCAAATATGATAAAGCATATAGGACAGAACTCATTCAATTAAAGAGTTAACGAAAAATATGATAGACCCAATTCACCCCCCTCTTGTGTATAATCTGTATATTCAAGATCCAACAATATATTAATTAATTAAAACTAAATAATAGATTCATAGAGTGGTATATTCCCTCAATAAAAAGTGAATAAGTAATAAAAAGATAAAATGAAAATGGATATAATGTATACTAACACTTATCCCCCCATTGTTGGGAATGTCCTTATGTGATCCTACCAATTGGAAACATATATATTGTAAATCCACTTATTGGATTAAATATAAACATAGGTTTTATAAAATATAAGAGTTATCCTTAATAGGAAACTCATATATAAAACATAGAGGATTTTTATCAATTTAAAAAATAATTTGCATTTATTCTAATGAAGAAAACAATATAATGATGAACAAGTTGATAAGGAATTATAATACATTATTCTTGTGTAAATAGTATGAAAATCAAACTTCCAAATGCTATAATGATGATGAGACTCAACCATACATGAATATTGAAGACTTATTTTTCTAAAAAGAAAATATAAATGAAGATAATTACTTTGTTTACCTCATGTACACTATATCTCATACATGAAGAAACCTACGTATTCATTTCTAGATAGTTTATCTAGAAAACAATGAATAATTTGATAATACCATATCTATGAAGATTAATATAAAAAATTCAATTTTGATTCATGTGATTACATTGATGATACATTGAATGGGTTTACTAAATTTGTTTCTCGATTTATTATTGAGACATTTATATATTTTTTGACGAGGCATAGTATGCTGAGGGAGAAGAATTGATTAAATAGAATCTCTTGGTTTAATGTAAGTTTATGTCAAAAAATATCACTAATAATGTTTAAGACAAAATAAAAATGAATTTACAGTTTCATGAAAAATAATATAGCCATGAGATATATTGGAAAAAACCAATCTAGGAGCCAAAATATAAATATTACCTAATATATATATATATATATATATATATATCACTTCATATTCTTAAATATTTACATAGTATGATGATAACACAATAAGGGAGCCCAAAAGGTTTAGTATCATTAGAGATGAGATTCATAAACATACTATTACACATTATTACGTCAATATATCTCATAAAAATCACTATGTAAAACATAGTTATAAACATATCCATCCAAATAATTTCATATATAAATGGAAAAAAATAATGAGTTCACTTAAACATTTCAAAAGTTAAGAAAAAAAACATTTCATAATGGATGACATCATAAGCATATAAGATAACATGAATAGTGGCGAAATATATAATTAAAAAGAATCTGTAATAGTATTACATGTTCTTAATCATTTATGGAACAAAATATATCATGTAATGAGATAATTATATCATAATGTTCCATCATTAAAATATAAAACATATACCATTTCTTGGGATAATGTAAAAAATCATAAATCAAGGGTGAATAACACCAGAATATGTCTCCACATAAAAATATAAAATATCATAGAATTGTGGCACATGTATAATCATATAAAATAATTACATTGTGATAAAACACAAAAATTACCACCTTTTCGATTACAATAATTTCAAAACATTCCAACTCTTATTTTTGAGGAAACTAAATCATTGCCATCCTTTATATGATATGAGAAAAATTATCCATGATTCATTGTCTTATGAGATATAAAACAATAACCAATATAATAAATGGATATATAAAACCCCAACCATCACATAAATAAAGTCATATATATGTTTATCACATAAAAAATTTCATTCATCATATTTTAAAAAATTAATAGATGTTAAATTGGTTCCATAAAAATTTATAATATCATCACATTAAAGGACATTAAGAATTTGAATGGTTAATACAAGATCATCGATCACTATATGGGTGTATATCATAAATTCATATATATTATGATTTATTGAATATATATATATTAGAGATATTGTTTATATAAATAGGAAACTTGAAATGTAATCATAAAACTATTCTTCAACAAGATTATTTTTGAAATTTCTAGGAAAACAATGATTTTTGTCTCATTCAAATAAAAATACTTCCATGAAGAGGAAAGGGATGTGAATTAAAACCTCCAATAAATTGAATCCTGAATTATTGAATTATTATTGTAAATAATATTTATGTAAATGAATGTTGAGTTGAAGATGAAAAATATGAATGTAATAATAAACACCATTTTTTAAATTTCAGAATAAGTTGACTGAAATATACGTCATTAAAAGTGAAATAATCTATAATTTTCAATGGTGAGACTAAAATATGGGAATATCACAGGTTATATTTTGTATTTGGGTTTAAAAGGAAAAATTAAGTTCATTTTTGGACATAATGGATAATGACCAGAAGGAGAAACAATATATAGAATAGAAAAAAAATATTCCTACCAATTTTATATTTTTTTAAAACTTAAATCTGTTAACATAGAGATTATTGATGTATTAATTTTCATGTCCTTGAAATGAGGTGGAAATAAATTATAATTTAATCATATTACATAATCAATCCACCTTGTAATAATATTTCATAATATAATGGTTATAAATCCTTGATAGAAGTTAAGTCAACAAGAACCTTTACAACTTTAGTAATGCATGAATTTAGATCCATGAAAAGAATGAATAGGATATGGTATTGTAAATATTATTAATGAAATTTAATAATATATCAAAATACATTCATGTGGAATTATTTATTTGAGGTTTCTCAGTTCACAGTCTCCAAAACTACTTTAATGTAATTTTTTAGGCCAAAAATATTCTTAATATGGTTATATAATAAATAAGAGATTCATGGTATATATTTTATATAATTACAAAAAATATAAGAATAATACAAATTTAATTAATAACCCTTTATGGATTCATTTCTTTAAGCATGATTTGACTATTACAAATAATGATGATTTTTTACATTATATTTTATTTTGTGATGAAAAGTTGTCCACTATACGAGATTAATCATGATATTAATATAATATTAATATTATATTATATTAATATATCAATTTTAATAATTTCCATGGGGGTAAAATGTTTAATAAAACATTATAATTCCGCTACTAATGTTAAAACAACACTGATGAGTGTTGTTTTTTCCAAATAGATTAAAATAAGGGAAAACATAAATGTTATGGATTTATAAAAATAAATAATATTCTAATAAAGATAATATGTAAAGGTTACTTTTAAATATTAAATTTTTATTTAAATTTATTATACAATAATTGAAATGAAAATACCTAACTTTTGAAAAAAAAGATCTAATATGACTTATTAAATTCGCTTACCGGGAGGAAATTGGTAATCTATGAAAGAAAAGGAGGTAAAAATGATGATAAAATAAACCTTAAATAATTTAATATTATTAAATTCATTTTCCATAATTTTTATTGAATAATTATATTCTTTATGGAATTAAATTATTTAATTAATAAAAATAATATTTTGAAGAAGTACATGGTTATAAAAAGATTTTTGGGAGAGATAATTAGTAAAATCTGATAACAGAATTATATCAAATAAATGATAATAAAAATAATATATATATATATTGAACAATATGAAAATTCTAAGAAAATAGATCATGAAAATTGGATATGAAAATAATGATAAATTACTCTCAAAGTCTCTCTTTACATTTTTCTTTAGCCACATCATTTCTATTGTGGTTAATGCCTTTGAAAGAGGGGATTTTGTCAACAATAGAGGTTTATGGATGCTGGGATGGATATGTATAAATATGAAAACAAATAAATTTTATAATCTTAATATAATGATTTATTATATAATGATAAACATACTATAACCATAAAAATCCAGGAATCCTATTTTTATTTGGAAAATTACATACATAGATGAATTATGTGAAATATGGATTCAAAGAAATTATTTAAAAACTCCATGATTTTTTTTAAATTCCATTATTACATTAATATAAGAAAATATAAACAAGGTACATAAATTTAAAAGGGGTGAGTTATAACTCTTTATAAGGGAAAAATGATAGAATAAGATAAAATAATGAAATATATGTTGGTCAAGAGGCATAATATGATAACATTGAAAGGTGAAAATCATAATGAAGACCATCATAGTGTGACACAAGATAATAATATCAAGGCATCATATATATTTTGAAACACCATAAAACATTACATAATATGTATATTTCATGAATAACTACAAATTACACATAACATATTGTTCTTAGGATATCTACACATGCACTATATATTGTATCACATGAGATGAAAAAATTACCCAATATATTTTGGGGATATTTATTTCTAATCCAACCAATAAAATACATATCATGTGTAGAATTTTTTTTTCAAAAAAGATAATACAACATAATTAAATATTTTAACACTTTTAATCCCATGATTCATTAGTTTGGGTTCCATTAATGGTATAACTTATTCAGTAATGGATAAGTAAATATGGGTTAGTTCCCTAGAGATGAAATGGGATAGGGTATTCATAAAATAATATTTTGTATAGAAAATCATGAAATTAATATTTTTAGTATAACATGTGTACATTAAGGTTTATATAAGTTATTAATAAGAGTTAAGGGATGTATTTCAATAATTGGGAATCTTATGTATATTAATGTGATACGTAAAAAATATTTTAACATGAACAATTGAATATCAATGTATTAATACAATGAATGTACTTAAATAAAATGGAATAGAAAAAACAATCACATACATTAGAGGATGCTTCTAAAATTTATGAATGATTTTTCTTAGAGATTGAAAACGCATTAAGATGAATTTATTGTAGGTTAGATAGAGTTATGTAATTATAAATAGTTTCCAAGTAATTAGTAAGAGGTTTTCGAGTGGTTTTTTATAAGTAAAACTTTGGGAAATTCTTTATTATTTTTTAAACATTGATTTTGGAATCTATTGATAAAATAATCAAAACAACAATCATTCCCAGGGGGTTCTTCTATCTTTCATAAAAAATGATTGGCCTCAAATATTTCATTTTATTTATAACCTAACTAGTTAAAATATATTTATTAATGATGTAGAAGTTATACATGTTCATAAAGAATTGTTTTTCAAAACATACAATATAATATAATTTTATAGGATTATTTTTAGATTTGTAAAATTAATCAAATAAATCCAAAAAGATAATATTTTATATTAAAAAAAATTTATATTTTTAATATTGTTATTGTATTTGTTATGTAACATTGGGGTTATAATGATTTCATATAATAGTTTGTATACTTAAACATTATTTAATTTTTACCTATAAATTAGAATATATCCAAAAAATATGAAAAAAAAATTTTTATTTTGAAAACATATTTTCTAAAATGATATTTATTTTTTAATGTAATATTTAATATATTTGAATTTACATGTTTAAAAAATCATTATTTTTATCAAAATACTATTTTTACAACACAAACAACTTTACGACCCTTATGGAAATTATGTGTGTTTTCATTACATTTTGACAGCATATTTATTTAAAAAAATTATAGTTTAATATGATTATTTCATTAATAATTTATATCAAAACACATAGATTTATCAAAACCTATTTTTGAATTATATTTATATAATTCCCAAAAATTAATTTTTTCTAATTTGTATCAATAAAATATCTTAATCAAAAATATTACTTACTGATTTATATATATAATATAACAAATAAAAGGGTTCAATATAATAATTATATTAAATAATAATATATTATTAAAATCTATAATAATAGTTTTTTTATATTTAACACCTTTGTACACTTGTGTCCACCCGTAGGGTAAGGTGTGATATTGGAGTATTTCATGGGATGGTTCAGTGAACATGGTTTGGGAAGTGATATGTATGAGATTTAACATATAAAATAAATTATTTCAATCATTTTTTAGTTTTTGATTTTTAAAATTGGCATGGTCATGGAAAAACCCCATTGATTCTATATCCCTAGGAATTTCTAGAAAATTGTCGTTTTAGTGTTTTATTATGTTGGTATTGGAAATCAATTCTTCCTTCTATGTCTATTATATTCTTATATTATTCATAAAATATATTAATATTTTTGGTTAATACATAAAAAATATATTTAAAACGGTTAATATCATAATGTAATATTAAGACTGATTTGTAAATTATGAATATATTTTATAATTGTTCAAAATAAAAAATAAAAAATTGAACATGTGTTTTCTATAAATACATTACACATAATTTCATTTATTTATTCATAATGTAATTTAATTCCAAATTTTTTGGGTTGCCATTTTATTTCCCAACTCAATACATTTTAACTCAAAATTTCATTTTATACACTAAAAATGTTGCTAGTTCTTTTGTTTCATTATGAATTCTAATTCCAATTTCTACCTCAAACTTGTGGTTCTGCTAAAATTATTAGAATCAATGAGTTTTATATTATCATTTAATAGAATCATTGATTTCATAGACATTCACTGTCTACTCTTAATTTGGAGTATAATTATCCAAATGCATGACCTCTTGATTCGGTACAAGGGAGGGGTCTGGTTTAAATTTTCTTATGATGGATACATTGATGATATCATATACTTGTTACAATATACGTGTGAATTCTATTCAATAGGACATATATATGAAGCAATAAAGGATCTCAAAGGTGATTATATATATAGAATTATTATTTCAATTATAAATATTATACATGATTTTATTCCGTGTTAATTTATAAAGGAACACCATATCATTAACTTCAAACAGAAGGTATCATTTTAAATTATCTACAATGATTTTATATCAAATTTTCAAATATTTCACAAAATACAAAATGTTTTGAACCATCTCTATCATCTCATGGATAATATGAGGTCGTATGAGCTTCTTCCCTCCAACATCATCTGATCATTTTATAGTCTGACACCTCTTCTAATATATATCCACCGCAGTATGAATTTGAATGCGAGAATAGAAATCATTATTCTTTGAGAACCCCAATATAAGTTGGTGGGGATTTAAACATATTAAAAATACATTCAACATTATCTAATTGTATCAACATGAGATACAATGGTTCTCGTAGACTTGTCATATTCCTAAGGGTGATATGAAATATTGAAACTCATCTCTATATATCCATCATTTTTAAAGGATTCTCTATAACCCAAAGGTTAACCTTGTATCTTAATCTGATATAATATAGAGTTGTACTATATTAATTCGTAAAACATACCCAACATATATCGTACCAAATGATCAATAGATAAACCATCCTTGATAAAAATGAGATTCACTATATTTATTAGGAATTAAAAAACCACAAAATATTATTACTGCCTTTAGATCTCAGGGGGTGTTCTACAAAGAAATAAGTGGTTTTTTTTCCAATATCTGTGTTATTATTTGAAAATGATTCTTTATACGCTTATACATCTTAAATTTGAAAATGAAATTTTTTCCTACCAAGAATCAAGAAATAAATTATCTAGTATCCCACTTCATGTTATCCCATCATATTATTTTCTACAAATTCATGCACATCTTTGTTTTTTCTGGATGATTAGATATAGATGAGCTAGGTGATTCATCAATAAGATCCATCTTTAGTTTTAGTTTTTTTATTACACAAATCTATGTTCCACCATTTTACTCAATATTTAGAATAGATTTTATCTTGGATAATCTCTACCATTCTTTGTAGCTCCCCATCTTCTTTTTGGGCATTTGTATCCTCTTAGGAATGCATTGTTGACATGTTATTTAGGAATGGTGGGCTGAATGTACCTTTATGGTTATCATGTCTAGTCCCTTACATGTTGAAATAGATTTTATTAATTTTAATATTCATCATGGACAATTTTATGGTATAATTTTAAATAATACAATCTTCTATATTATTCACATTCCCCCAATGATAAGGGATTGAATAGTAATGATATTTAATCATATGTAACCAACATTATTTAAGCATATTACTTCCTTCATAATAATTAATACTCAATGTTATTATGATCCTTATATATGAAAAACATATCCCCTTAGAGATAGTGTCATCAACTGTTCAATGAAAATATCGCTAAAATCGATTCTACATCATTCATTAGATACTTATGATCAAGAATATATAATGTTTTGGAAGAGTATGTTATAATTTATCTATTTATCAGCAGTAAAAAACCCAAAAATATTTTGTATTCATTGATTTATTCCACAAACCTTTCCCCAAAGGTGGGTAATGTGAGTATGAGCTCATTGGTTACCCTATTCTTTAACACATTAAATTTGTCCTAACATTTATCAGTATAGAAAAACCATAATCCATTTTTAATTTTCATGGCTAGTTAGATTGAAAATTGTTATAATATTTACACAAATACATTATACTATTAATCTAATTCAAGGAAATAATAGATATTATCCACTTATGTTAGTATGGTATGTCCTTCAAATTCCATTTTCTTCAAAGGATTCATATATATTCCTTTTCAAGTGAAAACATTCTCTAGGAATGTTACCTGTTCCATCAAAAACTAATGATTGTAGTAAAAAACCTATATATTTTCCTTTACAAGGGTCCTTAGTACATCAATTTTGTGGTCCTCATGTTCCATAATTCATTTGGAGTCAATATGAATAGAATATATAATTTATATTATTTGAGGAAATACCTATAGTTGTTATTAATTATTTAATGAAGATATATATATCATTTGTTTGTCCAAATGGAATCATTGGACCATATAATTCCATTTCCATGTAAGTAATTTTTTCTTGGGGATATCCTATTCATTCAATTTACATCATAATATATTGAATTAATATAACTAATAGATAATTATTGAACTATACATAAATTTTCAATGATGTCATAATTTTGTGTTAAAGGATACTTGTCCTTTGTCATGATCCTATTGAGATTAAGATAAGCTATTTAAGGGTGAATTAACTCCACATTCATATTATGAAATAAACTGGTACACCCCATGGTGATTCCCATGGATATATAAACCCTTTATCCTCAATCTCTTATATTTTATTTTTCATCTATTCTTAAACGATAGTGCCCACTCTATAGAGATTACTGATTATTAGAAAAACTATGGGTATATGGTTGACCGAGAATGAATCATCTTGGTTTAGAATAATACTAAAAGTTTCTTCATGTTTCATGTTAGTATGTTCTCTTACAATGAGATTGTCATCAATTATGTATTTTTTAATATTATAAATAATTGTAGCTAGATATGTTTTCATAAGTTAATAATATCCATGTTTCATGTGATTTTTGAAAAGGAGATCCATCCTCCTCCTTACACCTATATATTATCAGAGGATGATTCATGCTAAATATGGGGATATTCATCAATAGTAAAAATATTTTAAATATATAAAAGGAAAAACAATACATATTCAAGATAAAATAAAATTTTACTAGAAGAAATATATGAATTATTTTTAGAAGATAAATCCATAAAATATTTAAAAAGAACTTGTTATATTCATGTGATAAAATAATTTATCCTTTTTCTTGGTTTCAATGATTAATCGAATTCGTTGTTTCGAAGTGGTGTTTGAAAAATTCTATTAAACGTTTGTGATATTAATGGATTCATAGAAGCATAATAAAATAGTATATTTTCTATTATTGGTTGAATAACAAGTGTACCTATAAATAATTAAATACTAGGAATCACCTGATTAGTTATGATGGCATATAATTTCCCTTGATATCTATGCTATGGTGGTTGTTGTATCATATTATCATAGAAAACCCATATCTTAGTTCTTTTATTTGAAAAGATTCTATATTCCTTGAAATTGAAATTTTCTAATATTTTCTTAGGTTTGAAAAAAAATAAGTTTCTTCCATCGAATAATTGGGATTTTCTCATCAGAATTCACTTGAATGGTTCCCCTTCTGCCCACACTTAAATAATTTTCTCGTCCCCTTAAGAATTTTTATTAATTTTTCCCACACACTTTTTATAAGATGGATGTTGGAATTCATTAACACTACGGGATTTTTACATTACTACCATAGAAGTAAAATCCATTCTCCACTTCTTATCTCAAATACTATAAGGTTATTGAGATTTTCAAATAACGATTTTGAATTTCATTGAAAATCATAAATGATTCCCAAAATTTTCCATATAAGGAATCAAAAAACATTTTCATATATTTAATTTTAATCTACTAATGATGAAATAAAAATTAATTTCTGGTTCAATGAAAAATAATAATGCATCTTATCAATGTTTTTTGATGTTTCCCTCAAATGACCCAATGTATTTGTCCTACATTTAAAAAAGACTATAAAAATCCTTCTCTATTTTATGTTAGAGAGTGTCAGGAAAATACTAACAAAAAAACATTTTAAAAAATTCATCATACTCCATCACTTCGATTTTATCTATGGGAGTGATAGGCATACAATATTTATCTTATTCTCTTTACATGTGATAAATTTCAAAAAAAATCCTCTACATAACATTGAAGTACAATGAAGATATTTTCAATTGAGTTCATCTATTTTTATTGGATTAAGGAATCATACGATCCATTGAATTCTAGAGGACATTTTTACCTGAAGGTAGAAATTGAATATTTATATTTCATATGTGGGTGTGTGAGTTACTTATTTTTCATGATTTTATTTAAAACATGAGTTAAATAAAAATTTTTATGAATATTTACATGAATTATTCTCTAATTAGGTTTGAATCCTCTATTGGGAATTTATCACATCCCTATCCCATTAGTTTTTTACTCAGTTTCTCTTATTTCCATCCATTAACTATTATTAATGGAAATTTAGGGATGATAACTTCCCTAACATTAATAATATAATTTATAATCAATTAATATTTAAGGGATAGCATATAAAGAACATGTATTCTATTGGATATGATTTTTTTACATTTCAATCTTTCTTCTCTACAGCCAATTTCGTAAAATTAAATATTATTGGAAATTTTTATCACTACATAATGGTTTTAAAAAATAATGTTACTTGCTAATGAATATCCACTTAGAGAAATAGACTAGGAGTAAACTATTAGGAATCTATCTTAATGTTGGTTCAAGTCATGTTATTACCCTATTATCCATTTCAGTGTTATCATCTAAATGGATATTTGTTCCATAGTCGCATCATCATCAATGTACCTAGAAAGTGATATATATAAATATAAAACGAAAATCTATATACTTTAACAAAATTTATGTTATTTATTTTATGATTAGTATTATATCTATGTATTTAACAACGATTTACAAATCATAATTCCCATACTAAATATTCCTTCATTGATACAAACAATGAACACCCTTATCATTTTATACATGTTATTTCATGATTTATTATATAAAGATACACATAATACAACCCCATAAGATAAGGAGGCAAGTGTCATTGGTAAATTAGATATATAAAAAATTATCATGAAACAAGGATACAATGAAAACCATTAAAAATTCCATTATATTACTTTATATACCATTGACCTTATTATATAGCACTTGATAACCTATCGATGTACATATGAAAGAATAAAGGGTTGAGATATAAATACGATTAATGGAATAATCATTAAATAACATAAAGTAAATATGTATGTATGGTAAATGAAGCATAACATGATGACATAGAACTATGCCATTCATAATAATGAACATCAAAGAATGATATAATATGAAAAAATCATGATATCCTATGAATGTGGAAAAAACATAATATATTACAACAGAAGCATAATTCAAGGATAAAAATTTAGACATCATAACATATGGTTTATAATCAAACAAATCATGCACCATACATGGTATCTCATGAGAAAAAAAATTTATCCAATGCATTGTAGGGATATATATTTCATACACCACACATCATATTCATTTCATGTAAATTCACTTCTATTCCACAGAATTCATTCAATATTATCTCATATTTTATCACTTTTAATCCCATTATTAATTATTTTGGGGTACATACATAGTATCATCCCATAAATTAATAACTTGTACAACTATATTAATACAGTTGAGTGGAAATGGGGATGCATATTCACAATACAAATACTTGTCATAGAAAATTATGAAATCATTTCAGAAGCATAACGAGTTTACTTAACGAACTATGGAAGAAGATAATGAGAGTGAAATGTGGTATCTCAATACATGATAATATTATGTAATGTAAATTGATGTGTAGAAACACATGTAAATAGTCAAAATTGGAAATCCACAGGTATAATATAATTAATGTACATGAATACACAAGAAGAAGAAGAGAATACATTTATTGAGATGTTTCCTAAAAAATTTTAGGAATTGGTTCGTAATATTATGGGAACACCATGTGGGTATTTAGAGAGGTATAAGTTCATAAAATTAATCAAAAATGGGTTTTGAGTGAAGGGGAATGAGGGATAAGTTTTGTTTTTAGAACAAATTTGAGGATAATATTTTATTAATTTTTAAAAATGTGTGTAGGACTCAAAATAATAAAATAAAAAAAATCAAAAACCATTCCAATGGTTTTTACATATTCCCAAACAAAAAGGAGTGGATTAAAATTTATTATTATTTTAAGAACCAAAATCAGTTAAATAATACCATTCCTGAGGTTGAAGTTAGTAATGTTTATTAAGAATTTTTTTAAAACCATAAAATATAAATCTGGTTTTATAGGATTCATTATTGGCTTGTATAATTTAAAAAATTAACAATAGACTTATTTTATAAAATTTACATCCTATTTTTGGACATGGATTAATTTAACTGTATTTATTACATCACCTTATGTCATTTATAATATATTAATGACAACTAGATATTTATAATATATTAAATTATTCCTAAAAAATGAATTTCTATATAAATTTTGTTAAATTCGCCGTTGGATTTTTATTATAAGACTATTTAAAAAATGATTCATTTATCCAATTAAATTTTCTAAATATTTGAATTTCCACATTAAAATTTATTTCCTTATTTATGGAAAAAAATACAGCAGAAGCATCATTCAGATACTTATTATAATTTTATGGGATTTATTCAAATTATATTTAAATATTAATTGTTTAAAATATTATTCAATAAAATTAATTCAAAAAGATAAATTTTATTGAAAACCTATTTTAGTTTTAAAAAATAATTATTTATTTGAATATTTGTATTCCAAAAAAATATAAAATTATCTCTTATGTATCAAAATATATTTTTTTATCAAACTCTATAGATAGTATTATATTATATATATATATATATTGATAATGAAAAAAAGATCAATATAATCATTAATTGATTAAAATTATATAAAATTCATAATACTAGGGTCTAGATACATATCCTCTTATTACATAATAATATAACCAAATGGTAAGGTGTGTAATGGTAGTAATATATTGGTTTGGATTGATGGACATGGTTTAGGAAGTGATCTCAATAATTTTTATCTTCTACAATATTTTTTTTTATATTTAGTTGTTCAGTCTATTATTGGTATTAGTCGAGGGAAAATCCTAGTGACACTATCCCTATCAGAATATCTAGAAATAGAATTTATATGGTTTGATACTACTAGTTGTGGACATTGTTTCTTCCTTATATATCAAATATATATAATTATACCCTATAATATATATTTATCAAAAGGATAACTATATAATAAATATATTAATAATTGTTGTGATTCTTAATGGTTCTTTTTTCCTAAAAAAATGGAAATATTTTATAATGGTCTAAAATTAAAAATGAAAAATATAGCATTCTTTTATATTACTGCATTACCTAATTATGCATTTTTATTTATAAGATAACTTATTTAATATATTTCAGTTCATTATAAAGGAAATATTTGTTTCCAGAAAATGTGAGAAATATATATTTTTAGAGTGATGGGGTATGGTTACATGGGGTGTGTTTATATAGTAAAGGGTTAAAGGTATATTTGTCTAATTAATTTTATTATTTTGTCGTTCGGTTAATTTATATTTCAATAGTGATGAATCAAAAAAAATTAGTTTAATAAAAAATAATGTAAGGTTATTAGACATTAAAACCATGAATAAAAATTAGCACCCGAATTATTTAATATATGATAATCTATAAATAATCGAATTTGTTCAATATCTTACTCCACGTGAAATACTAATCATAAATAAAATCATGATATATTTATATAAAGAATAAATAATATTGTATAACCATTAAAACCCAATTTTTGAATTAGTGGTTATGAATATGTGTAATAGATATTTGAAATTTTTATAGAATGAAAATATAGTAAAATATAAATATGAATGAAATGAGATTTGAATAGATAAAATGACGATTAAGATCATTTTAATAATATAATTGAAATTTTTTTAAAAAATAATTTTATACAATATTATTCATTATCAAATTAACTTATGACTAATATATTGTATTATATATTAATATGAATAGATTTTTAAAAATAATTATTAACTCACATGATATAAAATGAAGAATATATTATGTTATAATGTGTTTTCTCTCTCATAGAAACATTTTTTCATTATATTTAATATTTTTATTAAGTTGCATATATAAAAATTAAAAATCTAACTTGAAAATTAAATATTATCTTATTTATTAATTATCTTAATTTTATATTTAGAAGATTTTTTGATATTTTTTAGAAAAGACATATTTTATACTCAATAGTTATATACATTAATTTTTACAAAAAACTATCATATAATTGAATTATTAGTTCATAAGTATGTGATAGAAATTTTCGATACTTTTTATTCAAAAAATATTTATTTTATAAGTGCAATAATAAATGGTAAATTATATTTTATAGTTTAGAAACCTATATCATGTATTTCCAAACATAATAATATTTTCCCCCAAAAAATACAATTTTTTATTTTAAAGTTAAATTGCTATCACTTATCAATACATACTGAAATAAATTTTATTTAAAATTTTGAATCAATGGGTCCAAATTAATTAATAATGAACATTATATTTATATGAATAATGTATGAATTATATTGTTAAAAACTGTTAACCATTGTTAAAGTAAAGTAGGTTAAAAAAGGATAATCATAGTAATAAAAGTTTAAAACATGTAAAAAAATGTGTGGTAATGTGGGTATGAGGACTTGATTGAACATTTCTCTTCCCCACTCCATTATTCGATATATTTGGATCTATAGTCCTTAATATTCACTTACCTTCTTTAATATCTTATGGTTGTTTAAAAAAATGGCATCCCATCTGGCTTAAAAATTGGCCATACCCACCCCTTCAATACCACTCAAAAAATAGATTTTCATACTAAAACCATAACATTATTCTATACCAATGAATCTTATTCCCCATCCAAGAGAATATAGTCAAAAAATATTAGATCAATCCCTCATTTTCTAAGGTATTCTCTTTGAAAGGGTCAGCATTCTCAATATGTGTAATTATTTTTCCTTATTATTTCATAATTATATTCCCTTTAAAATTATATTTATCAAATTACAAAGTGAATAATAATTATTTTTTATATAAGAATTTTATTATTCAAAAAGAATAAAATGTTACTAATGTCCGAATTTTTTCATTAAGGATAACAACAACAAAATTCATTCAAGTGCACAAATCATTGAATCTAAAAAGTGGAATGATTTTTTCTTTAACCACCCAACACATAATGTAATAATGATGAATTTAATAAGTAAATGTGACATTTATAACATATTTTATATTCTTAAAAGGTAAAACATGTTATGAATTTCTATAATTATATGTACACCGAAATCATAAGCAATGCATATGATTGTACTATCACCTACATGGAATGATTGGTTTTTATTTCTATTTTCATCACCAACATAAGTAACTATTCATAGGAATAGTATTAATGGGCATATATTATAATAAATATATATTTATATTTATTGTATTATTGATTGGAGACGTTATAAATGATATTATGACAACTAATTTCATTATTTAAATCCTTTAAAATATTAATTATTAGAGTAAAATTTTTAAATACATATTATGCAATTTTTTCATATTGATTTTTTTACAATTACATCAAATTATTACATGTCATAGTAAAAACACTAAATAAATCGATTATTTTTCCAGTATAATTATGTTTTAACTAAATAACCACATAAAGATCCAATAATCATAGTGTGATAATATTTTTGTCAATTCGACCACCTAATTGATCAATATTATATATTTATATTATTTATGAATATAGAAACATGATAACTAGTATAATATAATATAATTATACAAATAATGATACATTTTCTTTTATGGAGGTATAATTTTTTTAAACACAATAATTATTAAAAAACTATTTCTTTATTAAAATATAATGAAACAAGATCATTGTATGCTTCATCTCTATGGATTGTAAAAGAAAAATTATTATAATAATTTATAATAATTTATAAATTATTTAACATATTTTTTAGTACATAAACTAAAATATAAATATTGTACATTTTCAAAAGAATTAAATTCAGCATATCTATTATGAAATTAGTTCAAAACTAACAATTTAACTAACTTCATTTATTAAATACATGTAAATATACATATAGTAAATGTTGAAAATTATCATAAATGAAGTATATAAATTAAAAAAGTACGAAAATAAATATAAAATAAGTTATTATGTGATATATGTTTTTTATATAGGATGGTAGAGAACATATAATGAATTGAACAAATATGGTAAGGGGTTTTTCTACTCAAATTCTATTATTTGATACATGTTTATAATTATACACTTAATTTCATTTTATATTTTTATATTCTTCTTGTTTGATATATAATATAACGATATATTATTTTATCATGGTATTTAATGATCAATTACAAGTCCTCTATTTCAATTGGGTTGATTAAAATGCGTTTAAATCTATAATGTATTACTTTTTCTATATTATGATATATTGGTACATCTTACATGATATGGACCATGATTAAGTTGTATTTGTTATATTGATTTACTATAACATTTATTTTTTATAGTAAATATCATTTTATTCAATTATATATTCAATATAAAAATTAATGTCTTTTCCTAATTTTTTTTACTCATGTGTTACCCCAATGTTAGTAATTTTTGGAAGAAAAAATTAATTCATTGTGTCTTGATCATTCTATTAGAATTATTTTATATATTTGGGTACATTATACCCTTGATTGTAATATATGTATACTCATTTTTCCATGATTTTAACTTCCTAAAATGTAAATACATTTCCAATATTTCATACAATATAGAGTATGATTCATGTAAGGGATATTAATAGGAAACATTTTCATTCAATGTTTTATATAGTTTTATAGAGAATATTGTTCACTAATGCATGGGTTCTCTGACCCTAATATTTTATTATTTTATATTTTATATTCCAATCTTGAAGAATTTGGTTTTATTAATATTTTTTTATTATTAATCATTATATAATTTTATTTTCCCCCAAGGACTATCTATACGTATTAAAATTAACTCTCCCATAATCAAATGTTTTATCATTGGAACCAAATATCTAATAGAAATTATTTTTTCACTTTCAAGGACCCATTTTTGGAGAAAATTTTAATAAATTAAAGTTTTCAAAATATTAGAATTCAATTTTTCAAAATTGATTTTTCAATGTGAAATTTAATTCTTTGTTTTACTTAAAATATAAACATGTTTTCAAAATGATCTTTTATGTTTTCACCAACATTTTAGTATTTATTTTCAAATGGATTTACACTCATGGGATTTTCGTTACATTATGTTTCCTCTAAGGAATACATAATAATAATTTTTTGGGATTTACATTGTGGTATAAAATAATTTGATTATTTGGCCATTATTTTTTGATATCATTCAAAGCACTATTCTAAAATGAATATTTTTATATATGCCAATTATCTTTTCCAGATCAATTTCTTAATGTGGGGATATGTTATTTGTAAAATATATACCTTCAATCACTTTTTAGGATATGAATGGTTAATTTAAAAAAAATATAACCCATCACTAAAATTTTAATTTATATCCATCCCCCCTAAATATAGATATCATTTCTTCTAATTCCTTTTCTTTTTGAAAACCATATTTTCATTGCTTTGATTGATGGGAGTTCATGATGATTTCATACAATAATTTATTAGGGAAACCATTAACATAACATTGTAAAATTAATCTATACCAATTTATATTGAGGGATTATTATATCAAAATAAATTCAATTTATTTATTAGTAAACTATATAAATACCTATATTTTTTACATATAAATTTATGTTTACAGTGTTGTATAGAAATCTGATGTTGGAATCGAATCCATGATGTAATGTATGTGTTTTTGGAAGAATATATGAGAGTGTGGGTATAATGAATCATAGTTGTTATCAAATAAGGATTTAGATAACATTGTAAATTTTCATGTTTATTGTGGTTAAATTGGTGTTTGATGAGTTTAGGATGATAAAAGTTTAAAGGTATAGAGAAAACAAATTTTTGTATTAAATGATTTACATTGATGTTATTAATGAACATTATATTTCTCAATTAATATAAGTGAACTTTATTGAGAACCCTAATTATATGTCTATGGGATATTTTTATGAGAAAGATAACATCAAGAAGCTTTTGTAAGGTAGATATGGTTTGGTTCTCTATTAAATTACATTCTGGCATGGATATTGACATGTGGATATGGTTATGGTAAAAATTAACCTATAGTTAATCACATAAAATAATGTATAGTTGATCATTGAAATAATTTTCACGGTCATTAACGATTAGTGGTCCAAAGAATTCACTCTATTCTTGAATCTCAAGAGGGATATTCTTTGGTCAGTAATGTAATGTCCCAAACATTCATTAATGGAAATTACTCTTGATCCAATTAAATGACTTATTATGGTTATATATAATGTGATCATCATGGGTTTTATGTATAAGGTTTTTAAAATGCCGTTATGAATTGTTACTATTGCTAATATAATCGTTGAACAGTGATCACACGATTGGTATAAATATAGGGCTTTAACAAATCCTATATACTCTGACAAACGAAGTGGTTCCCTCTTCCTGTAGACTATCCCCACACAGAGCCCATTTTTTGGAGCTCGTAAAGGAGGTGGCATCATTGGGCTTCGCTCTTGACGAAGCCCAAGCTGTGCTTGAACACGTTAAGCTTGAGCATAATCGACTATGGGAGAAGTGGATGTTTATAGAGATTACCACTCGAGCGATGTTATCTAAGACACCCCAAGAGTATGTCACCATTGCACACATTACCATTCGGTCATATGTAGTTGTTATATGGGGTTATGTAACAAGACCCTAGAACTATGACTATGTATATTATTTTTGTATAAAGAATGTGCATTAATATAATTATTGTAACAATGTAAATAGTTTTTGAAGCAAAAAATAATATTTTTAATTAATATTCAACTAAAGAATCTATTTTTATGATTTAATGGAATTTTGAATTATATATTATTTGAATAAAATATTATTAATTTAAATTTTCTTTTTATTAAATACAAATGATCATATAATTTTATGAATGGAATTGTAATTTTTATGAAGGTGTGAAAGCTATTTTTTTCAAAACCCGTGAATTTTTTATAAATGTTGGGTTTTTATTTAAATGTAAAAATTAATATTTATATAAAACTATTTAGATAAAATGAATATCATTTTTGAAATCAGTATGTCTAAATTTTCCAATGGTCAGTTTTTATAATTTTATGAGACTGTCAAATGTTTGGGTAAAAATTAAATACATTTTAAATATATAATCTATTCTATGACATCCTAATGAACCAATAGTGATGTAATAAAATAATATAAACATTAATTTAGGACAATATGTGTTTTACCATTAAAATAATATGATTTTGGGTTTAATTGATTTATTTTACAAAGCATAAGTGGACACTAAAAGACTTATAAAACATTTTGTCTTTTTAAATTGTTTTCCTTAAGAGTATGACTCACCTCCACATAAGAAACCCTATTATTTTTAGAAGTTCCAACATTGAACTTATAAAATATTTTTTTACACTCCCAATTTTCAAAAACAATGAGAAAAAACCATGGGCTAGTTTGTGGTTTTTATTAGTTTAATGTGAGGTGTCCCGAACCTAAATAATAAATAATTCCCTTTCATTCCCTATATAATCTCACCCAAACTCCCACATCCTTTTCACTTAATGCCATGGAAGTTTGACCAACCCCTGCCCTCATCTCTCTATAATCCACCCATGGTGCCCCAAGATCCCAAGAAGCCCCTCTAAAGCCTCTCCCAATCCTTTCTGTTCACAAATCAAGTAAGGGATTCCTACCATTCTCTTTTAATCCATGTTTCTTAATATTGTTATGCCCTTTTATATTCAATTATGAATGTTAGGGTATGATTTTTCACCTCCCCCATACTTCCATATTTATGTTTGGATTATGGGAGACCCCTTTCTCTCTCATTAATGCATCCCATGTAAACCTGTTAACATGTTGAAATTATTTGAGGAATTTCTCTCTCCTATTTTACATCCAAGTAGTTATTTTGTATTATGTATCTAAATCACATTACATTTGTTTGTACATGTTTCTCTATACCCCCCTTACTGTCCATTTCATGTACATATGACGAGACACCCTTTTCTATTTCATCAAAAAATTTCAAGAATCCTATTGTCACACCATTATGCTGGTGAAATTGCACCGCATTTTTCCAAGCCAAGATCATTGTTTAGTGAATACCTTACCAATGTCTCTATCAAGGGTATTAAAATTTATTAACATTTACATATTGAATGGTACATTCATGTATTTATTCCACATTACTTAATCATGGTATAAATTATGATGTTGATCGATTCCATGTTATATTATCCATGTGGAGCACTTACGCATGAAATGAAATGTTTAAGAATGGAGTGCCCTGATAGAAATCCACTGAATTAGGTAAAGTATAGTATAATTGTATGTCATGTGCAATTGGTTTTGACTCATACTAATTCAACTGCAATTAGGTTTTATTGGAGATTCATGTGCATTGAGGGTATACTCATACACCGTGTGCAATGTGACTTGCTCCGGCTAATTCCATGTTCAATGTGATTTCCACATTTCCATGATATAATTATCATTATTTATCATGCCTTTATGTTCCTGATCCTATGGTCCTCCATTTATATTCCTATTGTCTAGCATGTATTTTATTCTTCATGTTATTCCATTTTTATTCCATTAATGGGATTTATTACTATCCCTTTTCTTATGCATGTCCTTAGGTTATCCCATGAAATGCTATGTACGAACTAATGTACTGGTAATGTAAATGAGGCTTTCAAAATGTTGTTGTTGTTTTTTGTTCTAAGCTATTATGTAATGTTACTAAGACCCAAATACACTATACCTCTCTATCTTCTATGTTTTATCAAGTTAATATTTTATGTAATAAATATGGTTTAAGTGTGTAATAACGAGATGGGTTGTTACAGTTGGTATCAGCGGATAGGTTTAGTTATTTTTGGGATTAGGATTAGAATAACCTAGTGAAGGATTACATATATAAATAAGTGAATAAATACTTCCCAATTTATTGGTGATTATTGATTAAGTGTTTTATCAAAAAAAATACATCCATGTTTGGATACGAGCAGGTAGAGGTGGCTATGGCAGAGATCTATCCTAGGGGTAATACCTGAAAACACCACTTTCAGCTAGACTTGAACAGGAAATGGTGCATGACAACGGTCCTTGCAATTCTCTAGGTTACGACACTCTCAGGGGATATGATTTGATAAATTCACAAGAATATTATGAACCCTAAATAAGGGACTTAAAAAAACCCTCTAAGAATATATGACCGAATGTAACGATGAATAACACAGATTGAATCCTATTGATTCATAAGTTAAGCAAATAAAATATATTTATAAGTTATCAGTTTTTTCCTTGGATTACACTTTATGTGTTACCACTAACATTCCATTTATTCTAGCCAATGGCCAGTAATATGAGGACTCGGGCTAACAATCGATGTGAAGATCAATGTGATGAATATTCTAATGAGATTTCCTTATGGGATGGTAGCAGAATCACCAAATATTTCACGGTTCTCTCTCAGTTAACCAATGTTTTGAATAGAAACATGGTTCAAGATGATCATTAAACCCCCCCCCCCCAATGAAAGAAAATGATGATATCGAGAGATTCATGAGAGAAAGGACACATACATTTAATGGATCATCTAATCCCTCAATTGTCCAACAATGGATCTACTCCATTGAAATGATCTTCTCAATCCTTCATTGTTCTGAATAATAGAAGGTTCTCCTGGCTGATTATCATATAGAGGGTTACTATGATCAATTGTTGACGTTGATCAAAAATACGGAGCATGAAGTGGTGATCAATGCGTTGGAATGGAAGGATTTCCAAAAGATGTTTTTTGATAAATATTTTCCATGAACCCACCGACTTAATATGGAAAGGGACTTCCTTGTCCTTCTAAAAAATGACGATGAATCTGTCAGAGTGTAGGTTGCAAAAATCACAAGGCTTGCATGATACTCCACTGGAATTGTCGTTACCCCCGAATGCAAGGTTGAAGGCTTCTTTGGTGTGTAGAAACCTATCCTACAGAAAACGCTTGCGATATGTTACGTTAACAGTTATGAAGAAATTGTATGATGTGCCCTTAAGGTCGATATAGAGATCCTGGAATCACAAGTGTATCATGTGGATAAGATGCATAAGGTAGAATTCAATGTTGGTGATCTGATGGATAAATACAACGGTTCTAAGAAGATCCAACACCCCACATGAAAAAGGCGCAGAAAGAAGAACCTCGAAAATTGACCTAAGGGGATGAGGAAATTCTTTAGGTGTGGAAGAGTAGGGAACCCAGCTGTTAACTTCTAACAAGAAAAATCTGCAGCTACAATAGAGGAGAGTAATGCTCCATTCGAACCTCAACACATTGTTAACTGATACAATTATAATTAACCAGTGCATCTTGCCAATCTGTGCTCTATGCCAAGGGTTTTCGGAGGCAACCGACAACCTCTAAGGTAGTAAAGGAGATATTTTTTCATAACTACTACCAAAGTGAACCCCGAAAAATATATGGTGATAGGAAAATTAGTTATTCATTCAAGATTAGCGAATGTACTTCTTGATTCATGTTCTATGTATTCTTTTATATCCCAAAAGTTTAGTAGTACAATCCCAGCACCCCCAAAAACCGTGGAAGTATAGATATTGGTGAGTACAGAAAATGGGGAAATCATTGGCTCCCATGAATATAACTCAACACCTATCATAATATGTCGATTGAATTTCCCAGGAAACCCTGTCATACTCCCTCTCGTTGAATTTGATGCAATGTTTGGTATGGATTAGCTTTCACTATATATAGCTAATATAAAATGCAAGGGGAGGTAAATCACTCTCCAAGAAGTGAATCAACCCCTGATTATATACAAGTGCAAGGTGGAAGATGAATACTTTTTAGATCCATCATCTCAGGTGTGGATATTACTTCCCTATGAGCATGTGTATCTGAATCATATGATTGAGTATAAGGAGGAAACCATCCATGAATACATGCCTATTTTGATCGAATTCACTGAAGTCTTTCTTGAGGAAATTTTTAGTCTTCCTCTTAGAATAGATGTTGAATTATAAATTGATCTTATACCTGGGACATTTCCAATATCAAAGACTCCATATAGAATGACTATTATGGATCATGAGGATCTAAGGAAACAACTACAAGAGAATATGGATAAACGTTTTATACAACTTAGTTCTTCAAAATGGGGTGTACCAGTCCTATTCATCAAGAAAAATGATGGGTCAATGTACCTTTGCATCGATTATCGTGAGATTAACAAAATCAAGATAAATAACATGTATCCTCTCTCATGAATCAATGACTTGTTCATTCTGCTGCGTGGCGAAAAATACATCCCCGGGGTGTATTTACGGTCGGGGTGATATCATGTAAAGGTGAAGAAGGAATATATCATCAAGAAATCATTTTGTACAAGATACGGGGACTATAAATTCATAGTAATGCCTTTCAATCTCACTAATGCTCTATAAATCGTCATGGACTTGACGAATAGAGTCTTTAGGGATTACATTGAAAAATTTCTAGTAGTATTTAGAGATGATATTCTGATATACTCCAAAATTAAGGAGGATCATGTGGAGCATCTATGAATTGTACTACAGACCTTACGGAAGGAGAATATCTATGAAAAGTACATGAAGTATGAGTTCTGGTTGAATAAGTTCTTTCCCTTAAGCCATATCATCACAAGAAATGTGATATCCATGGATCCCTCCAAAACAGATGCAATTGAGGGATGGTCGTGGCCAACATCGATAACATATATCCATAACTTCTTGGGGTTAGCTGGATATTATCGATGATTTGGGAGAAATTTATCATGATTGTCCAACACTCTTACCAAGCTAACTTGGAAGGTAGTAAAGTATGCTTGGAGTGATGAATGAGAAATAATCTTCAACGAGTTAAAATGGAGGCTAATCACTATGCATGTTCTCACTATACCCACCAGCAGAGATCTATTTGTTGTATTAAGTGATGCTTTGAAGATGGGCCTGAGCAGTGTGTTGATGAAAAATGACAATGTCATTGCATATGCTTCAAGGAAATTGAAAGATCATGAGAAGAATTATCTTATACATGATTTGGATTAGGATGTGGTGATCTTTACTTTAGAAATTTTGTGGCATTATCTATATTGGGAGAAGATTGAAATATATACAGACCACAAAATAATCAAGTACATATTCACATAGAATGAGTTGAACATGCACCAATGAAGATGGTTAGATCTGATCAAATACAATGACTACTCAATCCATACCCTCCCTAGAAAAGAAAACAAGGTGTAATATTCTCTATGTTTGAAGGAACCAACAATTCTCCCATTGATGAGAATTGAGAAGGATTCAGTCTTCTTAGACATGATGAATATGGACATAGGGATTCATATTCAATGGGACATCATCAATACATTCTGAAATGATTTCTCAATAACCTATTTTGGAATGGTTAAAAGATGATAAAAAAGATGATGTGGGAATTCAGAATAAATATGAAGCTATAGGAAAAGGGAAAACCTCAAAGTTAAATATTAATGAAGAAGGAATTATGATATTTGGGAAATTTCTATGTGTTCCATCAACTATAGAGTTGAGGAATGAACATTTGGATGATGCTCATTGTTCAAATTTTCCTATTCACCCAGGAAACACAAAGATGTATCATGATCCTTGAAAGCATTATTGGTGGGTTAATATATAGACGGAGACCACAGAGTAAACAGAAAATTTCCTGGTGTGTTATCATGTGAAGGAAAAGAGGTAGAAGTCTAAGGGGTTGATGAAACCATTGTCCATTCTAGCATGGAAATGGGAGAAAATCGCCATGGACTTTGTAACTGGACTTTCGAAGACATCCAAATGAAACAATGCAATCTGGGTTTTTGTGGATTATCTTACAAAGACTCCACACTTCATTGCAATTTAGGTGTATTTCTCATTAGATCAAAAGGAACATATATACATCATGGAAGTGGTAAGGCTACATGGATTACCACTTCTATTTTATCTGATTCAGATCCAAGATTCACGTCTATGTTTTGGAAGAGTCTTCAACATGATCTGGATACTAAACTGAACCTCAGTACGTCCTATCATCCAAAAACTGATTCCAATGTGACTGAACTATTAAAATACTATAGGATATGTTATGATCATGTTCTATGGACATCAATGGTAGGTGGGACCAATATCTTCCACTGGTTGAATTCTTCTACAAAAACAGTTTCCACTCGAGCATCCAAATGGGAACATATGAAGCCCTATATTGGGAGAGGTTTAGAACACCAACATGTTTGAATCAAGTGAATGAACATTTTATTCTAGGAGCAGAAATGGTCTAAGAAATGGTGGAGAATGTGAAAACCATTAAACTACATATCAAGGCACCACAAAGTCGAAAAAAGAGTTATGTAGATAACTGTCGACGAGACATTGGGATTAAAGATGGATACATGGTATTTCTATGCATATCTCTATGGAATAAGGTCACATGGTTTGGAATGAAATGCATGTTAAGTCCTAGGTACATCGACCTCATCAAGCTTATTTATCGTGTTGGGGTTGTGAACTATCGACTAGAACTTCCACCTACTATGGCCAAAGTACATGAAGACTTTAATGAATCCCTCTTAAAAAAGTACATACCAGACCCTTCACATGTACTCTCTTTAGAGGTAGTACAACTAGAGGAAGATTATTCTTATGAGGAGAAACTAATGAAGATCTCAGACTGTAAAGAAAAATTTCATCAAAATAAGACAATTCCCCTTGTTAAGGAATTGTGGCGTAACCACATGTTTTAAGAAGTGACGTGTGAATCCGAGGTAGTGATGGAGATGAGATACCCGCATCTGTTTCAGTGTGGGAAAATGAAATTTCGAGGGAGAAATTTTTTATGAGGGGATGATTGTAACAACCCAAACATTAATTAATGGAAATTACTCTTAATCTAATTAAATGACTCATTATTGTTATATAAAATGTGAACTTCATTGGTTTAATGTTTCTTGATTTGAAAATACCATTATGAATTGTGACCATTTCTAATATAGCGGATGAACAATGATCACATGATTAGTGTAAATAATGGTCAATAACAAAACCAATTTACTTAAACAAAGGAAGTGATGTCCTCATCTGGTAGACTTTCCCCGTATGATGCCCATCTGTAGGAGCTAGAATACAAGGTGGTTTTACTTGGGTTCTCTCTTGACCAAGCCGATGTCGGGCTCGAACATGTTATTCTTGATCATAACTGACCATGGGAGAGGTCGAAGTTAATAGAGATTACCACCCGAGCGATATTATCTAATCCACCCCAAGAGTCTGTCACCATCACACACATTACCCTTCAGTTATATGCGTGTATTATAATGGGTTATGTAATAAGAAACTAGCACTGTGACTGTGGGGATTATTTTTTGTATAAAGAATGTGCATTCATTTTATTATTGTTACTTTGTAAATAGTTTTTAGAGCACACATAGTAGTTTTAGTTAATATTCAACTAGCAATACTACTTTTATGAATTAATTGATTTTTTAATTAAATAATATTTTAATAGAATAATAATATTATTAAATTACTTTTTATTTTATAGAAATGATCATATAATTTTATGAATAAAATTTTAATATTTAATAAGGCTTGAAATCTACTTTGGTCAAAACCCATGAATTTTTTATAAATGTCGTATTTTAATTTAAAAGTATAAATTTTTATATTTAGATAATTATTTACATAAAATGAATATTATTTTTGCAATCAGGATGTAAAAATTATCCAATGGGTTGTTTTTCATAATTTCCTGAGAGTTAAATTTTTGGGTAAAAATTAAATATCGTTTAAATATATAATGTGTTTTATGACTTCATAATGACCGAATTGTGATGTAATAAAATAATATAAATATTATGTTAGGCCATTATATGTTTTAACCTTAAAATATTGTTATTTTGAGTTTGTTTATATATTTTTAAAAAGTGTTAGTGTATCGTCCAATACATATAAAACACTTTGTGTTTTTAAATTGTTTTCCTTAAGAGTGTGACTCGCCTCCACATAATCAACCCTATTATTTTAAGTATTTACGACAATGTAATTATGAAATATTGTTTTTCACCAACTTTTGGAAAAAACCATGGGAAAAACCATGGGCTGATTTGTTGTATTGATTACTTTAATGTGAGGTGTTTCAAACCTAAATAATAAATAATTCCATCTCATTTCTTATATAAACCAACAGAAGATCCCACTTCCACTTCACTAAATGCATTTGGAGTTTTCCCAACCCCTTCCCACCTCTCTCTAGAATCCTCCCAAGGTTCCCCAAGCTCCCTAAAGCCTCTACAAAGCCTTTGGGATCACACTTCCAAGTACGGGATTCCTACCTTCCTCTTTTTATCCAAGTTTGAAAATATTTTTATGCCCTTTTATTTTCAATTACGAATGTTGGGGTATAATTTATCACCTCCACCATACTGCCATATGTATGTTTGGATAATTGGATATCCCATTCTCTCTTATAAATTCCTCCCATATACACCCGCTGTAATGCTGAAATTCTATTAGGGATTTCTCTCTAGTATATTACATCCAAATAATTATTTTGTATTATTCATCTACATTCCATTACATTTATTGGTACATGTATCTATATGACCCCCTTACATTCATTTTCATGTAAATATGATGATACACCATTTTTCCCTCAACAACCATTTTCATGAATCCTTATGTCACATCATGATGATGCCAAAATTGCACCATGTTTTTTCCAGCCAAGATCATTGTGTAGTGAAAACCAGACCCATATCTATATCAACGGTACTCCCATTTATCCACTCATAAATATTGAATGTTACTTTCATGTATTTATTACACATAACTTAATAATGGAATAACTTATGATTTTGATAGATTCTATGTTATATGATTCATGTGGCACAATTATGCAGTAAATGAAATGTTTAAGAAGGGTGCGCCCTGATAGTGCTCTAATTCACTAGGTAAAGTATAGTATCATGATACTTCATGTTTAATGGGTTTATACTCATGATAATTCTTCTAGAACAAGTTTTTACTCATTCTTCATGTGCAATAATTTTTTACTCATGCTTCATGTCCAAGAGTCTTGGCTCATGCTGATTCCGTTTTAAGTCTTGTTTCCACATTAACATTTTAGGATTATCAAGATTTATCATGCATTTATGTTCATGATTCTGTGGTGGTACATTGATATGCCAATTGTCTAACATATATTGTATTTCTCATTTTATTCCGTGGTCATTCCATTATTGGGCTTTATAGCTCACACTTTTCTTATGCACGCCCTTTAGTTATCCAATGCAATGCTAAGTATGAGGGAATGTAGTTGTCATGTAAACGATGTTTTCAATATATATGTTTTGTGTTTTATGTTCTAAGATATTATTTAATGTTCCAAAGCCCCAAAGACACTAGACCTCTTGATCATCTCTGTTGTATCATGTTATAATTTTTTTATTAAATCAGGTTTATGTGTGTAATAAAGAGAAGGGTTGTTATAAATAACATTCACCAAACCAACTATTATAAATGATTTATTTATAAAATAACTTAAGGGAATTGGTTATGAAGTACAATATGTCATAAAATAAATAAAATTTAATTAAAAAATAATTTTAATTGGATGAAATGAAGGTGTTAATAGAGAATAAATATTCAGATTCAGTTTTCAAATCATATGTTTATTAACTTTTTTTATCTATAACTATTTTCTTCTATAATATATAGTTGAAACAGGATCATGAAAATGATCATGAGGAAAATATTAATTGAGAAACCCAAATATAGTATAAGTTAATTTTAGAACATATAAAAAGGGTTTATAATCTCAATGTATTTTTTTTATAATAGAAAAGGTGAGTTTCCTAGTCCTATCTAATGTAGCGAGGTTAATATCATAATAGAAATTAAATCATGATATTATAATATATTTTAATTAGTGAGTGATATTTATCAAAAATATTTTGGTATATTATCAGTGTTATGAGGTTTAAGTGAAACTGCTATGGATTTTTCTTCAATAGTTCTACTTCAATGGTATGGAAAAATACATTAGGTTGAATCAATAAACCTTAAAATTGATTTAAGAAAAGGGAAAATTTCACAAGATAATAATTTTATAAAAAATTATTGAGGATTGGATAACTTCCATGATTAATATATAATTGATTTTATGGTAATAAATGGTTGATTGATTTTGGGAAATGCGAGTTAGCTAGTTTTGGTTTTTATTATTAATCTAATGAAAAATTAATTCATAGTATTTAGGTAATTGGGACCCATTGTTTTTCATTATTATATATATTTTATTGAATTTGACTTATTGATATAGTGATTAATACATGTCAATATAAATTATATAGTTAAATGTTTTGAAGAATATACAATCTCATTGTGGATTATTGTCTTGTTGATTCAAACGGTTATGAGATGGTATGTTATTATATATATATAAATAGGAGATATAAAAACATTTGTATATGATTCTAGTTTTTATTAATTTGGATTGAGTAAGGATAAATACCTTGATATGGAATAAATGAGTAATTAATATGTTTCCCTTGATGTTATATTCTGATTTAAAAATATATAACGATGAAACTTATATTCTTTCATCAGTATAAAAAAATAAAAAAATCGAGGAAGGAATTAATTTTAAGGGGATACAATATAAAAACATCGGATATTAATTTTTTATTACCCAGAAATAAGTCAACTTATTTAATATATTTATCCACCTTATAAACCCTATTATTTTAAAATATATTTGTCTCTAAAAAATTTGATTGCTTGTGAGTCATGTGACCACAAGTATACATGAATCATAATTTAATATACCATTACATACAATCAATTATATTATAGGATATGGATGGGTATAACATAATAATGGAATTTTTATGTATAAGATAAACTCATTTGTTATCAATTTATTATAAATGGATGTTAAAAAGACACTTCAATGGTAAAATAGATGTTTTTTAGAAAAAAATTTTTAATGGACACAAAAATATTTTCTCATCATAAATTAAATTAATAACTATTGGTAAAATATATTAATGAAGTATATATTAAATATATATAATAATATGTTTAAACATGCATCTAATTTTTTTCGGCATGAGTCAGGAATAAATCCGGATTCATTCATGAAAAATTATTTTTCAAAAAAAACACTTTATATCATTTATTGACTAAAATTATTAAAATTAATAACTAATATATAGATAAATTATATTTTGATGAAATGGATTCCATATTTTAAAAAAAATTGTCCAAATTTGTTAAATATATCAATTTTATTTTTCTATGTTATGAATAGAAATCATAGTAAAAAATTTCACCATATTGAAGGGTATATTTGTTAAAAAGTGGATAAGAATATGGGTTAAGGTAAGAATTTTTCATATTATTTCTTATTGGATTATGGTTATTATTCCTTGGTCATATTAGGATAACTATATAACATGTTATGGGAAACATTTCATAGAAATTGATGAATATAATCATTAAAAAATAATGTTAAACAATGTCAGACTCTTAGTTTTAAATATCTCGTATGCATTCATATAGAGGGAAATGAATGTTGTGACATAATACTAATAGTAATATTGTGAATAAATAAATAATCTTCAATATGGTTAATTATATCTAATTTTAATAATTAAATAGTTACGTTACATGTTTCTAAATTTCATTGAGAGTTTTTATTCGATGAATAGAAAAAAAATTATTTTAAATAAAATAAAAGTAATATAATTTGAGTTCTTTATACTATTTTGAGAATTTTTTATGTAAAAAAATATATTATTGATGTTTAAAAAGCTTAATTTTAAATATAATTTTTTTTATTAGGATATTTAATGTAAAAATAAAATAATAATTCCATAATTGACTATAAAATATATTATATTAAATATATTTTTATTAAAATGAAATAAAATTAAAAAAATTATTATCAACTACCATTTTAATTTAATATTTTCGAAACAGTAACCCATTATCCATTTGTGATAAACTTTTCTATTTATTGTATCATAATTAACCGTTTATGGATAAAATAGTTATTACCTTGGTCAAGGTCAATATTAAAAAATAAAGGGGTTAATAAAAATGATTAGGTTTAAAATGAAACAAAAACATATCAAAATTTAGTTTGATGATATTATTTCATCCCTAGGAAATTATTAGTTGAATACATTTTAAATTGGGAGAATTTTTCTAAATAATGAATTTAATATATTGTAAACTTTTATAAAATTCCAAGTGAGTCCTCTACATAACTTATAAAAGGGGAATCCACTTTCATCTTCATTAGAACATATAGTTTTGTCTTTCTTGACCATACCACTACAAAAATAAATTCTAATAATTCATATATACACTGTAATATTTTATGTCTTTCCAAAATACCAACCCCATGAACCTTCAAAAATTATTTAACTGAGTTCTTTAAATGAATAAGAAATCACCTTAGCGAACAATTTTATTTTCATTTCTTATATACCTCCTTTAAATCTATGGTATTTATCAGAATATGATAAATTATTTGTTTTAAATATAATGAAATATTTTAAGGTTAATTAAATAATTATTATCCAGCACATTTCCCTATGCATTTTAATACACATTATTAACAATAAAAACAAGTTTTCACCAAATACGTACATATTAGTGGAAAAATACTTTGATTTTGGTGACCTTGTCAATTTTTGGAGTTTCATATCCAAATACACAAATCAAGGGAAGTCTGTGAAAATTTTGAAACTACACGGCATGTACTTTTATACACGCCGTGTACACTCAGATAGGGACACATATCAAAGGGAGTAGTACACGCCCAAGACATCATCTATACACTACAGGCCATGTGGTGCGGCGTTACACGCCGTGTGCGACATTCTAGAAGCGGTTGGTGGCCGAGAAGAGTCTACAAACCCATGTGGCTGCTGAAGAAGACACGCTGTGTTCCATTTATACATGTCATTTCTACTATTATAGAAGGGGTTGGTGGCCAAAATATGATACTGCACGCTATGTATGGCTGCGCTAAATGCTGTGTACACTCACCTACTAGGTGCCGCCGTGTTCAAAGTCAAAAATGATGTGTTAAGCAACCTACCAGTGGATAAAAGGAAGCCAAAAGCGTTTTGACAAAAGTACACAGCGTGTACTTTATATACATGTCGTGTACTTATTTTTTCTATAAAATGAGTACATGGCCTCCTAACCAAGGGCTGGAGATGTGGAGATTAAGGTGTGGTGTGGAGAATAAGGGACGAAGTTCCAAATGAGAGACACACTACTGTCATAATACCATCGTTCTTCAACCGAAGAATCATTTCTAACTCAAAATTACAGGCATGATTTCATCAGGTATTAATAATTTTGTGTTTTTTCATTTTCAATATGTGTTACTAAACACCCAGTGTGTTGGGGTTGTGGAGACTGATGAGTTGTAATTTGAATTATGTTTCTGTGAATGTGTTTTTTTAACAATCTCTTCGTATTCTTTTTAAATCAATTCATATTATCACTGAATATTTTGTACCAGACCAAGGAAAGAATCATCAGGGATTCAAAAGAAGAATAACAACGAATAATTTAATAACCATTTAATGGATTTGATGGCTCAAAATGGACTATGCCAAATAAATATCTGTTAAAAACTAACTACCAGATCAAGGAGTTGGTTACATCACCTCTTAATATTAAGTGATCCGGACCAAGGAAACATTATTACAAATTGTAATCCAGAGTGTTGGATTATCCTGAACAACATAAGGTCATATGAAATTTAATTTAATATTAAACTTATCACTAATATATAACCCCAACACATTCTTATTCTTATTTGCATCAAAACCAATTTTCCCGTCTTTTCTATCATTATAGCAATTAATTTGTCAAAAGAAACTTTAAAACCAATTGTTCTTTTTTACCTAAAAACAACCAAACAAAATAACCTCTAAATTCAGAAGCCTTCGCTAAAAGAAATATACCAAAAAGGCGAAACAAGGTAAGAGTAACCTCTTAATGTTCCAGGTGGATCGAACTCTAGTGTTACTATACTTGTTAGTGTAATTATAATTTGAGACGCCGATAACATAACTTCGGTGGAACAACTCGTCAAATTTTGGTGTCATTTCACGGGACCTTTAACATTATTTTTTATTGTTTTAGTTCAATTTTTATTAAATTTTAGTGTAAATAAAAATCACAAAATCACAAAAATATCTTTTCTACTCAAATTTCTTTTTATCCATATTTTTCTCATTTATGATTGGTAGTTTGTTTTGTTTTGTGCAGGTCCATAAGTGTATGAGCGGCCACCTCACACGTTCCTTGAGCATGTAGTTATCAGGGTTTTTCCCAACTGACCCATAGATCGAACAAACATTTTTTAGGTTCCAATGAATTCTCATGGCTAAAAAAAATCGACACTACCCCACATAACAAAATGAGGAAGTAAATACAGCTACTGTTCAAGGAGATATAGAGCAATTAGGTCCGGATGACTACCAGAACCAGAAAGCTCCTCTTGCACCACAATATAGCCCACCGCAGCTCCAAAAATTCCAAACAGAGTTGATTCTGTATTTGAACCAAGGTCAGGGGCCATACTATACCCCTTAGGACCAACAGTACACGCTGATTCTCCCACCTCAGCAGCCACCTCCACGTCGTACTCACATAGAGTACGACTTGCCATCGATCCACGGAGCTGATACAAGCATCGTTCATCATCCAGTTCAAGACCAACACTTCGAGATCATTCCTGCTATCATGTAGCTGATCCAAAACAATGTAAAATTCGGCGACCTATCCATTGATGACCTGATTGCCCATCTCTCCAATTTTTTTGGAGATATGCGAAACATTCAGGTACCATTGCATTTCTGAAGATGCCATCTGTCTTTTCTTGTTCCCTTTCCATCAACGGTACAATGAGAAATACTGGATCAAAGGGTTGCCACAATGATCTATCCTCACATGGGAGGAGCTAGCCTAGGCGTTCTTATCCAAATACTTCCCACCATCAAAGACGGTAACGTTGCGGAATGAGATACACAACTTTTCGCAGCATGAATCAAAGTCAGTGTATGAATCCTGGGATCGTTTTGAAGAAATGCTACATAAATGACCACACCACGGACTGCCAATCTGGATGCAAGTACAAACCTTCTATGGAGGACTAACAAAAATTCAACATCACTAGTGGATGCAGAAGCTGGAGGTTCGGTAATGCGAAAGTCCCCAGAAGAACTTTTCGAAATCATGGAAGATATGTCGGCCAATAGCTTCTGGTGCCATTCCGAACGGGGTACCCAAAACGATGTATGCATAGTATATAGGCAACTACCATGCTTTCTGCCTAGTTGGATTCATTATCCAAAAATATTGACACATTAAATCTCAAGGGTGCACATCAAATCCAGGCAGCGGACCATCCAAAATGCGGTGACTGTAGTAGCAACCACATCTTCGGAGAATTCCCAGGACCTTCACTCTACCCTTTGACAGGGGAAGTGAGATATTTTTCTCAAAATAGAGGGTCTATCTAGTATCAACAATACCAAAACCTGGAATGGAGAGATAACCAGAACACCAGTTGGGGCCAATAGCAACAGAATCCTCTGCCTCAATGATCACCCGGATACAGTCATCCCCCATATCAGAACCAGTACCAGCGGTAGCAACAGCCCCAACAGGGCCCGTACCAGCATCATGGGTATCAAAACCCTCGCCTGCAGCAGCCCTGGTAGCAACCACCTCCACTAGCTACACCACCACCTCAGAAAGATAATACCTCCAAGTTAGAGAATATTATGACGAAATTCATCTCTACTGGTGGGACCTAATTTCAGAACCATGAGGCTTCTATTCAAGGCCTCGAGAACAAAATCAGCCAATTTGCAAATCAGGTCTCATGGCGGCAGCCTGGTTCACTACCAGGAAACACCAAGAAGAACCTGAAGGAGGAGGCCCATGTCATAACACTGTGAAGTGGAAAGAATCTACACCAGAAGGAAACATCCCACTCAACTACACCTATAATTCCGGCTAACAAAAAAGGTACAATTTCAGACCCCTCATCATTCGAAAATCCATCATCGAAGGCTCAACCAGGAAAAGGAAAGGTGGTCATCACACCATTCGAGCCTGCATTACCATTTCCAGAGAGGATGATGCAAAGGAAGCTGGACCACAAACTTGGAAAATTAATGGAAGTATTCATAAAACTACACATCAACATCCCATTTGTAGAGGCTCTGACTCAAATGCCCACATATGAAAAATTCATGAATGAAATCCTCTCGAATAAAAAAAATATGGAGGATTTGGGAACCATAGCACTTAAAATGGAGTGTGACAGAGTCGTACAACATTCCATTCCTACGAAACACCAGGATCCAGGTAGCATTACTACCCCTCGTACAATTGGACCTTGTGAATTTGGAAATGCTCTATGCGACTTAGGAGCCAGTGTCATCCTCATGCCATTCAGAGTTTTCCGAAAACTCAGACTCCACAATCAGAATCCCTTCCTGAGTCGCCCTTCAACTTGGTGACAAATCCATTAAAAATACAAGAGGGATACTGGAGGATGTGCTCGTGAAGGTTGGAGGATTGATCCTCCCAGTAAAGTTTATTATACCAGACATAGAGGAGGATCAGGAGGCAACTCTCATACTTGGAAGACCTTTCCTAGCGATAGGAAAAGTCTTGATTGACGTTCACCAGACGGAGTTGATTTTATGAGTAAGGGACGAAAAAGTCTCCTAAAATGTTCTAAAGGATGTCAAACAATAATATTTATCTGAACATGAGGACTGCTACAATGTGGCTACCCTGGATTAACAACTGAGTAGACAAGAAGATGATCTGGTATGTTCTTCCAATTTATATGATATGGTTCTTCCAGACATACCCACTGATGAGGTGCCAGAGGACCTGAAATTCATAGAAGGACAAGGTGGTCACTACTGGCAACGAGCAGTCATTCCTGACATCGTAGAGAGGGAAACAATATAGCCATTTGTGCCTTCAGTTCTCAAGGCACCTGAACTAGAAATGAAACCTCTACCACCTTCCTAAAAGTACAAGTATTTGGAGTACCATCATACTTCTCCCATTATACATAGTGAAAAACTATCACAGGAACAAAAGGATGTACTTCTTCAAGTTTTGAAGCAGAGAAAGCAGGAAATTGGATGGACTGTTGCATATTTGAAGGTTATCAGCATTACCATTTTCACCCACAAGGTGTTACTCAAAGAAGGAGAAAATCCAACTAAACAAACACAACATCGTCTGTTCCCTCCTATGAAGGAAGTAGTAAAGAAGGACGTAATCATGATTTTAGATGTAGGAATCATTTACCATATATTAGATATCCCATGGTTAAGTCCCCTGCAAGTGGTCCCTAAGAAGGGAGGCATCACTGTGGTATCAAACGCCAATAACGATCTCATCCCCACTCGCAAAGTCATGGGCTGGAGAGTCTGTGCAGATTACAGCAAGCTGAACGATGCCACAAGGAAAGATCCTTTTACCCTACCCTTCATGGATCAGATGCTAGAAAGGCTACCTGGGAATGAATAATACTGATTCCTCGATGGCTACTATGGCTATAATCAGATCCCCATTTCCCCAGAAGATCTGTAGAAGATCACTTTCAACTTCCCATACAAAATATTTTCTTACCGCAAGATGTCTTTCGATATGTGCAATGCTCCCGCCACATTCCAGTGATGCATGCTGGCCATTTTTCACGACATGGCGGAAAAAATCCTGGTGGTCTTCATGGATGATTTTTTCGTATACGGGAAGTCATTCACCACCTGTTTTCAACACCTAGAACTTGTACTGGAGCGAAGCGAAAACACTAACTTATTTATGAACTAAGAAAAGTTACATTTTATTGTGTAAAGTTGCATAGTTCTAGGCCACAAAATTTTAGAAAAGGGGATATAGGTGGATCCGGAAAAAATAGATGTCATTTCATGACTTCCCATTCCAATCTCTGTTAAAGCCATCCATAGCTTATTAGGTCATGCATGGTTTTAGAGGTGGTTTGTCTCCAACTTCTCAATAATAGCACATCCCATCACCAATATCCTGATAAAGGATGCCATTTTTGAATTCAATGATGCATGCACCTGAGCATTTGAGAATTTAAAGAAACGCATGGTTGAAGCTCCAGTGAGGATTTCCCCTAACTGGGAGGAACAATTTGAAGTGATGTGCAATGCCAGCATCTATGCGGTGGGAGCTGTCCTCGGTCAGCAGCGGGACTGAATTTTCCGACCCATATACTATGCCAGCAGGACACTCAATGAGGCCCAAAAAAACTACACCACTATAGAGAAGGAGACACTGGAAGTAGTATTAACCTTTGACATTTTTTGTTTCTACCTTCTGATGTCTAAAGTTATTGTTTATACTGACCACGAAGCACTTAAGTACCTGTTAAACAAGAAGGATGCAAAGTCCCGATTGATCTGTTGGGTCCTCCTCTTATAAGAATTTGATTTAAAGATACGAGATCAGAAGGGGAGTGAGAACATGGTTGCTGATCATCTATCATGTCTGGAGCTGCCACACATGGAGAAAGAGGAGGATCGAGAGATAATGGAGGATTTTCCTAATGATCATATCTTTTGTATTATTCAGTCTCCTAGGCCTGGTTTTCTGATATTGATACCTATTTAGTAACAGGTGGCATCCATCCCAAACTCTCCATCCAGTAGAAGAAAAGTCTCATCTCTGATGTTAAGTGATACTTTTGGGAAGACCCACTCCTATTCTGATCTTGTGGATATGGGGTGATCCGACAGAGCATCCCAGATACAGAGGTCTAAGGGTTCCTAGAATTTGGTCATGCCTCACATGTTGGAGGACATCATGGACCGGATCATACCGTAGTAATGATTCTACAATCTGGGTTTTTCTGTCCCACCATGCATAAATATGCTCGATCCTTCGTTTCCCATTGTAATCCATGACAACTTACAGGTAAAATGGGTTGAAGAGCTGAGATGCCTCATCACCCCATCCCGGAGGTCGAGATTTTTGATGTGTGGGGCATCGACTTCATGGGACCATTTCCCCATTCTTTCGGTCATACCTACATCCTTTCCTACATTGATTGCGTCTCTAAATGGTTATAATCCACTACAATGGACCACGACACAACTAAGGTTGTTGTGACCTTTCTAATATAGAAAAATTTCAGCAAGTTTGGCATTCATCATGTTCTGATCAGCGACAGAGGGACTCACTTTGACAATGTGTTAATGACAAGAGTGCTGTAGAAACATGGAGTGAATCATCACATGGGTACACCATACCATCCCCAATCAAGTGGAAAGTTGGAGCTCTCCAACTGTGAGCTCAATTTTTTTTTGGAGAAATCAATGTATACCTCACGGAAGGACTGGTCCAAAATGCTTGACGACGCTTTGTGGGCCTATCGCACAGCTTTTAAGACACCACTGGGGATTTCAAAATTTCTTATCATCTATGGAATACCATGCCATCTGCCTGTGGAGTTGGAACAAAAATCATTTGGGCCGTCAAAGCCCTAAATTTTGATCAAAAGGTAGCCTAAGAGAGACATAAGTTCCAGGCATCTGAAATTGATGAAATCCGAAGGAAGGAGTATGAGAACGCTAAATTGTACAAAGAGAGGATTAATTCCATTCCTGACCTGATGATTTCTCGAAAAAAAATTCAACCCAATGATCAGGTACTCCTCTTCAACTCTTATCTTTGTCTATTCCCAGGAAAGCTCAAGTCAATGTGGTCAGGACCGTTCCATATCATACGATTATACCCTCATGGAGCATTGGAAATTGCAGAGGATGGTCAACCGTTCAAGGTTAACGAAAAATTCCTAAAAATTTACCATCCCAGGGAAGATATAGTGGGCGCGATATCCACCACATCTCTCAGGTAAATCAAGGTAAGAAGGTTGAGCCAATGACCTAAAACAAAGGCGGTTCCTGGGAGGCGACCCAGAGGTGACACGCCATGTTCCACTTATATACATGGAATATACTTATCTTTTTAATTTATAATTATAATAGTATAAATCTATAGAATAACAAATAAATAACCAGGGATGATGCTAGTGCCGATCGTAAATTCTTTAGATTTTATCCGAGCCATCCCCGGTTCGAATCCCATCGAACTACCCTCGGCAGGGGTTCCTCTTTTTCTTACACGGAGTGTGTACTAATTTATATAGATATATATATTTTCTTAAAAGAAAACCCATGGTGGTGATGGATTGGATGGCCACGATCGTAACACGGTTCTAAATGACCTGGGTTCGACTCCTGGCAACCTACCCATTTCCATCATTTACAATTTTAATAAAACAACATGACGAGTCTTTCGATATATGTCATGTGTGCCATAATATTCCTTACTAATTTAAAAAATAATATTATAAAATACATTCATGAGGATGAAGTTGGCAGATTGGTAATGTCTCTTCCCTAGATCCAAAATACCTGGGTTCGAACTCGGCTAATCTTCATGCTTCATCCCCTTCTTATATAATTAAAAACCAAACATCGTGCTTTTAATTTTTCCCATGTGTATTAGCCGTTTAGAATATATATATATATATATATATATATATATATATATAATACGGGAACCAGTACAACCTTCTCTCGTGTGGTTGAGGGCTTCCGTTCAGAATGGTCGATCGCCCGTTCGAACCTCACCCAGAGCACTTGAACGATGGTTGTACAAATATTTTTAAAATTCTCAAACACACGATGTGTATTTTCCTACTAAATTACGTGTATAGTTTTATTTTATTTTAATTCTGTATATACTTATATATATATACCTATTTTACAATTATTTTAATTAATTAATATTAATTATTATATAGTATCTTTTATTCTTGTGTTAAAAAAATAATTTGGGGATACAGGGTTTGTAGTCCCAACATACACACCATGTAACATGGCTGTATATGCCGTGGTCCACCCAGCATGAGCCCGTGTTGCGTGGCTCCCAATTTCATCCCCTTTCTTCTTATTTCTTATACTAAACAAAACCCGAACCCCCATTTTCTAGATCCGTCATTTTGGTTCATTTAAATCTCTGATTTCTCTTGCATTGCTATCCTCGGTCAAGGTATTCCCTTCGACACCATCTATTTCAAATATTTAGACTCGTTTAGGGTGATTTTCAGATCATCTGACCGTTCGGATTCCACGGTACATGACCACAAAATGAGTAACACACGCCATGTACTTTTGTACATTCCCACACATAAAATGCTTTGAAATTTGAATATACACTGTGTGTATGTTTGGTACACACCGTGTAATTTTCCCCATCGTGCCCAAGTACCCCTTTGCACATGGCCTCACAAACCATTTTCACATACACAACATGTGTGTTTGGTCCACGCTGTGTATATCATTTCCATTGTCCCCTCCCTGTGTAGAACATAACATAGTGTCTCACCCCATGTTCTCGTACACGGCGTGTATGTTCAGTACATTCCATGTATCTTATTTCATTCGTTCATCCCGTGTCTCGCCCCCACACGACCATGTTCCTTGAGTAAAGAACATGTCGTGTTTGTCTGTTTCACAGTGTTTCCTTTATTCTTCAAACTGATAAAACCAGTTCCATGTCATTTGTAATACACGACCACATGAAATTTGTATACACACGGTGTGTATGTTTGGTACACACCGTGTTTCTTTTCATGGTCTATCTTCTGCTCCCTTGGCATATTTATCCAGAGAACACGGGTTGATGCTCCACTTATACTAGACGTCGTTTACTCTGGATGTAAATGTCGTATTTTTTTATTTTTCTTATTTCTCACCTTTTCTTTGTTTTGTTTGGTTTTCTTTTGTCTTTTGTTTTATTTTTCTTTCTTTTTCATGTTATAGCAGTTTGTAATCCCTCTCGAGGGAAGCGGCCAACCTCCGCCACTAGGGGCGAGGGGCCCATTTTTTGGAGGATTTGACTCTGACCATCGACGCAGCCAGACCCAGACGCACCTGTCTACGAGCTCCCTCCATTGGCCATTCATCCACCATCGACTGCCGTAGTAGAGGTCGGGCCTAACAAGGTTGTACCTCCACCTACCAGTACAATGCGTCCGAGAACCTCCATTTCTACTCCACTAGTTGCCACTCTACCTACACCATCTTCATCAGCAATTGGTCCCACATCAACCGCTTCATCTACCAAGCCTTCACCTCCTACAGATGATCTACCCACTGAGCCTGCTCTTGTTGCAACACCTACACCTGGACCAGGACCTGCATGTGTTCCTTACACATGCATGGTCTTCCCGGTCACCGATCTGGTACATGACAGGGTCCGATGCTTCTCTCACTGGTCGATACTGTTGAGTGGTCGATACCTCGACAGCAGAATTCCGCAGCAGCTCGGTATTTGGGAGGACCAGGAGGAGCTCCTTGGACACACTCCACTGCTCGTTGTTTTCTATGTTAGCACTCTTGTCTTCCGTGATTTATTTTTGGAGTTCATGACCTCTATCGAGTTTGATGGAGCTGAGTACCAGGAGACATTTGGTGATGCGGTTCTCATGGTTTGATTCTGGCTGGGCTGCTGAAGATTCCCTCTCACCGTGACCGAGTTTGGTCGAGGGTGTGGCTTCTACCCCCATCCTATCACCCCACCCCCCGTTTCTACCTTTACCCGTCCTGAGCGCTCTGAGCTCATTGCCATGTGGAGGTAGATCGCTGGGTCTAACCACCGACATTCCCCCACATCCCAGAAGAGCACCCTTATCACTGAACCCATCCTTCGCTTCACCCACTAATGCTTTAGGGCCATCCTTTTCCCCCGCCATGACGATATGGTGGTTGTGACCAGCCGTGAAATGGAGCTCATTACCTGTGTCATCTAGCACGACTACCCGGACCTCCCATATCTTGTCGCCTCCTATTTCCACTCTATGTTTATCAGCCATCTGGGTAACCTAAATGGCAGGTTTTATGCCACTCTCCTCACCCACCAACTTGGGGTTTTCGATCCTTATTTAACCCATGAATTGTTAGGTTCTCCCTAGCGGATGTAATATCTCATGATTATCCACATGGAATTGGTCCGGAAGTAGGTGGTGACTATATCCTTTCCCAGGCTAGTCCCCAGCCGCCCACTGACCCTCCTGCCCCGACTGATGCCCCGGATCCTCCTTCCCCACCCCCTCCAGCTTCTCTACCTCACCCACCCCCTACTGACACCACTTCTTCTGGGCATCCTTCTTCTATCCCACCACCATCCTCACCTACCACCACACCCTTGGCTGATCTCTCCATTTCAATCCAACTAACCTTGATGGAGCAACAGTTGGTTCATCTCGCTGGCTTCCAGGACATAATTGGGGTGCATTTGGTTTATATTAACAGCCTCCAAGACCGCAAGGAGCAGTTGTTGGGCCTTATTGTTCAGAATTTGGGTATTCCTTTTCCCCCGCTTCCTACCTCGGTTATTGGCCCTTCTACTGCTACTCCACCGCCATTCACAGCACTGGCCACATATTCTGTTCTGCTATCTATTGTGGTCCCTGCTGCTACTTCTCCTTCCGGCACCACTACTGCCAGTCCAGGGGGGATGCTGAGCTTCCTCTACCAAGTCTCATACATGTGGCTCCTACATCTCCAGCTTTCCTTCCCGACGTAGAGTCTGAGCCTCCAGCTTCCACTGCTCCTGAGCCATCTCTTCCAACTGATTATTTACTCGATGATGCCTCTTCTGAGGAAACCCCACGACTGGATTTGGGACATATGATTTTCATTTTGTATATATTTTTGTGCTCTCTCATCCTTTTGTATTCTTTTAATTATTTCCTTGTTTTCTTTATCCTCCATCGCTGGTACCCTGGCACATTTTGGGCAACTCTTTTCCAGCACCTACAGTTTATCTTCACCTAGACAGAAGGGGAGTATTCTTTTTCCATTATTTTCTTCTTGTTCTTGATATTACTAATTTTGTTACACCCCCTCAGTCTGGTCTACTATTGTCTCCCTACCTTATCGTGTTCCTATTTTTGGGCACTTGGTGGACCACATGCACTCTTATGTATGGGAGGTCATATATCTCGATCTCTTAAGTCTTTTCCTTACCATCAATCTAGGACAAATCATTGTTAGAAGATATATTTTTAAAATGTGAAGATATTTTGGTTAATTATATTTTTAAATAATTAAACTGAAAGTGAAAAATTTTAAAACATTTTCATGCTTATTTTGATTCTTAAGAGTTTTAAAATGATGGCTGATATAATTTAAATTACAACTTGTAATCTGTGGATAATTACATTGATTATATTAATCAATTATTTTCATTTCATGACCTGATTGTATCTTATTTATTCCCACTCCTGAGAGGTATTCTAATCTCTTTTGTCATATTCTTTCTAATATCTTATTTCTAGAGAGATTAATAGAATATACATAACTACTATAATTTGTAAATTTTCATTTCAAAACAAGAAGAGTTTTTGAACAACATTAAAATGATTGAGGCATAAGATTGTTAACCCCTTTATCTTGAGCCTACCCAACATCTGATCTTCGTGAAGCCCATTGAATCCATGAATATCCTTAATAGGAAGCCTTATTACAAGCTTATTATCCTTCCTACCATAATTCTTTTATGATTTTTCATTATTATTCATTTGATCTTGAATGAAGGGATTTGAAACCCATGGCATAAATTTGAGAATTGTCAAGAAATTAAGTATGGGTGAGTGCCTCTAGATTATTTGGGGAGAAAAGAAAAGAGTTCGAGACCTCTATTTTTGAAATTCAGGAGGGTTACCTTTGTGAAATAAAATGGTACAAACAAAGGGACCACATACACACATGATGGTTTGTGACTCCTAGTCATCTAAAGGAGATGGTGGTGATGAGATCGTTTGATTAACCTTATTGAATACATTTTTATATTTAGTTAAATTTTGAATATCATGAATTTTTTTTAAGAATTTAGCCTCATTTTTCAAGCCTCAGAATTATTTTTCACATATTTACCTTCCATCAATTAGCCACATAAACATCTGATCATGTTCGAAAAGCCCTCATGATTTTGAATGTTAAATTTTCTAAAGTGGAGAACTAATAAATCTTGCAAACCTAATGATAGAATGTATATTTTTTTGATTGAGAAAAAAAAATTATTTAAAAATTCTCAAGTGTTGATTTCTTTATTGGTGAGGTAGATCATCATGTGGATTTCTTGTTTTTGAAAGGTTGAAACATATGTTTGAAGAGTATGACATTAGTTAATTGAATTATATATGAGGCATGATTAGAATATCTTCAGAATTAAAACTATTGTGTATTTTTTTTTGAATTTTCTCTTCTAACTTATTATTTACAATTATGATTAACGGAATTCCTTCCCTTTAATGTATAGACTCTGATAATTAGATGTTGAGATTTTCTTGAGGGCAAGCAAAGGACTAAGTATTGGGGAGTTTGATGCACCAAATTTGTGTATTCATTTTCATACTCTTTATTAAAAATAAAAACAAATTTTCACCAAATACCTACTTCTTAGAGGAAAAATACTTTGATTTTGGTGACCTTGTTTTTTTTCAGGAGTTTATAATCCAAATACACAAATCAAGGGATGTATGTGAAAATTTTTCAACTACACGGCTTGTAATTTTATATATGCCGTGTACACTCAGACAGGGACACATATCAAGGGGGTGAGTACACTTCCAAGTCACCATTCATACACTACAAGTTTTGTGGGGCGGCGTTAGATTCCATGTACGACATTCTAGAAGTTTTTGGTGGTTGAGAAGAGTCTGCACACCCATGTGGCCACTGAAGGAGACACGTAGTGTTCCATTTCTACACACCAGGCCTCCTATTCTAGAAGGGGTTGGTTGCCAAAGTTTGATACTACACACCATGTATGTTGGAGCTACACGTCGTGTACAGTCACCTACCAGGCGGTGTCTTGTTCATAGTCAATGACGGTGTGTTAGGCCGCCTACCGGTGGAGATAAGGAAGCCAAAAGCGCGTTGATGAAAGTACATGGCGTGTACTTTCTATACACGTAGTGTACTTATTTTTCCTATAAAAAGAGGCCTTGGCCTCTGGAACTAGGGGAAGAGAAGTGGATATTAAGATGTGGTGTGGAGAACAATGGACTAAGTTCTGACGGAGAGATGCTCTACCATCGTAATACCACCATTCATCTACCGAATAATCATTTCTACCTCAAAATTCCAAGCATGATTTCATCAGGTATTAATAATTTTGTGTTTTTCATAATCAATATGTGTAACTAAACCCCCAGTGTGTTGGTGTTGTGGTGACTGATGAGTTGTAATTTGAATTAAGTTGATGTGAATGTGTTTGTTTTGACAATCTCTTTGTATTCTTCTTAAATCAATTCATATTATCCCTGAAAATTTTGTTCCGGACCAAGGGTAGAATCATCAGGGATTCAAAAGAAGAATAATGACGAATAATTTTATGACCATTTAAAGGATTCTTCTACTCAAAATGGACTAATCCAAATAATGATATGTTAAAAAAATAACTACCAGATCAAGGGGTTGGTTACTTCAGCTCTTAATATTAAGTGATCCGGACCAAGGAATATTAATTACAAATTGTAATCCATAGTGTTGGATTATCATGAAAAACACAACCTCATAAGGAAATTAATTTAATAACAATCATATCACAAATCCATAAACCCAACACATTCTTATTCTTATTTTAATCAAAACCAATTTTCCTGTCTTTTCATTCATTCTAGCAATTACTTTGTTAAAAGAAACATAAAAAATGATTGTTTTTTTTGTACCTAAAAACATCCAAACAAAATCAACATTAATTTCAGCAACCTTCACTAAAAGAAATATACAATCAATGCCGAAACAAGAAAAGTGTAACCTATTAAAGTTCCCAGTGGATCGACCCCTACTGGTGCTATACTTTTTAGGGTAATTATAGTTTGAGACACTGATAACATAACTTTGGTGTAACGACTCGTCAATCGCAGGTGTGAATGGATGTATTACCATCCCCACACTATGATAATAATAATTTACCATCAACATATTTAATGGATATATATTATAGTGGTTTTATTTTTTACCTACGATAAATATTACATTGTTATTATATTGGATGCATTATATCATATCAACATTCTTAACATCCATTCTGTAAAAAAAAAGACAATGTCACTCGTCGGTACGTGTGGACAAGCACCATTACAAAGTGACGTAATTTGATTTCATTACCATTTTATATTAATGGTATTAAAGATTTATTTAATTTATATATACGTAATATATTATATAAAAATAGTTCAATAATGTTGAATTATTATTTAACTCTCTTTTTTGTCAACTCTCGATTAGTGAAAACAACATTCATGTGTATGTATGTCCTACCATCTCCTGGAATGGTGTAATTAAATTTTATATCTCAATAATTTAAGTATATATAAATATTTGATGAATATATATTATTTTAATATCAATATTATAGTTTATGATATTTTGGAACAATTTCCAATGTACAGGGTTTGGAACTGCAGAATCAAAACAAGCATGAAAAATGAAGCAGTTATCACCTAGAATTGAGACATTTAAATTAATTAAAAATTTAGTTATCATATAACTAAAATAAATAATACATTGAATGAATGATATGAGTATTTTTCCATATAAATTTATAATAAAAATATATTTATTATAAATGATTTTCAAATGCATAATAAAAAGGATTTGACAAGAGGTAAATGATTTTTGTTTCAATACAATTTTAATTTAGATTATTTATGCATGAATTTCTATCAATGAAATTATAAGTTCATTTTCAGTGGATTTATATAATGTGTATGTTAATGAACATTGGACCAAACTAACTTATTTGAGTAAGGTCCATAGTTTTCATGGTTTTTATATATAATATCTTCTTATTATTGAAAATTTCTCATTATTATCTAACCCAATCAAGATGTTATCTTAGAATGGAACTAGGTTTCTTTGGAATGATGAATATGAAAAAAATTAAGGCATTTATAAAAATGATGGTCAATGAACCTAAAATTATAATACCTTTTATTGTTGACAGGTTTTAATAAATATTTATGCAATTAATAAAGAAATGGGATACATCATCATTTATAATTATATAATGAGGTCCTCTAACTCATGCCAAAATAATGTTCATGAGAAAATGTTTCGATCTAATGATTTTTGAGTTATATATTGTATTTATTGCAATAAAAATTTAGTTTCATTCTCTTCAAAAATAAATGTTACATATATACATCATAAAATTTTAATATATATATTCACACAGAATGTGGTTAATATTTTCTTGAGAATATGGTTGGATCCGCAGTTGAGGTTGTATATTAATTGAATACCATCCTTTTAATACTACATCAATCCAGGATTGATTTCTAGAAAAAAAAATTAATATTTGTAGAGCCCCTCATGGGTATGCTGGATTGAGAAGGGGATGTTGTGTATGGGCCGTAAGGGATTCACCATCGAGTATGACTAATGGGTCTCAATGGAGATCATCAAGAGGTGACAACATTGATAGTGGTTATAGAAGTTGTTGTGTGACATCAGTGGTTCATTATATGTTTTTGTTAGTTGGGGAGGATGATTCGGAATTAGATTAGATTCTTTGGTGGTAGAATGAGATTCATGAAAAATATTTGTTTTGGTGATGAGAATTATACTGGTGGATTTTATATATGAATCATGGGAGGTTTGACGGATGATGGAAAGAAAAAATTAAACAGAAAAATGTCGTCTCAGATGAGGTAAAATCATGAACAAACTACATGCAAGAAAAATTTTATTTGAATGAATGAAATATAATGGATTAGGAATCGGTTTTTGACCCCAGGATGTCATGTATGGGTATTTTAATTATGTACAACTTTCTAGGTTAGGTGGTTTGTAGAAATAATTTAAGCATCAGCTGGGAGGGATTTTTGATGGGTGTCTGGTCATTGGGTCTTAAATGATTATTATCTCACCTGGTTCCCTAGGATGTCATCCATATGAATGGTCACACCTAAAAAATTTAAAAATATATTAACCAAAATTAATTATAAATTATAAACCCTTTTAGTTTTTAAAAAAATGATTGTTCGATCTGATTATAGATTTTTAATTGTCAATACATTAACACCATGGGAAATAGAAAAATTATGTCGATTCTTTGATTTGGAAGGATCATGATCACATATATTTTATGGAAATCATAAAAGAATAAATATTTACCTATTTTCAGATATTATATATAGAAATAATAAATGAAGGGGATTATCTTTCCTTGATCAAATGTGTGTTCAACTGTATATCCAAGTAAAGATTAAAGAGGATTAGAAGGAATATGTTGAGGTAAAAAGAATGTATGAAATTATCCTATGTTTAACATTTATTTTTATGGAATTATAATGTTTAGGAATATTTTATGTGTTCTTCCTATAACATATTTGAAGAAGGATCTGTTGGATGTGGATAACAAATTATAATTTGTTATTCATCCTAGAATTATGGAGATTTATAGAGATATAAAGGAGAATGTATGGAGGTTCAACATAAAGAGATATATAATAGATTATATAAAATGGATCTTTATATTCCTATAATTTATGTATACTAAATTTACGAATAAGTGGATTTTGAAACCACAATCTATACTGGAATGGAAATGGTAGATCGTAGCAATTGATATCATCTCCAGGATTCCAAAAACACTTAAAGGAAACAATTTTGACGGGGTTTCCATTGATTAACATACAATGTTAAAACACTTTAGTTTTATTATAGAATATTACTATATTATCTATCTTGATTGAATTGGTATTAAGGAAGACATATTATTTTATGGAATATAATTTTTTGTTGTATCTTATTAGTACCTAATGTTTACCATATTTTTATGGTGAAAACATCATCATGCTCAGAATAAGAAGGTGATTTTCAATATATATTATCATCCTATGTTGTATTTTTATACTAAGACAAGTATTTAAGCCCTATATGATATTTATAGATCTTATTATATGTATTATAATGGTGTTTGGAATCAAAACCTTCATATAGCTGTGTTTTTTTCATCAATAACATTCAATTTATCATTAAAATTATTCCTTATGGATCCCTATATGGAATGAATGGTAGGCATCTAGTATTATAGAATGATGTTTCATAATGAAATATGTTAGGGACTGATCTCGATAATGAAATGGAAGAGGAGGTTAGAGTCATTTAACAACACATTAAGGAAACTAAGAGTCGAAAAAAACATATAGTGATAATAATTTTTTTGAATTGGAATATGAATTTATTGTGAAGGTTTACATATGAATTTAAATAAGGAATATTTATATTAGATTCCTAAATAAATAAAATTTTATCCCTTGTTATAATAGACATTTCTAGATTTTTTATCCAGTAAAATGTGTAACTTATTATTTTCCCCATCCACCAAACCCCTCTAATGTTCATGATGTGTTCTATGTATCTCTTCTAATGATGTACATATCAGAACCTCAAATTTTTTAGATCATACAGGATTTACCATTGGATAATAAACTTTACTCTAAATAATATCCCCTATAAATCTTGTATCATTGAGATACAATGTTATGTGTCAAGACTTCTGGTTCGTTTAAGGTTCTCAAGGTAAATAAATTGTTTATGGAAGCTATATGAGAACCTAATGATGTGTTAAATGACATATATCATATTTTTTATACTAGATAATGGAAATTTGAATGGGAAATTTATTTTTAAGGATGATATAATATAACACATTCATAATTCACTATTTATTTCTTTTCAAAAAAATATGATTGCTTCTCATACACACAAACCCCATCCTAAATGAATGGTACTATAGTATACCATTATACAATTTCAAATAAATATTATATTATTAATAATATAAATTAAATTATGAAACATATATTTATAAAATACATTAACACATTTTTCATTGATTATAAATCAAATTAAAAAAATCATTCGAATGTAAAAGAGTTGTTTTTATGAAAAAACTATTTCAATGCATGAAACATGTTTTTATTGTAATAAATTAAATTTATCACTATTTATGAATGATTTCAATGAAATATATATGTTATATATTTTATTTAGTATTTTAAAAATTTCATAATGTTTTTTTGCATGACATAAGAATAAATCTTATTTTACACTTTAAATGTATTTTTACAAAAAATGTTTTTGATCAGTTTTTTTCACATATTTTAAAAATAATATTATAATCATATAATAATTTAATATGGTAAATGGGATTCCATATTTTTAATTCAAAGGTTAAAATATTGTAAACATATCCCTTTTGTTTCTCCGTATTGTGAACAATAACAATGGTAAAATTTATAACAACAATACTGGGTAAATAAAGTTAATATAACTTAAATTTAAGTGTTAAGGTCCCCATTTTTATCTAAATTAAATTTTTAGGAATTTAATTCAATCCTAATTAAAATATTCAAAAAAATTATTATTTTATAATATATATATCCACTATATGACAAATTTAATATTTATTGTAATTAATGATACAAAATATTAAACTCTTATATCTAAATATCTGTTATATGTTCTCATAGGGAAAATTGAAATGTGTGAATTGATAAATATAAAAAAATTTCATAACAAAACTGTCGACCATGCCATAATTTATTTCTCATTTTTGTTATTATATTATCACCTAAAATTCGTGAACAATAGTTATATAGTATTAATTTAATTAATAGAACAACAAAATAAATAATTATATAAATAATAAAAGTAATATAATTTGTATGATTTATAATATAACAGTAGTATTTTAGATTAATGTAACACAATATAGTTCTTTGAAAGGATTATATTTATATTTATTCTTTGTCTTATAGCATTTAATGTCACATTAGATGAATATATTTAAAATTGGAATTAATGATATTCCATAATAACTAATATTTTATTAAATGAATTAAAATTCACCAAATTCAAATCTTGGGACTTGTGAATGGAATATTTTTTATTAAATCATAAATTTTTCATTTTTGATTCAACTGTATATTTATGGTAACATTAATTAACATTCATCTTAGAAATAGTTGTTTCTGCAGTTTAGGTAAAAAATATTTAACAAATAAGTTATTTATATAGATAATGTTTAAAATGAATCTAAAACCTTTATAATTATCATTTTCTGATTTCATTTCAAACCTCAACACATTTTTGTTGAATTGATATAAATTTGGAATTAGTTTCCTTAAATTTTATATATTATATTTTAATATTTTTTTAAATTCAAAGTCTGTCATCTCCCTCTCTTGTAAAAGGACACCACTATTTCCTATTCATTACATCACTTTGATCCATGTGGATCTGCCATCACCTATGAAAAATTCATATAGTATTCCTCATTCATATTAAATTTATTAGTTTCTCACCAAAATATCAGCCCCATTATCCTTAATAGGGTAATAAAGGACTTCTTTCAAGGAGGAGTTAATCACTTTAGCTAATCACTATCTTTCTAGTTATTCTTTTCCTCAAAAAAAATCAATAGTATCTATCAGAAAATAATATATTGAGTTTTTTAAATATATTAATTTTTTTAATTATTATGATATCACAATTTCTACTGTCATTCCCATTAAATGTCAAGCGAATTTTTTAGTGGGGTACGTGTATGAATTTCAGTTTCAACTCAGTGATGGAATTAATTTTCCTTCAAACTATATCATTAATGGTGAATATGGTGGGATTCATAATTATAAATTATATTCTAGAAATTATTATATTTTAATTATAATTTTACTTCTACATTGTTACATTCCAATCCGTAAAAACACATTAACTTTGCTGGTGCGTACATGTAGACTACCACCTCATTGAAGTGATGATTTTTTTATTTCTATTTTACATATATTAAAATAATGATTAATTGATGGAATATATATATATATATATGATATAATATTTATATTGAAATTTTTAACTTCAATTTACATATCTTTCCTTCAATTAATAGAAATGTGAAATAGAGTTCATGAAGACATATTTCCTACCATCTCTATGAATGGTGAAATTAATATATCTATATCTATCCATTATTTATGACTCTAAATATATATAAACCTAATTTATATTATATCTATATCACTAATATTGTTTTGGATATGGATAAACCATGATCAAAAATAAGGATAGGGATAGCCGAACTGAAACATGCATGAAAAACAACGCAATTGTCACCCAGAACATTGATTTATAAAAAACTAATTATTAATTGATTGGTTATAATTTGACATAATTATATAATAAATTGAATGAAATGTATGAAAATGGATCTTAAATATAGTTATAATAAATCAGTTTTTATTATAAATAATCTCTGAATACATACAAAGAAGGAGAAGACTTGAAAAAAATGGATTTTTGTTTCAATCCTTTTTCAAATGACATTATTTATAATTAAACATAAATCAAAGATATTATAGTAAAAATAACATATAAATCGAATTAATTATATTATATTATAGTTATTTATGTGTATCACATGTATTTATTTTATTTTACCATCATTATGGTGTCAAGACACTCGAAGAATATTTGTACGGACTACATACTATATTATTTTCTTCATCCAAAAATCATTTTTCTTCTATGACCATGTTTTTTCTAAAATGTATTAAAAAATATATTTTTTCAATTATTTTTCAAATATATTTTTACAAAAAAAAATTTCTTTATTAAAAAAAATTATATTAATATTATTTTCATTTATTTGAGTGAGGTGTTTTTTATATATTTTTGAATGTAATGTTATGTTATAACTTATACAGAAAGAACATAATTTTCCACCATCAGAAACACTCAATGATTTTAATATTACATTTAAATTTATAATTTTTACATTCAAATAATATTTCATAATTAATATTTTGGATGTATTTTTAATATAAATATGTGAATAAAGAATGAAAATTGTATTTTATTCCAGAAACACTCTAGTGAAGTTTAAAACAAATTTTTATCTATGATAGAATCTTTTGGTGCAAGTGATTAATTATTGTGGACATGATAAAATGATATAAAAATTATTATAACTCATTATTTTTAATGATTATAAAGATAATATTTTTATAAAACCAATTTCATCATGGTATATTCTATGTTGAGTTAATTAATTGAATTTGAAACTCATTTTCCTTGCATGGTGTATGATGTAATGACATGGTGAATGCTTTATATTTCTATGGTAGGCATATGTATTTGATTAGTTATGCGATGGGTGGGACTATAATTGTACATACCACTAATCCATTCATTAAATTATTATATATCCTGATATAATTATATCATAAATATTGATGTGCTTGTTTCATTATGGGAAATAATTCAATATTCTTGATTGGATTTGGGAAAAAAGTGTTGATGCTTGGATTGTAATGATTTTTTTGTATTTTTTGTTAACTGAGATATAGAAAATAGTCTATATAATTAATATGGTTCCACAATTTAAATAAATAAACATATTATTCATAAATTATTTATGAATTATTCACTATCTAATAATTAATGACTTCTTATAAGAAAATTCCTTATGTTATGACTCTTATTTACAATCACTGACAAATTGGGTGTGAACATTGTAATTTATTGATATTATTTCCTTCAATTATAATTATATTATGATTTCATATGTCCATAAATTGGAATATCTGATTTTTTTTCATTATTGTGAATATGTGATCTTTATTTATTATGATTATTTCCCACATGCTGTGAGTAAAGGTGTATGTATGGTTTCTTACGAGTTGTATAAATATGGTTGAATATTATGAGAGATTATGAATAATTTATTTAAATATTATTTTTTATGTATATAATATCTAAACAAAAAATACTAATTGGTTATTTTGTGGATCATGATATTATAAAGAAAATTCATCTAAAATTATGTAATATTTATATATCAAAAGTTCATTCCATTACACACAAACCACACCAAACACAAGTAAAACTGTGATATTTTTTTTAAAAAAATATAACAATTTAAGTAATAATGTTTATACCCACTATTTTAACAAGTGGAAATGGATAATAGTAACAACATTATTTTATATTTTTACAAATAAAATAAATGTTTCTTTTAATATGGATTAAAGTCAGTTGGTATAGAAAAAATGGCAGAAAAGATCATTTTATGAAAAGAAATGTATTTTTCAAAAATATGTGCTTTAGGGGATTTAGTTTTTTATCTTAAAAACTTGTGATTAATTTAAGGTAATATATATTAATATGTATAATTCATTATCAGTAATTACCAAATGATTTTAAAAGGAATAATAGTGTTATTAGGACCCGACATTAAACATTACAAATTATAGTAAATTCTTTAATAATTATCCATTTATATTCTCAAATATCATTTCAGTTTATAGTTTAAGAAATTTATTACATAATGAATACATATCAACACATATGAATTTTAAGTGGGTATAAATAAAACAGTATCCATTTTTTCATAATACAAAGTCATTTATAAAAAACAATTTGTCTATTCATGAAAATTCTTCACAATATTCATCTCGGATTCTGCATTTCTCTTACGCATCCTTAAACACATATTTTTTTTAAAAAAATTGTATTAGAACCATAAGCTTAGTAACTGATATAAAATAAAGATGATACACCCATAGTTCATTAATACTTATAAACTTATCATTTCATTTTCACACAGATATACTTCTAACTGATAAAGTTTCTTATACATTCTTTGTGAAATAAAATATTTCCATAAAAAGAGAAAAATAAAAATAGTGTGGTCATATTGGGGAAATTTTTATGAAAAATTGTAACCCCCATGAATACCATAATTTTTGTAACCCTCTCGGCTACCTTACAATGTAACTCTCACGGTTATATCAGGGGGTATCCATCGTTGTTGCACTAGAAGTAACCATATAGCGGAACTCCATCATGAACACATAAAATGAATTTTAGGGAGATATATATGCCACCAATAATCATAAAAAATTCCCAATAACCATAACATAATCATAAAACAAGAAAAAATGAATAAAAACCTTCCATTTTAAATTTGGAAGAATAGAAATTTTAAAATGGATTTTTCAAGGAGGGTCTTTAACACATATCATATAATTGAAGGGATAATTACTGAATTTAAATAAATATGTCAAATAACTATAAATCAACATAATAAATCATAACAACATAAAAATCCATTTCTAAAATAATTTTTTCAAGGAAAAATTAGTGATGTAGAAAGTCATCCTAACGAATAGAAATTGGCTTATGAATTCCCTTATAAAAGGTTCATATTACATAAATTGAATTTAATTATCCTTAATAATGATTAAAATTATATGATTAATATTTTTGAAAAATAATATTTTTTATGAAACCATATAAAATCATTTTATAATATTATTCCACACATTTATTAATATGATTAATTATTTTAATTATTTCGGGTGTGTGTTTTCATGGTTCCCATGGTGGGTTCATAAAGTATTTTCTTGAATTATTAAAGAAAAAAACTGGAATTGATAATATATATATAACTCATTTTAAACAATTACTTATGAATTTAAACATTCCTTGATTTTGATAAATGGGAAAACAAAGATCATTTTCCACAAAGGAGGTGAATTGGTGCACCACAAAAGTAGATGTAAATATTTAATAATAAAACGAGATTGTGAGAGATTTTATGATGAATATAACAAAAAAAAGTCTCATGTATATCTGTGATAGTGGATTTTTCATGAATCATTGTATAAGAGGTGGGGATAATGAATATGTGAAAAAGAAATTAATAAAGAAGAAACAAGAACCATACTTATTGAAAATTTATTCTTGAGAACCTATTTAAGGCTCCTGGAAATTGAATTTTTCTGAGACCAAGAGATCTAGAATGTGTCAAGTGATGAGAAGGGGTAATTTTGTATAGTTTAGAATAATAATAAGGCTTTTTTAAAATATGTTAAGGAGGGATCCTTTTTTAATAATTGATGTGAGGGGTAACATGGGAATCACTTAAATTATTATAATATACTGGTTTAAGCATTTAATAAAATGACTAACATTAAATAAGATTATATTTTAAGAAGAATATGATCAATTTTTAAATTTAAATATATTTTTTTATTTTCAAAAAATTTAACAACATATATTATTCATTAAAAATATTTCTATTCTAAATAAAAACAATTCATTATTATAAATTTAGACAAATGAAAAAAATTCATAAAAATAATACATTTTTTATTATATCATATAAATTTCATATTAATATATTTAATTTGTTAATTGAGATATTAATATCAAATTAAATTTATTTCGTTATTTTTAATTCAATTAATTTGATTTACTCGTTAATTAGATAATTACTATATTATAAATGTTCAAACCATCTAGTTAATAATTTATTACCTAAAAACTAAATATAAATCATTAATGGAAATATAATTCCATGATATTTCTAATGAATATCATTATTTAAATAACACTTATAGAAAACCAGATATTAAAAAAGTTATAAAATTTGATGATTATATAGTGAAAACATTATATTACTTTTGAATAATATATCATAAAGGTATTAAAGTGTTTCCTGTGGGTGAAAAATGTCCAAAATTAAAATCTAATTAAGGTAATTTTATAAACATTCACATATATAAATATTTATCCAAAATATAGATCATTTAATAATTATTATTATTTTAATCTAAAATATTTTATTTTTTTCGGCTTGAACAAGCATTGCATTAACATTGCATATGAATTAATGTAAATTTCATCATATATAAAAATTGAAAATAAATTCCTATTATAATAAAACGTTAATTAATATAAAAAATTAAATTCTATATTCATTAATTATTTATAATCATTCATATACATGTCAAAACGATATATTAAATTTGTTATTTTGTCTTTTCTTTCACTGTATAAGCATTGCACAAGAATTTAGAAAAGATGAACATTTTATAACTATAAAAATAGAAATTAATAGCCAAAACATCAATTATTAAAAAAAAATGAGTCTTTAAATTTATTTTTGGCACACAATTATTATTTATAAATAAACAAATTCAACATTGTTAATGTTATTTAGGCACCGCGTCGGTGCAGAAAACTTTTTTTATACAAATCATGAAGTAAATTATAGTAACATGGTTTGAATTATTTTTTCAAAAATAATAATCATATATAATAATATATTAGTTATTCATTAAATTTAATAAAGTTTTATCATATTTATGACTTCAATATTTTTAAAAAATATCATATTTTATAAATATTATATTTGTTAGTATTAATGAAAAATTAAACTTATTTATAAAATTCTTGAAATTTTATACTAAGATAATTTCTATATTCACAATTCAAAATTAAAAATATATTTTCCAAACCAAAATTCTATATTTAAAAAATGAATAATTTAAAATATATTTTCATGTAATAAACTATATTTATAATGAATTACTATTTTAATACTAATCAATATAAAAACAAATTATTTAATAAATACACCAGTTGTTAAATTATACTCACCTTCTGAAAATTACATCATCAATATTTTTATTTACCTATTAAACATGTGATAGTCCCACTCCCTCTTATTATTTTTCAATTCCCATGTTCCTTCAACAATGATGTGGTTTCTCCACAAAGCCATAACATTGTAAATGAAATTATTACGCAATATCTTCTCTCTATGATTAAGAATTTGAAAATGATACTCTTTAATAGAATGTTCCCCTTCCAGATGATGTAATTCAAAATTCATAACACGATATGAATCTGCCAAAAACATTCTAAATATCAAAACATATTTAAAATTGTGTACTTAAAATAAACTCAGAGGGGAATCCACCTGGCAGTCTATCTGTCTAACATTCTCCCAGATTTCATAAGGTTCAATGAAACGTGGGCATATATTTCCTTAAATTCCAAAATGTATAACTAATGTCCATGGATATATTTTAATAAAAACATGATAACTACCTAGAAATAAACGTTTTTGTTTTCTAATCTGTATAAATTTTCTATATTATTTATGTTTTCCTCATTTGTTTCTTTATCGAAATCACTTTTCAGATATTTTTTTGTACTAATTTCGGTGTCATCAACTAGATTTCCATTACATAATCCAAAAAGCAATTGTTTGACACACCTTCTGATGAAACTCACAAAAGGTTCCATCTCTATAATAGAATGAGAAATGTTTTTGAATGAAAACTCATCTGAAGAATGATGATTATCCCAATATCCCTGATAGTATATTGAAAAATCATGCAACATATCCTCTAATGTATGAATTGTTATTTCGGTCATTCCATCTAATTGATGATGAATAGAAGTGATGAAATATTATTCTCTTCCCAATATCATCTTCAGAAATTTCCCAATGTAATATCTGATCCTCGGAACATGGTAGTATATAATTTAATAAAGAAAACCATGTAACCTAACAATCAATATAAGGTACAATTGAAACGGATAATCCAAATAAATAGTATCTCAAAAAGGACGGAAATTTGTAGATATAGTATGTTGATCCAAAATATACCAAATCACAATATGACATCAATAATTCATTGGTAGTCCCACCAAAAGTGCATGGTTATATTTTCCCATTTCCACTTTGGCACTGGAAATGGATGAAGCATCACCTTTTGTTGTTTTCTCTCTATTTTATCTTATTTACATGTTAAATTTTTCAAGGTAATATCTTAAATATCGTTTTTCATTCCATCCACCCATTAATAATCCCAAATGTATATGTACTTCATAGTACTACAAAGATGAAAAATAAATGGATATCTATGAGCTTCATATAACAATTGATTCTTCAGCTATGAATTACAAGGAAAACATAATTTATTCTTATGTCTCAAAACACAATCTTTATCAACAGTATATTCTATGAACTTTACCTTTTTCACCATTTCTAACTTTTTCTCTAAATCATTGTCATCTTTCTATGCTTAAATAATTCCTTTTGATATAGATTACTGTATTGAAAAATAAATCAAAATAGATTAACATCCAGAACCAACAAATTCAAAAACAAAATTCATCAAATCACAAATCAAGAGGACATGTTATAAATGTAACATGGTTAATGTAGTATGATGTTTTTGACTCATGGAATCATCCACTTTTTTTGGTTTTGTAAGACGGCAATTGATCATGAAATCATAACCAATTATCAATTTAATCAATCTTCTCTTCCTGATTATGAATTTATTTAGAGTAAATATATACTTCATACTTTTATGGTAAGTATATATTTTGCATTTGGATAATTATAAATAATTCCTCCAATTTTTAAAGTAAAAAGCCACATTTGATAATTCCAGGTCATGTGTGGTATAGTTTCAATCCTGATGTCTTAGTTATCTTGAATCATAAGAAAATAACAGATCATTCTGTATCCGAATAAAACCATGTCCCTACAATGAAGCATCATCTTAGATGAAAAAATAAATATTTCTAGAAGTCAAGGCCAAAACAGTAGCATTTTCCATTTTCTTCAACACATCATGAAAATAAAAATTAGATTCTCGTATCTAGAAAAATTTATCCCATTTTGATTTTATCATTGATTGTTAGCTAGATAACCATGAAATATTTTTACAAATTCATTGGAAAAAACCTTCAAATTAAAGAAAACTAATAATATTTTTAATATTATTATGTCTTTTCCATTCATCAACCACTTTTTAGCGGGATCAACTATTATTCCAACCTTAATTACAATGCTCCCTATAAAAAATCATTTGTAACCAAAAATCACATATTCTAAATTTCCCATATAACTTCTTTTATTTTAGAGTTCTAATACATTTCTCAAATGTTTTTCATTTACCTCATAACTTTTAGAAAATACCAAAATATAACCAACAAAAAAACCACTAATTTATCAAAATATTCATGGAATTTTAAATTCATATGATCCATGACTACCATAGTGGAATATTTTAAGCCAAATTGAATAAAAACACACATAAAGGCTATATATTATTAACATATATTTTCTGAATGTCATCCTCCTTCACCTTCAACTAATGGTACCTCGATCTGAAGTCGGTCATTGAAAAATAAAAAATATTCAAAGAGTTAATCAAACAAGTCATCAATATGAGTCAATGGATACTTATTCATAACATTAATGTTATTAAAGGCTCAATAATCAATGAAATGTATGATATAAATATCTCTATATTTAATTAATAATTGGAGAATCCCATGGTGATTTCTAAGAGTTATAAATTATTTATGAAGACAATCCTAAAACTACTTTTTCAATTCAAGAACATTAATTTTAGATATTAGATAAGGTGTTTTGGAAATTGTTTCAGCATCATGAACTCAGTCATTGGTATATTGAACATCCCAATCATGTATAAAACCACGATACACATCAAGAAAATATCCAGGTATTCATTTACCACTGGAACATTATTAATTTAAATTGATACCTTGTTCTTAAAAATATGAGAATGATAACATTCTTTTACCTATATTAAATTTTTATATGCTTCCTAGTATGTTATAGATTTTATGGATTTCTTCTTGTAAAAAAACTGAATAATATTCATAATATAAACTTCTTTATCACTACAATCAATCTTGGCATGATAAATAGAAAGCTAATCCATACTCAGAATGACATCAAACTCTACTAAGATAAAATAATCATTGTTTGAAGGAAAAGTATTTCTATAAAAATACACTAAAATATTCTTATAATTCATTTTTTCTATAATATTTTACCTTATTGTATTATAAATAATCAATGGTTTTATTAATTGAGGTGAAATCTTCAATTAAGCAAAATATTTCTCAAAAATAATGAAAAATGTAGACCCCAGGTCAATCAAGACATTACAAAAATCAAAGTAATCAAACAATATACGTCATAACACTTCATTAGGTGGACCTAAATCTACTCATGTAATCCAATAGATATCAATTCACCATTATTCTTGTAATGTAGTTTCTTTCCATAATTTATATATTTATTTGGGCTTGTGTTTTCATAAGTAACCATCTCACTATATTTAAATCTCATTATAGTTTTCTTATTGGTATTAATCATAAGATTGTTTTCAATAATATATCAGGACATATCTTCAAACTAACAACATTGAAAACACTTCATAGTTTTATTATGCAATTCCCAAGGGTAATTTTTTCCACACATTTCACAAACTCTAATCTCAACTTTCATACCATCCAATTTTGATGATTTATTATTACCCATTACTTTCCACATATCACACATTTAATTGTTATTGTAAAGGTACACATATTCATAATGAAATTCTAGTTCTACCCTCTTAGCACATCAAAAAAAATTCGGATAACTTTTGAATTCTTAGTTGCCCAATTCCCCTTTGAACATTTCGTTAAACGCTATGTGAAAATAGTTTATTTTTTTATCAACTTGTCGAATAAATATTGATCACACCATACCTTTTCGGTGATTTTTTTATTATACACGAACACTAAATAATCCATCTTTTTTATTCTATTCAAGGAATTTATTTTCCATCCTAATTCGAACAACCTTAGGAAAATATTTATCAAGGAAACAACTCGTTAATTCATCCCATTCCATGCATTAATCTCCTAATTAACCTTAATATTCTTTACCATAAAATAACCTAGTTCAACATCATATTAAAAACTATAAATAGAAAGATTAGACATTTTATTATCAAAATACCCCATGACAACGAATATATTTTCAATGGAATTAATCATCATTCATCCACTATTGGGTTAGAAGATATACTCAATGCATGAGGGTATTGCTTCATAAAATGTTCCACTATCATCATGTTCTATTATTGTAGCTATGGGTGTCCAAATTAAAGGATTCCACTACCATTTATTTCTTATATTAACTAGGGAAATACTGCCACAAATTGTTTAGTTACAATCCTAACCATTCTAGGATGTGGATCTAGAAATATACCATCCTCTCGGTTCCATAGAACAATATCTTCCATGTTTCTTCTATGTGAATCCAATTTGATAGAACATATCTTGGATGGAGAAACATTATAATATTAAAATTCAATTACATTTAAACACAATCATAAGGGAATAAATCTTTTAAGTTATTATATTAACATAAATTTCATCCCATGATTTTATCTAAATCCTACTTTGACACTAACTTAAAGACTTGACCTTAAAAATGACACACTCTAGTAAATTCATTAAGAATTATCCTTTTTTACATTCCCAATGTTATTTTATATATATAGTAAAACAAATTAGGACCTAATTTAGGCATATCAACCAATAAGAATATAATATGGGTATAACTTAAACAATATCCATTTTTTATAATACAAAAAAACTTATTACATACATCAAATCATTTCGCAAAAATTATTCACAACATTCATCTTGGCATCTAATTTTCTATTTCCCATCCTCAAACCACGTGAAAAATAATGTTAAAACATGGATGAGAACAAAAATATCAGTAAGGGATAAAAAAATAAGGACATAAACAATTAGTAAATTAATACATATAATAAAATGAATACATTTTCACAAGGACATACTTCTCACCCATAGAGTATCATATACATACTTTCTAAAAAATGGGATATCTATAAAATATAGGAAATTAAATAAATCCATATGGGTATGTTGGGGAAGTGAATACATTATATATTATCCCTTGAAGATCCCTTATGATTTGTAACCCTCATGGCTACCAAACAATGTAACCCTCACTGGCACCTTAGGGTGAAACCATCATAACTACACACGATGTAAGCATACATATGACCTCTAACATTGTGATGGCCCACACCCTCATGGTCCACTACATTGTCAAAATCTAGTGCTTGGGGTGGCCTAAACGCCATGGGTGAGTGAGGAGGGCGTTGGTGTCAGTGGAAGGGCATCACTGATTGGTGTGTCCCGATCAGTGCATCCCTGATATGTGCGTCACAGATCGGTGCTTCCCGATCAGTTCATCACTGATCAGTGTGTCCCGATCAGTGCTTCACTGATCAGGTTTTCCTGATAGGTGGGTCTCTGATCGGTGTGTCCACAATCACGGCTTCCCCAATCAGTGTCGCACTGATCGGTGTGTAACCAATCGGTGTGACATTATCGGTGTGTTAGCGATCGATGTTTCACTGATCAGTGTCTCACCATTTAATGTGTCACTGATCAGTCTCACAAACCGATTGGTTACCCAATTAGTGCTATATGGGGGTTGTTGGGGTTTCCTTCGCCATTATTTCTATTATGCCACTTTTGAGACTTTTTAACCTTTCAATGTGGTTCAAGGACATTTTAATATCCCATAAATGAAATCTAAAATATCACAAGAGACTGGTGACCCTTGATAAACCAAAAAGTGTTGCTATTTCCTCAGTTTCCCCTTTTCCCTTCACCTTTCCTCTCTACCCCTCTTACTTGTTTTTTTCATTTAAATGATTTTGTTATACTCACAACCGTTATGTCCACATATCTGGAAATAATTTTTAAATAATAATATATTCCATCATGTGTAACCACCCAACCATAAAGAGAAAATATGATCCACCTTTAAAGGAATTCAAGATTTCATATTCTGTAACTCCAGGATCTCTCTTTTTATTACACGGAGTTTCTTCCTTCTTCTAGGATAGTCCAATTTCCTTTTCTAGGAGTGTTTAGAGTCCCTATGCCCAAGGATAGTTGTTCATTAGTACTGGAGCCTTTCCTGGTCACTCTTGGAGACATCTGTGTTCCTCCCATATAAGTTGTGCATCACATGCTCTTGGTTCATGGATAAAAACATCGATCCTTGATCATCTTGATAGGGGTTTTCCTTTATCCCTATTTAATATGTATCATGTGTCGTGGGTATGAATATTTTCCTATGGGGATAGATGAAAAAAACATAATGAAGAAAATAAATTTTTTTCATGAATTACGGGGGGGGTTTGATAATGTTGTTATACTCTTTAACCTTTTCTTATAGGTTGTGAATTTTATAGGCTTATGTCCACTGATAATCATGACCGTTGGTGGACCTTTATTGGGCACTACTGAACCTTTATTTTCTGGATAATTCGATGATTGAAAAGCTATGACATGGAAACTGGTTAACAACATAAAATCTGTTGACTAAATGGATTCTCAATGAATTAAAATCATTTTGTGGTCATCCTTGTTAACCAAACAGAAATACAAAACTAAAGGAATGGTGTGTTTATATTTTAATCTCCCATGGTATGTCTTGGTAATATGGGTTATTGTTTTAAATGATTCATGTGGGGTGACGTTGATGGGAAGGGTATCCCATGATGTAAATCTGTTGGTTAGCTGATATAAGGTCATGCGGGGCTGTATGTTGGGGCTTGGTTTGGTTCTAGTACTTCAAGGGATCTCACATATCCATTTTTTTGTTGTGACTTTACAAAATAACTAGGTGTGAATGCTTAAATTTACATCAAGGCTATTTTTTTACTTCCTCGGATAATGGATATGCCTATTAGTTTCTCGGTATTAAAGTAGTATTTAAATGTATTCACTTCAATATGATAACAAGAATGGTATTAATGGGGAATTGTTTCCTGGGAATGAGTTGTACTCCAGTTTCGGGAGTTGTGATTTTGTATGAATGTATAGTAACGAGGGTGTTTGTGTATGGACCGGTTATAGAACCCTTAGGTTGGGATGAGTGATTGTTTACCTAAATGTATAATTTAGTTCTTATGTTTCTTATTTTTTCCCCACCAAATTTGATCAATTCGTGCCGAACAACCACATTTCATGGGGGATGTTGTTATTTTAAACACTTCAATGAGTGCCTGGTTATTAGCTCATTTTAGGTTCCCTTTCCCGAGTATCCCCAGAATCATCTGGAAGGCTATGATGGACGTAGTTCCATTATAGCCTAAGATTATTTGGGAGGTTATGCTGTGGGGGTTGGCCTAGGTGTGCATGGGCATGTTGATTCCCAGTTAACTTTATGTTGAGGCCCAAGTGCCTTTGGGAATAGATGTAGTTGTTCAGGACCTGTTTCCAATGGTCTTCGTGGTAGTTGATTTATCCAATGTTTCTGCAGGCGTGGATACATGTGGTTGTGGTGGCCCAGATGTTTTCGGGCGTAGATGTGTTTGTGGTGGACCAAAGGTTGTTGTTTGGGTGATAGTGGGACTACGATGAGAAAGTTGGGAGAGGTCTGATGTGTATAATGTCATAAATATTGAGTGAGAAAGTGGTGAGGGGTACCCAAATTACTATGTGATTTTACTACTACTTTACCTCACATGCGTTAATGGGGAGTGTGCCTTGGTGAGTTTTTGTGGATTTTTTGCTTTACTTGTTGTTTTGGTTATCTCTATTTCTTTCACTAGGCAGTATATTTTCTCCCCACTTGTACATGATAGATTTTATCCCTATGGAGTATACAAGTATACTCACCCTTCGTATATTAAACTGTATTTAGGATTCCATGAGGAATTTAGGGACCATGCTGGTCATTACTAGCACAAACATCAGGATAGTTGTTGTTAATGTATTCTATATTTTTGTTCTTTCCCTTTGGATTTTTTCTTCTATTCGTATGGGTTTATATTTGAACATGCAAATGGGAATGGGTTCTGGATTTACATTTGCCTTCAGTTTGGGGTTTTTTCAGGTTTTTATTATCTTATTTTCCAATCCTACTAAATAAAAAGGAAAATTCCTTACATGTTTCATTTGATTCTACATCTATAGTGTTAGTCGCCACTATGGGGCCTATTATAGGTGGGATCAGGAGTCATTATCTCTCTTTCAACATTAGGAGGGAAGGGTATAGAAATTAGATATCCCTTCTCACATCTCGGTGAAGGCGGGTCATGAAAAAACACACATATTCCCAATGATTTTGATGGATTTATAGTTACCAACCTTCATCATAAACAATTCCCAAAAAAAATTACATATTCACAAAATATTAACACTTTCATGAAAACATTCCTTTTGAATTTTTTATAAATTTAAATTTAAAAGAGAATTTTTAAAGAAGTATCACTTACATCTACCATATCATTGAAGAAGGAATTAATAAAATTAAATAAATATGTATAATCACTAGAAATCCATAAAATAATATATAATATAATTAAAATTCAATTAAAAATAATCATTTCATGAAAGAAATTAGAAAGTATATGGTTTTCACGACCCATCATCGGGGCCCGTGCTGTGACTACCTCAAGCCCGCTTTCCATAGGCTAGGGGCTGGCGACAAGCACCAAGGCGTAATTCCCGATAAAATGGGAAGACATTTCCTTTGTAAAGTAAAAAATCACCATAGAGCAAGAAAGCAGTAGAAGTAAACACTAAGTAAAAACTGATACAAAAGTAAGTGCGGAAAAGTAAGTGGGCCAGTATACAAACCCAAACTAAAAGTAAAGTACAACTGGAATGGGAAAACAGCAAATAAAAGTAAAGACGCAGCCTCGAGCCGTCCACTAGAAGTCCCACTTGAAGGGTGAGTACAAATAGCCTCCATAGCTCCTCGGGTCCGGTTGTCTGCTCCGAGTACGTCCCGCCCAGTGTTCCACCTACTGGTACCGACCTGCTCCGCAAGCCTCAACCGCGATCAGCGCTGTCCGTCGTCTGCAACCCACACAACATAGTGCGGGCATAGCCCATGTAGGGGTAAGTATAAGCTACTCAATAGGGACCGTGAGACCCCCGAAGGTCTCCTAGAATACATAAAGGATAATCCACAAAGGAAATATACAATCACGAAGTAACATCCGACACTACTTAGGTATATGCCCATACATATACCTAAGTCATCAATTCTCGTTCGGCTCCAACATCCGAGCTCAAGTACAACCCAATCCGCAGAGGAAATCACAATCCAATCAACAAAAGAAAGCATAACGTAATCCAAACAGGATATCAAGTCAATCTTATCGAAGATAAGGATTGAAAGTCAAGATTCAGCTCATATAGGTATACTTCTTCGTATGACAATAGAGATGATTAGATATTTCCACTAATTCATCTAAGCCATCAGACCCACACATGATCGATAGGTCCTAACCCCTACAATGACCCACAAAGGATCGATAGATAACTAACCCCAGCAATGACCCACAAAGGATCGATAGGTAACTAACCCCCTCAATGACCCACATAGGATTGGACCCACACATGATCAGTAGGCGATGGCCCACACTGGACTACTGAACGTTGACCCACACAGGATCTGACCCACATAGGATCGGTAGCACTGATCCACGTAGGGTTGCTGAGTGCTATAGTCGTTGTTGTCGAATCCACAGAGGATTTCTGTATAGTCGTCATCGTCGTCACAGTCGCAGCCAGCTCTAGGGTTCCCGCACACAACAAGCTCATTCGGTAGGGTCCGCTCCACGATCCGAGGGGATGATACATCAAATGACACATATTCCGGAGTTGATGTCTCCAAAAGTTCCATATCGTCAATAGGAACTCAACGCGACAGACGACCCGTCGATCGGACTCCCGGTCTGAGAGTTATTGGCTTTTTCGTTCGAGGGGCCCGGTGGGTTTTTAAGTCAAAACCATTGCAACTGTACTCCAATTGCATCCAAACCTTGAGAGGAGTAATCCAAATGGCCCTTCACACTATTAGGAAACCAACAATGTCGACGGCTCGTCAATCGAACGTCTGGAGCTCAAGTAATAAGCGTTTCCGCTCCGAGGGCCCGGTTGGTTTCGTGTACGAACCAACCCGACCGAACCCAAAGTACTCCAAAACTTTGAGTGTAATATATCGAAACGACCGTCTCTATCCAAGGATCGCATCTCAGTTGGAGGTGCGTCGATCGGAGGTCCGCAGCCCAAGATAAGAGCAGAAGACCGAAGGAGGTTCGACAATAGGGGTTTGGGCCTAGTCCGACCCGGCCCGATACCCTCTGGGTCGGCCCGAACCCGGTCGACCAGTCCTGGGTCCAGGTCCAGCCCGCTTGGGCACGGCCCGGCCCGGCTGGCGTGGCCTGGCCCGGCCGGCGCGGTCCTTCCCGACCTGGGTGCGGGCCGGCTTGGCGGGCCGGCGCGCTGGCCGGGGGGCTCGGCCGAATGTCCGAGCCGTTCAGGATGCGGGGGGGGGGGGGGGGGGGTTCCCCCTGTTTGTGGTCACCGCGGACCCATAATGGGGGTCTCTCACGTCCGGCCAGCCAGGGGTTTCGAACCCCCGACTCTTCCACTGTATGACCAGCATGCTCCGGCCGGCAGGCTCATACCGACTCGGGACCGGCAAGGGCCGGTCCCCCTGCTCCGACACCAGCGGCCCAGAACATACCGCCAATTCCCCTGAATTTCCGCGGCCTATGGCGCGGCCTTGGACCATCTGGCACGGCGTGACGGCGCCGCGCCCCTCTGCCGCAACCCATCTCCGGCTGCGGTGTTTTTCGGGGTTCTCCGGCGCGGCACGACGGCGCCGCATCTTTGGTTCGTCTTCAACGTCATGGCGCAACGGCGCTACTCCTCTCCACGTTTCCTTAATAATTCTGGCACGGTGCTTTGGAACCGTGTTGCTTTGTTCGTGCCGCATCAATATCAAACAACCGAAAAGGGGAGGAGAGTCGGCTGTGTTCATGCGGTCTGACCTCCTCCCGTTATTGCGATAACAGGTGGCCCCAAATAGACATTAAACTAATGATGTAGTTATTAGGAACAAACGAAATAATAATTAAACCCCAAACTCATCGAGTCGTTGAGCTAGGGTTCGTCGCGGAAATAACTATCTCAGAAGAGGGTGTCGTAGAAGGAGAGATTCGTGTTGCGGGGAAGTGATTCGTCGGTTTTGTGTCATCAATCTCTGAGGATCTGGTGTCCTTCACATTCTTGGTGTTCTTTGTCGAAGAAGAACAATATTTTCTTCAAGCTCCTCCACTTTTCTCCAAAGGCTCACACAACAAGAACAACCAAAAGGAAATTAGATCAACACTTATTTTATTAACATATCATTAGCTTTTGAATTTCAAACATTCAAATTAAACTCACCAAATTAATTAACATAAGTTATCATATTAATGGTGAGTTGAAGGAGTTAGGGAATACGAAGGGGTGGGGTTCTTGTTGGCCCTAAAACTCTCATAACCTCTCATGGGATGATGGGTGGTTACCCCAACTTCCACTCAATGCTTAAACAACTTAAAAATAAAAATTGTAGCTAAATTATTATTTTTACTTCCACATTTTTTATCAAAATCTCTCGTGAAAACGCAACTCCCGAAAAGGTATTCATAAGAAAATACCGGAATTGCGAATTCATCGGTGCCCTCGGAAGCCGATTCCTAGCATCGGTTCAAAAGATAGAAAAACCCGCTCGTTCGTTCACTGAACGTACCCGAGATAAACTTCGGATAGAAATACAGGGCACACCGGGCCTCAGAATCAAGTTCCTTCAGAAATTGCGTTCTTGTATAATTCCAAGGAAAATTAAGAAAAAATTTCCCTTGAATTTTTTGGGACTTTACATTACTCCCAACACAGGGATTTACGACCCCATAAATATACATAAAAAACTAGGGAAACAAAAGTGGGTACTGAGCACCCATATGAGCCTCCCGCTCCCAAGTGCTCTCATGGAGGTTCCTGTGCGGCCATATGATGTTCACTAGAGGAATATACCGTCTATGTAGGACCCGATCCTGTCGAACCTCGATCTGCAATGGATCCTCCGCAAACGTCGCCACATCATCTATGTCCAGCTCCCCATGGTCAATGATATGTGTCGGGTCGTGCATGTATCTCCTCAGCTGAGATACGTGGAAGATGTCGTGCACTCGGTGCAACTGAGGTGGTAGAGCCAGGCGATAAGCCACCTCGCCAATCCTGCTGAGAACCTGGAATGGTCTGATGAAACGTGGAGATAACTTTCCACCTCGACCAAATATATATATACCACGTCGAGGTGAGACCCTCAAGAAGACGTGGTCGCTATTCTCTAACTCCAATGGCCTCCGCCTCCTATCAGCATAAGCCATCTGCCGGATCTGAGCTGTCCTCATCCGCTCCTGGATGACCTGAACCATCTCTGTCATGGCCTGGACCATCTCTGGTCCCATAAGTACTGACTCCCCAGGGTCTGTCCAGCACAGAGATGACCTGCAAGGTCGACCGTACAACGCCTCGTATGGTGCCATCCCGATGGTGGAGTGGTAGCTGTTGTTGTATGAGAACTCCACCAAGGGTAGGTGGTTATCCCAGCTACAACCAAAGTCAAAGATACATGCGTGGAGCATGTCCTAGAGTGTCTGAATTGTCCTCTCCATCTGACCATCTGTATGAGGATGAAAGGCGGTACTCAGTCGTAGCTGCATCCCGAATTCCTCCTGCAACACCTTCCAATGCTTGGAAGTAAATAGAGCATCTCAATCAGAGACGATAGATGCTGGCACACCATGAAGCCGTAAAATCTCCTGAACGTAGAGACGTCACATGCTCTCCAATGATCCCTACTCTCTGATGGGTAAGAAGTGACCCGACTTGGTGAGTCAGTCGACAATCACCCCAATGGAGTCGTGACCTCTGGAAGTGCGTGGAAGTCCAGTCACAATGTCCATAGATATCCCGTCCCACTTCCACTCCGGGACCTCCAAGTGTTGTACCAAACCTGCTGGTACCTGGTGTTCTGCCTTCACCTGCTAGTAGGTGAGGCATCGAGAGACAAACTCTGCCACAACCTGCTTCATACCAGGCCACCAGTGCTGTCGTCGAAGGCCCCGATACATCTTTTCCACTCCATGATGTACCTCCAAAGGGGAAATGTGAAACTCTCTCAGTACCTCCTCTCATAAAGAAACGGGTTCCAAGGTACATCCTCTAAATAGGTCAACGTGCTCTCCTCCTAAGAAGAAACCATCGGGTGCCTGTTATGAGGATATATGTGCACGCCGCCTCTCACTGTCGGCGACCCCGCGCTGTGCCTCTCTGAACCGCTGCATTAGTAGAGTAGTGATTGTGAGTGACTGAAGGAAGGATACTCCATCTCTATCCACGAAGGATATATGAAAAGTAGCTAGCTGCTCTGTCGCCTCTCCAAGTAGCTGAATGTTCGTCCTCCTGCTGAGAGCATCGGCTACCATGTTCCCCTTTCCAAGAGTATAGACTATCTCAAAGTCATAGTCCTTGAGGAACTCGATCCATCACCATTTTCTCAGGTTCAGGTCCTTCTACGAGAAGATGTACCTAAGACTCTGGTGGTCAGAATACACTGTAAAGCGCTTGCCCATCAGATAGTGTCGCCACATCTTCAGATCGAAAACCATTACTGCCAACTCCAGGTAATGGGTAGCGTAGTTCTGCTCATGTTGACATAACTGACGTGATCAAAGGAAATCATGGACCACTCTTGCATCAGGACACCTCCGAGTCTGGTCCCTGATGCATCACAGTAAACTACATACCTACTCCTTCATCCGGCAACCTCAAGATAGGTGCACTGGTCAAACTCTGTCTTAGCTCATGGATGCTCTGCTGACATCTGTCTGACCACACAAAGAGTTTCCCCTTCTTCATCAAAGCTGGGAGTGGTGCCGAAACTCTGGAGAAGTCTGGCACAAATCTCTGGTAGTACCCAGCTAGTCCCATGAAACTATGCACCTCCGTCACGCTCCTGGGTGGCTCCCAAGCTAGCATTGCCTTGATCATCGCAGGATCCACCGCAACTCCCACCTCAGAGATGATGTGTCCCAATAAGTGGACATCGCTTATCCAGAACTGACACTTCGAGAGATTTCCATAAAGCCAGTGCTCTTGGAGTGTGTCTAGTACAACCAGTAAGTGGTAGGCGTGCTCCTCCTCAGTCGTCGAGTAAATCCAAATGTCGTTGATGAAGACCATGACCAATCGTTCAAGGTATGGCTGAAAGATCTAGTTCATAAGGGCCATGAACACTAGTGGAGCATTGGTTATGCCGAATGGCATAACCAAGAACTCATAGTGGCCGTACCGACATCTGAAGGTCGTCTTCTACACGTCCTCATCCCGAACTCTGAGCTGACGATATCCTGACCTGAGGTCTATCTTCGAGAACCACCGTTCTCCCTTGAGATTATCGACGAGGTCGTCAATCCTCGGTAGAAGATACTTGTTTCTCACTGTCACCTGGTTCAGGCGACGATACTCGACACAAAGTCGCAAGCTCTCGTCCACCTTCTTGGCGAACAATATCAGGGAAGCCCAGGGTGAAACACTGGGTCAGATGAATCTCATGCCCTACAGGTCCTCCAACTGTACCCGTAGCTCTCGAAGCTTGGAGGGAGCCATCTGATATGCTCTGGTGGATATCGAGGTTTTCCCAGGGTATATATCAATATAAAATTCTACCTCTCTGTGAGGAGGTAGTCCTAGAACATCGTCGGGAAAAACGTCCACATACTGATCCACCACTGCAGGAAAACCAGGACTCCGCACATCAACTGCTCCTAGGATGAGGCTATCCAACTGATGAGTGATGGGTTGTCCTCTCTTCTACGTGAGTACATCCTGTGCTTCGAAGGCACCCTTCTCGCCAGTGAAGGTGAACCTGCTCCCGTCAGTGCGTACAAATCTCATCTTGCGCCTAATACAGTCTATCTGAGCATGGACCATAGATCACCAATCCATGCCCTAGATGACGTCGTAAGGCCTCGACACCGCTACAAGAAGATCCCAGCCGAAGCTCTTGCCTCCTAGAGTAAGCTCACACTGTTGGAACCAGTGCGTAATCATCGAGTCTGCTCCCGTAGGGGTCTATAGCTATAAGGATCGAGCCAACAGCTAGTCGGAATCTCCAAGATTTGAACAAGGGCAACGTCTATGAAATAATGACTCGCTCTTGTGTCTATAAGAGCTGAAACAAGGGTGGAATAGATATAGATAGTACCTTGAATCATCTCGAGCACGCCGTGGTTATAGGCATCCGCTTCCTGAAGTTGTGCCTGTCTCTGCCTGCCAGTTCCCTATGGTCGGGGTGGACCTCCTGGTGGTGGTGGTGGTAGAGCCTCAAAGCGTCGCCCACCACTCGTTGCTCGGCTAGCTCATCTGCCTCATCCGACTGCTCCCTGCGGAACACCACGGTCAACCCTCTGCCTCTGCCTGGGTGTCCCCTCAACTGTCTGATACTCCTCTACACTGCAGGTCGTACAGTCAAGAGCCAAGTGGCCATGCCCGCCGCATGTGTAGCATTGTCTGCCTCTCGAAAGACTGGCTTTGCGCGGTGTTCCCCGCACTACTTAGCCAGTGTCCTGAGGTCGTCTGCCTAATTGTTTGGTCTACCTGGACCCTTGAGTCATCCGTCAACTGCCTCCTGGAGAAGACTCTGATATGTGCCACCCTACGGTAGGTCTCGCTGCTGTTGTAGGCTCAGCAAGGAAGTTCCCGACCATAAGGGATCGCTCTAGTACTCATGCCTATGTCGGAATGCTGAGGGAGATCAGATATGCCCTGATCTACTGCCTCAGACCCTGCTCAAAGGCCCGGGCTCGAAATAATGGGTCATGTACCATGTCCATCGAGTAGCACAAGAGATTTGTAAATCGTGACGAGTACTAGGAGACCGTCAAGCTGCCCTGCCGCAGTTAAAGAAGCTCCCGGATGCGCACCACACGGAGGGTGGTTGGGAAGAACTCTGAGTGAAAGAGGCTCTATAATTCTTTCCAGAGGAGAGATGTCTCGTCGTGCACCTGGATCATCAAGCTCCACCATCTTCCTTCTGCCGCGTGCAGTAGGCTCGCTGCGAGGATCACCATGAGGTTCGCTGGTGTCCTCACTAACCTGAAAACTCACACAACAGCCTCTAGCCAATCCTCGGCTACATGATGGTCCGTCTCCCCGCAGATCTTGGGCAGTCGCTCGTGCAGTGCACTAAGTCTACGTGCATCATCAGCAGCTGGGGCTGGTAGCATCGGTGGCTCAGCGGGTAGCGGTACCGTCGGTGCCTCTGCTGTCAAAGGGCCCTGTACTGAGGCCTCGTCGCTCGGTGCGCTGTCATCACACACAACTCTTGGAACCCTATCTGGCTGTCGTTGTGGGGCCATACTGAAAAAATAGATGTGCCACGATCATACAGTATACCCTGTGATATGACATAAAGTAATCACAACGAAAACTTGAATAACACATGCAATCAATGTTTTCGTGTATTAAGTTGAAAATCAAAAGTCAAGGTCCTCATGTACAGATGTGTCAACCACCACACCAACACTGGACTCCCTGGACTGATAACCACACCCAATACACTTAACACTATTGCTTCACATATAAAAAAGATCAGAGTCCAAAGTTCTGTGGTAGAACCGAACACCTTTGATACTAATTTGTAACGACCCATCCTCGGGGCCCGTGCCGTGACTACCCCAAGCCCGCCTTCTATAGGCCAGGGGCTGGCGACTAGCACCAAGGCATAATTCCTGATAAAAAGTGAAGGCATTGCCTTTGTAATGTAAACAAACACCACAGAGAAAGCAAGCAGTAGAAGTAAACAGTAAGTAAAAACTGATACAAAAGTAAGTGCGGAAATGTATGTGGGCCAGTATAAAAACCCAAACTGGAAGTATAGTAGAACTGGATAGGGAAAATATCAACTGAAAGTAAACCCGCAGCCTCGAGCCATCCACTGGAAGTCCCACCTGAAGGGTGAGTACAAATAGACTCCATAACTCCTCGGGTCCAGCCGTCCGCTCCGAGTACGTCTCACCCAGTGGTCTACCTCCGAGTACAGACCTACTCTGCAAGCCTCAACCGCGATCAGCGCTGTCCGTCGTCTGCAATCAAAACAATGTAGTGCAGGCATATCCCTTGCAGGGGTGAGTATAAGCTACTTAATAGGGACCCTGAGACCCCTGAAGGTCTCCCAGAATCCACAAGGATAATCCGCAAAGAAAAGATACAATCACGAAGTAACATCCGACACTACGTAGGTATACGCCCATACATATACCTAAGTCATCAATTCTCATTCGGCTCCAACATCCGAGCTCATGTACAACCCAGTCCACATAGGAAATCACAATCCAATCCACACATGAAATCATAACATAATCTACACAAGATATCATGTCAATCTTATCAAAGATAAGGAATTAAAGTCACGATTCAGGTCACACAGGTATACTTCTTCATAAGACGATAGAGATGATCAGATATTGCCACTAATTCATCTAAGCTGTCAGAGCCACATAGGATTGATAGGTACTAACACCCGCAATGACCCACAAAGGATCGATAGGTAACTAACCCCCGCAATGACCCACACAGGATCAGACCCACATAGGATCTGTAGGTGCTGGCCCATACAGGACCACTGAGAGCTAACCCACATAGGATCTGACCCACACAGGATCGGTCGAACTAACCCATGTAGGATCGCTGAGTGTTGTAGTCATCTTCATTGAATCCACAAAGGATTTTTGTACAGTCTTCATCATCGTCACACTCGCAGCCAACTCAAGGGTTCTCACACAAAACAAGCTCATTCGGGAGGGACCGCTCCCCGAGCCGAGGGGCTGATACATCAAATGACACATAGTCTGGAGTTTATTTATACAAAACTTATGTATCTTTACCAGGAACTCAACTCAACAGACGGTACGTCGATCAGAAGCCTGGTCTGAGAGTTATTGGCTTTTTCATTCCCGGGGACCGGTTGATTTTTAAGTCAAAACAAACCTGACCATACTCCAACTACGTCCAAACCTCAAGCGAGGTAATCCAAAAGGTTCGTGACACTATGAGGAAACCAAAAAAGTCAACGGTATGTTAATCGGACGTCCAGAGCTCATGTTAGAAGTGTTTCCGCTCTGAGGGCTCGGTTTGTTTCGTGTACGAACCAACCCGGCTGAACCAAAAGCACTCAAAAACCTTGAGTGTAGTATACCGAAACTCCCGTCCTAGGCGTGGCCCGATTTCCTCTTGGTCGGCCCGAACCGGGTCGACCCGTCCCGGGTCTGGGTATGGCCCACTAGGGCGCGGCGCGGCGTGGCCCGTCCTAGGCGCGGCCCTGCTCGGCAGCCCAGTGCGCTGGCCATGTGGCTCGGCCGAATGACCGAGCCGTTCGGGATGCACGCGGGGGGGGGGGGGGGGGGGGGGGGGCTTCCCCATGCTTTTTGTAACCACGGCCCCCTAATGGGGGCCGCTCACATCTATACATCTAGGGGTTTTGAACCCCCGGCTCTTCCGTTGTCCAGCCCGCCAACTCTGACCGGCCGGCTGTTGGCGACTCGGGGCCGGAAAGGGCCGGTCCCCCTGCTCCGACACTGGCTGCCTGGAACCGGCCACCAGTTCCCCTGCATCACCGCGACCTATGCCGCGGCCTTGTACCATCCATCACGGTGCGATGGGGCCGCGACCCCGCTCCGGCCGCGGTGTTTTTTGGGGTTCTCCGGCGTGGCGTGACGACGCCACGTCTTTGGTTCGTCTTCAACAGCGCGGAGCGACGGTGCTACACCTCTCCCCTTTTCCTAAATAATTCCCATGCAATGCTTTGGCACTGTGTTTCTTTGTTCGTGCCGCATCAATATCAAACAACCAAAAGGGGAGGACAGTCGGCCGTGTTCGTGCGGTCCGACCTCCTCCTGTTATTGTGATAACATGTGGCCCAAAATATACGATAAACCAATGATGATGTTATCAGGAACAAACGAAATATTAATTAAACCCCTACCTCTTCGAATCGTTGAGAGAGGGTTCATCGTGGAAATAACTGTCATGGAAGAAGGCGTCGTAGAATGAGAGAGTTGCGTCGCGGGGAAATGATTTGTTGGCATTGCGTCGTCGATCTCTGAGGATCTGACGTCCTTCTCGTTCTTCGCGTTCTTCGTCGAAGAAGAAGAAGTTATTCAAGATCCTCAACTTTTCTCCCAAGACTCACACAACAAGAACAACCAAAATAAAATAAGTTCAACACTTATTTTATTAACATAACTTATTCTTTTGATTTTCAAACATTCAAATTAAACTTACCTAATTAATTAACATAAGTAATCAAATTAATGGTGAGTTGAAGGAGTTCGGGAATATGAAGGGGTGGGGTTCGTGTGGCCCCCACCATTCTCATAACCTCCCATGGGAAGTTGGGTGGTTATCCCAACATCCACTCAATGCTTAAACCACTTAGAAATAAAAATTGTCGCTAAATTTTTATTTTAACTTCCACAATTTTATCAACTTTTCTCATGAAAACGCAACTCCAGAAAAGGTGTTCCTAAGAAAATACCGGCACTGTGAATTCATCGGTGCCCTCGGAATTCGATTCTGAGCAACAGTTCAAATGTTTGAATAACCCACTCTTTCATTCACTGAACGTACCCGAGCCAAACTTCGGATAGAAATTCTGGGCACACCGGGCCTCGGAATCATGTGCCGTCAGAAACCGTGTTCTTGTAAATTTAAAAGAAAATTAAGAAAAAAATTCACTTGAATTTAACGTGTCGTTACAAATTTTAAATGAATGAAAGAAATGTCGATTAAGAGTTCCCTTACCACTGGTTTTTTTTAAATCAAATACCTTTAGACTTCCTGTATAATGGTAAAAATATTTTTATTAAAAATTTAATGAAACACAATATTTATTATAAATACTTATATTTTCATTACATTACAATATTCCACCCATTTATAAAAGATATTTTTTTATTTCCATTGTATTGGGTGCACGCTTTACTTGGTTTCCATTGTCAGCTCGTAAAGGATTTTCTTGTTTAAAGATAGAGAAAATCCAAAAGTTATAAAATATTTATATTTTCATCATTTTAAACAATTATATGTGAATATAAACATTCCATTATTTCGGTTAGAGGGAAATGAAAAATAATCATCCACGAAGGTAGTTAATTGAGACACCATGTATGATAATTTCAATATTTAATAATAAAAGGATAATATGAGGGATGTTACGATGAATATAACATAAAAAATATATTATATATGTGATACTATATTTTTTCTTGAAATAATTGATAAGAGTTAGGGATATGTTATTAGTCAAAAATATTAATAGTAAACAAAAATGAACCGTACATCATGAAAATTTATCCTTAAGAACATAATTATGGCTCATGGAAGTGGTCATTTTGGTAGACCAGGATATCAAGAATGTTGTAAGGGAGGAGGTGTAGAAAATTTTGTATAGTATAGTTAAACATGAATTCTACGGGTAATAAGTACTTGTGAATGAGGGATCCCCCTTTTATAATTGAGGTGAGGGGTATTATATAACTTTGTTGAATTATTAAACTACAAAAATTTATAATAGAGATTAAGACATAAAAAATTTCTAAAACTAAATATGAATAAATTTAAAATGTAATCAATTAATTTTTTTATATTTTCCAATAATTTGTTTATTTATAATTTTTTTTAATATTATATTTTTTTAATGAAAAATATTTCCTAACAAAATAAAAAATAAACATAATTATGACATTAAAATACCAAAAAATGTTTAAAATTAAAATAATTTTTTTATTTTATTATAGTCATGTCATATTAATCTGTGGAATACATTAATTAACAAAAAGATATAAAATTATATATAATATATTACTTTAAATACCATTAATTTGATTTATTCATTAAATAAGTAGTTACTACATCATAAATGCTCATGAAATTATGGTAATTATTTAATATCTAATTATAAAAAATAATTTTTTTTGAGAAATATAATTCCATTGATTTCTAAAAAATACTCTCAATGAAATATAACATGTAAAGACCTGGAATTTCCATGTATTTTTTTATATTAAATGGTATTTTTAAATGTCCGTGAAAATTGACGATTCGTGATTCTGAGGCCCGGTGTTCCCAGAATCAAATTCTGAAGTTTTTCAAGAACATTTCGTAAAGTTACGAGTGGGTTTCCCTAAATTTCGAACTACTGCACCGAATTGAAATTTGAGGGTAACATTGAAATCACGGAGCCAGTATTCACCGAAGAATACTTTCACCTTGACGGCAGTTGGTCAAGGGTGAAAATTAGTTTTTGGGGTTTTCATGGAAATAATAAAATAAAATACACGCATGTTTTATTTTATATTATATGTTATAACCACCCAATTAGAAGTTGGAGGTGTGGACCAACACACCTTAACCTCCCATGATATGTTATGGTGATGGGGCCACCTGAAACTAACCTTTCATGAGAGGTTACTGTGTGGGGACCACTCGGGACAATACCCCCAAAAATATTGAGGAAAACCTCTCAACTCTCGCATAAATGAGGTAGAGACTCTTGACCTCCTCCACCTTGATTATGCCAGCACACATTCCATTAATGTGACAACCAAGTTTTTAATTATCATTTTTTTATTTTATGCTAATGATTTAATAGATTTTATAATCTATTATTCTTTCCTACCATTTCATTTGTTGTTAAAAGGATGGAAAAGGAGGATTAGAGCTATTGGGAGAAAACTCTCCAACGAAGAATGCTTCATCCTCAAAGAACGCTCCACTGGTGAAGAATGTCGGCCTCAACTTTGACTACCTTTCTCGGAGCATCCTTCAACATAGGACATGTTCGTCTACAACGAATCGATGTCCACCTTCTTGTGCCGACTTCAACCAACATCGAACAACGTAGGGATTTTATTTATGTATGATATTGTTCCCCTGATTCATTCCTTCTAAAACAAATAACGAGGACCAACTTATTATCAAGTTGATCCGCAGATATGTTTCCTTGTGGGTTGGGAATATATTGTTAACGAGGGTTTATAGGAATTGAGGTTTTTAAGATATATTTCTTTCTCATTCATTGTTTATTTTTTTGATTAACTAATTTCTACCACCCTAAACGCAGAGGGTGCAGCCTCGAACAAACATGGCCCGGCCCCCCTCTGATCTTCCTTGTGGTGTTCTTCGAAACAAACACGAAGGCGATATAGGAGACAAAGGAAACAGTTTCTCTCCTCATGGCCTCTGCAACATGCACCTCCCCTACGACACTCCAACACCCTAACCAAATCGGCTCTGCCGCCCCATGTCGAGCCATGTAGCCCGCCGGCTTCCGAGCCGCCGGTCGTGCCTAGCCAGTGAAGCTACCCTCCCGGCTACGCCGTCCTCCACCGACACCTCACGGAGCCCCGAACGAGCTAGCCTCTGTGCACCCCTTGTGGCTCCTTGACCGAGCCGGCCTCCGCCTACCCCTCATGGGCCCCCGGACGAGCTGGCCTCCACATGCCCCACGTGGCACTACAGTCGATCTAGCCTCTGTTGGCCCCTCGCGCCCCCCCCCCCCCCACCCCCTGCCGAGCCGGCCTCCGCACGCCCCACGTGGCGCCCCGGCTGAACCGCCCCGTTCCCATGTGGCGCCCTCCAGGCCGAGTCGCGCCCTTTCGTCACTCTCTGGGCTGAACCGCCGTGGCACTGTCCTGCGCCTGGTCCGCGCCCTCGCGACCGGTCCGCGCCCTCATGGCCCTCCAAGACCCGTCGAGGCAAGCTGGGCTGGGCCTAGTGGGTCAGGCCAAACCTAACGGGCTGGCCCACCTAACGGGCTGGCCCACCTAACAGGCTGGTCCAGAACCAACAGGTTAGGCTGGGTCGACCCGAAACTGGTCATCCTAGATGGGGTTAGGCCAGGTCGGTCCGACCGGGTCAGACCGAACCCGGGCCCATGACAACCCTTTACTTTATTTTGTCCATATCATAGGTACCAAAATCCATTTGATGAACCATTCATGATGCTAGTAATCTTGGATCATGGAGGTCCCTTTGAGTATACCACAGTGGAGTTTGGGGTATAGTTATGATACAGTCAATATGGATCGTGCCCAAATCCAACATGGCCACTGGGACTAAAAGGATAATAACTCATAGACCGGGCATTTGATTGACGGACTACCAGTTGCGTTGATACCCCTATGATGTGGGGACCTTTGGGATACTTCATCATGAGACTTCATGGCAGTTGGAGCCTTGATCGGTAGTTTGTGGAGCAGATCCATCCAGTGACGAGCGAGTAGAGTGAAGAGACCAAGTTGCTAACTGAGACATGATAACTACTGACCGATTGACTCAGAGTGACTCTACTAGCACAACGGTAAGCACCTATTTCTGGAGGAAGACCCACGATGGACATGCTCTTGGATTTGGCGGTAGAACCATGATGGGAAGCACATCTGTGTGACGCAACAGACCCACGATACTCAACAAGATGGGTATCTCAGCAATCCAGGTTTAGTGGGAAGCGTACTTGGTGTCGCGGTAGGCCCATTGTACTTGATAGAGGAGGAGTTTTGCAGTATCCATGGTTTTGATAATGTGAATAAATCATGGTTTCGCTGAGTCAGTAATTTTGGGTTTTCCTGATGATTGAGATGTTTTACTTGATAACTTATGAATATTAATGGGCATATACTTATGTATGGTTACTAGTTGATTTAGACATTGTGTTTAATCCTTGTTGGATTTTGAGACACAATTAGGGTTTCTGGGTCCCGACTGAGTATCTTTATACTCACCCCTTCACAGGCTATGCCCGCAGATCATTATATTGGGTGAAGATGATAAACAACACTGACTGAGGATAAGAGTACCATGACTGGATGGTATCCTGAGGTGGACCATATGACGAGTCGGTACACAGAGGAGACTGAAAGATGTGGAGTGATGAGGAGGTTATCTATACCTACCCTTTAGGTTGGAATCGTAGAGGATAACCCAACAACTATTTTTCCTTTCTTCAGTTTTATTTGTACTTCTAGTTCCTTGTACTTTACAGTTGGCCTTGTATTTCCAGCCCCTTTTAATTTTCAAATCACTTTTTTATACAGTTTACTTTATGTTTTGTATCCAGCTGTGTGCTTTATTGTCTACATTTACAGGTTGTATAGCTAATTCCATTCTGGTTTTATGAAATTACGTCATTGGTGCTCATCACTATCCTATGGCCTATGGAAGTCCTTCTTGGGGTAGTCACAACACGAGCCCCAGGGGACGGGTCGTGGAAAATTAATTTCAGAGGAGTGGGTTCTACAATATATCTTAAGACTCTGGTCTTTCATTTATGTGATGAAATAGTGTAAAGTGTAGTCAGTTTGGTTTTCAGTTTAAGGGGTCTGGTGTTGGTGCAGCGTCCAGCGTATCCATACACCATTACCCAAACATCAGATATCTAACTCAGTGCATGAAAACCCTGATTATGTGTGTGTGTTTTCAAAAGTTTTATTTAGGTATTCTCAACCAGGATATCTCACCAGGTATAACTTTTGACAATGTCACATCTATTTCTTTCTGGATACCTCCATGATGACGACGAGCTAGAGTCTCGAGAGTTGTACACACGGATAGCCCAACGAGCGACCAGGTCTTGGGGAATGGCCCTTTTCCAGCGGAGGCACCAGCAATACCTTTACACATTGGGCCACTGATTCCACCAGACCCAGTAGAAGAAGGTGCATGCCACGAGAGCATGTTTCAGGAGTTCGAACACCAGAGGCCACCTAGGTTCAGGGGATATATGGACCCACAGGCGGTTGAGGATTTTTTAGGGGTTGTGGTGAGAGTCTATCGACTGGTAGGGACACCGGCAGACCTCATGGTGACTCTAGCTGCCATCATTCTATAGGCACCAATGGGAAGATGGTGGAGTTTGATGCTCCAGGTCCACGAAAAGATGACTCTTCTCTAGAAAGCCTTCAAGAGCATGTTTCAGGAAGAGTTTGTCCCAACGACTATTCGCGTAGTGTGCATGAAAGTGAAACGTCATCTGCAGCAGTGCATCATGACTGTAGCTCAGTACATAGTGAGGTTCACAACCCTCTCATGCTACTCCACCGATATGGTGTGGAACCCATTTTTCAGTGCCCTGTCCTTTGAGAAGGGGCTCAGATGAGAGATAAGGGCTTCAATGATCTCACTCGTCATCCCAATGCAGTCGAGGGCGTTTGAGAGTGCCCTTCTAGTGGAGAGTTTCCATGTTGAGCAGTCTCCAGTAGCGAGATCATCCAGTAGTCGTTATTTATTGGAGTCTTCATGCAACTAGCTGCAGAAAAATGGCACAGAGGTCGAAGAGGACCAGACCTATAGGTGGACGACCGCATGACTCAGGATCATTTGTTTGTTCACCCGAATAAGGGATGAAGATGCGAGGAGCGGGCAGTGTTACTCATGCAGCAAGCAGGGTTACATGGGGTGTGACTGTCAGACCCACCATACAAATGATCAGTATATAGTCGAAGGACCACCCAGGTAGAGACAGAGATTCGATCACGGTGGTCTATAGGGCACATACGGACGTGGAAGAGGATCTGGTTATGGAGTTGGTGGTGGGCGATGTTTCTAGGTCTTACCACCACCACCAATAGGAGAACCACCCCAACAACAGAGACCATGTGGATAGTGGAGAGATCATCTCCCGGAAGCCATTTCATATGATCATGGAACTTCGAAGCTGATTTAAGATACAATCTGTGTCTACTCCACCATAGCTGAAGTTCTTATGGACATAGGTTCCAGTCACTCATTTATTTCCACATCCCTTATTTGGAGAATGGAGATTCTGACAGATCCGTTGGCCCGATCCTTATACCTAGATAATCCAACGGAAGCAGATTAAATTATGACGCACTGGTCTGGTAGTGTGAGCTTACTCTTGGAGGCAAGATATTTGGCTAGGATCTTCTAGTAGTGGCGTCGAGGCCTTACAACATCATCTGGGATATGGGCTGGTTATATACAGTCCATGCTCAGACTGACTGTATTATGTTGAAAGTGCGGTGTGTCCGCATGGATGGGACCACGTTTAGCTTCACTGGTGGGAAGAGAGCCTATGTAGAACAATATGGACTTACTAAAAATAGAGTGTTACCAATCACTCATCGGATGGCTAGCCTTACCCTTGGAGTAGTTGACGGGGAGATTCTGAGCTATCCAGTAGTGGTGGACCAGTATGTGGATGTCTTCCCTATTGATGTTCCAGGAATACCCCCTCACCGAGAGGAAAAATTTTACATTGACTTTTACCTTGGGACGTCACCGATATCTACAGTAGTGTATAGGATGGATCTCGCGGAGCATCACGAGCTTTGGGTACAACTAGAGGACTTGTTGGGGAAGGGATTCATCTGGCCCAATGTTTCTCCCTGGGTTTCCCCGATTCTGTTTTCCTAGAAGGCGGATGGGAACTTGAGGTTTTTTTTGACTAACGGAACCTGAACTAGTTGCCCATGAATAATGAGTACCCACTCTCAAGGATTGAAAACCTCTTTGATCAGTTGAAGGGAGAAAAATAGTAATCGAAGATAGACCTCAGATCAGGCTATCACCAGCTCAGATTTCAAGTCGAGGATGTGCAGAAGATATATTTGAGATGTCGGTATAACCACTACGAGTTCTTGATTATTCATTTCTGCATAACCAAAAATCCATCAGTGTTCATGGGACTCATGAACAAGATCTTCCAGCCATAACCTGGTCACTTTTTCATATTCTTCATTGACGACATTCTGATCTACTCAACTACTAAGGAGAAGCAGGCACATCATATGCAGGAGGTACTGGACACACTCTGAGAGCACGAGCATTATGGTAAGCTCTCTAAGTGATCGTTTAGGATCCCAGTGGTTCACTTTCTGGGACATGCCACATCGGGGAATGGATTTGTTGCAGTTCCAGCTATGATTGAGGCAGTACTTGCTTGGGAGCAACCCAAGAGTGTGACAGAGGTACATAGATTCCAAGGATTGGCTAGATACTACTGGAGATTTGTGAAATATTTCTCCAGAGTTTCATCACCACTATTATCATTGATAAGGAGTGTCATCCCTTCGTTTCTCTGGAGAGATTCCAATAGAGCATTCAGGAGATGAGGCAGAGGCTGACTAGTGGCCCCATTTTGAATCTTCCAGACGAAGGCATATGGTACATGGTCTACTATGACACATCAAGAACCATAATAGGATGTGTCCTAATGCAGAAGCGAGCAGTGATCATATATGGTTATCGACATCTGAGACAACATTAGAAGAACTACACTACACATGACCTGGAGTTAGCCGCAGTGGTCTTCTCCAGGAAGATGTGGTGACACTATCTGATGTGAGAGCACTTTATAGTGTACTCTGATCACAATAGTCTCGGGTATATCATATCCCAGAAGGAAATGAACCCAAGACATCGATATTGGCTTGAGTTCTTCATGGACTATGACTTGATATATTCTATACTCCTGGGAAGGGAAACATTGGTGCACGTAAACTCAATAGGAGATCTGGTATACAGTTCTAAGGTGAGGAGACAGAGAAGATGGACTCTTTCCAAATTACCATTATGGATAGAGTTGGAGTATCATTCCTTCTGTCTCTTATAGTCACTCCCTCACTCCTTCAGCGAGTCAGGGAGGTATAGTGAGATGATGCTGACTGTGAGACATGAAGTGTATTAATTTCCATAGGGCAGGGACCTGATGGATTTTATGAAGATGGGGAGCTTTCCATCCTATTCAAAGGACGTAACATGGTACCAGTGTCACTTCATGAGGATTTGTTGAGGGATTTCCACACATCCCCTCTAGCGGTACATTCGGGAGTGGCGAATATGTACCAGGATCTTTGACAACAACACTAGTGGCTGGGAATGAAGAAAGATGCAGCAGGGTTTTTCTCTCAATTCCTCAATTGTCAGTAAGTAAAGGAAGAGAATTAGGTACCAGTAGTCATGGTTTATCCTTTAGATGTCACATAGTGGAAGTGGGATGGGATATCCATGGACTTCATGACTGAAAATCCATATACATCCAGGGGCCATGACTCAATTTGGGTGATCGTCAACTGACTCACAAAGTTGGCCCACTTCCTACCGATCAGATTGCAGGGTTCAGTAGAGATCATAGGATTCCTCTATGTGCAAGATATTGTGCTGGTACATGGAGTAACTTCGAATATTGTTTCTGATCGTGATTCATGTTTCACTTCCCGGCTATAGAAGGGGATGGAGGAGGCTTTTGAGATGCAGCATCGTTTGAGCACTGGCTTTCATCCTCAGACAGATGGCCAGAGTGAGTGGACCATTCAGACCCTCGAGGACATGTTGCATGCATGTGTCTTCGACTTTGGTCATAGCTAGGAGGATTACTTGCCTTTGGTGGAGTTCGCATATAACAACAACTATAACACCACCATTGTGATTACACCTTTTGAAGCGTTATATGGTAGAAATTGCATATCATCTTTGTTCTAGACCGACCCAGTGGAGTTAGCACTAGTGGGACCAGAGATGGTATGGGCTACCACAAAGAAGGTGAAGACCATCCAGGAGCGGATTAAGACTGCACAGAGCAGGCATAAGTCATATGCTGACAGGAGATAGAGACTTCTGGAGTTCAAGGATTGCGAGAATGTATTTCTAATGGTCTCACCACAACAAGGTTTATGGAGTTTTGGCCGAGGAGGAAGTTATATCCGAGATTCATCATTCCTTTTTAGGTACTCAGAAGAGTTAGCGAGGTGTCATAACGCTTATATTTTCCACCTCAATAGCACCGAGTGCACGACATCTTCCACTTATCCTAGCTGAGGAGATATGTGCACAACCCTTCTCACATCATCGACTATGGCAAGATGGATGTCGATGATGGGGTGACTTTTTCAGAGGTTCTAGTAGAGATTGAAGATCGATAGAAGAGGGTCCTTCAAGGATAGTCAATACCTCTGGTGTGTTTTGGATGGTAGTACGATACCTCCAATAGAGCACATGGGAGCAGGAGGCTCAAATTTGTGCTCAGTACCCCCACATGTTCCTTTAGTTGTGAGTTATAGCTTATGGGGACGTAAAGCCCTGATGTCAGGAGAATGTAAAGACCCATAATTTCCATGTAATTTTTTTAAATTGAATGTTAATTTTAGGTGTCTGAGAAAATTGACGATGCGTGATTTCGAGGCTAAGTGTGGCCAGAATCAATTTATGAGGTATTGTTCAGGTACGTTCAGTGAACGTAAGAGTGTGTTTTTTTTACATTTGAACTGGTGCTCAGATTTGAAATCTAATGGCACTGTTGAACTCGCAACACCCGTATTCCCCTAAGAAGACATTCACCTCAACGACAGTTGGTCGAGGGTGAAAGTTAGTTTTTTGGTTTTTCATGGAAATAATAAAATAAAATAAACACATGTTTTATTTTCTTTTATCTTTTATAACCACCCAATAGGATGTTAGAGGTGGGGACCACCACACCCTGACCTCTCATGAGAGGTTAGGGTGGTCGGGACCACCCGAACCTAACCTCCCATGAGAGGTTATGGTGTGGGGACCAGCCAGGAAACCCCCCCCCCCCCCAATTTATCGAGGGAAACCACTCATCACCGTCATAAATGAGGGAGATCCTCTTGACAACCTCCACCTTGATTGTTCCAACACACATGACATTAATGTGCCAAAAAAGTGTTTATTTATCCTTTTTGAATTTTATGTCAATGATTTAATTGATTTTATAATTTATTATTCCTGGCAGCCTATTAATTTGTTGGAAAATGGATGGAAAAGGAGGATTAGAGGTCTTGGGAGAAAACTCTCTAGAGAAGAATACTTCCTCCACAAAGAACGCTCCATAGACAAAGAATGTCGACCACAACAACGACTACCTTTCTCGGAGCTTCCTTCGACGTAGAACGCATTCTTCTCCAAAGAATAGACGTCCTCCTTCTTGCGCTGACGTCAACCAACTTCTATCAATGTAGGGATTTTATTTAAGTATGATATTTTTCAATTGATTAATTCTTTCTAAAACAATGAACGAAGACAAACTTATTATCAAGATGATCCACGAATATTTTTCCTTGCGGGTTGGGAATATATTGTAAATGAGGGTTTTTGGGAATTGATGTATTTATGAAATCTTCCATTCATATTCTTTGTTTATTTTCTTGATGAATCTATTGCTACAACCCTAAACACAGAAGGTGTGGGCCAAACAAACATGGCACGTCACCCACATATTTTTCTTGTGGTGTTATTCGAAATGGCGACGACGGTGGCCTAGGCGACAAAGGAAACGGTCACACTCCTCGTGGCCTTCACAATCTGCACCGCCCCCATGACGCTCCCACACCCCGACTGAATTGGATTTGCCTCCCCGGGATGAGCCGCGCAGCCTGTCGGCTTCCCTGCCGTCGGTAGCTCCCCACCGGTCGCGCAACCCTCCCGACCGATTCGGCCTTCGTTGTCCCCTCGCGGAGCCCCAACCGATCCAGCTTCCGGGCACCCCTCGCGGCTCCTCAGCCGAGTCGCCCTCCGCCGCCCCCATCTCGGAGCCCCGACCAAGCCGCCCTCTGCACGCCCCTCACAGCGCCTCGGCTGAGCCGACCTCCGTCAGCCCCACGCCCCCCCCCGGCCAAGCCGGCCTCTACGCACCCTTCGTGGCACCCCGGCCGTGCCGGCCACTGCGCGCCCCTCGCGGCGCCCCGACCGAACCAGCCCTCACCCTCGCGGTGCCCCTGACAAAATATCCCACGCCCTCGCAGTGGCCTCCAGGTCGAGCCACGTCCTCTCTTCACCCTCCGGGCTGAACCACCCTTGCACTGACCTGTGCCTAGTCCACGCCCTTGCGGCCCTCCGCAACCCGTCGCGGCCAACTGAGTTGGGCCCAGTGGGTCGGGCCGAACCTAACGGGCTCACCCACATAACAGGATGGGCCAGAACCAATGGGTTAGGTTGGGTCGACTTGAGCTGGGTTATCCACGATGGGGTCAGGCCGGGTCGGACTGACCAGGTCGGACCGGACCCGGGCACACGATGGCCGTTTACTTTCTTTTGGACATATCGTTGGCACCTGACGTCTGTTTGATGAACCGTCCACGAGACTGTTAATATTAGAGCATGACGGTCCCTTTGAGTATACCCTACTGGATTTTGGGTTATAGTTGAGATACATTCAGGTTGGATTGTGCACGAATCCAACCAGTCCCTTTGAACTAATAGGATAATAACTCACAGATCGAGAATCTGATTGACATGATGTCAGTTGCATTGAGACCCCTATGATGTGGAGGACCTTTGGGAGACTTCATCATGGGTCTTAATGTATGTTGGAGCATAAACCAGTAGCCTGTGGATTGTATCCATCTAGTGACAAGTGACCAGAGTGCGAAGACCTAGTAGCTGGCTGAGACCTGACGATTGCTGACCGATGGACTCAGAGTGAAATGACTACACCAGTGGGGAGCACCTCATTGTGGTGGAAGACCCATAGAGGATAAGTGCCTTATTGTGGCAGCAGACTAGTGGTACTCGACCGGAGGAATATATCTGGAGGCTCTGAGGAGGATTTCCTGGTTGTGGTGGAAGACCCATGGTGGGAAAGGCGTCTCTGTGACGCAGCAGGCCCACGATACTCAACATAAGGAGTACCTAAACAGTCCAAGGATAGTGGGAAGTACACATTGTGTCGTGGAATTCCCACTGTTCTCGATAGAGGAGGAGTTCTCTCGCAGTCGTGGTATTGATAAATTGAATAAAATTTTGTTTGAGCTGAGTAAGTACAATTGTGTTTTCCTCATAATTGAGAAGGATCAACTCATAACTTAGGTACATTTATGGGAATATACCTATTTAAGATTACCTGATTATTTCATAATTTTTGGTTTATCCTTGTTTAATTTTGAGAGGCCATGTGTTTTTTAGAGTCTCTACAGTGTATTGTTATAATCACCCCTACACAGGCTATGCTCGCACCTCGTTGTGTTGGATGCAGGCGATGGATAGTGTTGACTGAGGCTAAGAGTACCAGGACATGATGGTATCTGGAGGTGGACATTCCGACGTGTCAGTACACGGAGGAGACTGACGGACGTGGAGTGATGAGGAGGCTATCTGTACGTACCCTTTAGGTAGGAATCCCAGAGGATGACCCAACATCTATTTTTCCTTTCATCAGTTGTATTTTTTACTTCCAGTTCCATAAAATTTACAGTTGGTCTTCTATTTCTGGCCCGTTTTACTTTTAAACACTCTTTTGTTATACAGTTTACTTAGTGTTTTGTATCCAGCTTTGTGCTTTGTTGGGTGAGTTTACAGGTTATAAAGGCAACGCCTTACTGGTTTTATGAAATTAAACCTTTGGTGCTAGTCGCTAGCCCCTGGCCTATGGAAGGCGGGATTGGGGTAGTCACGACACGGGACCCAGGGGATGGGTGGTGACAAATTGGTATTAGAGGATTCGGTTCTACCACAGATCATAGGAATATGATTATTCATTTCTATGAATCAATAGTGTTTAGTGTAGTGAATCTGGTTTTTAGTTCAGGTTGTCATGTTTTTCTACGGTGGCTAGCGTATCCATACACCATGACTCTGACTTCGGATTTCCGAATTATTGCACAAAAACATTGATTGTGTGTGTGTGTTTTCAAAAGTTTTATTTATGTCAGAACAACCAGGGATGCTCACCAGGTATAAATTTTGACCATGTCACATCTATTTTTTTAGGATGCCTCCATGCGGACCACCTACTACAGTCCCGAGATTTGTATGCACATATAGCCCGCCGAGCGACAAGGTCTCAGTGAATGGCCATTTTAAAGCATAGGAACCAGTGATACCTTTACCCATTGGTCCGCTGATTCCATCAACCCCAGTAGCAGACATTTCACACTACTTGAGCATGTTTCATGATTTCCAGCACCAGAGGGCACCCAGGTTTAGGGAAGAGATAGGCACACATGTGGATGAGGATTGTCTAGCGGATTTGGTGAGAGTCTTCTAAATGGTAGGGACAAGAGTAGTCCTCATGGTGATTATCACTGCCATCCTTCTATAGGAAACTCATGAAGATGGTGGAGGATGATGCTCCAGGTCCACGATGAGATGACCCTTCTCTGGGCAGACTTCGAGAGCCTATTTCTGGCAATGTTGGTCCCAGTGACTCTTCGCACAGTGCACATACAAGTGCTACGTCATCTGAAGCAGGGTAGCTTGACTATAGCTCATTACTCAGAGAGGTTCAAAAACCTCTCAAGATACTATATCATTATGGTGCAGGACCCATTCTTCAAGGCCCAGACCTTCGATAAGGGGATCAGACAGGAGATTAGAGCTTCAGTGATCTCACACCACATACTGACGCAGGCGAGGGTGTTAAAGTGAACCCTTCTAGTGGAGAGTTTCTTTTCTGAGCAGTATCCAACAATGAGATCCACCACTAGTTCACAAGTAGCAGAGTCTTCTTTAGCTGGCAACAGACAGATGTCCCAGAGGTTGAGGAGGACCAGCCATACTGGTGGACGACCGCATGACTTAGGATCAGTTGTGAGGGGCACCGAAAGAATAGAAAAACATTCCAAGACAGGGCAGTGTTACTCATGCAGCGGGTAGGGTCACATGGCATGAAAATGTCTGACCCACCATACAGATGATCCATATATGGTCGATGGGATTCCCACGCAAAGACGAAGACTTGATCACGACAGTTCGTATTGGTGCATGAAGATGTGGCAGAGGAGCTGGTCGTGCAGGTGGCGGTGGGAGATGTTTCAAGGTCTTACCCCCACCACTACAAGGAGATCCACCCTGATAGTAGGGAGTAGGTGGAAATGGTAGAGATCATCTCCAGGAAGCCATGGCATATGATCATGGCACTCCGAAGATGACTTGAGGTACGATCTGTGTCTACTACACCATAGGTGCATCTCATTTAGACATAGGTTCCAGTCACTCATTCATTTCCACTGCTCTCATTAGGAGCTCAGAGAATCTGACGGAGTCGTTGGCTCGATCATTACGGCTGGAGAGTGAAACGGAAGCAGATACAATGATTACGCACTAGTTCCAGGAATGTATGCTTACTCCAGGAGGAAAGAGATTCGGTTGGAATATCATAGTTGCGGCGTCGAGGCCTTACAACATCATCTAGGGTATGGGATGATTATCTACAGTCCATGCTCAAATTGACTGTATTAAGTGCAAAGTGTGGTGTGTCCACATGGATGAGACCAGGTTTTCCTTCATCCATGAGAAAGGAGCCTATACATCACATGATGGTCTTACTCGAAAGAGAGTGAAGTCGATCACTCATCAGTTGGCTAGCCATAACCTTGGAGCAGTTGATGTGGAAGTTCGAGCTATCCAGTAGTGGTGGACTAGTACGCAGATGTCTTCCCTGATGATGTTTTAGTTCTACCCCCTCACCAATATGTAAACTTTTACTTTGACATGCACCCCAGGATGACACCTAAATCTACACCAGATTATCGGATGGCCCCCATGGAGCATTGCAAGATGTGGGTACAACAAGAGGACTTGTGGGGGTAGGGATTCATCTAGCCAAATTTTTCTCCCTGGGTAGCCCCGATTGTGTTCACCAAGAAGGCGAACGGTAGATTGAGGATTTTTGTCAACTACCGGCACCTGAACCAGTTGACCGTGAAGAACAGGTACCCAATCTTGAGGATTGAAGACCTCGTTGATCGATTGATGGGAGCACAATGGTTATCCAAGATAGACCTCAGATTAGGCTATCCCCAGATCAGAGTTCGAGATAAGGATGTGTAGAAGACAGATTTCAGATGTCGTTACGGCCACTATGTGTTCACGATTATGCCTTTATGCATAACCGACACTCCATCAGTGTTCATGGGACTCATGAACAAGATATTCCAGAAAAAAGAGATTTATTTTTTATAGTCATCATCGACGAGATTATTATCTACTCGACTATTGAGGGGGAGCATGCCTCTCATTTGCAGGTTGTACAGGACACACTCTGAGAGCATGAGCATTATGGTAAGCTCGTGATGTGCCAGTTCTAGATCTGTTAAGTTCACATTTTCGGATATATCACATCAAGGGATGCAGTTGTAGTCAGTCTAGTTAGTAATGAGGAAGCACTTTCTTGGGAGCCACCCAAGAGTGTGGCGGAGGTACAAAGTTTCCTAGGATTGGCTGCATACTATTAGAGATTTGGGTCATATTTCTCTAGTGTTGCAGCACACCTATCAGTGTTGTTGAAGGACGGACAACCCTTTGTGTGGTCGGAGAGATGTCAGTAGAGCTTTTTGGAGCTGAGGCAGAGGATGACTAGTGCCCCCATATTGAGGCTTCCAGAGGAAGGAGTAGGCTACATAGTCTGCTGCGACAAATCATGAACCTGACTCGGATGTGTCCTGATGCCAGAGGGAGCAGTGATCGCATATGGTTCTAGACAGCTGAGACATCTTGAGAAGAACTACACTACCCATGACCTGGAGTTAGAATCATTGATCTTCTCCTAGAAGATGTGGCGACACTATCTGTTGGGAGAGCCCTTTACTATGTACTCTGATCACAACAGTTTCAGGTATATATTCTCTTAGAAGGACCTAAACCTAAGATAGCGACGTTGGATTGAGATCTTCTTGGACTATGACTTTGTGATTTTCTATAATCATGGAATGTGGAACATTGTAGCATATGCACTCAGTAGGAGATCTGGTATACATCTAGGAGGTGAGGCGACAGAGCAGTTGGCCAGTTTCTAGCTATCCTTTGAGGATAGGGGTGGAGTAGCTTTCCGTCAGTCTCTTACAGTCACTCCCCCACTCCTTCAATGATTCAGAGAGGCACAATGTGAAGACACTGACAGTGAGACACAATGTTCTTAGATATCCCAAGGGCAGGCACATGATGGATTTTCTAAAGGTGGGGAGCTCGACATTCTCTTCAGGTGATGTACCATGGTACTAGTTTCACTTCCTGATGATGTGTTGAAAGAGTTTCACACATCCCCTATAGAGGTAAATCTAAGAGTGGCGAATATGTACCAGGATCTCCGACAACAGCACTGGTGACAGGGAAAGAAGAAATCTATAGCCGATCTTTTTTAACGATGCCTCACTTATCAGCATGTGAAGGTAGAGCATCAGGTACCATTTGTCTTGGTTCAGCCTTTAGAGGTCCTAGAGTGGAATTGTGATGGGATATCCACGGTGTAACATCCCAATATTTCATAGTACATTATTTTTTCAATGTAATTTAATAACTTCCACTACATGCAACACCGAGTTCAAGCGCACCACAACATTCCAAACTAGCTGTTCAAAATCTGTTATGAATTGTATTTACTGAATTTTGATCTTTATATAATCCTTATAATTTTAGAATCCATATTATGAGTTTATTAGACAAAATATATGAACAAATTCATTTTTTTAGACAAATGAAGTATTTTTTAGAAAATGCAATTTTACCACCTTTTGTGTGCGAATATATTTAAATCCAATATTTGACACATTTATAAATTCAATTTTACAAAATCAACTTCTTCTTTAGAATCTCGAGATAAAAATTATGTTTTGATAAATTTTTGGTATTTTTTGATAACATTCATATTTTGGAGAATAGTGAAAAATACTAAATTTTAATTAAAAACAACTTATTTAATAAATATAATTTATAGTGATAAATTATACATTTTAATGGTTTGGATGTGTAAATAGATTATATTTTTACCATTTAATCCAACGCTCATAATTGTAAGTAATTTCACTTTGAAATTGGACATAAAATAGTGTCAATATTTTGATAGTTATTCGTAATATTTGATTTTTTAAAGGGAATTCACATGTGTGGACTTTTTGAACCCTCCACACATGGTAACCACCCTCCCCCACCAAGAATCATTTTCTTTTGATAATAATTATTTCTTAAATATACGCCTTTTGGATTTCACAATGGAAATTATATTTAAATTAATAATTGAAACTTCTATGATTTGAATTTGGTAAAATAGACTTCATTTTTGAATTCAAAATATCGAAATTAGCTTAGGGTGAATTTTCTGTATTTTTCTGAAAACATTCAATTTTTGATGAATAGTAAAAAAACACTGAGTTATAGTTTAAAACGGAATTTTTATTTAAATATTTATTTATTTTATTTATATTAATTTTGGTTAAAATAGATACATAATACCTATATATGTTCAATTTAATTCATTGGAGTCAGTTTATAATAATTTTAGATATATAAAAATTCAATCAAACTTTTCACCATATTTTACCCAACTCTTAGGAGAATTTGCAAATTCACATAAAACATAATTTTACCGCTTCTATTTGTTGAATATGGAAAATCCGATAGACACTTTTAATATCCAGGAGTGAAATGTGGTTCAATAAGTTAAAAATAATTTTTTTGTGAATAGTAACATTTGACTTTTATTTACCAGAGTTAATGATAATTAGGGTAATTCAAGGTAAAAAGAATATTTTAATAATTCAAAATTACCTTAACCCTAGTCCTAACCTTATTTTATGAGTAATTTTTTATCATGGGCATCCTTGGGATGATTTTGGGATCCCATAGAGAAACTTGTGAATGATAATGACACTTTATGTTAATTAATTTAAAGTAAAGTCAAAATTGACCTAAACAAAAATCATTTAGTAATTAATATTTACACGGTGTTATATAAGTAATATTTTTGACTATACGAATTAATTATAAATTTAAAAATATTTCCCACATTATGGTATTTTTTTTACAAATTTTAGACATCGAATAAATTAAATTATTTATGACATAATAATGATGCAGTATTTAACTCATTAATAAATGATTTAAATAAATTAGATTATAAACATTAAACTAATATCCAAAACATGTACAATTATTATTGGATGATTTTATTTGGACCATGTGTCTTCTTATAGTCTACCCTAATGATTATTGGTCCTTTAGAAACTGAATATCATTATAAAATAAAATAATATTTTCACACTTTCCTAAAGATCCCCTCGCCCCTTATAAAAAGGGACCACTTCTAACCAATTCCTCACACCTCTCAAGACTTTAGGGTCCTCCTAAATCTGAAAAATTAATCTCCCAACATCCCTATACTCGTCTTAGAAGCCTTACCTTAGGCAGAAGGAACTTTAATAAGTCCTTTTGGATCAATCCAAAGGAAGTTACCCAAATTCAAGGTAACAATTTCTCTAACTTATTTTCTTTTATTTTACATCTCCGACCCCTGAACTCTTTTTATTACATTATTTTATAACAAAAAAAATATCCTCAATATTTTAAGATTTTTTTTTGATAAGGATTTGAACTACACTTACACACACCTCCATTTAGTGGGTGAGGAACATAATGTTTCTGTGGATGACATACTAACGCCTCAAGAAACTACGATTATTCAATTACCACCTACCGCCTCTCATGGTTCCCATTATGATGGAACTATATTTATATATGAAATATATTATGTTTATGTTTTCTTCATTCTTATGTATTTTTCTTTTATATCATATCTTAATGGTTTCCATTATGGGAAACATGATAATTTTATTTGAGCAAATGCGGACTACCGCCCCCTCAAAGTGATATGACTCGTTAATACCTTATGTGAGATGTATAAAGGATGGAGTTAATGATATTATATATGATATTATACTGGAATTATAATATAATTATGTATCATTATGTTTTAATTCCATTAAAATATGAAATAGAAATGAAAGTAGCATTCATGCATATGTACGGATAACCGTCTCCACGAATGGTGCATTTCATTTCATTCCCCAAAATGATATGTAATGTTATAAATATGTGTATATACTGGATATATATGATATATATTATATCTAAATAATGAATATCACTCTGTATATAATGAACCTTTGACCATGTGAACAACTTGAAACTATAAGGTGTTCATTTTTGACTCAAGTGCCAAATATCGACAAAACGAATGTTATTAACATAAGTGATTCCATAATTTTTATATACTGGTAATAAGTGATATAAATGGAATAATAAACATGAAAAAAGATATTAAGAATGTATAAATTAACTTTTTTATTATTATTCTGGATATTAAAGAACGAACGGGTAAAGTCGGACACGAGGTAATGGCTTTCTTATCTCACTTTTAATCTGTGATCTTTTTCCATTGTTCACCACTTATTTATTGAATCTGGTGTTTTGTGTACTAAAATTTGATATATATTATCATGCTTATTTTTAAATTCATTATATTCTGTGATTCATTTTGATGTTATTGACTATTGTTCATATGACTCGATTGATTACAATGAGGTAAGGTCTTATTTTACAATCTCTTCATCATCCAAGGTTGTTTATACGCAATTATGTACTGGGACCTCTTTATTATCCACATCCATGATTCTTAAAAATATATTTTAAAACATTTTTACTATTTTATAGACAATAGTTTAAAGTCATTTATACCCTTGTTTTACGTTTCAAAATATGTTTATAAAGGAATATTTATGTCCTTTTCCAAACAATTTCCTATTTATCATATTCGACAAAATTAAGGTAAGAATGTTTTTTTAACTTATAGGGATGGTGAGGATATATTATGTCAAATCATCACATACAAGCATATAAGAATATTTTCAAAATAAATTTTTTCTTTATATTTATTTGACTCATAAATTATTTTAAAATATAAAGAGATAATTCTCTAAAAAAATGTTTTGATTTCATCTATGTCAACATCCTATTATGGATTTTAAGTTTACTTGATGTTGTTTTATTATGATACAAAACTTCCATATTTTATTGAAGGATTTGTGATATGTTTGACTATGGATGTTCTATTTGTATACCATTCAGGGTTTATGGTTAAAGTGTTGAAATTTCATATGCTATTTTTAATACGAATGTTTATGTTATATTTCAACTTTTTTATATGAGTAATGTATTGGACATAGTAGGTAATGGGTGGAGCCCGCTAAAGCTCCTCGATTCATCGATTGGTCTCATGTGACAACTAGACGTGGAATTGGCTGAGGCCCTTCCCAAATTAATATATGGTTTTGTCTGAGGCCTTAATCATTTTTAAACGTCTTGCCCAAGGTCTTGACAAAATGATTCAGAATGTCCAAAATTATACATTCCCTCACTATGATAATAGTATGGATGGTTCATGTGGTCATTAGACTAGTATAATACCCATGATTATGTTATATTATAGAATTAATTACTCATCTCATATTCCTACCATAAAAGTATTCATGTTTATTATTGGTAAAGGAATATAGTTTCAATTATTCACCATGTTTAATATTTTTGTTATCTTCCACCGTATTTCTTACCCTTACTGAGAATTTGAGATCACCCCTTTCTATGTTTTATTTTTCCCAGGATTCGAAGAAGTGTATTGTGATTGATATGTAGGGTTGAGATAAAGTTATATTGGAATTTATAAAAGATTATTTATATTGTGTTGTATGTTATAATGTGTAATGTAACATTCATGTATGTAATCTATTTTTCAAGACTTATAAACTTATTAGTCCTTAGAAAAATTATTATTTCTAATCATACCAATGTATTAAAATAAAGCACCGACTATAGGTAACTAGGGTTGGGGCATTACTGATGGTATTAGAGGAAGTTTACCAATAACATATGAAACTAGATTTAGATACCTCTGATTATAAAACATTTCCATAAGATAGAATTTGATGATTAGTATAGATGAACTTCCTATAATTTTGGTAATTTAGAGATTTTGTGAGTTTTCCAAGAAAATACATCTATATCTAGATACGAGCAGGTAGAGGTGGCTTAGGAATAGAAGTACCTAGGGGTAAAACCCAAAAACACCACTTTGATCTAGACTCGAACGAGAACTGGTGCATGACAATGGGCCTTGCTACAGTCTTGGTTACGACACTCCCGGGGGATATTCTTGGGATAATTCTCATTTTCTTTACAAATCAATAATAATTGTTTATAAGTAAATACTTTCTCAACGATAACATTTTTATTATTATGGATTATATCCATAAACTGTTCAATTTTTGTTAAGTGTTTTAAAAGTTTGTAATTATATATTTCGATTCATAAACTAATCAAGTTTAGGCTATAGTATGGAAATGGAACCCAGTAGATGGAATGTAAACTCCAGTAATATGTATGATCCAATGAGAAAGAAGGATCATATCGTTCAGGGTATGAATCCAACATTTAAAAGAGAAATAGTCTCCCATTTATTCTTACCATATGATGAAATAATATCATGTTTTAATAAGATAAGTAAATAATTCTCTGAGTCTTATGGCTTTGAAGGTAAGAAAGAGAAGAAAAGGATGGTAGATAGAAAGATGGATAAAGGGAAGAGGGAAAAGAAGGATATTCTTATATGTGATAACTATGGAAATAGTCACATTGGTAAATGCTTGAAGGGAATGGTAGTTTGATATATGTGTGGAGAAAATGTACACCATGCATGTGATTTCAAGGGTATGAAATAAGTTTCCAATGTACAATGCTTCATATTCCAGGAGTTGGGACACTATGCGAATCAATGTAAAAATCATCAGAGTATACCCCAAATGCTGCTATTGGATAATACTAATGTTATGAATCTATCAAAAATGGAGTGGAATGATTAGATTTCTTACATTGTTATTAATGTATTGTGTCATTCGAGTATTGTATTAATGATTTACATATTATAATAATTATAGTGTATATAAGGATTGTACTACAGTACTATTTCATTAAGGACTTGAGATTCTGTGAAACTAAGAAAAGTGACTCAATTGTCGGTTAAATTTTTGGAAAATATATGTTTGAGGGAAAGATAAGACATTATATGGTCTTGATACTAAGGTAGTAATTTTTTAATAAGAGATGGTTGATTTGGATAAATTATATTGGATATTCATGACTATCTTGGAACCGATTAATGGTTTTCTTATTTCATGATTGTTGGAATATTCAAAATTTTGGGATATAAGGAATATATCCAGTAACATATAAAGGATAAGGGTGTATTAATGTAATAAATATGTTTTTATAGTAATTCATCATGTTACCATGTTTTAAAATAATCCATGATGAAGGTGTTCACATGTTATTAAATAAAAAAGGATATTCATTGTGTTTAACTTCCTTAAAAATTTTGGACTGTGAGTTTGGATAGAAGTATTTTGGATAAGCCTAAAGGTTGGAATAGATTATATTTTAAATTGGATATTATTTTTAAGGTTATTTTTGTATTTTTATAAAAATGACAACACGCACACCGTGTGACAATCCATCACTACAGACAAAGTGGCAGGAATCGAACCCACATCATAGTGTGATTGGGATTTATCGCCTACCACTAGAGTACATGAAGTCCCTAGATGGTATAATCTAGTTTTTAATAGGGTCTTATAGGTGAATTATAAATTCATTATTTTTGGAACTCTATATGATTAGGATAAATATAATATTTTTTTGAAATCTTTTTGGAGTGAAAGATGAGTTTGAGGTAGGAGTTAGTTAAAGGACGGAAATCTACTTGTCAAGTATATATTTATTCTTCATCTATTATTCTATGAAGAAATTAATTCTTTAAATTTATTTAAGGGATCATAATAGTAAAAATTTATTATCCTAATACCTTATGTTTTGTTGAAATGATGATAATTTAAATCAATAGAGATTGATGGCTTCGAGGCCCTCAATTCTACAATAGTTTGTGATTGATGAACTCAATCACTCCATATAAATAATTAAGTTTTCCCTCCAATTATGTGTCTCTAATTTCCACCAATGTTCTCCTAATCGAGATCATAATTTGGTGGGGACTCTTTCATTCCCCCTTTTCTTTTATTATAACTAAATTTTATAAACCCAATTTTCTATGTGGGTTTCCCACAAAGGTATTTTCTATTTTAAACCATTCATTTTCAAAGAACAATTTAAATTTGCAAGGAAAAAATTTATGGAAGGATGGATGAATGTAACACCCCATGATTTCATAGTACATTATTTCTTCAAAGTAATTAAATATCTTTCACTACACGCAACACCGAGTTCAAGTGCACCATGACATACCAAACTAGCCATTCAAAAGCCGTTATGAATATTATTAACTGAATTTTTAACCTTATATAATATTTATAATTTTAGAATCCATATTAAGAGTTTTTAGACATAATGTAAGAACAAATTCAATTTTTTCGATAAAGGACGTATTTTTTTTAAAAATTGCAATTTTACTGCCTTTTGAGGGAGAACCGTTTTTAAATCCAATTTTTGACACTTTAATATATTCAATTTTACAAAATAAACTTCTTATTTAGAATCAGGAGTTAAAATTTTAGTTTTGATAGAATTTTTGTATTTTTGTGATAACTTTCATATTTTGGTGAATAATGAAAAATACTAAATTTTAATTAAAAACAAATTTTTTAATCGAAATAATTTATATTGTTAAATTATAAATTTTAATGGTTAAGATTTATATATAGAATATATTTTTACCATTTAATCCAATGCTGTTCAATGTAAGTAATTTTACTTTGAAAATGGACATAAACAATTGTCAATCTTTTGATAGTTATTATTTATTAAAAATACGCCTTTTGGTTTTGACAATGGGAATTAATTTTAAATTTATAAGTGAAACATATATATTTTGAATTTGGTAAAATAGACTTCATTTTTGAATTCAAAATATCGAAATTATCTTATGGTGAATTATTTTTATTTTTCTGAAAACTTTCAATTTTTGATGAATAGTGAAAAACACTCAGTTATAGTTTAAAACTGAATATTTTTAAATAAATATTAATTTTATTTAAATTAATTAATGTCAAAATAGATATATAATACCTATATAAGTTCTATTTAATTCATTGGAGTCAGTTTATAATAATTTTAGATATATAAAAATTGTATTGAACATTTCACCCTGTTTTACCCACCTCCTAGGAAAATTTGAAAATTCATATAAAACATAATTTTACCGCCTCTGTGAGTTGAAATTATAAAATCCAAGAGACACAGTTAATATGGAGGAGTAAAATGTCGTTCAATAAGATAAAAATAATTTTTGGTGAATAGAAACTTTTGACTTTTATTTACCGTGGTTAAAGTTAAATAGGGTACTTCAAGGTAAAAGAATATTGTAATAATTCAAAATTACGTTAACACATGTTCTATCCTTATGTTCTGAGTAATGGACGACCATGACCATACTTGGGTATATTTTAGGAACCCATAAAGCCACTTATTAATTATAATGACACTTTACTTTAATTAATTTAAAGTGAAGGAAAAATTGACAAAAACAAAACTCTTCTAGTAATTAATTTTTATGTGGTGTTATGTAATTAATAATTTTGACTATAAATATTCATTGAAAATATAAAATTATTTCCTTAATTATAAAATTTTATTATAATTTTTAGACTTCTAATAAATTAAATTATTTAGGACACAATAATGATGCAGTATTTACCTAATTAATAAATGATTTAAATAAATTAGATTATTAATATTAAAATAATATCCAAAACATGTCCAATAATTATTGAATGATTTTAGTTCGACCATGAGTCATCTTATCTTTGACCCTAGTTATTTTTGGACCTTTATAAACTGAATATCATTATATAATAAAATAATATTTTCACACTTTCCTAAAGAGCCCCTTACACCCCTTATAAAAGGAGACGACTTCTAACCAATTTCTCACACCTATAAAGCCATTAGGATCGACCAAAATATTCCATATTAATCTCCCTACATCTCTATCCTCTTCCTAGAAGCCTTACCCTAGGAATAAGGCACATCAATAAGTCCTTTTTGTTCAAGCCAAATGAAGCTACCCAAATTAAAGGTAATCGTTTCTCTTACCTTCTTTTATGTTTTTTACTTCTCCAACCCCTAAAAACTATTAATTCCTTTCTTTTAGAACAACACCAGTATCCTTAACATACTAGGATGTTCTTATTATAAGTATACAAACTACAGTTACACACACCACCATCTAATGGGTGAAGAACATAATGTTTGTGTGGATGGAAAACTAACGCGTCACGAAACGATGATTGTTCAATTACCTCCTACAACCTCTCATGGTGTCCATCAAGATGGCACTATATTTGTATATGATATATAAAATGTTTATGTTTTCTTCATGGTTATGTATTATTGTTTTATATCAAACATTAATGGTTTTCTTTTATGGGTAAACGGGATAATTTCATTTGGGGAATTGCGGACTACCACCCCCTCGAAGTGATATGACTCGTTAATACCATATTGGGGACGTATAAAGGATGGATTTAATGATATTATATATGATATTATATTGTAATTATGATATAACTATGTATAATTATTTTTTAATTCCATTAAAATAAGAAATATAAACGAAATTAGCATTCATTTGTCTGTACGGCTTACCGTCTCCATGAACGGTGCATTTCATTTTTACCCTAAAATGATATATTTTATTATAAATAAATATATATAATGGATATATATGATATATATGATATCTAAATAATGAATATCATTCTGGATATAATGAAATTCTGGCCATGTGAACAACTTGTAACTATAAGGTGTTCTTTTTTGACTCAACTGCCAAATATCTACAAAAGAAATGTTATTAACTTAAATGATAACATAATGTTTATAACATGGTAATAAGTGATATAAGAGGAATAATAAACATGAAAAAGGATATTAAACAAGTATAAATTACGTTTAGTTTGTTATTCAAGATATTAAAGAATGGACGGGTCAAGTTAGATAAGAGGTAAGGGGTTTCCTATCTCACTTTTAATTCTGTGAGATTTCCATTGTTCACCGCTTATTTATTGCATGTGGTGTATTTTGTAATGACATTTGATATATATTATCATGATTCTTTTTATATTCATGATATTATGTGATTCATTTGGTTGTTATTGACTATTTTTAATATGACTCGATTGATTACCACGAGGTACGGGTTTATTTCCCAATCTCTTCAGTATCCAAGGTTGTTTATACATAATTATATACTGGGACCTCTTTATCATCGACATCCATGTTTATTAAAAATATATTTTAGAAAATATGTACTATTTTATATACTATGGATTAAAGTCTTGTATACCTTTGTTTGACTGTTTATAAGATGTTTATAAAGGAATCTTTCTGTTGTTTTCCAAACAAGGTACTTTTTAACCATTTTGAAAAAATCAAGGTAAGAATATTTTTTATCTTATACGGCGGGTGCGGTTACATTACCTCGAATCATACCTTACAAGCTTATATGATTATTTTCATCATAAATGTTTTCTTTATAATTATGTTATTGTTAAATGATTTCAAAATATAAAGAGATATTTCTCTAAAAATGTTTTCATTTCATCTATGTCAATATCTTTTTAGGGATTTTAAGTTTCTTTGATGTTGATTTATTATGATACAAAACATCCATATTGTATTGAAGGTTGTGTGATATGTCTGACAGTGGATGTGCTATTTTTATACCATTCCAGGTTTATGGTTAAATTATTGACATTTTGTATGCTAGTATTACTATGAATGTATATGTTATATTTCAACCTTTTCAAATGAGGAATGTATTAGGCTTAATATGTGACGGGTGGAGCCCGCTATAGGTCATCGATGAATCGGTAGGTCTCATGAGACAACTAGACATGTAATTGGATGAGACCCTTCCGTATTTTATGTATGGTTTTGGCTGAGGCCTTAATCATTTTTAGACATCTTGGCCGAGGTCTTGACAAAATGTTTCAGAATGTCTGTCATTATACATTCCCTCATTATAAAAATAATATTCAGGTTCCATGTGGTCATTTGACTAGTAGAATACCAAAGATTCTATTTTATTATGGAAATTTTTACTCATCTCATATTCCTAACATAAATGTATTCATGTTTATTATTGGTAAACTCACGTTGTTTCAACTATTCACCAAGCGTAAGATTGATGTTATCTTCCGTTGTATTGCTTACCCTTACTAAGCGTTTGAGATCACACCTTCTATGTTTTATTTTTCCCAGGATTCCATGATGTGTATTGTGATTGATATGAAGGGTTACACTAAGTGAATAATGGTGTTTACAAAGGATTATTTATGATGTGTTGGATGTTATAAAGTGTAATGTAACATTCATGTTTGTAATATATTTTCTAAGACTGCTAAAATGATTGGCCTTTCGGGACATGATTCCTTCTAATCATGCCAATATATTAAAGTAATGCACTGACCTTGGCTAATTGCGGTCGGGGATTACACATGGACTTCAGGATAGGACATCCACATACATCCAGGGGTCACAACTCGATTTGGGTGATCGTCGACCGAATCAAAAAGTCGGACCACTTTTAACTGATCAGATAGAAGGGTTCAGTATAGATCTAGGGACACCTCTACATGCAAGAGATTGTGCATCTATATGGATTACCTTCGACTATTGTCTCTAATAGTGATTCATAATTCACTTCCCAACTATGGAAGGGGGTGTAGGAGGCTTTCAGGACGCAGCTTCGTTTGAGAAACACCTTCCATCCTCAGACAGATGGACAGACTGAGCAGACCATTCCGACCCTTGAGGACATGCCACGTGCTTGTGTCTCAACTTCGGTCGAAGTTGGGAGGATCACTTTCCTTTGGTAGATTTTTTTATAACAACAGATATCACTCCACTATTGGGATTTCACCTTTTGAGGCGTTATACAGGAGACCATGCAGATCACCTTTGTGCTGGACCGATCCATGGCATTCAACACTAGTGGGACCAGAGATGGTACGAGCTACCACAGAGAAGGTGAAGACCATCCAAGAGTGGATGAAGACTGTACAGAGAAAGAATAAGTCATATGCTGACTGGAGGTGGAGACCTATGGAGTTCAAGGATTGCGACAACATCTTTCTACAGGTCCACCCCAACGTGGTTTATGGATATTTGGCCAAGGTGACAAGTTATATCCGAGATTCATTAGACAATTTCAGGTCGTTATGAGAGTTAGCGAGGTGGCATACCACATAGCTCTACCAGCTCAGTAGCACATGGTGCATTATGTCTTCCACATATTATTGATGAGGATATACGTGCACGAACCGTATCACATCATCGACCATGGAGAACTGGATGTCGATGAGGGGGAGACATTTATGGTGGTTGTATTGTAGATTGAGGATCGATAGGAGCGGGTCCTTCGAGGACAGTAAATACCTCTGGTTCATGTTCGTAGGATGAATAGGAACCTCCAGGAGAACACATGGGAGCGGGAGGCTCAGTTGCATGATCAGTAGCCCCACATATTCCCTTAGTTATGAGTTGTAGCTTATGGGGGATTAAATTCCTGATGTGGGGAGAATGTAACGACCCAGAATTTCCAGGTAATTGTTTTAAAATTCAATAGAAATTTTACGAGACTGCAAAATATGACTGTGCATGATTCTGAGGCTCGGTATGGTCAGAATCAATTTAGGATGTTTTGTTAGGGTACGTTCAGTAAACGTATGATTGGGTTTTTCTAACTTTTGAACCGGTGATCAGAATTGAAATCTGAGGGCACCATTGAACTTGCATCACCGGTATTTTCTTAATAAGACTTTCACCTCGATGACAGTTGGTCGAGGGTGAATGTTAGTTTTTGGGTTTTTCATGGAAATAATAAAATAAAATAAACACATGTTTTATTTGATTTTATAATTTATAACCACCCAATTAGAATTTGTAGGTGGAGACCACTACACCTTAACCTCCCATGAGAGGTTATTGTAGTGGGGCCCACCCAAACCTTACCTTCCATGAGTGGTAAGGGTGTGGGGACCACCCAGGACCAAACCCCCCAATTTATTGAGGAAAACCTATCCACTCCCTCATAAATGGGGGAGAGCCTCTTGACCTCCTCCTCCTTGATTGTGCCAACGCACATGAAATTAATGTTCTAACCATGTTTTTAGTTATCCTTTCTGAATTTTATGACAATGATTTAATATATTTAATAATATATTATTCTTGGCTAACAATTAATTTATTGGAAAAATGTTGGAAAAGGAGGATTAGAGATCATGGGAGAAAACTCTCCAACGAATAATGCTTCCTCCACGAAGAACGCTCCATAGACGAAGAATGTCGACCTCAACTACGACATCCTTTCTCAGAGCTTCCTTCGACGTAGAATGTGTTCGTATACAATGAATCAATGTTTGCCTTTTTTACGCCGACATCAACCAACATTGCAAAACATAGGGATTTTATTATGTATGATATTATTCCCTTGATTCATTCCTTCTAAAACAAACAAGGTAGACCAAATTATTATCAAGTTGATTGGAAGATGTTTTTCCTTGAGGGTTGGGAATATAATGTTAATGAGGGTTTATGGGAATTCATATTTTTAAGATATCTTCCTTGTAAATTCATTGTTTATGTTCTTGATGAAGTGATTTCTACCACCCTAAACATGGAGGGTTTGGACCAAACAAAAATGGCATGACCCCCTGCTGATCTTCCTTGTGGTGTTCGTTGAAACAGTGACGAAGGCGACGTAGGTGACAAAGACAACAGTTGCGCTACCCACAACCTTCAAAACATGAACCACCCCTGTGATGCTCTGATGCCCGGGCCGAAACACCTCTGTCGCCATGAGATAAACAAAATTTCCCACTAGCATCAAGGCCGCCGATCGTGCCCCACCGGCTGAGCTGCCATCCCGGTCGTGTCGGCCCCTCGCGGCGCCCCGACTGAGCCGTCCTCCACGTGTACCTTGTGGTGCCGAGGCCGAAACGACCTCCTCTAGCCCATCATGGTGACCTAGCTAAGCCGACCTTCACGGCCCCTTTGTGGAACCCCAGCCGAGAAGGCCTCTTCAAGCCCCTTGTAGCCCCCCGACCGAGCCGGCCTCTACGCGCCCCTCACGGAGCCCCGGTCGAGGTGGCGTTCGGGTGCCCCTCGCGGCGCCCAGTCTGAACCAGCCCTCGCCCTCACAGCACCCTGCCCAAACCATCCCGCGCCCTCACGACGCCCCTTCCAAACCGGCCCGCTCCCTCGCAGCACCCTCCAAGCTGAGTCGCGCCCTCTCGGAACCCTTCGGGCAGAACCGCGCTTGCGCTGACCAGTGCCCGGTCCACACCTCGCGACCGGTCCGCACCCTCACGATCGGCAGGGATGGGCCCAGCGGCCTGGGCCAAACCTAACAGGCTAGACCGCCTAATTAGTTAGTCCTGGTAGAACTGAACTGGGTCGGTCCAGAATAGATTGGGCTAAGTCGGTCCGACCGTGTCAGACCGGACCCGGACCCACTACGACCCATTACTTTCTTTTGGCCATATCTTTGTCATTGGATGTTCTTTTGATGAACTTTCAGTGGCGCTAGAAATCTTGGAGCATGAGGGTCCCTTTTAGTATACCCCAATAGAGTTTGGGGTATAGTTGACATACGGTCTGGTTGGATCGTGCACGAATCCAACTAGGTCCCTGGAACTAAAAGGTTAATAAATCACAGACTGGGCATCTGATTGATGTGATTTCATTTTTCTTATGACCCCTATGACATGGAGGACTATTGCGAAACATCTTCGTGGGACTTCGTGGATGTTGGATCATTGACCAGTAGCTCATGGAGTGGATCCTTCTTATGACGAGGGAGTAGAGTGCAGAGACCTAGTAGCTGGCAGAGACTTGACGACTGATGACTGATTAACTCAGAGTGTCTCGACTAGCCCAATGGGGATCGCCTAGTTGTGGTGGCAGACCCACGGTGGAGGAGATCCTGGTTGTGGTGGCATACTTGTGGTACTCGACAAGAGAAGTACCTATACAGACTATGAGGGGGAGAGCCTATTTTTTGCTGCATTACCAGGGTGGAGAGAGCCTTTGTGTGATGTAGTAGACCCACGATACTCGGCATGAGGAGTACCTCAACAGTCAAAGGATAGTGGGAAGCACGCTTCGTGTCGCGGTTGGCCCACTGTACTCGATAGAGGAGGACTTCTCCAGCAGTTGTGGTTTCAATAATATGTATTAAATAATGGTGGAGCTGAGTCAGTACTTTTTTGTTTTCCTCATGACTGTGATGGATAACTTGATAACATAGGTATATGTATGGGAATATACCAATGTAAGGTTATCTATTGATTTCATACTTTTTGGTTAATCCTTGATGGAATTTGAGAGACCATGAGTGTCTCAAGGTTCCTACTGAGTATTGTTATACTCAACCCTCCCCATGTTATGCCCACACCTCGATGTGTTGGATGAAGACAACCGACAATGCTGACTGAGGCTGAGAGTACTAGGACTAAATGGTACCCAGAGGTGGACATTATGATTAGTCGGTACATGGAAGAGACTGACGAACATGTAGTGTTGCGGAGGCTATATGTACCTACCCTTCTGGTAGAAATCCCGGAGGATGACCTAACAACTATTTTCCCATTATTCAGTTGTATTTGTACATCCAGTTCCTGGTACTTTACAATTGGATTTGTATTTCCGACCCATTTTACTTTTCAGCACTCTATTTATATACAATCTACTTAGTGTTTTATATCCTTGCGTGTGCTCGGTTGTGTGCATTTACAGGTTATAAAAGAAAATTCATACCATATTTTAGGGAATTACGCCATTGGTGCAAGTCGCCAGCCCCTGGCCTATGAAAGACGGGATTGGGGTAGTCACGGAACGAGACCTAGGGGATGATTCATGACATAAAATCTGTAAAACAACATATTAAAAATTATATAGAAACTAAATTTTACAGTCCAAACATATTGACTTAAAATTGGAATAAAATATCATACGGGTCTTATAATGATTCTTGTCAGTAAAAAATGTCCCCAATTAGAATCTAATGAAGATAATGGTTGAAAATTTCACATAGAAAATTTTATAGTTGAAATATTGGTCATTTAATAGTTATTATAATTTTTATTAAAAATATTATATTTAGTTTTATTATGTGCATGCACTGCATGAACATTGCATAAGAATTAATTTTATTTATTTCATATATTAAAATTTAAATTAAATAACCATCATAAAATAATTAATTATGTTCAAAATAAAATTCATGATTCACTCATTATGTATAATCATTCATATACATGTCAAAAAAACATCTTAAATTTGTCATTTTTTACTTTATTTCCCTACACAATTATGGAACATAGATTTGGAAAATATTAATGTTATATAACTATCAATTTCTAAATTAACAGCTAATAAAAAAATAAAAAATTATATTTATCACATGTTCCATGAACTAATTTTTATCCCTTAATTATTATTTTTAAAGAAATTTTTTTGACATTTCCAATGATGTGCAGGCACTACGTCGGTAGTGGAAATAATTTTTATACCAATAATAAAATAATTTATAAAATAAATGTTATGAATGGTTTTTGTACACTATTACTATTATAGTATAATAATTTTGTTATTATTTAAATCTAATAAATTTTATATCCTAATTATCAATTCATAAAGTCAAAAAAACAATATTTTATAAAAAACTATATTTTTTCAGTATTAACCAAAAATTAAACATTTACAGAACATTCTAAAAAATCAAAGCAACATTATTTCAATAAGCAGAATTCAGATTTGAAATTATTTTTTTCAAATTAAAATTCTATAATTACAAAATTAGTTTTTTAAATTAAATTACCAATGGAAAAATAATTTTCCTTATGTGTTACTATTTAAATACTAAAAAATAAAATAAAATAATTTTATAAATACTTGGGTTGTTATAAATATGTTGTTTCATAATAAGTCACATTACAAATAAAATAAATTAACTATATTTCATAATTTTATCAAAAAGATAAAATTATAATTTTTTCAATTTAATTTATAAAAAATGAATATTATTTTTTGATTCATTAGAGTAATATTTTATTACATTAGTTTGTAGAATTATTCCAAAAATATTAAACTTAATGAAAATAGAAAAATATACTATTTTTAAATACATTGAATTAATGAAATTATTATTATTTATGAAATTTATAAAAATATTTGAAATTTGATTCCATAAAAAGTGTATTATATAGGTTATATTATACATATAAAAAAAGTTTCGTATTTTATATAACTATGTCCATTAATTTAGAAGTTATGTAATATTTTTCACATTAAATTATTTTTAATACATTATACATTTATTATTTAAAAAGAATTTTTTCAATTTTATAAATTTATCCAAATAAAATATATTAGTAATTATAAACATGTATATAAAAATTATCTATTAAGCACTATTTTTATGATCAAAGGGTATATTAATTTAGCAAAATCTAGTTATCACGGTAACGGAAAATTAGGGATTGATTAGTTATTCCTAGTGAAAATATGATTTTATTGTTTAAAAAGTTGTGATAATATGATTTTGAGGGATTCAAAGACCACATATTCTCCAATCCATTATTTATCAATTTTTGAGCCACATTCCATCATGGTGAATTCCCATGTTATAATGTTTAGTGGAATTTACAAAAGGCCATCTATTCTCACTTTTAAAAGGGCCCTCTACCGACTCAATAAACACCTATCCTAAAGACAATTTATCCCAAAAAAATTATTCTTCCTTCCTACAAAATCATATTTCCCTGAAATTTTATTCTTTTTAGAAAATATTAGGGTAGTCCCTCATTTTCTAGGGAATTCTCCAAGGACAACACAATATTTCAAACATGAGTAACTTTTTTTAGATAACATATTTCCTTCCTTTATTTCCATCACAATTATAATTTTAATATACTTATATAATGAATTTTTTGTAATAGAATTTTCATATTTTTTTACTAAGGTTAATATCATTAACCATAATTCCCATTTTATTTAAAGAATATAAAAACGACATTCGTGGATGTGCGCAGATTACCTCCTCCATCAAGAGTCATCATTGTGTTCCATGAAAAAAAGAAACATTAATCATAATGTTTAAATCAATACATAATTGTTAAATTTATATCTATATTTTAATTTTAAAATGATATCTTTATTTATACATATATCTCATTTTAGGAATAACAAAATCCTCAACTATGTATTTTTCAGGGAAACAGTCTCTAAGGAATGAATCATCATCATTTTCCATTTCATTAATACCTTACATGTGTGTTTATAATAATGTATTTCTTAGAAAAATATGATATTAGGAGAGGTGAGAGTGTCATTTTTCAAGGTAACAAATAGATCATTTTTCACAGTAAACTAAGGAGGCATAACCACAAGTTCCAGTCATGGGGGACGGACCTAGATCCCTACGAAGAGGTTGTTACTTCTATTATGCAGGAAGTAGAGAGTTTTGATATTGGTCTCGAGGTGGAGTGGGATGATCAGTCCTATTCCACTCTTGTAGATAATAAGGTCATTTTGGCTGATCTACATCTGAAATAGGAGCGTCTAGCTAGGGAGAGGGCTCGAATCAAATGGATTATAGAGGGAGATAGGAACATGGTGTTTTTTTATGCGTGAATCATGGAGAGGGGGATGCTGGTCAAACCGAACATCAAACTGAAGGATGGTTCCTTCACGGAGGACAAAGACATGGTTGGAGGAATGGCCAATTCATTCTTCCAGGAGCTTCTGGCTAGCCCTAATGAACGATTAGCTACTGGTTATCCTTCAGAACCTTTTGACATCTTTGATGTGGTTCCTACCTAAGTGTTCGGCCAATCCAATGAATGTTTTCGGGCTATTCCTGGTGAGTCGATGATCAGAGAAGCTCTAATGCATTTTAACCAAGAGAGCACGGTGGGTCCTGATGGTTTTCCTACTTCGTTCAACATGTCCTCCTGGGTCTCAATGAAATAGGACTTGATTGATGCTAAATAGGATTTCTTTAGGGGAGGGAGATTACCTTGAATTGTTGTTTCCACCACTATAGTTCTACTTCCCAAGTCCAAAAAACCCTCATCGATCTCACACTACAGTCCGATGAATATGTGTAATGTGCAATACAAGATCTTGAATAGCATTATTAACATGAGGATGGCTATCCATATACCTCACTGCATTTCCTTGGAACAACATGGTTTCATTAAAGGTCACTCGATCCAAGAGGCCATCGCTCTAGCTCATGAGATGCTTAGTGATATCAACTTCATCACCAGAGGGTCTAACATGGTCATTAAACTTGACATGAGCAAGGTCTATGATCGGGTGTAATGGAGCTTCATTAATTGAGTTCTCTCAGTTATGGGTCTCAACTCTTGGAATGTTGATCTCTTCTTCTGTTTCTTCAGCTCTTCGTGGTTATCTGTGTCCTTTATGGGAAAATTGTATGGGTTCTTCTAGTATACTTGAGGCCTTAGGCAAGGGAACCCCATCTCTCCATCTCTGATCATTCACATTCAGGACGACTTGAGTTACCTCATCTAATGGAGAATCATCAATGGAGGTATCCTTCCATATCAGCATCGTTTGAAGGCCCCATAAATCTCTCATCTTATGTTTTCGGATGATACCATCTTATTTATGAATGCTAAGACTAAGTCGATCTGTAGAATTAACGAAGTTCTTGATGTTTATTGTCGATGGAGTAGTCAGTTGATCAACAAGAGTATGAGTGTCTTCTAAATCTCCAATAAGTTCTCCGTGGAGAGAATGGAGGTTGTTATTAGCTAGATTGGCATTTAGTGGGGGAGTTTTCCTATGATTTACCTTGGTGATCCCATATCACCAGGAAGGATTCAAATCTGTGACATTGACGACAAACGTATCAGAATCTCAAATAGGGTTCTGAAATGGAAAAATAAATTCTTGGCTTTCGGTGGAAGGATCTCCCTAGTGAACATCGTGATGTTGGCCTCTCCAATCCATGTTTTATTGTCCAAAAAAGTCCCTAAGGGGGTGATAAAATCCATTTACAGGATCCCTGTGAAATTCCTTTGGGATCTGGCATTGGAGGGCAAGAAACACTGGGTGATGTGGGGTAAATTGGCGAGGCCGGTGAATGTGGGAGGGATTAATGTGAAAAACATAGAGGACACAATCTACTGCATGCATGAGAGGCTCTCTTGGAGTGTTCTGGAGTGTCGTACTCTCTGGGGGACAACCATGAAATTGTAGGCCTCAGGCTCCAGGGGTTTGGTGGAGCGGAACAAAGAATCCCTCTGGTCTTTGGTTGGCCCCATTTTTGAGAAGTGATGGCCCTTTGCTCGGTGGATTGTTGGAAATGGAGATATCTCATGATGGAACCATGATTGGAGCGGTGTAGTGCTGGGTTTTCCTGGATGTATTATCATAGATATTTTGTATAGGGATACTAGTGTTTTCCCAGAGTTCATCAACTCGGTTCTGGATGAAAATCAGCTTGAGCATTTCAATCTCATTGATCTTAATACAGAGAAGGATAAATGTGTCTTCACTACATCATCCATGGACCGGTTCTCCCCAATGGATTTCCATCGCATTTCATTTGAGCCAGGTCAGGCAAGGAGCTATGATGTGGTCTTCTGGGTGATAGAAATTCCAACAATGCTCAATTTTCAAACCAGGAGGATTCGAAATAGAGAACTTCTGATGGAGGAGAATATCAAGTGGTGTGGCATCCATCTTGCAACTAAATGTGTTTGTTGTAACGTGAATAGATATGAGAGCACTTCACACATGTTCTTTGGTAGTGTTTGGGTGGGCGAGGTCTTGAAGGATCTAAGAGATTTCTCTGAAACCCTTTCATCGATTGAGACCTTATTCTCCTTTCTTGTTAAGTTGTATCATGGCTCAGGGGGTGGGGGACCTGAGAGAGTTTCTCGTTTGGTTTTGCTACATGTGGGGTGTTGGTGTCTTTGGTAGGTGAGGAACAGAGCAATGTATGAGGGTGTGGCTATCTCAGATGCAGTTATTATTGTCTTGGAAAAAATCGGTTACTGCACTTGTACAAGGCGGTGCGACATTGGAGGGAAACGCCTTCCTTTCACTAGTTTCATTCCAGTTCAAGCGAGGACTGTAACAGGAAGGGATGTTGGGTCTGCTAGCGACCTCCCTCGGGTGGCTTGAATCTCAATACAAATAGATCTTTTTCCCATTGGTGAATTCGTGGAGGAGGTGTGGGGATGGATAGTAAAGGCTCGGTTTTCATAGCATTTTCAGCTAGCCTGGGCCATGGATCTTCCCATCAAGCGGAGGCACTAGCAATGCTTACGAGACTTAGACTTTGCAGGCAGTAGGGGTTGGAGGTATTCAAAATTGAAACAGACACCTTAATTGTCTATAACTCTTCAGAGGAGAATGGTGAAGTCCCTTGGTCGATATGCAATGTCATAAGGCAATGTAAATGCATTATTAAGAACAAAATCCGAATTCTTCACACCATGAGAGAGGGGAACAAGGTTGGGGACTAATTTTCCTCAGTGGTCCTTAATGGCATGGAGAAGGTTTTTCTTCACTCTGATTGAAGTATTACTCCTAATGGGATTGTCCTTATTAAAGGGGGTGCATTATGGTTGTATCATTTTAGGCCCACGTAGATTCTTTTTTTGGGTGGGGGCAGGGGTGGGCAAGGGGTGTCCTTCTGTGCTTCTCCTTTTTGTATTTTTCCTCCCAATCCCTTTATAAAATTACATGATGATGATGATGATATTATGTTACATAATTATGTTTTTATGATATAGTGGGAACTATTTAATTATATGATCAATAAATAATCATCGTTAATTCAATCCTTTAGAACTAGCATACTGAGGAGAAAATAGTTTTATTCATATTATATAATATTTTCAAATCCATTAAATATTATAAATCATTAAAATTATTATATTTCATAATAATAAACAATAAATTATATATTTATTCCTCTGCTATAATGATATTACAAACAGAGAACCTCATAATCATCTAATAATTTTTATACATTCTTGTTTGGGTCTATTTAACGGCATACATGAACAATGCTATAAATTATATTAGGGATTATGATAGATTCATTAATAATTTTATACTATGATATAATATTCGAAATATAATTTTTTCATTATGTAATGGTAATATTATTTTCAAAATCATTAATTAAGAAAAAACCATTCATTCATTATCAATCATCAAAAAATGATCACCATCAATTTCATTCTTGTGGATGATATCAAATAATAAATTGGAATGAAATTAAAAATTCATAAACATAATGTATCTTCTATTATAATACCTTATATAGCATAGGAATAACATATTTTATGAGAATAAATAAATATAATGTCGTTTTGGAAAAACTACAACAAAACCATCATGTTTACTAACACCTGATGTATAAATTGGAAAATTAATAAATATAATAAATGTAGATAATTATAATAATTTAAGACTATAAATGGTAAAACATATGATTAAGATTCATAAATAATTTATTATTATTGATATTATTATCGTATAATATGATAAATTAATTTCATGGAATTCAAGATACCTGGTAAAGGGTTTTCATCTCATTTTCTTTTATTTGGGACATTTTTGGAATTATGAAAATAATATTATTTATAAGTACTATGTTTAAAAGAATTTATATGGAATAACATGATTTATCAATTAATAAATTACAATTAAGATCAATTACAAGACCCCAATTTTATGGAGGTAAATTAAAATGATACTCAATTTATAAGGTTTTTCTTTTTCTTAAATATGATTTTTTGAGACATATTACATGTCATGAATCATTATTTCTCTTTAAGTGTTCAAATTTTTTACAAGAACATTAATGTTTTATGCATTCATTCCTTTAAATTAATGGGATATAATAATCCAAATCATTTTTTCCATTGGAATTCCTTTTCCTTCATGTGTTACTGTAGTTTGAAGACTTTTTTTGTAACTAAATTTTAATTCAATGAGTAATGATCAGTAACATTAACATAATTCATAAATGTGGGTATATTATATATATTCATTAATTATGTGGTTTTATCTCATTTTTTTGGATGTATTAATTTTCCTTCCACTTAATTCTTTTTTTGACATTACTTTCTTAATATAATATTTTTCACTTAAGGCATATTGATAGCATCAATATAATTTTATTGAGTTATAAGGTTTTACCCTGACCATTTTTATTCCATTCATGGTTTTCACTACACCGTTATTTTATTTTATGGTAATTTAAAGTTCTATTTGGTAAAATTTTCTTTTTCATACAATTAATATTTTATTAATATATTTAAAATGTAGGTTTTAAATAAATTTTATTTCCAAATATTAATTAGTATATATTAATAATAATATTTTTTTTATTTCTACACATTTCCTAAATAAAACATGTTATTATTTTCATGTTTCCATTATTTGATTTTTTTTAAATGTACTTTTTTCAAAACATTTCACTTCATTTTTTAAATGATTCTTTTAAATGTGACATGTATGTTTGTATTTTATTCCAATGTTAAAACAATTTCTATAAACAATATATGTTTTCACCTCCATTTTAAATTTTTTAGATGGATTTTTACACATGGGATTTCCGTTTCATTATTTATCATATTATAAATTAATATATTTATAATTTTGGCTATTGAGGTCATTGTATCAAACAATTTTAGTCTTGATAATTTATTTTGTGATTCAATTCGATGCATTTTTTATGGATTATATTTTTAGCACCATAGTATTTAGAAGGTATGATAATTTAATCCCTGAAAAATAGTAAATGATTTTTTAACAATGAAATTGATAAAAATTGATCATGTATGTCTAGTATGTTAATTAAGGATTAAATAGTTTTTTCATTGATATAATAGGGTACAGTGTGGGTTGTACCAAACTATGTTTTAGGATGATTTTTGCTCGGTATCCACCTATGTGAATCTATCTAATTAAAACACCAATGTCTTGTCTTGGCCTAATGAATATATAACTATCGTTACATCTTTAGAGCATTGACATTGAGGTCTCACCAAGCCATCATGTAGTGGTGGTGAGACCAAAACATGCATACTTCAGATAATACATCATCATGGGTGGCCACTTCTAGTCAACAAGGATGGTTGTGTTCATGGCCAATGTGATCATGATGGGAATCATCAATCAATGGTGAAAGATATTTCATAACTATTTGTATAAGAACATTCCACACATATTTCTGGTATTCAAGCATTTGATTAGTTAAATGTATTTAAAATACATAGTAGAAATTTAAATTCCTATTTCAATCAAATTTTACCTCTATTAATTTTTCTTCCCCCTCATCTTGTTATTTTATCACATCCAGATGATTCTAGAGTGAGATAACATTATTCTTGGATAAATTATTCCTCCTATATTATATATAAATTAATATACTATAGATGGTGGTTGTTTTTGTGTAAGTGATATGGGATTACCCATGTAGACTGATTACCATGTTCAAACTCATTCACAATGCCTTTTTAGGTTGAAATTTAATCATATCTAGGGAACCTTCATGTATGGTTTATTTCCCATTGGTGCACATTCATTATTTGGGCAGTGGATCCTACATAATCTTGATGTTGATAGTGAAAAATAAGATTGAGGAATGTAAATACCATTTCGATCTATTGAATATAGTAACTTGATTTATCTGATGGAATCTGCTTCTATATATTGAGATTCATGCATGAGTTAAATCACATCTGTGTTTATATGTATCACATGATACAATGTTTGATATTAATAGAAAGTGTGTTCATGTGTATCATAGGAGACCAATGTATGAGCCTTATCACATGTGTGTATATCTGTGTATGGATTCTGAGACACCTAATTGAAATTATAATTTTTTTCATATTTTTGTTATTCCCTATTATATGGGAATATGCATCCTTCGTGGGTATTATATTGGTGGAAAAGTATTGGTGAAACATTTTTACATGGACTGTATATAAATGTATATAATGTGTGACATGTAACTATAATATCTAAGAGAAAATGCACATAGACATATTGTTATGTTTTTGATGCCTGATTGGAGGTAGTGGTGGCTAAAATGGTCATATGACCGGACTAATGATATAGATGCAGTACAGTTTCTTTATCAACAGACTTGTGATATAGAGGATCTTGTGTCTCTATAAAATGAACCAAGAATGGTTAGTCGTTTATATAAGTTGATATATTTTTTGGTATTTTTAAAGACGACCATATTTCATGACTTCAGTTATGAGTATTATTTTTGGTTGGTGTAGAGGCATGTATAATGGTTTTTCATAAAGGATTAGTTATTTTATGACCACACATCACTAGATTAACTATTACTTCATTGGGACTTTTTCTATTATCATTTATTAATCCTCGTATACATGTTAACATATATGATGTAAACACTAAATGTTACCTAAATGTTTTATACTTATTCCCCCCACACGAATCTCAATGTGTGTACATAAATCATGTCCATCGATAATAGAATAGGAAATGGACTAGTGATGTATATCTAATGAGATGGAGCATTATGTTCAGAGGAGGTACTAGGTGTTCAATATAGTGTATCACAGTGTCTTAATTTACATTACTACTTTTTACCATAATTTTTTTAACATCCACATTCGAGGTCCTTAGTGTAATACGTATATGACTTTAAATAGCTTCATTTTCGTCTGTTAGACAATTTCTTTTATTTAGTGTTTTCCCCTGTTATGTTTATAGTATTATATATATATATCTTTTTAATGATTATATTTTTATATGAAGGGTATAATTTCCATTCTGAAGACTGTTAGACCCTTGTGGCTATTAAGAAGGCACATGTTTATGGGGATGCCCCCATGGGGTCATGTAGATTGCATGCCTAGATCATGTGAAATATGTAGGTGTGTTAAAAAGTGGTATCAGAGTATGTTTCTATCATTATTTATTGAATATATTTTGCATAATATAGAATGGAGATAGGATATGGAAAACTCAGGTAGTGGAGTCATCTGTGTTTCTAGACAACTGTTAGGTGATGGACCTCAATGATACTAATGATAGGGTTTCTATTATAGTTTTATCATTACGGTTCCAAGAACACCTCAAGTTAATTTAGTTGATTCTGTTTATGATATTTAGGTTCATTCATACATCATTATTATTCACATAGTATCACTTGTCATTTTGAAATATTTCATCATCTATATACTAGTTATTTTAATTACATGTATTTTTTTGTTCTTGTTCTTCTGAAATATTTTGTTTTGACATTTAGATTAATTGAGAATAATAATTAATATAGTTATATATATAACTATGAAAATTATATATTTATGGAGTGTTGGATTTGAATAAATGGTAGTATTAGGTGGGTGATGCCTTATCATTGCGAGTATACTCCAAGGATATGTTTTCAGTAGAAATAACCTATGTTTACCAATAAACATAGTAGATTAATATATTTACTATTGCATGGTAGGTGTCCTTATAGCTATTTTATTATCACATAAAATTTATTCAAGAATGTTTCTAGTGTGTATGCAAATAGAGGTGGGTAAAATTTATCATGCAAAGGATAATATTCATGTTCCACCGTAACATGTATAAGAGGGTGTGGAAGATAATTTTTTTAACCTACTCTTGTAGTCTAGATGATGAAACTGATATAAATGACTGTCTTCTTCATTGTATCTATTCATGAGGGAGGAATTCCTAGAACAATGGACTGTTGTGCATGTTAATTTTATCTTTAGTAACCTCTATACATGTATGGAATAGGATCCCCTTGGGATACATAAGACTAGATTAACATCATTGATGAGACCTTTGATATAGTAGAAACTGTAAATGATTGAAATGTAATTTTTCATAACTTCAAAATTGAGGGAACCTCTAAAAGGTAGTGGGGTTTTATTAAAAAACCAATAATATGTGAGTTTCTTATATGTGGATCCCCAAAAACATTTCTTTTGAGGATTTTTTCTGTATTATGAATAAGTGAGACCATGCTCAATAGTTTATAGAGCTTTAGCGAGGACCAATTCCATTGTTCTCAAACACCAATTATTTAATGGAGTTTTTTATTTCAATCATTTTTTAGTTGGTTATGAGGAATAAAATTCTTAGAAATTTTAGATCATCATCTGAATATAGTTTACGCCTCAGGTTAGGATCATCAACATAAAGTGATATCTTGATGTTTTTTGCAAAGATGTAAATATTGAGAATCATAAAAAAGAGTATAAACATATCAATTACCTTATATATCATAGTGGGTTAGTTGGAAAAAATTCTAGAGATATAGTGTCTTATTTTTTTCATATAATGAATAGGAAGTCTGAGGAGTTTCAGTCATATCCTACACCTATTTTCCTCTAATGATAGACTATTGTTGAGATTTTTTACAAGAAAACATCCTATATTTATCCTAGTAATGTAATTTAATTTTATATCAAACTCATAAAAATAGGGAAACCTACATTGTCTCCCCCATATCATATAGTGATAGCCATGTTGCAGTAATTCAAGGTACCACTATAGCATTCATAGGTTTATGGTTATATCACACTGAACATATATCCTGAGGGTCCTCCAATGTTCATTGTAAAGATGAAAAATGGTAATATTTTACTTTATGTGGAATATATGTTGTTGGACTTTGTAACCACGAATAATAGATTCAATTTTTCATGCTTTTATGAGTTGATTGATGACTTTTGGGAGACTGGTTTCCCTATAATCTTAACTTATTATTAGGATAGAAGAATATTTATGTGAGAGAGGATTGAACATTGATGATATAATTCAAGAGTATATATAGATTGAATGAGTATTGTTTCATGCCATTTGTGAAAACAATTATCCATCATTGTTCATTGATATATTGAATATGAACATTCATCCTTATATTTAATTCTTCATTGTAGTGTATATTTTTGTTATCATCATATATTCAAGGACCTCTGAGATTCACGCAGTACAAAATGAAATATATTTAACAATACGTAGACCACATATGATCTATGAAAACATTAAAAAAAATTATTCTTGATCTGATATGTATGTTTTTTGGGATTTTTAACTACGTGGATGAAATTTATATGCACCAAGAGATTATAGTGACTGTGATGTCTTGGGAACACCCTTGGAATTCAATTTTGATCTAGAGATTCCTTGGGCTAACATGATCGTACGGGTGGTTCATTCAAGCCTTCTCCCATTTGGAACAACCTATGAATATTCTTACTAATAAGGGGGTTTTGTGTATGTGAACATAAAAATACGATTAGGACTTCTGAGAGTGGATAATAATATTGACTTCATATCTAATTTAAACGTTTCATTGACATAGTGTAATATACTAGGTAAATAAAGAATATAACAATTTCATATTTATTAATATTTGTGAATTAATTATTAAGTTTACTTTAAAGGGGTTGATATGTTCGATGACATAGACAACAATAGGCTTCTTGGAAATATTACGTTGTACACAATGTTGCGTTATACTAAAAAAAATATAAAAAATATATTTTAACTGGTAGTTATCGGCTAGACATTGTATTGGAGTGAATGGATAGACCTAACTAAAATATGAATAGACATTTTTGTTAAATATTTTTATATTTATCCAATTAATTTTAGAGTCATAAAATAAGAAATAATCCTATTTTAAGCCTAAATACTCTAATATTCATTAAAAGGACGATTTACCACCTTTTGAAGGTGAACCCGTGTTAAATCTAGTTTTTTTCAGTTTTATATTTTTTATTTGAAAAAATAAAACTCACATTTAGAATCGGGACATCAAAATTTGCATTGGGTAAATTTTTGTTGTTTTTCTGATAAAATTCATTTTTAATGAATAGTGATAAATAGTGTATTTTAATTCAAAACTGCCATTTAATTCAATATATTTATAAGGATATATTATCTATATAAAGAGTTCTAATGTTTAATTCTATTACGTTTTTAAAATTTAATCCAATGCTGGTCATTGGAAGTAATTTCACTTTGAAAATGGACATAAATAAGTGTCAATGTTTTGATAGTTGTAATTTATTAAAAACACGCTTTTTGTTTTGACAACGTGAATTAATTTAAAATTAATTTATTCCACTTATGTATTTTTAATTTGAAAAAATGGATTCCTTATTTGAAATCAGGAGGTCTAAATTTTGTAAATATGTAACTTTTATTTTTTGACATTATGAATATTTACTAATGTTAACATTTTATTTACCATGGTTAAAGTGTCAATATGGTAAATAAGGTTAAAATTAATATTAAATTAATATTAAATTACCATAAAATGTGTCATAATTATATTGGTTAATACATTTCTGACAATGGGAATCCTAGGGTCGATTTGGTGACCCCATGGTGCCACTTAAGAGTGATAATGACACACTATATTAATTAATTTAATGTAAAGACAGAAATGACATAAACATATATATTTTAGTAAGTAAATTTTTACATAAGGTTATATAACGTATACCGTTGACCATAAATATTCATTTGAAATATAAAAATATTTTCTACAAAGGTGTAATTTTTTTATAATTTTAGACATCATATAAATAAAATTATTTATGACACAATAATGATGCAGTTTTTACCTCATTATTGAACGATTTAAGTAAATAAGATTATAATGATTAAGAAAATATCAAAAACCTGTCCAATTCTTATTAGATGATTTTATTTCGAACATGAGTAATCTTAACTTTGGATTTAAAATTTTGTGGACATTTAGAAACCACAAATCATTATATAATAATATAATAGTTTTAAACATTCCTAAAGAACACCTCCTCCCCTTGTGAAAATACCTCCCATATAACCCATTCCATGCACTTATAAAGATCTTTTTCTCATCCAAACTCTTCGAAATTAATCTCCCGAAATACATATCTTCTTCCTAGAATCCTTACCTGAGGTAGAAGGTATTTCATGTAATCATTTTGGTTCAATCCAAAGGGTGATACCCAATTTAAATGTAACGTCTTCTCTTATGTTCTTTTCTTTTATTTTAAATCTCCAACACCTAAAATCTTTTTATTCATTTATTTTATAACAAATCATGTATCCTAAAAAACATGGTATTTGTTACGATATGGATTAAAACTACACATACACACACCTTCATCTAATAGACTATGAACATACTATTTTGGTGGACGACGAACTACTGCCTCACGTAAACAATGACGGTTCAATCTTCTCCTACAACCCCTCATGGTGGCCATTATAATGGAACTATATTTATATATGATATATATTATGTATACTTTTTCTCTATGTTTCATTACTTATTAGTTACAAAATTACTATTATGCTTTCCAATATTTATAAATACGATAATTTCATTTGAGGATTTGTTGTCAACCGACCCCTCAAGGTGATATGATTCGTTCATGACATACTTAGAACATATAAAGAATGGAATTAATGAAATTATGTTAAATATATATCATTTGATATTCTAATGGAATTATAATATACCTATTTATCTTTATGTTTTCATTCCATTAAATTTAAAAATAGAAATGAAAGATGTGTTCATGCGTACATACGACTTACCGTCTCAATGAAAGGTGCATTTCATTTCTTATCTCCAAATGTTAAGTAATATTATAAATATATAAATATACTGGAGATATATGATATATATTATATCTAAATCCCGAATATAATTATGTATATAATGTTCTTTTTACCACAAGAAAAACTTGTAATTAAAATAAGTTCATTTTCGACTAAAGAATCAAATATAGACAAAACGACCATTATTAACATAAATGATGGTATAATCTTAATAACATGGAAATCAGTGGTAAAAAATGAATAATAAACTTTAAAAGGTTTTTAAGAAACTATAAATTAAGTTTATAATATTATTCCAGAGATTAAAGAACGAACGTGTCATGCCAGACAAGATGTAAGGGGTTTCTTATCTCACTTTTAGTTCTATGAGATTTCCATTGGTCACCACTTATTTATTGAATGATGTGTAATGTGAACATATATTTTTTATATATTATCATGATTATATTTATATTCATTTTATTTTGTGCTTCATTTGGTGGTTACTAACTTTTGTTCATACAAGTCGATTGATTACAGTGGGGTAATGGATTTTCATCTTTCTATTTATACCCGTGAGATTCATGCTATATTTGCCACTATTTCCTTTTTTTGTGGTGGATGTAATTCCCATGATTGTAGTAGTGATGTAATATACTTTATTTCATGGGTATTTACATCTTCATTGAATTATACATCTTTTATCTGGTGTAAGTCTCCTTATGTTAACAAATCCCTAAGTGAACCTTTCACCCCCTTTAAAGATACTTCTTTTTGATAAGTCTTTTAATTTACATATTATTATGTTGGGATATGTTTTTATATATCATTATTTCTGTAATTTGTATTTACATGTGATGATATATCCCTTTCACTCCCGTATCTAATTTTCTTAATTTTAAGGTGATGCTGTTAGTGTGTCGAATTTCTATAAGGGAACTTCTTCACCTAATTTCAATTAATTGGGTTAAACATCTACTTCTAGATTATGTCTTGCTATGAATATGTGTGAATGACCTCTGATTTTGTATACCTAATTTCTAATTATATTTTGTGTATTTATACTTTTCACACATAATTATGTCATTTATTTTTCCTTAATATAATGATACTATCTTTATAAGGGATTTCATCTCTATTTACATTCCATTGAGACGTCATTGTTGATATGAAACAATTAATTTTTATATGGTGTATATACTGTCCTTGGAATATTTTATCAGGAATACCGTTATTCTCATTATATTATAAAATTTTGATTAAATATTTTTTCTCAATTATTTCTATTCAAACATATATCATTTAGTTAATAACTCCATCACTAAAATATTCTTTTAAGTATATATTATTGTAAATATTTTTCAATAATGTCCATGTTTTAAAAATGGATTTAAGGATTTATTTATATGGGCATTAATATTTTAAAATTTTAATATCGTAAAATGATTCATGTTGTTATGTGACGCGTTGATTCAAAAGTATCTTTATTAAATTTTGTAGATGGTTTTGAAAATCGTTTGACAAAGCATTGTTTGTTTAAATATCATGAAATTATATATTACGATTGGAATGGGGAAATTTTATATTTCCATTATGCTTGTGTTATGTGTTATGAATATGTTATGTTTATTGGGAATTGTTTACATATACAGGTGGTTTTGTGATAATCATAGGTTGGGTGATCTCGAGATAGCTCTCCAATGCATTGGGTCAGGTGACAGAGGTAGATGTTAAGGATTTTCATAAGAGATTTATGGAATATACTATGATGTGTATTCCAATGTAACTCCCTACATAACTGTGATAGATACAATGTATGTATGATATGTATTCCATATGTTACCTTTATGACTTATGATTTCTATTTCTTATTCATAAATAATATGATTTCCTCAGGTATGTTATGATTGAAAAGTATGGTTTCATTGATTTGTATTTATTTATGGGTCAATGTTTCCTTTCCTTATATTATAACCCTTTTGATCTTATTATGCTCATCCCATGTTTGAGTAATGTTTTCCATAGAACAAAAAGATTAATAGGGTCAAGGATGGGATAATGGAAATGTCATGTTGTCTAAAATAAGAAACTAGACATGTTTCTTTTTAAGAGTTTTTATATTAAAAAAATGGATACTAAGTGGTAACGTATATATGAAATTTTCAAGTTTATATGTAATAGTTATTGCCAAATTCTCTTAACATCTAAACCTATAAAGATCCTCACTGTGAATTATTATTTTAATTCAAAATTATGTAATGCTTCAAGGCCAGGTCCTTATAGTCGGTATCAGAGGTCGATGTACAAAACATTAGGGATTACGAGTATTACATAAACACATGGTTAGTCCCTATGTCTATAATTTCAGTTTATTCTATGTTTTATAAATTTTTTAGATCAAGGAAAGTCAGATAAAAATGGAATATGCAGGATCTTAAACAACATTAATATCTCTTCCTGATGACATGCTTGAAATAATTACTGCAATGTCATGTTCATATGATTGTGAAACTTTTTCTTTCCTACAAGTCACTTGTAAAAAGTTGTTTGAGATATCAAACAACTCCCCTATACCTCGATATTATCGTCGATCATGGGTTGTATTTAATAAAATTCTATTTTCTCAATATTCTCATATTTTCCAAAAAGTAAATATTATCAACGAATTTCCAAATATTTTACATAAAAAAATATTTTGAAGCATATTATGATTTTGAATAAGGTGTTAAAGAAGGAGACCCTTGGACACCATATTTGTATTTTTATTTACAATATAGTCTCTAATCTCATACTTATGGTATTTTAATAGATACATTAATGGAATGTTCTAACTCATATTTCGTTCGACTATTTTATAAAAATCATATTTTATCAGATGTTTAAAATGTATATGTCATACATGATTATTTTCAAAAATGGTTTTTTCGGTGGACACCAATATGACCCAATTTGTACAATGACTATTTTGATGATCAAAGAAAATGATTTTTAAGGAACTATAAATCATTATTAAAATTCATAAACCTTCTACCAACGTTAACAAGAGGAAGATGAAACCATATAGACACCATAATCATGGTATGATGTTCTTTCTATTGGGAATATGATTTTTTATCATATGGAGGTGACAAAAATGACAATATAGAAGATGTTGAGGTCTTAATATATTAAGATGAAAATTAAAGGAATAATAAATCCTTGGAGAATAAAACATTTTTGCGGTATTTTTTTAGTTTTATAAAAAGTACAACTCGTAATATGGTTGACGACCCGTCGTGTCCGGAAAGGCCATGGGAATCGGACCCACAACCGACCGGTGACAAGGGGGCATCACTTACCACTATCCTACATGATGTACCTCATTAGTATGACTTATTCATTTTAGTTAAATAATTTTTTTTGTGATCCAGAATTAGTTGATTTTGGGAAGATATTATTTATCAAATAGATATCGTTAATATTGGAAAATGATTTGGTGATTAACTGATAAATGTTAATTTAGAATATAATTTCTCTTTTGGAAACATTATCTGCTTATGTGAAATAGAATACTATGGGATCAAATTTATGGAGAAATGGTTGAAATTTTATTTTGGAAAAATCAATATTTTTATTGTAGACATATCACAATTTGGTTTATTTATGGAAATGATTAACCTATCCTGCTGAATATTGATTAGGTAAATTACTTTTTAGTTTGAGACTTTAAGAGTAACTAATGTTATTAGGAGATAAATGTTCTGATTTATCTTGGAACACTGTGTGATTTATTCTTTATGAGGTTCGGGTTTCAATCATAGTTTGGATTACATAGAAGAATTTAATCGACATTTGTTTATTGATTGGTCGTTGTTAAAATTTTAGTATTTTTTGTCAAATTTTGGAGATTAAGAGTAGTTTTTATAAAATATTATCATTTTTGGGGATTATCTGATCTTGTATTAACCATTTTGTTTTTGGTAAATATATAATGACAAGGGAAAATTGTAGATCATATTTTTTGAATAATGTTATTTTTATGATGTTGATTATAGCATTTTCAATGTGAACAAGTCATCTTGAATACTCATCGCTTGGTGAAAATATAAGTTTGTGGTAGAAATCTAGAAAAGTATGAAAGTCTACAAGAAAAGCTATTATTTTTCTTTATGTTATTATTCAAGATCTTAAATAAATTATTCAAATTTATGAAAATTAATTTAAAACAAAAACATTGTCAGTTATGTTTTCCTACTGGGGAAACAATTACTATTTAGCCCATCACATGTTTGTGATTTTCTGGTGGTTACCTTTTATTTAATCTTTATTTATATCAGTCTCCATAAAACCTTGATGGTTTTTTTCTCTTCTATAGATTTGTTTTCCTACATTGAATCCTAGTATGGGAAATCTTTGGTGAACTTTTTATTTTTCATTCTTTTTTTTAAAGTGATATTTTTATTGACAGTTTTTATGATGCAGGACATTCAATGATGCTTCCAAGCACAATTTTAAAACTTGTGAGGACGCAATTCCCAAAATGTGGGATGGATGTAACATCATAGGTAATAAAATAATATAACATTTTAATATTTATTAATTTAATATTAATTTTAATTTAAAGGGGATTATATGATAGATGGAATATCAAATAACAGGTTTCTTTGAAATCTTACGTTGCACACACCATTGAGTTATACTAAAAAATAATATAACAATATTATTTTAAATGGTAGTTAATGGATAGTATTTGTATTGGTCGGAATGTACAGAACAAAATTCAATATGAATATATGTGTTTGTTAAATGTTTTTACAATCATCCAACAAATTTTAGAGGACTAAAATAAACAAGAATCCGAATGTAAGCATAAATACAATAATATTCTTGAAAATGATGATTTACTACCTTTTGATGGTGAACCCTCTTTAAATATAGTTTTTTTACCTTCTATATCTTCTATTTGATAAAATAACATTCTTCTTTAGAATAGAGACCTAAAAATTTACTTTTGGTAAATTTTTGTTATTTGTTTGATAAAATTCATTTTTTAATGAATAGTGAAAAATAATTTTTTTAATACAAAACTGCCATTTAATCTAATATATTTATAAGGATATATTATCTTTTTAATTTTTTTTAAAGTGTGATTATATTACGTTTTCAACATTTAATCCAATTATGGTCATTGGAAGTAATTTCATGATGAAATTAGACTTTAATAAGTGTCTACCTTTTGATAGTTATTATTTCATAAAAACACACTTTTTGTTTTGATAGTGGGAATTAATTGTAAATTTATTTATGCCACTACTATGTTATGAATATAAAAAAATGGATATTATATTTGGAATTAGGAGTTACATATTTAGTAAATAGGTAAATTTTATTTTTACTCATTATAAAGATTTACTTCAGTATGTATTTTATTTACCATGGTTAAAGGGTAAATCTAGTAAATATGGGAAAAAAATAATATCATAATAAAAAAAATTACCATAACATATTTTCTAATCCTATTGGTTAATACTTTTCTGACCATGGGAATTCTTGGGTTGATTTGGAGACCCCGTGTAGCAACATAATAGTGATAATGAATGTTTATATTAATTAATATAATGTAATGGAAAAATTGACATAAACATAATTGTTTTAGTAAATAAATTTTAACATAGGTTTATATAAGTTATTCTTTGACTGTACATAATTATTTAAAATATAAAAATATGTCATGCATCATGGTATTTTTATTCTAATATTTATACCTCATGTAAATAAAATTAATTATGACACAATAATGATGTAGTGTTTACCTCATTAATGAATGATTTAAATAAATAGGATTATAAATATTAAAAAAATATCCAAAACCTATCTGATTTTTATTGGATAATTATATTTCTAACATGAGTGATGTTATATTCTACAATAATAATATTTGGGCCTTTATAAACATGAAGTCATTATATAATAATATAATTTTTTTTAAATATTCCTAAAGAACCCTTCCTCCCCATTATAAAAAGTTGTAACTTATAACCCATTCATTACACATCTAAAGCCCCTTAGATCATCCAACATCAACAAAATTAAGCACCCTACTGACATATTTTTCTCATAGAAGTATTATAGTTGGTAGAAGGTACTTCAAGTAATCCTTTTGGTTCAACCCAATGGGAGATACCCTATTTCAAGGTAACATCTTCTTTTAAGTTCTTTTCTTTTTATTTTACTTCTCCAACCCCCTAAAATATTTTTATTAATTTATATTATAACAACACAAGTGTACTCAATATACTAGGTTTTTGTTATGAAAATTATTCAAACTACACTTACACATACTTCTATCTAATGGGTAATGTACATTCGGTTTCTGTGCACACGACACTACTGCCTCACGAAAATGATGATTGTCCAATCATCTCCTACCACCTCTCATGGTGGCCATTATGATGGACCTGTATTTTTATATGATATTTATTATGTTTAATTTTTATATATTATAATGTGTGTTTTATTTACAATCATACCTTTATGCGTTCCAATATTTGTAAATATGATAATTTCATTTGAGGAAATGCGGACTACCGCCCCTCAAGGTGACATGATTCGTTCATGACATATATAGAACATATAAAGGATGGAGTTATTGAATTTAGGTAGCATATATATCGAATGATATTATGATTAATAATAATATACCTTTGTATCATTATATTTTCATTCCATTAAATATAAAATATAAATTAATGTAGCGTCCAATCGTACGTAAGGCTTACTGTCACCTTGGACGATGCATTTAATTTCTTATCTCCAAATTTTATGTAATATTATTAATATATACATATACTGAATATATTTGATATATAAGATATATAAATCCTGAATATAATTCTTGTGATAATAGAATTTTGACCACAAGAACAACTGGTAATTATATGATGTTCATTTCTGACTCAGGTACCAAATATCAACAAAACGACCATTATTAACTTAATTGATTGAGTAATGTTTATAACATGGTAATAAGTGTTATAAAAAGAATAATAAACATTAAAATGGTTCTCAAAAAATGAATAAATTATCATTATCTTATTATTCGATAGATTAAAGAACGAACGCGTCAATTCAGACACGAGGTAAGGGGTTTCTTACCTCACTTTTAATTATGGGAGATTTCCATTGTTCGCCACATATTTATTGCATGTAGTCTATTTTTTAAATCCACATTATATATATTATAATGACTCTATTTATATTCATGGAATTCATTGATTCATTTTTTGTTTATTTACCTTATTTAATACGATTCGATTGATTAGAATGTGGTAAGGGGTTTTCATCACAATTTTTATTCCTATGAGATTCATTCTATATTTTCAACTATTTCCTTTTGTATGGCAGACGTCCATCCCCTGATTCTATTATTTGTGTTATATACATTAATTTATGGGAATTTACATATTCATTGAATTATTCTTCTTTCATGGGGTGTATGTTTCGTATGTTACCAAATTGGTATGAGAACCTTTCACCCTCCACTTTATAAAAGACTTATTTTTGTTATGTCATTCAAATAACATCTTATTATATTGGGATATTTTCTAATATATCCTTATTGATGTAAATTTTATGTCCAAGTAATGATATAACATATTATCTCTCATCAATTGATTTTCTTGAATTTTCATGTGACACTATTAGGCTGTCGAATTTCTGTAAGGGTAATTTTTAACCCAATTTGAATTCTTTGGGTTAAACATAAACTTTATGATTATGTCGTGCTATGAATATGTGTCAATAAACTCTTATTTTTTTATAGTTAATATCAACTTATTTTGGTTATATTTATATTTGTCACATATAATTATATCTATGATATTTCCTTAATCTAAGGATACCATCATTATAAGGGATTTAATCTCAATTTACATTTAATTGATACTTAATTGTTGATATGAACCAATTCACTTTTATATATTGTATATACTATAATTTGTCATATTATATAATGAATACTTTTATTCTCATGATATTATAATGTTTTTACTAAATTATTTGTATTCAAGTATCTCTCATTTGGTTAAGAACACCTCAACTAAAATATTGTTTTAAAGATTAATTCTTCTAAATAATTATCATTAATGTCCATGTATTAAAAATGATTTTAAGGATTTATTTATAAGAACATTACTATTTTAAAATTTTAATTCCTGTAAATGTTTCAAGGTGGTATAGGATACATTGATTCAAAAATCTATTTATTAAATGATTTAAATGGTTTAAAAAATTGTTTGACAATGCATTGTTTATTTCAATATCCATGTATGATATATTGTGATTGGAACATGGAAATATTATCATTCCTTTATGAGTGTGTTATGTGTTGTGATTATGTTATTGTTATTGGGAGTTTTTTATGTATATGGGTGGTTCCATGATAATCATAAGGCGGGAGATCCATAGATAGCACTCTAATGCATTGGGTAATGTGACGGAGGTAAACATTAATGTTTCTCCTAAGAGATTTAGGGAATATATTGTGATTGGTATTCCAATTTAACTCCCTAAGTAGTTTTAATAGCTACAATGTAACACCACACGATTTTATGAAAAATATTCTTTTAATTTCATTAATGTCTTGTGTTGTATGCTACACCAAGATTACCTTGTGCTATATGAAACACCGTATTAGCTTACAATATACGCAACACTATTCTTGGATCATGTTACACACAATTTTGTTAATAGTTATTCTACGCAACATTGAGTATATATATATATATTCAATGTATAAATGAAATATGGTTGGATTCTGTTATACGCAACAACAAAGGAGTTGTGCACTACACGCAACCTTGACTTGGCTTGCATTACACACAATCGCGACCTTCCTCGATAGCGTGTGTTGTACGCAATACCGGGTTTTACTAAACAACGATATATTATTATAATATTGTTATGAACTAGCCGTTATGAATAGTGTTACCTAAATTCTTAATTTTATAACATTATTATTCATCTTACGCATTTCTAGAACATGGTATAAGAACAAAATAAATTTTTCATGTAAAATAAGTATATTTCAAAAAATGCAGTTTTGCCGCCTTTTGATGGCGCGCCCACTTTAAATCTAGTTTTTGACCTGTTTATAAGTTCAATTTGACAAAATAAAATTCTTCTTTTGAATCAGGATATAAAAATATACATTAGATAATGTTTTGATATTTTTCCGATAACTTTAATATTTTAATGAATAGTAAAAACCCGCTATATTTTAACTAAAAACAACTTTTTTCATCGCAATATCTTATGTGGTAAAATTATAATATTGAATGGTTTTAATTTTTAAATAGAATAAATTTTTACCATTTAATATATTGTATTTCATTAGCATTGATTTTACCTTGAATTCGTAGGTTAAATCAATTCAATCTTTTGCAATGTTTTTAAGAAAAACTCGTTTTCTTTCGACAACGGGATTAATTTTAATTTAATTTACGAATCTTTTGTGTATTGAATTTGGAAAAATGGATTAAATATTTGGAATAAGTGGGTCCAAATTATGTTAATAAGCTACTTTTTATTTTTGGGCATTGTGAATAGTAACTACGGTAAATTTTATTTACTATAGTTAAAGGTAAATCTGGTAATTAAGGGTAAATATAAGATTATAAAATTACCATAAAACTTTGAAAAATACTATTGTATGGCTAGAGGTAGACACATATAACCTAAGGGTCGGATTAGATTCATTTTATGGACTTTTTTCCATGAAAATAATTTAATTATTATTAAAACCAAAGAATGTGACAACATGTCACTTTGTTAAATCTTATAAGTATAATATTTTTAATTTAGTGATAAACTTCATGAAACTTAGAACATGAATAGTATAAAGAAAGATAATACAGTTATCTACATTATAGAAATTTATTTAGAATTTTTATAGATTAAATAATTATCATTTATTAGGACACAAAGATGAAGCAGTAATTGTCTTATTAATGAAATATTGACATAATTGATGTTATAAATATCCAAATAAATTTAATTCGAGACTTTTCATGACTTAAATTAATTTTATAGGTTAATATGACATGTTATTGTTGATATAAGTAACTTTTTTTGAACTTATCATTCTTTTATGATTTTCATAAAAATCATGTACCAAATAGTGTCAAAATTGACATAAATTAGTTTTTAAAACAAATATTATATTATTAATTGTTATTTAATTCCTAAAAATATAAGGTTCGGAAAAATGACTTAGATAAAGATAAATATATTAATAATAAACAACTTGGGGTTCGTTTGGCTTGTTATAGTAAGTTTATTAACCATATAGTGTAAGAAAACAAAAAGTCACGGTAAAACTTAAATTATTTAACTTAGAGTTAAATCTAATTGATAAGGTTAAAATAAAAACCTAAACTTTTCTAAAAACTATTGGATGAGATTATTTCGACCCATCCCCACTTTATCTTCGAAATAAGACCCTTTGGAACCATTATAATCCTAATTTGACCTTAATATAAAATAATATTTTGAGATTTTCCTAAGGTGCCCCTCTCCTCCCTTATAAAAGTTCACCTCCTCCCTCTCCTCCTCACACCAATTTGAGAATTCATGATCGGCCTACCCCTGCCATAATCTCTTATCCACTTCCCTAGTATCATCCTAGAGGTATTTTTATTCTTCAATGACCATCCTTAGTTCTTTAAGTGGAGGTTATGTGAAGGCACGTCAAAAAGAGGTAATATCCATTACCGATCTTTTTCAATTTCTTTTTTCTTCAACTTATTCTTATTTAGTAGTTTCATGATAAATTAATAACATCAGTATTTCTTATATACTGATATGTTAATTTAAATATGAAACAACTATAATTAACCTTCTATCCATCCTACCAAAAAAGGAAATCACCGCGCGTGCGTACGTACGGAATATCATCTCCACGCTGTGGTGTAATCTATTTTCCACCACCACCATACTTGGATAGGTATAATGGTGTAAAGAATGACTATATATGACTATTATATTGTGATATGGATTCCTTAATAGTATACATACACTCCAATAAAATTCCACGATCATAGGAACGATATCATCACTCGTGCGTACGTACGGAATACCATCTCCACGATGTGATGCGACTCGTTCTACATGATTTTAATTTAATAATGATTATATAAATGAATTGAATGAATGAATATGATATATATTGCACTAATAACATTCTGGAAATAAGTTATCTATAACCTAAAGATAACAATAAGAATTTATTCGACAAAATACGAATAAGAATAAAAAGTTATAAACACCCGAATTACAAGTAGCAACGTAATATTACTACTAAGAAGCTAAGAAAATGACCATATATGATATCATAAAAATAAGTATGATTTTGGAATAAGTCAATAACATTATTTAAATCATTATAAAGGTGGTTCGGACACTTACGAAGCAAAACGGACCTAAGGTAAGAGAAATATCACAATCTCCTTTTTATCTGAGATTGTTTATACTTTGGTATTTACTGGGGTGTATTTTATCATCCACATACATGTTTACTCAATATTTAATATTGTTTCCATCCACCTAAAATTTCTTAAATCCAATTTTACCCTTCTTTGAGTTTTTAGTAAAAGATATGAAAGGAATCTTTTGTCGTTTTTCATACGATGTAATTTTTGACTTTTCTGAAAAAAGTACGGGAAGATTGTTTTTTTACTTATACGGCATGAATGGATTTTTAAAACATTATTTACAAGAATCATCCTTTACAAGTTTTAATGTTTATTTTTAATCAACTTCTTTTAGTTTATAATTGTATGACATGTTAAGAAAGGAAAAGTGTTTTTGAAGTATAAAGGATATTTTCCTCAAAAATGGAGTTCAAGTGTTTTATCAAAATTATTTTCCATCTAAGATAATAAAGGGTTCTGTTTTTATCCCTATTATTACATTTATTTGATTATGTTGTGATGGAATTATTTTTATGAATTCCATTATCTTATCTAAATTGTTTTATGATGTCACAATGTTTAAGATTCCCATTTTTATTACATGGGTTATGCTATGATGTATGGATTATGATTTTGTGGCACACATAAGAATGGTATCATTATGAAATGGGTGGGACCTATATCTCCCCCCAATTCATTGGGTAAATATTTTATATCTCATGAGATAGACATGGCTGGAACGGTAGGTTATACCGGTTCAGTGAAACAGGACTGAAACGAGGGTGACTCGGTTCAGAAATGGACTTTGTCCACTAAGATTGTCTTGGAAATGAGTCTTGACTAATAATATATGATTATATATGATTATGTGTGTATTCCAAAAAGTTTCATGTTTTATTTTATGATTATTGGGACTTCATTTCACTACTATGATTTATCCCATGTTATGAAATTATGCTCTCTTTTTCATGTTAAGATTTCCAAAATGTTATGTTCTTATGAAAATGTTGTGATTGATATTTATTTTGTTTACCCTTACTGAGCATTTGAGCTCACCCTTTTATGTTTTCTTTTCCCCAGGATATAAAGAAAGGTTTTAGTTAAAAAAAGGAAGATATTAATGGGATATGTTGAAGATATTTCACCACGATTAAAAGATTATATTCCGAGTTTCCAAAGACACTAAACTATTACGATCCTTGTGTGTGTGTTTTTGTTATGTACTAAGTATTCTGCAAAAGTAATGTAATTTCCATGTACGTCAAGATTAGGGTCTCTACAGTTGGTATCAGAGGAAAGGTTTAGTCAACCTTTGGAAACTAGTATGCGAAAACGTTAGTGAGATCCCTAGAGATATTTCTAAAGTATGTCTAGGGATGTCCCTAAGGATAAGTATACGTATAGGATACATCCCTAGAACTATGGTAACGATCATAGAATTTAACCTATGATATTGAGGATACTCCCCCTTTATTATGTTGTTTTACCTAGCATGATTTTTTACTATCACACTATTCTTTTTGGGTTTTAGACGATGGCTGGAACGCGAAGGAACCGTGTTGATCAATGTAATGGAAAATGCAATGATTGTCCTCCTGAACAAACAAATGTTATTGGAGATGGAGTGAAAAATATTACTTCTATACTTACACAAGCTATGAATCATTCTGGACTTCCAAATGAGCAGAGAAGGGAACAACATTCTATTGAGTCCTTCATGAGGCAACGTCCACCTTCTTTCAGTGGGTCTTCTGATCCACTTGTTCCTGAACAATGGATCAGTACCACTGAAAAGGTATTTTCAGTTCTTCAATGTTTTGAAGATGATAAATTCATCTTATCAGTATATCGTTTGGAAGGTGAAGCTGATCAATGGTGGAATCTTATCAAGAATATGAGGCAAAGAGATGAAATTGAGTCCATGGAATGGGATGAGTTCAAGAACTTATTTTTCAACAAGTACTTCCCTCGTATTCTTCGAACAAATATGGAGAAGGAGTTTCTTGATCTAAAGAAAAAGGATGATGAATCTGTTGGTATATACGAAGCGAATTTTACAAGGCTTGCAAGGTATGCATCTGGATTTATCATCCAACCTGAAAGTAAAGTTGATCGATTCTTCAGTGGATTAAAACCAAATCTTCGAAGGGAATTAGCTATAAGAGACTTCAATAGCTATGAAAAAATTGTGCGTTGTGCTATCAAGGTAGTAATGGAAGATGGTGTTACTTATCCATTTCATAGTTTTGACAAGAAAAGAAAGATGGAGTTCAAGGAGAAATCTCAGAATAATGGTGAAATGAAGATGAATGTTTCCTTATGCTCAATGTGTGGAAAGAAGCATGGTGGATATTGTCTTAAAGGGACTAAAAATGCTTTAAGTGTGGAAAATAAGGTCATCGAGCATCTGAGTGTCGAAGTAATGAAAAAAGGGTTTCTAATGATGTGAATAAAGAAAAGATAGCATAGAACGCACCAACAACACTTCAATACTTCAAGTGCAATGAAATGGGGAATTATGCTAATAAATTCCTTAATCCAAGGGTTAGTGATGATCGACATGAGCAACCGCTTAAGTCAAAGGACAAAGGGAAGTCACATTCGATCACTATTGGCGATGTTGGATATGACAATGATGTGGTGGAATGATTAAGTGTTTATGTAAAGGGATTCCAAAATAATGTTTTATATAGTATTGTGGAATATTGGAAGATTTATGTTTTGGTCTATTGTGGTTTTCAATAATTTTATGGCATCGGTAACCATGAAAAGTGATTGAAATATTTTTGGAAAACAGATGATATGCACATAATGAAGGGATAAAGAGAATCTAATATGCTTGATAGTGTTCATGAGCTCATGATTGATATAAGGACTAAGTGATATCATGGTTTGACAATATTGAATTTTGAGGATTTTGGTGTGTGGAAAGTGTTAACTTTTAACTGCATTCATGTATTCACTATGGTTCAATGGGTATTCATTTTTCAATAGAATACATGATTAAGGCCTTCTAATGTTTGGAATGTGACCAACAAGACTTATCTTATGATATATGGGGATCAACGATGGTACTAAATCTATGGTAATCGTTTTCACTATATTATAAGAGTGGACTATAGTATTATGGATAAGCCTAAAGATTGGAATGGATTATGTTGGACATAAGTTAGTATTGTTTAAGGATAAAACTTTTTTTTTGATATTGTTGATGGGATGTTATAGTAATATAGCTTTAGAAAAAGGACAACCTGCCGGACGGGCTCCAACCCATCGCGTCAGACATGGCTGTGGGAATCGAACCCACAACCGAAGTGCGACTGGCCTTTATCGCCTACCACTGGCCTACAAGAAGTCCCTGGTTAGTTGAACTAGTATTATTTTATTTAGCGGTATGATATATGAAGTATAAGTTCATTTTTGGAACCATATACGATTAATCTAACCATAAGATGAACTTATACCTTTTGCTATCCTTTTGTTTGAAATAGATGGAATTACCCATCATTATATCACATGATCTTCTAACACATCACGAATAACAAATTCCACTTCATTTCATTAAGGGATGAAGTGGAAATTGTTCAATTCACGAACAACAATGAGATTGTACCAAAATCATGAAAGTATTTCTTTTAATTCATCACCTTTAGGGAAATGATCTTGAAAACCAAAAATGCTGTCCTAGATCCCTTATATCCGATGAATTAGATGGTACCTTAGATCATCACAAATCAATAGCTTTGTGATTGTTGGATTTTTCATAGCCATGTTCTCTACCAATCTCCATTAGAACTTGATGGTTAGATTTTTCATCTATATCCATATTTTCACCTATGTTCTCCTACGTGGAAACCCAGTGATGAGTTAATTTGGGTAACTGTTACATTTTATACTTTAGTTTTTAAAGTCATGTTTTGGTATTCCTTTTTACGATGTGGGTTTCTATTAAACAAACATTCGAGTAGTAAACCATTTATAACCCCGACGAATTTCGAGGGAGAAATTCATTTTAAGGGGGGTAGAATGTAACACCCCAAGATTTTATGAAATATATTATTTTAATTTCATTAATGTCTTGTGTTGTATGCTACACCAAGATTACCTTGCGCTATACACAACACCGTATTAGCTTGTAGTATACGCAACACTATTCTTGGATCGTGTTACACACAATTTTGATAATAGTTATTCTACGCAACATTGAGTATATATATATATATATATTCAATTTATAAATGAAATATGGTTGGATTCTGTTATACCCAACAAAAAAGGAGTTGTGAACTACATGCAACCCTGACTTGGCTTGCATTACACGCAATCGCGACCTTCCTCGATAGCGTGTGTTGTACGCAATACCGGGGCTTACTAAACAACGATATATTATTATAATATAGTTATAAACTGGCCGTTATGAATAGTTTTAACTAAATTTTGAATTTTATAACATTATTATTCATCTTACACATTTCTAGAACATGGTATAAGAACAAAATAAATTTTTCGGGTAAAATATGTATTTTTCAAAAAATGCAGATTTGCCACCTTTTGATGGAGAACCCACATTAAATCTAGTTTTTGACATGTTTATAAGTTCAATTTGACAAAATAAAATTCTTCTTTTGAATCAGGATATAAAAATTTACATTACATAATGTTTTGATATTTTTCGGATAACTTTCATATTTTAATGAATAGTAAAAACACGCTATATTTTAATTAAAAACAACTTTTCTCATCGTAATATCTTATGTGGTTAAATTATAATATAGAATGGTTTTAAATTATAAATAGAATATATTTTAACCATTTAATATAATGTATGTCATTAGCATTGATTTTACCTTGAATTCGTAGGTTAAATCAATTCAATCTTTTGCAATGTTTTAAAGAAAAACCCATTTTCTTTCGACAACGGGATTAATTCTAATTTAATGTCTACATCTTTTGTGTATTGAATTTGGAAAAATAGATTCCATATTTGGAATCAGTGGGTCCAAATTATGTTAATAAACTACTTTTATTTTTGGGCATTGTGAATAGTAACTACGGTAAATTTCATTTACTATAGTTAAAGATAAATCCTGTAATTAAGGGTAAATATAAGATTATAAAATTACCCTAACACTTGGAAAAATCCTATTTGATGGATAAAAGTAGACCTATATAACCTAAGGGTCCGATTAGATTCATTTTATGGACTTTTGTCCATGATCATAATTTAATTATTATAAAAACCAAAGAATGTGACAACATGTCACTTTCTTAAATCTTATAATTATAATAATTTTAATTTAGTGATAAACTTCATGAAACTTCGAACATGAATAGTCTCCAGAAATATAATACAATTATCTACATCATAGGAATTTATTTAGAATTTTTAGGGATTAAATAATTATCATTTATTATGACACAAAGATGATGCAGTAATTGTCTTATTAATGAAATATTGACATAATTGATGTTATAAATGCCCAAATAAATTAAATTTGAGACTTTTTATTACTTACATTAATTTTATAGGTTAATATGACATGTTATTGTTGATATAAGTAACTTGGTTAGAACTTATCATTATGTTATGAATTTCATAAAAATCATGTACCAAATAGTGTCAAAATTGACATAAATTAGTTTTTAAAACAAATATTATATTATTAATTGTTATTTAATTCCTAAAACTCTATGGTTAGGCCAAATGACTTAGATAAGGATATATATATTAATAATAAACAACTTGAGGTTCGTTTTTCTTGTTATAGTAAGTTTATTAACCATATATTGTAAGAAAACAATAAAACACGAAAAAAGTTAAATTATTTAACTTAGAGTTAAGTCTAATTGATAAGGTTAAAATAAAAACCAAAACCTGTCTAAATCCTATTGGATGAGAGTATATAGACCCATCCCCACTTTAGCTTATAAATAAGACCCTTTGTAACCATTATAAACCGAATTTGACCTTAATATAATATAAAATTTTGATATTTTCCTAAGGTGCCCCTCTCCTCCCTTATAAAAGGGCACCTCCTCCCTCTCCTCCTCACACCAATTTGAGAATTCAAGCTCGTCCAAACCCTGCCAGAATCTCTTCTCCACTTCCCTAGTATCATCCTAGAGGTCTTGGTCTTCTTTAATGACCATCCTTATTTCATTAAGTGGAGGATAAGTGAAGGCACGTCAAAAAGAGGTAATATCCATTACCGATCTTTTTCAATTTCTTTCTTCTTCAACTTCTTATTCTTTAGTTGTTTCATGATAAAGTAATAACATAAGTATTTATTATATACTGATATGTTATTATAAATATGAAACAACTCTAATTAACCGTCTATCCATCCTACGGAAAAAGGAAATCATCGTGCGTGCGTACGTACGGAATACCATCTCCACGTCGTGGTGTAATCTATTTTCCACCACCACGTTACTTGGATGGGTATAATGGTGTAAATAATGACTATATATCACTATTATAGAGTGATAATGATTCTGAAATAGTATACATACACTCCAATACAATTCCACGATCATAGGAACGATATCATCACTCGTGCGTACGTACGGAATACCGTCTCCACGATGTGATGCGACTCGTTCTACATGATATTCATTTCATAATGATTATATAAGTGAATTGAATTAATGAATATGATATATGTTACACTAATAACATTCTGTAAATTAGGTATCTATAACATAAAAATAAGAATGAGAATTTATTCGACAAACCACGCATAAGAACAAAAAGTTATAAACACCCGAATAACAAGTAGCAATGAAATATTACTACTAAGAATCTAAGAAAATGACCAGATATGATATCATAAAAATAAGTATGATTCTGGAATAAGTCAATAACATTATTTAAATCATTATACAGGAGGTTCGGACACTTACGAAGCAAAACAGACCTAAGGTAAGGGAAATATCACAATCTCCTTTTAATCCGAGATTGTTTATACTTTGGTATTTACTGGGGTGTATTTTATCATCCACATCCATGTTTCCTCAATATGTAATATTGTTTCCATACAACTAAAATTGTTTAAATCCAATTTTACCCTTTGTTGAATTTTTATTAAAAGATATGAAAGGAATCTTTTGTCGATTTTCATACGAGGTATTTTTTGACTTTTCCGAAAAAAGTACGGGAAGAATGTTTTTTTTACTTATACAGCATGAATGGATTTTTAAATCATTATTTCCAAGAATATTCCTTTACAAGTTTTCAAGTTTATTTGCAATCAACTTCTTTTAGTTTTGAATTGTATGACATGTTAAGAAAGGAAAAGTGTTTTTGAAGTAGATATGATATTTTCCTCAAGAATGGAGTTCAAGTGTTTTATCAAAAAAAATTTCCATCTAAGATAATAAAGGGTTATGTTTTTATCCCTATAATTTCATTGATTTGATTATTTTGTAATGTAATTATTTTTTTGAATTCCATTATCTTATCTGAATTGTTTTACGATGTCACGATGTTTAAGATTCCCATTTTTATTACATGGGTTATGCTATGATGTATGGTTTATGATTTTTTGGCACACATAAGAATAGTATAATAATGAGATGGGTGGGACCTATATCTCCCTCCAATTCATTGGGTAAGATTTTATATCTCATGAGATAGACAGGGCTGGAACGGTAGGTTATACCGGTTCAGTGAAACAGGACTGAAATGAGGGTGACTCGGTTCAGAAATGGACTTTGTCCACTAAGATAGTCTTGGCAATGAGTCTTGACTAATAAGATATGATTCTATATTATTATGTGTGTATGCCACAAAGTTTCATGTTTTATGTTATGATTATTGGGATTTCATTTCACTACTATGATTTATCCCATGTTATGAAATTATGCTCTCTTTTGCAGGTTAAGATTTCTAAAATGTTATGTTCTTATGAAAATGTGGTGATTGATATTTCTTTTGTTTACCCTTACTGAGCATTTGAGCTCACCCTTTTATGTTTTATTTTCCCCAGGATATAAAGAATGGTTTTAGGTAAAAAAAAGTAAGATCTTTATGGGATATGTAGAAGATATTTCACCCCCATTAGAAGATTATATTCCGAGTTTCAAAAGACAGTAAACTATTACGATCCTTGTGTGTGTGTTTTTGTTATGTACTAAGTATTCCGAAAAAGTAATGTTATGCCAATGAACATCAAGCTTTGTGTCTCTACATACAATGTATGTATGATATGGATTACATAAGTTACTATTATGATTTATGATTTCTATGTGTTATATATAAATCTTATGATTTAATGAGGTATGTTTTGATTGAAAATTATGGTTTCATGGATTTGTAATTATTTATCGGTTAATGTTTCCTTTCCATATTTTATAGCTAGTACTATGATTTTTATGCTCATACCATGTTTTTGAAATGTTTTCCACAGGACATAGAGATGAATATGATCAAGAATGAGATCAATGAAATTTCATGTGGTTTAAAACATCGAACTAGACATGTTTCTTTTTAAGAGTTTTTTTAAATGGATAACGATTAGTAGTGTCTACATGAAATTTTCAAGTTGATATGTAATAGTTAGTCCACAATTCTCAAAAACTATAAACCAGAAAAGACCATGAATGTGAATTATTCCTTTAATTTATGATTATGTATTTTTTAAAGGCCAAGTCCTTATACCTAGGATATGTTATATAGCCTGGGTTGATACCATAGGTTTTTGTTTGGGGGATTTTATAATTCCTAGGGAATAATTAGTTTCTTATGGGTACCAATAGTTAAAATCTACTGAGTGTAACTACCATTCACATGGCATTGATTTGGAAGTAGTGGACTATTATCTGAAGTTTTGGATACATTATCTCTTCTATGTGAGATTTTTCATATATAAAAACTATTGGAGGCTATTATATATCTTCTATCATTGTATCTTGAATCATTATAAAATCCATTTGGTGGATTATATGAAAATGTTTTACAATTATATGGATCATTCGATAGTGAATTTTAATATTGGTATAGATTCTCTCAATAAAAACATCCTAATCCGGGAGATCGACCTTTAGTGGAGGAATGATGTTTGTGATATTTTTATATAATGTTTAGTAGATGAATCTGATGATTTAGGGGTGTTGAAAAGTCCCTAATCGGTTTTCACATTGACCTATGTGGTCCGAGTAGACAAAATCTAAGATTTCGATCTTGAATATTCTTAGTGATGTGTGAAATGTTGGAATAAAGTGTGTCATATCTAGATACCTGACTATATATGAGTTTGGGATGATCATCTATCCTTGGTATAGTTAACACACATTACTAGATTACATGAATCATACTTTTTCTTTTGCACTGATTGATTATATATATTTTTTATAATCCATTTTATATTTTAGGATTAATAATTAATTCATTATTCATTTAAAAAATATGAAATTAATTGAATATGAATTACAACAATGTGTAATTTATTTTTAAAATACAAAATATTCCCAATGATTATAGTATAAAAAAATATACACTTTAATCATAAATATATATCAATGAAATAGTTAATATAATATGAAGAATATTATCAAATCATCAAAAAAACATTTGGAAAATAATGTAATATAAATAATAGAAATCACATTCTCAGATAAACATAATAAATACTACATAATTTTATTTTACTATAATACATTATACATAGCATTTTCAAATGATATTTCTGACTGATAAAATATGTTCATAGATTATGATAAAACATTTGTAAATTAAATGATCTATAATATAAGAAAATTGAAAATAATGGTGTTATATTATATTAAAAATGGTTCTTAACCATTCATCATTTCAGTCCTGTAATGTTTTTAATGGTATTACATTCAACATGTAACAAATTTTTGAATATAAAAATATGTATCATACTATGATAACATTTATAATATAAAAATATACTTATTGTGATTATATAAAACTCAATATAAATTTTTTTAGTTATAAAAATATATATTTAAAAATGATTCATGAATAATTTAAAAGATATTTGATAGAACAATTTAAAAAAACTATTATACATGAATAAATATTTTAATGAAAATCATGCAATATATACAACACTGGTAATTTTTTTATTAATTATTTTTTATATATGTAAAAATAAATAAATTATTTTATAATTTAAATTATATTATAAACGTAAAATTATAAATATATTCATTGGAAATATTTAATGTTAAATCCAACCAACCATAAACAATTCATGTTTTCAATATTTTATGTATCACTCGCTGATGAATATAACTAATTGTATCCCTAAGATATACATGTGTGGTAGTATAATTCATAATGAGATATGAAACTTAATAAAAAATTTATTATGTGGAATCTCATATTTTCGTTCATAATGGGTTGTAAAGAGATTGTCAATCAACCAATGTATATCCCCTGAGAGTTTTTAACCGAGTGTGTGGTAATGACCACTTATTATGAAAAAAGTGAAGATCGAGTTAACACACGACCAACCTTTTCCATGTTTTTTATGATTAGGTTCATTTATTCTAAATCCTATATCATATTTATATTATTTAATTGTTATTTAAATACTTGGAAACTACACACTCTATACATAATAATAAACTTAGTATGTTCTCCTCTATTGAAAATTTTCATGTGGGTGTCAAATATATTTTATGATTATTAATCCCAAAAAATAAATTAGTTTTACTATGATAACAACTAAATAAATGCAATATAAAATAGTCATATATTATATATCATTTTAATCAATTGATTAATCTCACAGTGATCACACAATCCTAGAACCCAAAAGGTGTAGTATATTTGGAGATTGGATTTATAAACCAGTTGTTACATATTATTACTCGAACATTTCCCATGAAAATATCTATATCAAATTTCATTACACACGTATTCCTACACATAAATTTTTTATAATTTTTTAAAAAATGAGTGACCATAAATTTCTAGTAAGGGAGATCAAATTAATGTTTTATAAAAGGCATGATCATAAGAATATTAGGAAACAGATACATTGGAGAAATAACTGGTTAAAAGGCTATTAAATCATATTATCAAATCATATGAAATTATAGAAAATTATATATCTAGAAAGAGGCTATATATAAAAGGTCTTTCACATAATAATATAACATAATACATGGTGTATGAACATTTAATAATTATCATAATTCTTATGGTCATAACATCATGAATTTTTCTTATTTAGAAATATAGGTTATCCCAGAACAATTTCGACATCATAAGCACTATATATCATCACATTATATTTAAGTCAAATTATTTTAAATAATAACCTAGAAAATTAATTAATTAAAACAATTTACATAGATGAGAAAAAATAATTGAGAGGATTGTAGTTATTCTAAAAAATAAATTTTTTTAAAAAACAATAAATCTATAAAAGAATAATTATTTTGTGTAATAATAAAAATCACATTTAAAATATGGAATAAATATAATTTTATATCCCCATTTGATAGAAAAAATATATCTTATAATACCATCATCAAAGAAGAATTATTAAGACTCGTGGAAAAGTGGTATGACAAAAAAACCCATAAAATTGTATTAATGATTGAATATATAGACTTTACAAGAATACAAATTGAATGGCTTTGAAAATATCATTAATTTCATGAAGTAATATGTGAAAATAATATCTTGGGGATGTTTCCACAACATTTAAAATAATTCTTGATGAAAAATATGAAACATATCTCAAGGAATTGAAATTATGATGTAGAACCCTTATATAATATCATGGCTTAATTGATATATTCTCTAGAATCCTGGATAATAAAATTATATTAAAATAATAATTTAATAAGAACATATTTCATATTTATTTTTTTTACTTTTAACTAATTTTTTATTATCTCTAATTTATTTAAATAAATTTATAGTCTGGTATGATATTTTTGAGGTCACACATTTCATCATTTCCAAAACAATATGTTACAAGTTTATGTTTAAAGGATACATTAAAATGGTTCCATAAGAACAAAAATATTAAATATAAATTTTTTATCTCATTCTATATGTAATAAAGTTTAATACGCACTCAATTTCATTCTATCTAAGTATTTTTCACTGTTATGATTGTATATGATAGTTAAATGGATAGTAAATTTTGGATTTTAATTACTTCGGATTGATGACTATTATATTATTACATAACCATAATATTTAAATTATATTAATATTAATATTTTATTCAATCAATAATAAAATTTGATTTACATCCATGTAGGAAAAAAGTTTAAGAAATAAATTTCATTCCATTCGGTCGTGTAAAACTTCCACAATTTGCGATGCTTTACAAAAATATCAATTAAAGATAAAAATAGAAATATTAACATTTAATAGTGATAAAAATATTATTGTAATTTTATTTTTTAATGATACTTTTAAATATTAATTTTTTGTAATATTTTTATTGATGAATTGAAATTGAATGTCCCCAATTTTGAAATACCCACATTTCAAAGTGATAATGACTTATAAAATGGGTTTTATGAGGGAAATTTGGAATATATTATAAATAAAATTTAGATATAGTGATAATAACATGAATATAATATAATTTTATTATATTATAAATATTTTTCATGTGTTTTCAAGTAATATAATAATATATAACGAAAGAAAAGTCATAATTAAAAAACCATTGCTTCGACAAAGTAATGGGTTTTGAAAAGGGTATGATTAGACATAATTCATTGAATCATATATAAAATAGATCAAATGGAGGATAATATTTGTTATATATATAAGAATCGATGAATATAATTATTTTTAAAATTGATCATGAAATATCAATCTAAAAAAAATTAAAGGTTAAATAATAGGAACTATTACCCCTCTCTTGAGCCACATCCTTTAAATTTAGGATAATGACTTTAAAAGAGTGTTGATTTTATATACTATATGATTTGAGGTATAGGGGTGTTTTGAAAGATATAATTTTTTTAGATATTCATAAATGAAAAATATTTTGTGAGTGAGGTTGAATTGGTAGAGGATGTTTGTTTATACAGTCAGGGGTATATTTTTATTTTAAGAATATATTTTATTATTTTAATATTTTGGCCAATAAATCATGAATAGTTATGATTTAGTTAATGTTATTTTTTTATTATAAAAAATTATGTTATTTGACCTTACAACCAATAATAAATCATACGAATTGACATAACAAAATCATTAATGGTAAACAATCATATGAAGTTTTTTTATTAAAAAAAATAAAAATTGGATTCATAATTTGAAGAATTTTTTAGAAATTTGACTAAATATTTTTATAGTTAATGTTTTTAATCCATAAAAAATTTGGTCAACTTTATTTTTCTATAAATTTATAAATCTTTCTTAAATAGTTTTTATGTCATAAAATCGATAGTAATTTCAAAAAATGGTATTTTATAAATCACTCATAAATCAAAAAAATATAGAAACATATCAATAATTTACCTTAAGATAATTTATAATTGTTGATTCAAAATATAACTTACTTTTTATAAACGTAAAAGTTTTGAATTAATAATTTTTTATTTTAAATTAGTTCAAATAAATACATGAGAAACAATTTATTTAGAGTAAAAACTATTACTATGGTTATTAGTATTATCATTTAAATTTTCTGTGATACATTTTTTATCACATGATTCATAATTATGTATTTATAGTTATATACATATAAATATATAATTTTTTTTCAAATTTGGTATAATTTTTCAACTAAAAACATTATTGAGAAAATAGTTTTAGTGATATAAATTTTATATACAATGATGAAAATTAAATATCAATGAAAAATTTTCTATTATATGTACAACATTGTCAGAAAATTATATCCATTTGGATAATAATTCATTATAAATTGTAAGAGTCAAATTAAATATATATATATATATATATTATTTTATTTTATTAAAAAACATGTTACATAACATTTGAATAAGAATATTTTCGGTTAATAAAATATGCACATAGAATATGACAAGAATGATTTAAATATTAATGATTTATAATGTGACAAAATAATGCATAATATGAAATACTTTATTTTATAAATGAAAATTGTCAACTAAACATATGTTTCACATAAAATTTTATATGGGATTAATTTAAATATAAAATAGATTTGTGAAATTTATAACTAGTATCTTATTTTTTTAACAATAGATTATAATAACATAATTACTCTGAATAAATTAAAATTTAATTTAAAAAAAATAGTTATAAAACTACATATATTACATTTTTTGAATATAATAAATTTTATTTTATATATCCATTTTAAAAAATCATTCTACTTAAACTAATATTTTTATGAAAAAATTGAAATAAAAACAAATTAGGGGATAAATATTTCTATAAATGTGGTCATTAGTTTGTTAGAAATAAATAAATTCATTTATAATATAAATTAATATTATAATAAATAAATTTTATTAAAATAATCACTAGAAATTTTGAATGATATAGAATAATCGTTGAGAGGATTATAAGAATGGTTCCATGCACTGGAAGAATGCAAATTTTTATTCATTGAAGCCAAACATGCTAAATTTGAATTCATGAAAAAAAATATTAGAGAGAATGAATATTTGTTATAAAATAAGATAAAATTTAATGAGGATCATGATGAAAAAATATTAATTTATTTTGAAAATAAGTTCAATACTTTTAAGGATAATAATAATATCATAAAAAGGAAATTCATTGATCTTGGGATAAATATTAAAAATCAATAATTTGTTTTATGTTAGGTGTTGTAAAATATTAATAATGTATTACTACCTTACATTGATTAAAGGAAGACTTCTTTTTAAAGACATTTCTCTACTTCCAAAAACTCTTTAGATCGTCTAATGATCTATATTATTCTTCCATAATGGAAAATATTCCATTCTTGTCTATAGGTAAATCTTATACTGGGTTTATTTTCATAGACCAAATATGTTTCAGTTCTAAATCAATATATAAATTTATGTGGAAGAATGAAAACAATCCTACCACTATATCCTAAATGATGGGGTATAATATTTTTAGTAGCTATTCTCCTTCATAATCCCATATAATAGAGGAAAATTCTCCAAAACAACATTTTTATACATCTACAGTAAATTACGTTAAAAGAATTTAAATTTAGTTTTTTTGAATACTACCTTTTATGTGGAATATTTGAGACAAATGATTAGATATATTGATCTAATATTTCAACCACTAAATATAAAAAAAATATTATATCAAGGGTGTGTGGCATGTTAATGAAAATTATAAAATATCTGTGGAAAAATATATCAATATCAAGTTGATTTGATATTATAGAAAACATATATGATGATATTCTCAACAAATGAGGTCATATAAAATCATAATAGTGAAAATAATATAATATTGTATATAAAATAAATTTGAAGAAAAAACAGAAAAATATTTTGAATGCTGGATGGATTTATTTGTGAGAATTATAAGATAATGATAATATAATAATATTTCCAATAATTTAGGAAATAAATATAATGATTCAACAATAGAATGATGTTGGACGATAAAATCTCTTAATAGAAAATATTGGAAGTTCATGATAGGGGATAAAAATGGGAATAGTTTTTGTCATTTTTTTCATCAATAAGAGGAAATCATATGAACACTTATAGACATTATATGAGTATGTGATTAAAAAAAGAATAAAATTGGTGAAATATCAAAATGAAATGAAAAAGGATTGAACTAGTTAAGAACACTAATGAGATTCCATATATAAAATCCAAGGAACCTGAGTAAGCATACAAATAAATCATCTTATTTTATAAGGTTGGACTTGAAAATGACTAGAAAATATAATAACCATAGTAATGGTATGTGAAATATTTAATTGTAAAATTCCACCTGAAGAAAAAGTAAAATCTATTTAGTGGTTTCCAATATATGAAATCCTTGAAAATAATGAGGTGTTATATAGGAGGTGCAAGAAAAATAGTAAATAATAATATAATTTCTTATCAATTATAATAGCAAATAATATATCTTGATGAATATAATTAATAAAAATGTGATGAAAACTATTTGATGATGTTGCACTGCTATTTATTACCTTAAACCTTCTAATTATTTGTTGAATTTTGTAATTTGTGTATTCGGATAAGTGAAGATATATTAATATGAAAGTATTCCAAAATTATATCTCAGTAAATTAGTATTAATTTATTCATCTTAAAAAATATACTACCATAAAATGAAATATACTGATATTATTTTGTGTTCATATCAAATAATGTTTGGAAAATGGATAACATTGTTTTTTAAATGACACCAATTTATCATCTACAATGATCATGTCTCAGATAAACTTTTTTAATATAATTAATATAAAATTTCTTATTTATAATGTGGTATTATCCTCATAGATGTAATTTTTATAAGTTATCAATAAGGGGTATATAATAAAATGAATTAAATTAATGATATTTCTAATAGAATAAAACCATATTAATGTAATAGGAAAATTAGTTTAACATAATGACTTACTAATTTTTATAATGTTTAATTAGAAAAAAATGGGTATATTTTTTAGATAAATAGTTTATTTTATTATATATGGTGTTAATTAATAGAAATATATTATTATTGTTAATATATTATGATATGTAATTTCATGGATTTATTTAGGAGTTCCTATGAATATCAAGAAGGAAAGGAAACTCTTGGAGGATTGTTTAGAAGTCCATAAGGCCATTAAAAATTAATGTAAAAATTGTAATTATTTTATGCAATGTTATATTTTTTTAGTAAGTCCATCTTATGTATGGAATTATAAAGTCTTTTAAGAAATATTTTTTAACTATTAACCTGCTTGACAATATAAGAATTCATGACACCATTAAAAGAAAACCTACCTTAAATCCCAGAGCTATATGATAGTGGAATTAATGGTGCAAACCCATCACAATTTGGTGTAGGTGTAATTGTATAGGTAAAAATAGTACCCAACATCCAAACATGTGTGTTAACATAGTAGGTCGTCTTAGTGCATTTAATCCCATAAAAAATCAATTATCTACTATGGGAGCCCATTTGTTATAAATGGGTATCATCCCAATGAAAATTAAAAAATATGATAGCCTTTTATGGATATGTTCATCCAATTAAAAAATGAACGGATGTTGTACATTTAAATGAGATAGTCTCAGCTATATCATCTTCAACCTCAATTATATGCAAAATACTTTACTAAAAATATCAATAACATGCATAAACAGAGGAATAAAATAATACTTTTAATGCTATATTCACATTTTTATCCATTTTAAATACCAATGTATAATGATATAAATGTATTATAAATGAGAATCCTACAAAGGAAGATGATTTTTTAGAGGAACAATAATGAATATGCACCATGAAATACTGATGATTGAAGAATAACATGGAAGTCAATCCCTGATTCCATATAAAATTGAACTTAGAGGCTCAACATGTTTTTAATTGTAAATAGATATGTGTGCATTATAATTTTCTTCTTAATACTTTCTTATATGAATGTCATAATAGTATGACCTATAATGTGAAAAAAGAAATATCGACTAAAATATTTTTTCAGCTCATTTAAAATCATATTACAATATTATTATTTTTCCTTCACTAATCAATCATAATAATATTGTGAATATATTTTTAATAAAATATATTTTATATTCCTCTAATTCTGTGTAGCATAGTGTTCCACAATGAGAAGCATGATGAGAGTTTAAAAAATTGTAACAGGAGAGGAAGAAGACAACCCATATTATATGTACTTTCACAAGGAATGATAATATTCATGGTTACAAAATGAATAAACTATAAAAAATATGTCTTAATAGTGATAATTTCATTATATATATGTTCTTATGATAAATATTATGTTTAAATATGTCATGGTATAGACTATTTCTTACAAGAGGTTTCCCAGTGAGAAATATCCAGACCATTGCATGTCACGATATATACAAAATGATTAGTCGGGAGTGAACACGTTGAAATGGTGACTGTATTGTCTTTCAAAACTGCATTTGAGAAATAGTGAGACTCAATCACATCATAATAATGTTACTATTGACTAATCACTTAAAATCAATTTATATATCGATGTGGTTTCTATTCTACACGCATATAAAAAAGATAAAACTATAATACCCATTTTATTGAACATTTAAAAATTTTATTGAAAATTTAAATAGAATTAAAACCATCATATTTATATATATCATTAAGATTGAAATAGATGAGTCTCTAAAAACATTTACAAATTGAGTTTCAATTAAATAAAGAAAAAATATACTGAGTTCTTATTAGGATTTTATTTTATGATCATTAATTGCAAGAATAATGGAAATTGAAATAGACAAATTAACACGATGGTATGAATATATATATATTTACATGTAGAAATAAAATTTATATGGTAAATATTAAGTATACTTAAACATATTCACCATGACTAAAAAATATAAGAAATTGATTTTCTAATGTTTGAACTTATATATTTGGATTATTGATGAATTGGATATACCCAGTGCCATTCCAATGATCATTAAAAGGAATGGAAGAGAAAATGTTAGAATAGCTTGGCATATTGTTCTGATCATGGTTGGAGAACAACGAGATTTATCCTATAGTAACATATAATGTAGATTTATATATACTATCCAGAATAATTATGATTATAGTAATCTAATGAAAATATAAAAATATAAGGAATCTATACTATATACATAATGTTTTATAATTATTATATTTTTTCTATAATTTTGAAATTTAGAAATGAATATTTCAATTATATAAGGTAAGAGATTCAATCTACATTCATCTAATTTTGATTTCATATTATGTTTATGGATGCCCGCTTTACTACTGTGATTAAGGAAGATGTTCATTCACGTTATCTATATATGACCCAAGATATTCATTTTTGATCTACATAATGTGTAAGAAATATCCAGTATTATAATGATATTATAAAATAAAAATATCTTTCTTGAGTATTTCTAGATGGGTTTCTGGATAACATGTTCAGGGACATTCCCTTATATGTTCTTTAATTGATAATTAGAATAATGCAGTGTACATGGGATAAGGGAAACAATACATCAGGTACATAGTCAACCATGTTGACTCTAAACTGAAAAAATTGATTATTTAATTTTATAGTTTGTTATCTAATTCCATTTCTATTGTCATAATGATTATAAAAGATATATATTGGTTTTCTTTTTTCATGGAACGTGTGAATAAGTAATAAATAGGTATAATTAAACATTTAAAAAACATGAGCACTCATTCAACCCATATATAAGTTAGAAATGTCCTATTGTTATCCATACGTCATGGTCAAGGTTTTTCAATAGACATGGGATAGGATGTAATGTGGAACATTATGGGATAATTTATTGAATTCTATGGTGTGGATCTATTGGCAGGTCCTTTTTCTTTACACAGATGATATATCTCGTCTGGTAGTTCCCAACATAACCTCTACATAATTCATTTTCCATTATAATAGTATATTTCTGGTGTAACAAGTTTAATATGCCAAATTATTTTTATATGTGTTTCTAGATGAAAATATCATGGATTTATATTTATGCATCGAATCTTTTGTATACTACTATCTAGAGAAAATAGGATTCCCTGGTGTATTAGATACCTCACATGATATATTGAATTTAATATTTTATTGTTCTTATAACAATAATAGGGATATTTCCATATCATTGTTAGAAAACATCATATAGGAAAACCACATCCCATATAAGAATATATATCATCCCTTAACATTTATTACATCCCTTAGAGATCATAATGTGTTCCAAAGGTATTATAGAGACCTAATATGTGTTTCATTCAAGTATTTATTTCATTGTTATTGAAGATAATATAAATTAATTTATGGAATACATGGTTGAAAAGTACCTATAAGATAGGACTACTATGTCTTATTAAAAACCAATAAATTTAATTTCTAGAAAAATAACAACGTATTGTTCAATTATAAGTGGTAATAATGTTCTAATTTATAATTTCTTTTAGTGTTAGTTTATTCCTTAAAGTATAATGCATCTTGAGGAAGTTCTTATATAATGGAACATTTGTGGTGTTAAAAAAAAAATATGTTCATGCCTATATTATCTAATTTTTCTATTGTAATCAATTTTGAAATTTATATTCAGATAAACTGAATTAATAAGAAAATAGCATTTTCTAATTTTCATAATAGTGAAAAATATGTTGATATAATATATTCAATTGATTAATTTGATTACTATATTCCTTTTATTATTCATATTACTTAAAAAATTTCGTGCTTATATTTGAATTTGGTTCTAACATGTTTTAACTATTTTTTAAATTATTAAATTAATATATTAATGGTGATAATGAGAGAGGAAATGAGGTTACTACATGGATTTAAATGTGTTGACACCAAATTATTATTTCAAATTATTTCAAGGAAAATATATTGTTAACCATTATCGAAATATTAAATATTCAACCAAGTCAACCACTAATATATCCATAAGAAGGAAGTGATGAACATGCTCAATATTATATACACCAAATTAAACTTATATTATTTTAGGGGTTCGAAAATTTACTCTGAGATGTATGACTAGTATTAAAATTATGAGATTCATCAATTATGAATGTCTTGAATGAAATTTTATTCTATCAACCCCATCGATTTGTGGCGATGGATCACATAAAACTTTTGTTAGTGTTTTGTCCATATTAACTAGATATTCATGAGTTTAAGGACATTGAAAAAAAGTTATGTTCTTATATTCACAATTATAAAGAACGGAATTGATCACTAAATAATGGGATGTGTTGGTTGAGGTGAAGAATTATTAGGGTCTCACCTTGATCGGTTTCTAGGAATTCTTCAATGAAATCGTCTATCAAGAAACTATCTATAATGATAAATCTTATTAAATTTTGGATCATTATATCTTGAAATTTCCTTTTATTGTATATTTATTTAGAATTTTTGATATAATATATATTTCTCCAAATCTATTTAGGGATGTGGGAGTATAATCCATGTCGTTTGAGATGGGGTATCAAGAACTATTTCAAATAAAAGTGAAAATATTTATCCATTGAGTTGTTTTTATATTATAGGGAGATATTAGGTGATGGATGAGGTAAAAAATAAAGTAATGTAATTGGTTTCTTCCTTTTATATTATAGGATGGGAGATGAGTCTATCTGATGTTGATAGGACATGATAAGGGGTAGTTCATTTACTGTTGATTTTAGGGGGAAAACTCTGTTTACTATTGAATCAAGAAGACCATTGATTTTATGTTACTGGTGTTGATGTCTAGGGTATATGATGGATGACTATAATTTTGAAGTGATGTAATGAATCCTATGTTCATAGTTTGGGAATATTAAAATATTTTATTAGAGGCAGGCCTTAAATATAACCTTCTAGTTATTATAATAGACATAATTATCTCATTCTCAAACATCATGTAAATGATGACCTCCTATTGGTTGGATGATTCAATGAGGAATAACTATTATATAGGATGGTTTATATAATACCGTGTATTCAGTGATGGGATTTATTTCACAAGGAAACATATGAGAACATGATATGTATAAGTACATGGTCAATATATAAATACTAAGTGTTAATGATCACCGATTGTGTGATGTAATATTTTAGTATAATATAAACTTTCCTACACATTATTAGATATAGTTTAAACTCATTAAATTTTAACGGCACATTTTTTGTCTCACATATATTTTAACAAGGTTGTCTATTCTATGTTAATAAGAGTCATCACCACATTATAAATGATGATCAATAGGTGTATGAGAATTTGGATTTTTTTTGTTATATTGAGAAAAATATATATTTCTTGGATTATTATATTCCTAATAGTAATTTATTTAATTTAATATTTTAAATGGACTAGTTAGCAGACATCCAATCACACATCAACTGTTATTAAGAGTAATTCACTTTTCTAATCAGTATCTTGTTTAGAATTATTAGAAAATAGGAAGTTTTTGAATTTAATGTAGTGATAAATCAATAAAATTATAAGGATATTAATGAAGATATGGATAGTATGACACAATAATATTTAAAAGTTTGAATGATAAATTATCTAAATATGGTGTAGATAATTTTTTTGATGTATTCCCTAATAATTTTTTAAGATTACTGTAAATACTCTGACTTTAGTAGACAAGAGTTTCTGGTTACTATATAAAATTATAACTAGGTACAAGAGAAAATCGGAAAGCTCAGTCAGAGGCAATAATATGTTGATTTATTAATAAGAAAAAATGTAAACCAAGTACAACAAGGAAGAAAAGACAACTACAGATCATAATAATAACACCCATTAACAAATCCAACATAGATTCCTTCTTCTACAGTAGTTTATTTCCACTATGAATGTTCATAATGCATAAGGACTTCATAATATTTCTTTCCTAGATTCAACTTCTCTAAATACAAAAACTCCTTCAAAAATTGCATAACGCCAATATCCTTCACAATAGGAGATTTGGTAGGCATTTTACTCTTATGATAAGATTAATCCTTCCTTGGCCTTTACCGTGGTGGGGCATTCATAACATCCTCATTTCCGGACATCATCATCCTCCCACCCTGATACACATCACTGTACGAAATCCAAACCATTCCATTCTCATTTTCCTTGTCACTATCAGAAATTTCAGCCCACTTTCCCAGGATTTTCTCCTCTTGGTAATTCAAACCACATTCTTGCAGAATTTGACTATTAGATTCAATCATGGAAATACAGTGTGGCTACTCCTCCATATCCCGCATAACAATTTTCCCCATTGCAGCATCCTTAATAGAGAACTCAGACTGCAAAATGCCACCCTCTGGCCTTGTATCATCCTCTTCTGCCAGAGAATTCGCCTCATTTTCCAATTCTAGAAAATGATTACTAGTGGAGATCATGATTTTCATTACTCCAAAAACATCCTCCCACCGTAGACACTCCTCAGCATGGGAATCCACTGCCCTTAATTCAAAAACAAATGCATCCATATGTTGTTCAATCACAAACTCCTTACACCGGGATGATGAATCAAAATTCTACAATGTAATTTTATTATAAATACCAAGATAATTCTTTAAATGTTCAATAATATGCCTTACCATTGCGTCTTGTGGCCTCTCTTCCACCTCCTTTTAGGAATTCCCCTACAATTTTGACTTAGGACCAAAAATCCCCGCATCTTGGACTACAACATCCCGAGATTCAGCCATTGCATGTACAGAGGAAGTCACCAGACCTTGAGCGCCTTCAGCAGGATCACACTGTTTCCCAGGACTCCTAGATGGCTCCTTCAACATCATTGAAGCTGAACCAAATGGGACATATCATGCACTACCAATTCTCAAAGTCCTCCTCGATGAAGCCCCAACCAGGACATTACATCGATAAACTGAATCTGCATGCCCGATATAACCACGTGCACACAAAATGACATACAAGACTCAAATTTGACATCGTGCTTCCACCAAAACATTTTCCCATCCGTAATCCATACCCAATTTCCAGGAAAACATAAAACTTCAACTTGAAAAACAAAATCCGTGGAAAAATGGGATGACAAACCACCTCCGTCCGATGATCAGAACATATGCATCGACTGATCGAAATTCCAATGTAACAAAAAATGGAGGGATTTTGAATGGAGAGAGGGAGACCGGGGAGACTCACCCATGTCTCCATCATCGAGGGATCACGTATCATGTGGAAATAAAAACTTCATCGTATAAGATAAAAGGGATCTTAATTGCATCTTCGAGGGGATCACGACCAAGCAGTAATTGGATACAAACATTAATACTATATTAAATTGGAAAATATAAAATACAATATAGTAAATCCTTTTAGAAAAATTATATTCTTCTATATTATACCCACATATAAGTCAATATATATTTATTGACTACTTTGAGAAAATAAACACAAGAAATGGGTGAGTTGATATGATATAAAGGGTTTTCATATAAAAAAAGATAATAATGAAAAATTAATATGGAATCATGAATAACTATTAAAACATGTCATTTAGTTAATAACTTGTACATGAAAAATAACATGGAATGAATAAATTATGATCCAATAATTCCATATAAAATAAGAAAACACTATTGTAACCTATACATGGATATTAAAAGATTCAAAATAATTAGATAGACATATATAATTAATTTCATAATTATGGAATGTATAATTCTAGACATCTCAAACATATCGTTATGGAATCATCCATGACATCTGAAAATATTGACAATGACTTATGCCATGAAATATAATAATAAAAAGGGAAGTAATCGGTAAAAACAAAATATTGTTTGCATTTGAGACCTACTAATTCATCGAGAAGATATAGTGGGCACCAAACATCACTTAATAAGTTCAAATCATTCCTCACTTGATGAAATAATACAACTGAATCAACATGGCTTAAAAAATAAATATCTATCATTATTGGAAGAAGTAGTCATACAGAAAATAAAATATTCCCTAGTCAATCATAACATAAACCATGAAAAGGAATATGATGAATGGTATTATTATATTTAAACATTAAATCATATTCAAAAAAGGATGTCTAAATAGTTTAAAATGCATTACAGAGATTTTTAAAATATTTTATATGGAAAATAAAATTTTTACATTAAAAATAAAATTAAAAATATAAAATATATGAAAGAAATAAAGAAATAATTTTCATAAATAATCATAAAAAATTAATGATAAATTAAAATATTTAAATAAACATGAATGAACGAATTTCTATTGATTCTATACTAGTTGAAGAAAACATTCATTTCACTTTTTGGAAAAAAAATCAAAATGTACCTTCTTTGGAAAAATAGAGGGATTCCTTTCAAAACATTTTTTAAAATTAAATAAGGGATAGAAATGAAAATAAAAAATCATTCATTATAATAAAATAATTTTTTAAAACAATTTTATAAAACATGAACATGAATTAAAAGTATTCATTAGTGGCGTCTTAAATGTAAACAATCCTAAATAATGATGACATTCTAATATCAATAATAACCTAATGTTAAAATTCCATAAAAAAATTACCATCACTAATATAATTGTTTTAAAAATACTTTTAATTTATTAAAGAACAATATTATTATATATAAAGTCTATATGATTGTTTTATATCATCTTATCGCCTCTTCATTTGTAGTTTTTCATTATTTTCACTATTTCGGCTATTAAATTACTTGTTTTATCATGACTATTTTGTCTTGAAATTACTAATTATTAGAATTATAAAAATTATATTATAATTATAATTTTCATGATTAATCCTTAAATAGATTTTTAAAAACCATTCTTCTATTATTAACATAGAAAATGAATCTCATCGCATCATGGAGACGATATGTTGTACGACACTGGTGCGATGATATCATTTATAATTGATTGAATGGTTATGGAATTGGATGTTAAATTAATTTTCATGAATCAATATCATTTCATAATTATCATCTATATCTATTATTTTCATTATTATACCCATCCAAGTAAAGTGGTGATAAAAAAGGAATTACACATCTACATTTAAACGGTATGATGTATATATGCATTTGAACTTTGTTCATTTTTTATATGACTGATGAAAGGTATTATATAGTTGTTTCATCATAATAAAAACTTATTTGAATATATATTATGAAATATTTATTATTTTAGGATTGAAACAACACATCAAGAGTATGTGGGGGAATACAAAACATGGAAGAGTCGGTACAAATGATTACCACTTATTCATGATCATTATTTACATATCTTCTTATAGATAATAAGGTTGGTATTTAGAGATGAATCGATCCTCTAAAACATGGAAAATGTATTTTTTGAGGGAAATGTTAATTTTTGGGTTGATCAAGATGAATCAATTTGATTTGAAGAGGCGACATAGTACCTTCCCATTTATAATTGAGGTGAGGGACACTTGGAAACTCCTAAAATATTAAATGAACATAAATGGGTATTAAATTACAAATGGATTTAAAGATATTTACTAAAAGATAATATGATAGTGTGTCGAAATAATCATAATAAAATTATAATTATTTATGTTACATTCTTACACTTATCATTTAGTTTTTACTTCACCCGTTAAACTCATACTGTGAGAACACTTATTTTAGTCTTTAAGGGTCAATATTGTTACAATAAAATAACAAAAAAACCATTAATTAGATCATTTATTTCATAAATCATATCCAAATAACCTATATTCATTTATTATTTTTATTAATTTTATTTCATTTAATGAAATATTATATTCCATAAAATATCATGAACATCAATTTGGATCTATTCGATACATTGACATTTAAAAAAATCATTACAAAGATATAAATTAAAAAAACCATCTCATATATCCCTAATATAAAACAATTGTCAATAAAATTAGTGAATGACAATAATTATATCATTTTATATTTTTTTATATTTAATACCATTTATTTGAATTTTCTATTAATTATATTATTATTGCATCAATGTAGTGAAAGCATTTATTGTAATTAATTATTCACAAAAATGTAAATTTAAATTTACATGATAAATATAATTAAATTATATTTTAAATTATTATTTATATTTGAATATATCTACTAGATTACAAAATATTAAATATTTTATAGTTGTTAAAATCATAAATACAACCTTTGTGATATTTTGTCCAATAATTATTTTTGAGGTTCATAATCACTTTCTAATGAAAAATGGCTATATATTAGAAAATGGATTGATTTTTGACGAACATAACCCATATAATTATATTGGGTTAAGGGTTAGGGTCATTTTATAGCACTTTACATTTTATATTTAACCTATATTACCAAATTCAACCATTACCTAGTTAACAAATTTTACAAACGTAACTATTCAAATTTGAGAAAATAGAGAAAAATATAACAAATATGGATCTCCTAATTAGAAATTTTGAATCTATTTTATAAAATTATTAACCTATAAGGTCTATAATTTATATTTAAAATAAGTGTGAACAAATGCTATAAAACCAGCATTTAAAAAATAATGTTTAGAAGAATAAAATTGGATTCTTCTTATCTAATGATTCATAAAAATTATTTATCATTGTTAAATAAATTGGTTGGTGATATAAAATATAAATTTATTTAAAATATATCATAAATAGTGAATAATAAAATTTATAATGATATAACAATAATGCAGACAAAAAAATTAAATTTTTCCGAAAACTGTTCTTTTTATTATTATTTTTATTATTATTTTTTATTTTTATTTGATAACAAACCAATTTTACTCTAAAAATATATAAAACATATTAAAAAAAATTATTTCTTCATGTTTATTCCTTCCAAATTATGTTCCAGGTTAAGAAGGTTACATAATCATAGATCATGATCTATTTGAACTTATAGATACTTTCAATACACACAATTTATAGAGATTTATTTTATTTAAAAAGATACATACCATAATTTCATCGTGTGGTACATCGTACCATCATTCAAAAAAATTCATTCTCAAATTTTCTAAAATGACACCTCATAAATGTTATTTGGTAGTTATTAATCAAAATTTTCTCAGTTTCCTACATTTTTACTTCCATTTAATGAATTTTCCAATGTACCTTTACCAATTTATTCCTCTAATTCTTAAACACTTGGTATTTAGTTTTCAAAATTTAGATATGATATTCTAAGTAAGATAAATAATGTTCCAATTCTATTTACTCATATGTGATAAAATGTGTTGTGTCTAGAATGTACTTCCTTAATAAAGATATATGTAACACATCATGTACATTTGAAATGATAGGTTCCATTCCCTAATAATAATCCATAACTCCAATTCCATCCAGGATTTCAAGTGGTATATTGTACAAGGGGATTAGTTTCCACTTATTACTAAATATTATAACCACCTTCCATGGATATTCATTCATGTAAATGTGATATCCATCTAGAAATTACAAATGTTTCATCTATTTTTAGGAATAGATCATTTTCTTAATTTGAGCTACATTAATATGGATTTGAATTTTATTTAGTTTATCCATTGTTTTAGATATAATTTTCAGCCTAAAAATTTATTTAACTAACTTTGTCCCAATATTTTAGTATACAACATCTCCATCTATTTTATGCTTCATACAGTGCCATTTGATTTCATGATTAAGAAAATATTGTCCTATAAAAATTATAACAAATTAAAATAATAATCTGTCATACCTTGAGAGTCTTGGGTGAAATACCTTATCCTGTATTATAAATATTTAATTTTATTTACGACATTACACTAGTTTTCTAGAGATTGGTAGTTCTTAAATGAAGCTCACGATCAAGATCGTTGTGAAAATGTTTCTATAATTTCAATTAAAATCAGGGAACATAGTAAGAAAAAATTGAAACAGGTGCAACATGGTGTATTAAAATATTAGTAAGATATGTTCAAGAAAAACCAAAATGTGTAAAATCCTCCCATATAGTGTGGAAATGTGTAGGTTTGGTATACCGATTAATAAATACCCATATTAAATCATTATTTCATAGAGTCATTTGTAATTTAGTAAAAAATCCACAATAATGTCATCAGATTTCCTTGTTGTAATATGTTGATGTGGCATGAAAACTCTATGATGTTGTATTTCATCTTTCATCTATTGAAAAAATAAACACCTTGATGCATAATAAGTCTACCAATTTCCCATTATTCCTAGTATTGATTTTATTTTGATAATTGACATCATAAGAATATTAACATTTTATATTTTAATATAAATATGGTTTCAGAACCATTTCATTGAGTGCTGATGTTTCCCCTACATAATAAATATTATTTCCATATTTTCTAGATCCATGAAAGTAGGATCTGTATCAATTCGAATTTTTTCCGAATTCCCTAGTCCTTCTTAATCAATGAATATACTACCTTATTTTCCCTTTATAGATGGTAGTGTAATGAAATATCACAATATTTATGTAGCTCAAGGAATTTTCATTTCATCATGTTGACATTTTTATATGACAAATAAATTTCAAAATATTATTATATAAATATATATATATATATATATATAACTCACATTTTTTAAAATATTGATAGTGTCTCCATATAATTAAATAAATGATGATAGCTACTAACTCACAATAATGATTTGGATTGTTTTTTCCATGTATTTTTTTAAATACCTCGGCTCCAGTAGCCCAGAGCTGGTGCCTCACATAATCAAATTTGTATTAGAAAAATAATTATCATCCCAAAACACTGTATAGTTATATATATTTTAAAAATAGAAACATATATTTTTATTTAATGAATAAGTGAAATGAAATAAAACATAGAAAATCCATTGGAAACACCAATAAACTCTTAGATTAAACATACAATTCACTCATATTATAAATGTTAACATATTAGGTAACTGTAAACATCTGAAAGGCGTGATATCGGATTATTAATAAGGGTATGTAATACTGCATTTGATATCCTATATATTAGGGCATGGAGAATAATTAAAATACACAATCTTTTAAAACATTAACATGAGAATAATTGGTCATTAATAAATACTGATTTAATATTTCTATATAAATAATAAAATGAGACTGAAACATAACTTTTGATATTATACTATTCAAATAATCACATGGATTATAAATTTATAATATCCTAATGTTATAATTCCATATTATGGATATCTAAAACATATAATCCATTCCATGAACAAGACATCCAAAAATAACGTGTTAATTTATCATCCAAAACCATATAAAAAATTAATGGGCTAGGCCTCACCCAATTCCATACATGGCTTCCCTCATGAGGCCTATCGATGAATCAGGTGGATATAGTAGGCCCCACCCATCACTTAATAATTCTAGTACATTTCTCATATGAAAATGGTGAAACATAAAAAAAAATAAACATTCATATTGAAAACTAGCATAAGAAATATGAATACATTACATATAAACCATGAATAGTATAAAAATAGCACACCCATATTCAATCAAATTATAATACCATTAAAAATATATTGTAGATGGTATCATAAAAGATATAACTAAATAAATTAAAACATTCCAGAAAAATTATTTACCTAGATTAATATACTTTTAAATGGTTCCATTACAAATTTTAAGAAGAAAATAGTAATTAAGAATTCCAAAGTGTCACATACCACATTGAAACATTTAAATCACAATCGCTATTAAAGAATAACAATAGTTGAAATATAGATTATTAAGAGAATAATAGGAATCATTATATGATACTTAAAGGGTTGTATATTCACCAAATATATATACTAAGTACTGAATAAATCATATATCTCCTAGAAGTAAAAGTGAGATAAGACATAAATTTTTTTACTTGGGATAGAAGATTTATTTTGGAAAAAAATTCATCTTTGTCATAAAATCATATTGAGAACATGTACATACCATAAAAATAGAATGGATATGAAATTTTATTTGAGGCACAAAAGTTTTCCAATTGATGTGAAAATATATAAAATGTGTTTTTAAGAATCCTTAGAAATGGAAATCTTTAATGCGGTTTAAGAGATAATATAAAAGAGTCATTAAAGTGGAAAAAAGATTAATTAATTTAACATAAAACCAAAAAAAAGTATAATATATTTTTTCCAAGAAACATGAATAATTTTTGAAAAATATTTATATTTTAAAATATATTATGTATTGTACTTGAAAATCAGTAATAAAATTGGGAAATACCTTTTAATTGGGCTATCATATCATATGGAATTAAAAATGGAGCCTCATAAATAATTTATGGATGAATGGATATGTATATATAATTTTGTAACATATATTAAAAATATGTAATAAATATATAAAAATATTGACTAATTACATAGTGGTTAAAATAGATAAAGCATAACCGGAATGAAAATGGGATATTTAGGGAGAATCAATTACCAAATTGTAATCCATCAATGGTATGACCTATAAAATAAAAAATTATATAATGATACATTTAAAAACATGAAATATAATTGATTTAGGATATGATAGAACAAATGTAAATATACTAACACCACACACAATAAATGGTGTTGAATAAGGAATATCTCCTAGAATCATATGTGATATGAGAAAACCCTTGACTTATGTCTGATAATGTTCTTCACGTGATATTAATTTAATTTATAATGAAATTATACTAATTAATAATTAAATTGAGAACCTATTAATCATGTATTTTATTTATTATAATTTTATTATCATCATTTATGTCCTTTTTTGTGAGTTATTAGATAAAATAATTTCATTATATAATGTTTGTTTCCATGGTTTTAATTATTTTTTCAATAATATACATGTACGTAGGATCATGTGAAATGGGAACAGTAATACATGATTGAAATTAGATGTTATTAATGAAATTATAGTATAATTAATTTTATTATATATCATTATTTCATATATAATGTTGATTCATTTGATAAATCATTAATTATAAATGTTTTGATTGTTTTGGTGTTCTTTTTTCATCACACAGTAGTTTGGTTTTATTAATTAATATCTTGTATATATACTTTTAATCGAATAATAAATAAGTTTTAAAATAAATATTATACCTTATACAAACCATTCAATTTTTTATAACCATACCTGAAAGGAATTATATGAAAATGTAAGTGTAATTATCCATGCAGGTGGTGAATCTAAACCTCGCAGTTGACATTTTCTATTTTAGAACCAAACAGGGAACATAGAATAATTGATGGTGTATATCCAATTATCAAAATAAAAGTATATTATATATAAGATACTGGATTAATCATATATCTTTGGATATATGCGGTAACTAAATGATATGAAAATAAATATGATTGAATGAAAACTAAACTAATGAAATTGGAATTACCTTTTGAATTCTTATCAATGGGAACCCTATTAAAGAAGATTGAAATGGAATTTTGGTGAAAATAATAGTAAAAAAATTTGGGGGATAGGTTTTGAGTAGTAAATGGTAAGAATATAATCATACTATAAGGCTTCACATGTGTGAAAGTATAGGGTGGTGAGGGTGGTATTTATAGTAGGGGAGAGGGTTTTTTTTAAAGATTTTACTCATTTGTTTATTATTTTGAATCAAAACAATGAAATATTTTTATTCATGTTACTAAATAGAGTAGGGAGTTCATGTGAACTATAAATAATTTTTTTACATAATTACTGATGTTTAATTCATTTATTTGGCTTAAAATGTTAAACAATATAAATAACTATATTTCACTATTCATAAAAATAGTATATTTTAGAAAAATACCAAAAATTTTACCTAACAATATTTTTACATGTGTAACAAAAAATGAATTCTATTTTATCAAATAATTTTAAGAATATGGAAAATTTAATTTTTAAATAAAAACATTATTTACATAAACATTATTATTTTAATATTATAACTATTTTATGACATTTTCATAAATTAATTAATGTCTCATAAAAAAATAATAATTATAAAACAAAAATAATAATTTTTTTTATTTTATGAAAATAAATTATATTTTAAGTTATTATATTAATTAAAAAATGTAAATAAATAATTAGGATTCACAAAAAATCCAACAATTAATTTATCATTTTTAAAATAGTTATTTATTTATTAAATTATGTAAATATATTATACTATCATTAATAAGATACATTTTTTATTTTTTTACATTTAAAGGAATGGTCAATATTTAAATCATTAATGGAATATTATTATAATGAAAATGGCAGTTTCTTAAAAATAGGGATTTTTACTATTTAATGGAAAAAATTATTTTCAGAAAAAATAATAAATTTTTTCCCTAAACTAATTTTTAAATTCTTATTTTGAAAATTTATTTTATTTCGTTCAATAAGATTTATAATATTTTCATCTGTTATTTTTAAAATAAGTGCACTATTAATAGAAGATAAAAATGCATTCAGAAAAATATTTCCCTTTAATGTATAAAATTGGATTCATTTTATCATATTCCTATTAAATTAATTGGATCAATGTGAAAAAATTTAATTTAATATATAATTTATAAATTTTATAAATTGGTAAATAAAATTAATTCCTTCAACTTTAACATCTGGGTTATAATAGTCAATTTAAAAGTAAATATATTCAATTAAATATCATTGATCATATAATTTTGGTGTTTGTGAAACATATGTTTAATGAAATATTAAATTTATAAAATTACATACCATAAAATCTTGTGGAATAATATTATCTCCACCATCAATAAATTGTCTCCTCAAAATTTGATATTATACTTCAAAAAATCGAGTTTGATACTTCAAAATAAATTTTTCTAAAACCCCCATTAGAAGTAAGGTTAATAGTATATCCTCTTAATTAGAGGGGAAATGTAAATGTGATGGTTACCACAAATCTTGGATTTTATGTAAGAAATCACTAGTGGAATGAAATAATGTGGACTTGGATGCTACAAATTACTATCATGTTTTGATGGTGATTGATTGAAAACATAGTAATTAAAAAGACAACAGTCAAGAACCTATAAATCTTGTGATTGGTTTAACGACCATTGATTTCTCAGAAATGAAATTAAAATGATAGTTTTTTATTCGAAAATAATTTTTTAATAGTTTTTATAGACTTTTAATATTCAGATATTTACTTCAGAAAATAAAAAAATTTGATTTGTTTCAATATCATATGCATAGTCTCATTATTTGGTTGTGCTTTGTTCTATTTCCACATCAACCATCACACCAAGAAATGCAAGATAAAAATGAAAATTTCAATTATGATGCAATTTTATAAACCATATAATCCACCCGACATTCTATCAATAATAAAACATTTATAGAAACCAAAATTATTAGTAAAAACTATACAATAAATAATACTTTTACCACATTCATTAATATCACATGATCAACATAATCTCATCCAACCATAAGACATATAAAAAATATAGCCCTAAAAATCCACACTTCTAAAATACATATAAATATATACAATATATCATAACCATTTCCCTAAATAACCTAAATCACCATAATTCCACCACAAAATCATATTGGATTACAAAACACAATTCTACTATTATTCATAAAAATATTTAGTTTTTGCTGAAATAAAATTAATCATTAAATCTCCCATTAATTTTCAAATCCCAAGGTGATTTATTTATTTTTAAAATTTTCTATAAAATTCAAAATAACCATTATCCATTTGATATAAAAAATCATGTCAATTAGGAAATCATGTAGTCGTTATGTCTGCATTGCACCCTTATCTCTATTCTATTATTGGTTCAAACCCTATGTCCATACATGACCCTACGGATTATAACTTAGCCTACATGATTCTAATTATCTGTAACTAAATTAACATAGAATCAAAAATATATGTGATGTGGGTTCCTCAAATAAGGGAAATCATTAATTTTATCAATTCAACCTCAAAACATAAACACTTCATCAATTAAATTCCACATATTTCTTCCCTTGGCCTAAATTTTATCCCATAAAATAGGGAACTAAGATGATTAATCCCAAAATTTGCCACATTAATTAAGTATAACTATATTCTTAGGATGTATTTAATTTCATTTAACTATACTCTTTATTTTTCCACACCAATTTATTTATTTATGTCATTCTTTCCCAAAAATAAAAAATTTCTTCATTATATTGAGTTATATTCCTCAGTGTCATCTCGAAATTTTTTTACATTTGTGTAATTGAGTAATATTTTCTCCCAATCCCATTATTGGAGCACTTATGAAACTCAATCCTTCTCTTCTTTTGGGAGTTTAAGAGTTGTTTACGGGATATATTGTTAATAATATTTTTTTGAAAAAAAATAATTATGCACGAACACAAAACATTCATCCCATTTGGTATCTCAACTCCACCAAATATTCTATCATGTTCTTTGATATCATGACTCCTTTGGGATCCATACATTATCTAAACCCAAAATCATTGTGTGTCTAACAATATCTATAGTGAGAAATAAAAATAATTGTTTATAAAATATCATGACAGACTATTTTCATCCTAAAAAAACTTAGGGTTATTCTAGGTCATTCATTTTCATTATATATTCAAATAATTATAATTTTTGCGAATAAAATGTGAATTATCATAACCATATACGACTAGAGGGTCAAACCGGATGCACAGTCAGGCTTGTCGTCATGTACAGAGTTTCACCGAGTCAGGCATGATACACCTCTCAGAGTTTTTATGCCTAGGTACACTTATGACAAAATAATTCCAGTTATAGATTCCTAACATGTAATTATGTCTATGAAGGCCCATATAATCTCTACCTTTCTAAAATTCTAGTATATTTTTCTATTCTTATCCTCAAAGTCCATATTATGGTAATGTTCCACAATACTTTTTTTTCTAAATCTAGTGTTCAATGTTTCTACTAGACATTCTCTGATAATCTATAAAGGACCCATCCCCAGTAGCTCAAATATGTTTCATAAAATAATTACATAATTAATATTAATATGGTTTTACATACCAAAATATTGATTTTTTTTAGATTTAGAAATCTAGATACACACAAAAAATTTACATTACATCTAGAAATGAAAAAAAATTGAAACCCAAATTGAAACACAAATAAACACCAATATTATAACAAAATGTTTTCATAATATTATTCTTCACATATGTAGAAATTAAAACTTAATAAATGGGTGAGATCAGATGCCCAATATTGTTCGGTAATATAGTGTAATTTATCCTAAAAAATAAATCTTTTTTGAATAACGATAAAACACATTCCATAAAGAATTAAATATGAAAATAATATGGAATGAATAAAAGATAATGGAATAATACCATATAAATAATAATATTAGAATGAAACATAACCAAAAGTATTATAATAGTCGAAAAATCACTTGGATTATTTGTTTCTAATATTATAATTAAAGAAAGTATCATGTTTTACATCTGAAAAATTATTTTGAGGCCGTGATCAAGAAATGAAAATAAATAGTTAAGTCCTCATCCCAAAAGTCTAAAAGAAAGTTTGTGAGGACTTGCCTAAGTCCATATTTGGTATGTCTCATGAGAACTCTTGATGCATCGAGGGGCTATATCTGGCCCCACACATCAGTTAATAAATCCGATTCATTCGACATAGGAATATGTTGAAGCAAATTAAAACATATAAATTTGTAATTGAATAATATCATACAAAATGTGAATACTTTAACCATATATCATGGATGGTATCATAATATAACATCCATAGTAAAACTGGTCAAAAACATTAAACAACATATGGTAGATTGTATCATAAGATATTAACTTCAATAAATTAACAGATTCCAATAGTATTTTGAAACAGATGGAGATAAGTTTAAATTATACCATTGATAAATTATTTAGGGGAATACTATTTATACATTCTAAAGTGTCACGTATGGCATTGAAACCTTAAAATCATAATCCATATAAATAACAATTAGTGTAGCTCCCTGACCCCATAAGCCCAGAGTCGGTACATTATTTTAATACATTGTTAGGATTACAAGGAATCAAGTCTCGAAATACAGATCAATTTAGAAGTCTTGGAAATATATTTCATATATAAACTTCACATTAAAATTTAAAGAATAAAATATAACATGGATAGTTATTTGAGAATTCCATTATTACCTTCTAACCTAACCCTACATATTAATCATAATACACTCTTGGATATCCTGGGAGAATTAAATATAATAAATGGGTGAGCTCAGATGTTGAGTAAGGGTAAAAAATTTAGTGTAAGAAAACATAAAAAATAAGCATGATGAATAGTTGAAAACACATGCCTTTACAATCAATAAACATGAAAAAATTATGGTAGAAATATGAGGTGAGTAAATAATGACATGATAAAACATAGTCATGGGTATTATACTAGTCCTATAATCAGATGAACCATCAATAATATTTTCATAATGAGGGAATGTATAATGCTAGACATTCAGAAACATTTTTTCAAGGCCTCTTCCATGACGTCGAAAAATGATTAAGTCCTCATCCAAAACCATATATCAAATTGGGAAAGGCCTCAGCCAATTCCAAATCTAATTGTCTAAATAGACCTACCGATGCATCGAGTAGCTATATCGGGCTCCACCCATCACATACTATGTCCAATACAATCCTCCTATCAAATGGATAAAACATAACATAAACATTCATATTATAACTAGCATAAGAAAAGTCAATTATTTAACCACAAACAATGAATGGTATAAAAATATCACATAAATTTTCAAACATATCACCAAACCTTCAATAGAGTATGAAATATTTGTATCATAATAAATCAACTTTAAACAAGTATAAAATCCATCAACGTATGTTGACATAGATTAAAATGACTTGTAAAACATTTTGAGAGAAATATCCATTTTTCATTAAAACATTTGAAAGTCACATAATATTGAAAAAAATAAATTTGAATACATTTTGAATAAAAGTGTCCAATATCACTTTGAAACTTTTTAATGGAATTAACGTTTGAAAAACTTTAATGCCCATATAAATAAATACTTAAACCCCATTTTGAAAAAATGGACATTAATGAGAATTATTTAGAAGAATAAATATTTAAAAAATTTAAAATAATGTTTTAATTAAACTGTCCTATAAAAAGAATCCCTTTTAAAACTCTTTTATTAAACATGTACAAGGTTAATAATTATGTCCTAGTAAAAGCAATCCCATAAACAATCTTGAATAATAATGAGATTGATGAATTAACCCTTACCTTGCACTTTCCATTGGCCAAGGGTACGTTTAACCTACTATATAATGACTGTAGTATGCTATTAAATTATACCCTAACCAAATACATTTTTACTACATCATCCATGATTAATTTTTGACATTATACTACCCATTTAATAATGATTTCCATGTAAAATTAACATTTTCGGTAATATTCTCTTTTTTTTATCGTACGTATTTTAACTGGTTGTTCTGGATCGTATCATTTAGATCATTATTTAAATACAAACATAATATAAAACATAATTTATATATCAAATATATTTAGAATATAAATTTTTATAATAGATATCAATATGAAATGAAAGGCACCGTTTATGGAGATAGTGGATCGTACATACGCATAAACGATTTTCCATTTTCATATCGTATTGAACAAAAGTAAGTGAATAAGATATATTTAAGTACATACATACATAAATATATATATATATATATATATAGTAGAATTATTATTTCATATATTAAATAATTATTATTAATATAAATTTTAATAATCATCTTTGAATAGTGAACATGGGAATGAATCTCATTGCTTCGTGGAGATGGTAATCCGTACGTACGCGTGAGCGACAATATCAATATATTGATTGTGAAATAATATGTAATTTTATGATATATCGTATATAACTAATCATTAACATGTTATATTTATTATTTAAATCAGTTATACTCATTATTATACCCATCCAAATAATGAAGTGCTTAAATAACAAAATACACCACGACGTGGAGACAGTAAGTCATACGCACACACATATGGTGACATTGTCATTTATAAGATGGTTAGAAAAAAAAATGTTTGTACCATATTTATAATAACATAAAAGTATATAGGAGGTACTGGAGTTATTATTTAGGTATGGAAACAACAATGAAATAGGATGCGGAAGAAGAATAGAACTTGGAAGAGGGTGGTGAAATTATTACATGTTCTCCGGGTGTATCCTTTTGAGTTGATCAAAAGGGTTCATTAGGATGGATTTATGATCAAATTAAGGACTCTTACATGATGTTGTGGAAGTTGAGAGGATATTTGGGAAATGTTTTGCCAAGAGAAATGGATTTGGATGTGTGATTTTGAGAGAATGGGAAGTTCCATTTTATAAGAGAGGTGAGGGTCCAATTAGGAATAGATTAAAATATTAATTTATTATGCAATAAAATTCGGTTTATAATGGCTCCAAATAAATTTATTACGAGCATTATGTGGTTATGGGTCGAAATAATCTAAAAAAATAGGTTTTTGACATGTTTTGGTTACAAAGTTAACCTTATCGTTTGGATATAATTCTTAGTTAAATAGTTTAACCTTTACCGTGTCTCATTGTATTTTTATATTATATGGTTAATAAAATTACAATAAAATACCAAGATAACACCAAGTTGTTCCTTAATGACATATATATCATTATAAGTTTCCTTTGGATGATCCTTAATTTTCTAGGACTATTATACATTTTAATGATATAGTATTTGTTTAAAAACTAATCTATGTCAATTTTGACACTATTTGGTATTTTGTTTTTTTGTGATAGTCATAATAGCATGATTACTTAGAATAAAATATATTTAATCAATCCCATCATGAAATATTCACTTTTAAAATTCATGGATGCCATAAAAACTTTTAAATTATATTTATTTTTATATTTATAATAGAATTTATTTGATTCATTCATTAATAAGTTAATTACCACATCATCGTTGTGTCATAAATAAATTAAATTATATAATGTCTAAAAATACTAAATAAAATAACATTCTGTAGGAAATATTATTATATTTTTAATGAATTTTTATGTTGAATTATTTTATATATAACCATATATTCAAATGGATTAGTTAATAAACATTGAATTTTACACTTTTAACACTTTTTTAAAATAAAATAATAATAAATGTCCTAATCTAATCCAAGTGAACAAAAGAGGGTCATATTTTATTCTATGATTTTTTAATCGAATTATACTTATCCAATTTAATTAGGGAATGTGTTAGGGTAATTATAATATCACTTGTACCCTCAATTACCCTATTTACTTTAAACCGTGGTTTTAAAAAAAAGTCAAAATGAATATTCACTAAATTTGTTTTTCATCTTATTGAACCACATTTTACGTAGTGATATCAAAATTTTCTCCCGTATTTTTTAAATTCCACTCACTGAAGCGGTAAAATTATGTTTAATGAAAATTTGCAAATTCCCCTAAAAGGTTGGTAAAAAATCATAAAAAGTTTTATAATGTTTTATTCACCTAATTTTATTATAAAATCACTCCAATGAATTAAATTGAACTTATATAGGTATTATGTATCAATTTTTACATACAATAAATGTAAATAAAATAACTAATATTTTAAATAAAATGTCGGTTTAAAATAATAACGTAGTGTTTTTACTATTCATAAAAAATTGAATCTTTTTAGAAAAATACCAACAATTTAGCCTAAGATAATTTTGAAATTATGAATTCAAAAATGAATTCCATTTTACCAAATTCAAAACATAGAATTTGAAATGATTAATTTAAAATTAATTTCTATTGTCATAACCAAAAGGATGGTTTTTTAAAAAGAAAAAACTATCAGTAGATTGAAATGGGTTTATGTCAAATTTAATTTTGAAATTAATTATGGTGACCTAAATTGTATTAAATGATAAAAATATAATTAAATTATACTTCAAGACCATTTAAATGCATAATTTATCACTATAATATAATTTGATTAAAAAAGTTGTTTTCAATTAAAACATACTATTATGCACTATTCAAAAAAAGATGAAAGTTATTAGAAAAGTACCAAAAATTTGTCCAAAATAAATTCTATTATATACTGATTATAAATAAGAAGTATATTTTTTCAAATTTAATATAAAAGTGTTACATATTTCATTTAAAAAAAATTCACCATTATTGAGCGGTAAAATTGTATTTTCATGAAATATTTCCTTTTTCATAAAAATTCAATTTGTTCTTATATTATATATATGAACCACATAATATTAGTGTTAAAATTATATAGAGTATATAATATTCCAAATGAAGTTAATACTATGCATATTTGCTTTTTGAATGGCTTGTTTGGTATGTTGTGTTTCATTCGAACACGGTATCTTGTGTAGCACATGCAATTGAATTTCTTTAATGAGATAAGGTACTATAAAATCATGTGGTGTTACATTCTACCCTCCTTCAATAAATTTCATCCTCCCAATTTCAAATTGTTCATCGAAAATAAATTTTTAAAAATAGAAATATACCTTTGTGGAAAACCCACATCGGAAATTGGTTTAATAAAATTTATTCTTAATAAGGGGGAAAGTGAATAGAAACTTCACAACAAAATTATGATCTCGATTAAGAGAACATTGGTTGAAATTAGAGAAAAATAATTGGAGGAATAATGTAAATATTTATAGGGAGTTATTAGGGTTATAAATCACAAACAACTGTAAAATTGGGGAACTCAGAGCCATCGATCTAAGATGATATAAAATATCATCGGTTCAACAAATCATAAGCTATTTGGATAAAACATTTTTGGTTTTATGAACTCTTCCCAAATGCTTAATAATTAATTTATTAATGGAATAAGATGAATATATATATATATACTTGACAGTTAGAGTTTCATATTTCAACTAAATCCAACCCCAAACTCATCTTTCCCACCAAAAGATAATAGAATTCCAAAATATTCTATTTATCATAATTGTATAGGGTTCCAATAAAATAATTTTTTTATTAATCTATCAGACCATTTAAATAAAATTACATTATTAAAACTAGGGAATCACGTAGGCTTGTGGTAGGTGATGCACCCATGTCTCCCATCGGTTATGGTTTCAAGTCTCACAGCCTTGCCGGACGTGACGGGTTGTTGCCCGACCTCCATGTTGTCCTTTTTAGGAAATTCCAAAAATAATCTCTTGAAATGGTTTAACATTAACAATTTTATCCAATTTCAAAATTAATCGATTAAATCCTTTAGAATTATCCAAAATACTTCTGTTCAAACTCAATGTCCAAAATTTATATGGAATGTTAACACAATGAAGATCATTTTTTCCACGTAATAACATGTGAAAACCTTCATCATGTATTTTTTTAAAACACAGTATCACACTGAATTACTATAAAAACATATTGATTACATTCATGCTCCATTATTACTTATAGAATATTTGATATACTCCTACTATCCAAAAATGATGTAAACTCCAACAATGATGGAATATACAAATAGTTAATCAGTTTCAAGGTAGTCAAGAATATCCAATATAATTTATCCAAATCAATCATATATTATTCCAAAATCACTTTCATAGTATCATAACCATATTATGATTTATCACTGTCCAAACAATATATTTTCCAAAATATTTAACCTATTATTGAGTCACTTTTCATGGTTCTTCACAATATCATGTCTTTAATAAAATAGTTCTACAGTAGAATCCTTATATACTCCATAATTATTATAACCAGTATATTGTCGATAAAAGACTCAAATGAAATAATTATTTAATATCAACATAAAAAAACAAGTCATTACTCTTCATCATATGTAATGTCATAACTTGAATAATATCCAACAACATCATTTGTAGTATAATCTGATTATTGGGACATTGATTAACGTAGTGTCCCAAATACTTATAGATGAATCATTTCACATTTGAAACCTTTTTCTTACCCTTGAAATCACGTACTTGGTTTCCTTTTTCTCTACACTTATATCGATCTCCCATTCCCTTCAATCAATTACAAATGTGATTCTTTCTCCAGTCACCGCATTTGGGAAAATCCTTCTTTCCCCTATTCCAATTTTCCATCATTCTATATTCCATCATTTTCTTCTCTAGATTCCCTTCATTGATATAGAACTCATAGAATTCATTACATATCTTATTATCATATGATATTATTTATTAAAATGATGATAATACATGGGAGACTATTTAGTTTATAAATGTTTTCTTAATACCATGAAAAATATGATCCTTCATGCACTTTGGATCATGTGGATTGCTATATTTCTCATTCCATCTAATGGCTTCCATTTCTAAATAATGGAATACACTAGGATATTTTATGAAACACAATGAATAATTCCAAACTTGTAAAATAACTTACGTAAATTGAAAATGTTATGCATATAATCAATAATCATGAAAAGTTTTCTTTGAGGATGTATTTACTCATAAATCCTTCATAATGGATTGTAATGAAAATGTGAATTATCCTATGCATATCCCATGGGAGTGTCGTATCCAAGAGTGTAGCAAGGCCCATTTTCGTGTACCTGGATACCCCGAGTCAAACTCAAAACTTCTTTCCGGAGTTTTGTCTCCTAGTTATATCTATGCCAGAGCTTCCACAACCTGCTCATATCCAGAAAGTTATGTATTTCATGAAAAATAGACAAAATCAATACATTACAAAAATTCGAGGTAGTTCTTCTATACTAATCCTAAAATTATATCATAGGGTATTGTTCTATAATCAGAGTTTATCTAAATCAATTTTAAAGGTTGTTGTTAACATTCTCTAATACCAATTGTAACACCTTGACCCTAGAATCCCAAACTCGGTGAAATATTGTAACACATTGGCATGATTACTAGGAATAAATTCTAAAAAGACCGATCATTTTACCAGTCTTGGAAATTGATTACATATATCAACTTCATATTTGAATTTAAAACATAAAATAAAACATAGATAGTTCTTTGAGAATGCCATTATTCACATTTAGCTTAACATTTCATATCAATCATATTACTTTTCATAGACATCCTTGGAATATAAAACATAAGAATGGGGTGATTTTAGATTCTCATTAAGGTTAAACAATTTAGTGGAAGATAACATAAACAACAAGCATGGTGAATAGAATAAAACACATACCTTTACAAACAATAAACATGAACACTCTATTGCAGAAATATGAGGTGAGTTAACAATTCCATAATAAAACATAATCATGGGTATTATACTAGTCTAATAACAAAATGAATGATAAATATTATTTTCATAATGAGATAATGTATAATTTTAGACATTCTGAAACATTTTTTCAAGGCCTCATCCAAGATGTCTAAAAATTATTGAGACCTCAGCCAAAACCATATATCAAATTTGGAAAGGCCTTGGAAAATTCCCCGTCTAATTGTCCCAATAGACCTACCAATGCACCGAGGAGCTATAGCAGGCTTCAACCATTACTAACTATGTCCAATACATTCTTCATGTGAAGAAGTTAAAACATAACAAAAATATTTGTATTAGAACAAGCATAAGAAATGTCAATACTATAACCATAAACTATAAATTGTATAGAAATAACACATCTATAATAAAAATATAAAAAAACCTTCAATACAATATGGAAGATTTTTATCATAATAAATCAAAATCAAACATGTTTACAATTCATCAAAATATGTTGACATAGATGAAAATGATTTATAAAACTCATTGAGAGAAATATCCCTTTTTCATGAAAACATTTAAACGTCACACAAATTATAAAGGAATACATTTAAAGAAATTTTTTAATCAAAGTGGCCCATAACACTTTGAAACGTTCTAATTGAATTAAAAATTTAAATACATTCATGTCTATATAAATAAATCATTAAAATCCATTTTGAAAACATGGACATTAATGAGAATGATTTAGAAGATTAAATATTTAAAACATTTAAAATGATGTTTTAATAAAAGAGTACCTTAAAAAAATCCCATTAAAGAACTATTTTATGAATCATGGACATGAATAATAATTACATCCCATAAAAAAATACCCAGAAACAATCCTGCATAATAATGAGATTGAGGAATTAACCCTTTCCATAAACATTCATTTAAACAATGGTATGTTTAACCTCCTAAATAATGAACATAGTATGTTATTGAATTATACCAGAACCATAATCATATTTATTATATCATACATGATTCAATTATGTCTGTATACTACCCATTTAAAAATGATTTCCGTGTTAAATTAAAAATTTGGGTAATAATATCTTTCCTTATCGTATGTATTTTAACTGGTTGTTCTAGATCCTATCATTTAGATCATTGTTTAAATACATCTAGAATATATACCATGTTTTATATATCAAATATATTTAGAATATAAATATTTGTAATAGATATATATATAAAATGGAAGGCATCGTTTATAGAGACGGTAGGCTGTACGTACGCATAAACAATGTTTTCGCTTTTATATCATAATAAATGGAAGTGAATAAGATATATGTAAGTACATACATACATACATACATACATTCATATATATATATATATATTTAATCTATCATTATTATGTCATATATTAATTACTTAATAATAATATATATTTTTATATTCATCATTGAATGATGAATGTGGGAATGAATCTCATCGCGTCGTGGGGACGATAATCTGTAAGTAAGCCCGAATGACAATATCATTATATTGATTTTGAAATAGTATGTAATTAGATAGTATATATTATATACAAAGTCATTAACATGTTATATTTATTATTTAAATTAGTTATATTCATGATTATACAAATTCAAAAAATGAAGTGTTTGAATAAAAACTACACCACGACATGGAGACGGTAAGCTGTACGTATGCACATATGGTGACATGGTCATTTATAGGATGGACAGAATAAAGAACATGGTACCATATTTATAATAAAATCACAGTATGTAGGAGGTCTTGGAGTTATTATTTTGAAGTTGAAACAACAAATAATGGGGAAGTCGAAGAAGAAAATGACTTGAAAGAGGGTGGTGAAATTATTAACACTTCTTGAGGTGTTTCCTTTTGAGTTGATCAAAAGGGATCCATAATTTGGATTCTGATCTAAGTAAGGACTCTATGATTATGTGAGGATGTTGAGAGGATACTTGGGTAGGATTTTACTTAGACAAATGGATTTGGGGTTTTGATTTTGAGATAAGGGGAAGTGCCATTTTATAAGAGGGGTGACGATCACTTTAGGAAAAGATTAAAATATTAATTTATTATACAATTGTATTCATATTATAATGGTTCCAAATGAGTTTATTTAGTTCCTTAGGTTATTATGGGTCTAAATAATTATAACCAATAGATTTTAGACAAGTTTAGGTTACCATTTTAACCGTATCTTTTCAATTTAACTCTTATTTAAATAGGTTAACTTTTATCGTGTCTTGTTGTAATTTTATATTATATGCTTAATGAAATTACAATAAAATGACATGAAAACCCCAAGTGGTCCATTAATTACATATATATCATTATAATAGTACATTGGAAAACCATAGGTTTTAATGAATATTATATAATTTAATTATATTGTATTTTTAAAACTCATTTATGTCATTTTTGACACTATTGGTATTTTGTTTTTTGTGAAAGTCATAACAGCATGATTACTCCAACAAAAATACATTAAATCAACCCTAACATGTCATATTCACCTATAAAATTAGTGTATGTCATAAAAATATTGATATTATATTTATTTTATTATTTATAATACCAAATATTTGATTCTTTAATTAATAAGGTAATTACCGCATCATCATTGTGACATATATAAATTAATTTATTTAATTTCTAATAATAATAAATAAAATACCATTATATAGAAATATTTTTATCTTTATAATGAATTTTTATAGTCGAATTTATCTTATGTTTTCCACTATATTAAAAATGGTTTTGATAATAAACATTGAATTTGACCCTTTTAACATCTCTTAAAATAAAATAATAATAAATGTCCTAATCTAATCCATGTCGAGCAAAGAGGATAATATTTTATTCATAAGACTTTTTTTAGTCTAATTACACTTAACCAATATAATTTGTGCATGTGTTAGGGTAATTATAATTTCATATTTACCCATAATTAACCAATTTACTTTTAACTACAATAAAAAAAGTCAAAAGTTACTATTAACTAAAAAATAATTTCATCTTATTGAACACCATTTATTTACTGATGTCAATTGTATCTCTCATATTTCTTAAATTTAACTCACAGAAGTGGTGGAATTATGTTTTATTCAAATTTACAAATGATCGTAGAAGATGGGTAAAAAATGTTAAAATTTTCATCAAATATTTAGACATCTATTTTTATTATAAAATTACGACAATGAGTTACATTAAACATATACAGGAATTATATATCTATTTTTAAATAAAATAAATTTAAATAAAATAAATAATTATTTAAATAAAAATCAGTTTTAAATAATAAGGCAATGTTTTTACTATTCATCAAAAATTGATGGTCTTTTGAAAAATACCGAAAATTTACCCAAATATATTTTTGATATTATGAATTCAAAAATTAATTCAATTGAACCAAATTAAAAACATAGAAGTATTGTTTATTAATTTAAAATAAATTCCCACACTCAAATCCAAAAAGCGGGTTTTTAAAAAAGTAAAAACTGTCAAAAGATTGACATGTGTTTACGTGAAATTTAAATATAAAAGTACTTATATCAACCTAAATTGTATTAATTGAAAAAATTATAATCTAATAATACTTAAAACGCATTAAAATTCATAATTTAACAGTATACATTATTTTGATTAAAAAAATTTATTTCAATTAAAACTTAGTATTTGTCACTATTTATCAAAATATGAAAGTTATTAGAAAATTACCAAAAATTTTCCCAAACTAAATTTTTATGTCCCACATATAAATAAGAAGTCTATTTTTTCAAATTTAACATAAAATTGTAATATATTTCATTTAAAATAATCACCATTAGTAGGTGGTAAAATTGCATTTTTTAAAAATGTATCCATTATCTAAAAAATTAAATTTGTTCATGTATTATGTCTAAAAAACACATAATATGGGTGTTAAAATTATATAGAGTATATAATATTTAAAATGCAGTTAATACTATTCAGAACTACTTTTTGAACGGCTAGTTTGGTATGTTGTGGTGTGATTGAACTCAATGTTGCATTTATCACAAGCTATTGAATTACATTTATGAGATAACGTACAATAAAATGTTGTGGTGTTACATTATCCCCTACATCAAAAAATTACGTCCTCGTAATTTAAAATATTTATTCAAAAATAAAAGGTTTAAAATTGAAAAATACCTTTGTGGAAAACCCACATTGGAATAAGTGTTATAAAATTTAGTTTTAATAGGAGAGAAATGGAATAAAAAAGACAACACCAAATTATGATCTCAATTAGGGGAACATTTGTGGAAATTGGGGACACATAATTGATACAGAAACGTAAATATTTATGGATATTGATTGAGATCATCAATCACAAATAGGTGTAAAATTGAAGGCCTCAAAGCCATAAATCTAATATGATATAAAATATCACCTGTTCAAAAAATCATAGGGTATTAGGATAACACATTTTTTGTTTTATGATCCATTAACTAATGTTTACGAATTAAGTTATTCGTAGAATAAGCAATATATATATATATATATATATATACTTAACAAGTATAGTTTAATCCTTCTACTAATTCCTTCCACAAACTCATATTTCACAATGAAGGTGAATAGAATTCTAAAATATTTATTTAATCCAAATTGTATAGGGTTCCAAAAAAATAATTTATATTTAATATGTCAGAATTTAATAAAACTATATTATACAAACCAGGACATCATGTAGGCCAGTGGTAGGTGATGCAACATTGTCGTTCTTCAGTTGCGGGTTCACGTCTCGCGGTCTTGCCGGATGCGACGAGTTGTTGCTCGACCTCTAGGTTGTCCTTTTTATGACAATCAAAAAATAATATCAATAAATGATTTAAACTTAACAATAGTATAAAATGTCAATATTAATCGATTCCTGCATTTAGAATTGTTTAATATACATCTGTTCAAACTCATAGTCAAAAAATTATAAGTCAAAAATAATGAAGACCCATTTTTTCCACGTAATAACATGTGAAAACCATCATCATGTATTCTTTTATAATACTATAACACCCTGCATTTCCATAAAACCTATTGATTCCATCCAGGATCCCTTATTCCTTAGAGAATACTATATATACTCGTTCTATCAAAAAAATTTATAAACTCCAACAATGATGGAATATAAAAATATTTAATCAGTTTCAAGGTAGTCATGAATATCCAATATAATTTATGCAAATCAATCATATATTATTCCAAAATTAATGCCTCATTATCAAAACCATATTATGGGTTTTCTTTCTTTCAACCATATATTTTCAAAAACATTTAACCTATATTGAGTCACTTTTAATGGTTCCACACAATCTCAAGTCCTTAATGAAATAGTGCTTCAGTAAAATATTTATATACTCTATAATTATTATAACTAGTACATCAATGATAAGACCCCCAAATGATATAATTCTTTAATATCAACATAAGTATAATAGTCATTACTCTACTTCTGTGGTAATATAATAACTTGATTATAATCCAACAACATCATTTGCGGTGTACTCTAATGATTGGGACATTGATTTGCATAGTGCCCAAAATCTTTAATGATAAATCAATGTAAATTTGAAACCTTTTTCTTACCCTTTCAATCACGTACATGGTGTCCTTCTCCACACTTATAAAAATCTCCCATTCCCTTAAAAAAGTTACCAAGGTGATTCATTCTGTAGTTATGACTTATGGAAAAATACTTTTCCCCTCTTCAATTTATCCATCTTTCTATCTTCCAACCTTTTCATCTATGGATTCCCTTCTAATCCATGGGACTCAAGGAATTATTTATATATCTTATTAACACATGATATTATTTAATCATATGATGATTATTCATGGGAGAAAATTTAATTTCTAAATATTGGATTAATATCATTAAATATATTATCCTTCTTACTCCTTGGATCATGTGTATTGTTGATGTTTCGTTCCATATATTGGGAACCATTTCTAAACAATGTCATACACACGGTTAATTTATGAATCACAATGAATAATTATAAACATGTAAAATACATATCATAAATTGAAAATATTATGCATATAATATATAATCATAAAAATTTTTCTTTGAGGAAGTATGTACTCCAAAATCCTTCATAAATGGTTGTACTGAAAATGTGAATTATCCGAAGTATATCCCTTGGGAGTTTCGTACCCAAGAGTGTAGAAAGACCCATTTTCGTGTACCAGGATACCCCAGGTCAAGCTTGAAACTCATTGTAATGGTTTTCAGTCCTAGGTATATATGTGCTAGAGCTACCACTACCAGCTCGTATCCAGATAGGGATGTATTGCATGGAAAATACACAAAATCTCTACATTATAAAAATTCAAGAAAATTATTCAATACTAATACTCAAAGTCTTTCTTAGGGTAATTCTCTCTAATTAGAGTTAATCTAAATCTATTTCCAAGGTTGTTGGTAAAATTAATTTAAAACCAACTGTAACACCTAAACCCCCGAAGCCTAGAGTCGGTGCATTATTTTATTATATTGTATGATTACAAGGAATCATGTCTCCAACGACCGATCAGTTAAGCAGTCTTGGAAATAGATTATATACATCAACGCCACCTTACAATTTCAAACATAAAATAAAACATTTATAGTTCATTGATAATGACATGATTCCATTTTATCTTAAATTTTCATATAAATCATAATACACTTCTTGGATGTCCAGGGAAAATAAAACATAAGAAAGCGGTGTGCTCAGATTCTCAGTAAGGGTAAACAATTTAGAGGAAGATAACATAAACAATAAGCATGGTGAATAGTTGGAAACACATGCCTTTACCAACAATAAACACAATCACTTTATGGATGAAATATGAGTTGATTAAAAAATTACATAATAAAACATAGTCATCAGTATTCTACTAGTCGAATAACTACATGAACCACCAATATTTCTTTCATAAGGATGAAATGTATAATGCAAGACATTCGAAAAAAAATTCAAGGCCCCTCAAAAGACATCTAAAAATGATTATGTCCTCGTCCAAAACCATAAATGAAATTGGGAAAGGCATCGGCCAATTCCACATCTAATTTTATCAATAGGTCTACCGATGCATTGAGTAGCTATAGTGGGCTCCACCCATCACTTAATATGCCCAATACATTCCTCATAGAAAAATTTTAAAACATAACATAAACATTCGTATTAGAAATAGCATACTAAATTTCAATACATTAACCACAAAATATGAATGGTATAAAAATAACACATCCATAGTCAAACATATCACAAAGCCTTAAATACAATATGGAATATTTTTTTCATAATAAATCAACATTAAACAAGTTTAAAATCCTTACAAGTATGTTGATATAGATGAAAATGATTTGTAAAACTCATTGAGAGAAATATACATTTTTTATGAAAACATTTAAGAGTCAAAAAATAGATAAAGGAAGACATTTAAAGGAATTTTGGAATCAAATTTTCCCGTTCCAATTTTAAAATTTGGAATGGAATTAAAATTTTAAAAACATCCATATCTATATAAAAAATCCTTAAAAACTATTTTGCAAACATGGACATTACTGAGAATGATTATGAAGAATAAATATTTAAAAAATTTAAAATGATGTTTTAATAAAGTGTCCCTAAAAATAGTCCATTTTAAAATATATTTTATGAAACATAGACATGGATAATAATTATTTATCATTAAAAACTTCACATATAAACAATATCAAAAAATAATGTGATTTATGAATTAACCATTAGCTAGCAATTTTCTTAGGTAGAGGGTACGTTTAACCTCCTGTAAAATGACCATAGTATGTTATTAAATTATACCAGAACCATATAAATATTTATAATTTCATACATTATTCATTTATGACTTTATAATACCCATTTAATAATTATTTCCATGTTAATTTAACATTTGGGATAATAATCGATTTCTTAATCGTACGTATTTTAACATGTTATTCTTGATCGTATCATTGAGATAATTATTTTAATAATTCCAGAATATAAAACATGATTCATATATGAAATAAATTTAGAATATAAATATATATATATATATATATATATATGAAATTGAAGGCACCATTTATGGAGATGGTAGGTCGTACATATGCATAAATGATGTTTCTGTTTTCAAATCGTATATAACGGAAGTAAGTGAATAAAATATATATAAGTACATACATACCTACATACACACACACACACACATATATATCTCTATACATATATCAATTATCATAATTATGTCATATATTACATACTTATTAATATTATATATTTTTATAATCATCGTTGAGTGGTAAACATGGGAATTCAACTCATCACGTCAGGGAGACGATTATCCATACGTACACACGAGCAACAATATAATTATATTGATAGTGGAATCGTATGTAATTGGATGTTATATCAAATATAAATATCATTAACATGTTATATTTATTATTTACATCTGTTATACTCATTATTATACCTATCTAAATAATGAAGTGTTTGAATAACAAACCACACCACGACTTGGAGACGGTAAGCCATGCATATGAATGAATGGTGACTTTGTCATTTATAGGATGGATAAAATAATGTATATGATTGTGTCCCATATTTATAATAATATCACAGTATCTAGGAGGTACTTGAGTTCTTAATTTGGTAAGGAAACAACAAAGAAGGAGGAATTGTTAGAAGAAAAGAACGTGAAAGAGGGTGGTGAAATTATTACCTCTTCTTCAGGTGTTTCCTTTTGAGTTGATCAAAAGGACTACCTAGGTTTGATTTCTGATCAAATTAAGGACTCTATGTTGATTTGAGGGATGTTTTGAGGATATTATGTGTAAAGACCCGTAAATTTCAAGGAAATTTTTTTTTCTTAATTTTCTTTGGAATTTTACAAGAGCGCAGTTTCTGACGGCACCTGATTCCGAGGCCCGGTGTGCCCGGAATAATTTTCCGAAGTTTGGCTCGGGTACGTTTAGTGAACGGACGAGCGGGTTTTTCTAACTTTTGAACCAGTGCCCGGAATCGAATTCTGAGGGCACCGATGAAATCGCAGCGCCGGTATTCGCTTAGAAACGCCTCTTCCGGAGTTGCGTTTGCTCGGGTGTAGTTTTTAATTTTCGGGCTTAAAGTTAAGAAATAAAATAATTTTGCGACAACTTTATTTTATTTCACTTAAGCCACTTGGAATCCACTTGAAGCCACTTAAAGGTGGCTTGAACTGAGTTGAACTGGATAGGATGCTATCCAGCAAAATCCTACCCCCTTGGTAGGATATTTGTGAGGTGGGGCCCGCACGAGCCCCGCCGTTTCTTTCCGCTAAGAAATACACCCGTGAAAACCCGTCTTAATGAAAGTCAACCGACGCGTTTTCTAAATTCTTAACAGACCATTTAATTGGGCGGTTTCTTTCGTAAATTAAATGGGCTGTTTCTTTCGTGAATTAATTGGGTCGTTTCATTCTTCGAATTAATTCAACGAATTGATGGATCGTTTCTTAACCGGTTTCGTGTGTTGGCATGTTAATAAAATAAGACCAACCCAAAAATCTTTTGAAAAGATTTGAGAGGAACCTTGTTCTTCTTCTCCCTCGCGAAGAACGCGAAGAACGCGAAGAACGCGAAGACGCCGAACCCAGAAATCGACGACGCCTTCGTCCGAGACGTTCTTCCGATCCCCGATCTCCGATCTCCGATCACCGACCATTCGAGGTAAGTGCTTTCGGATTTCCGCTCAAGGTTCTTTTTGGTTTTAAACACAGATTTAATTAATTATAATATGTTGTTCTTGGTTCGTTGAGTCCACCGACTCAACACCAGATTCCGCGATGACGCGACGCCTCCCCGCGACGACGCGACGATCCCTCTCTTCCGCGACGATCCTTTCCGCGAAGAACGCCCGCGCGCGACGATCGACGAGGTAGGGATTTATATTTTGGAATACCCCCCTTTAAATTTAATTCCCGTCATTGTTTCTTTAAAGAAATTAAAGAACCATTTGTGAAAAATTTTAATCCTATCAAAATTGTTGTTTCCTGTGTGGAATCTTTTTCCCCCGATTGTTTATTTCTAACGCGGAGGGTGCGGGCCAAACGAACACGGCCCGACGACCCTCCGTCGTTCTTCGTTTTGTGCGGATTTGACGGTCGACGACTGAACGTGCCGCATCGGACGTTTGACGATCCCGCAGTAAAGAACAGATCCCGGGAGGAGAAACGACGCAGCCGGGAAGGAAAACGGGCCACCGGAGCGACGCCGGCGGCCCGCGGAAGGCGCTGGCGGCGCCGTCGGCCGGAGGCGGCGGTGCCCCGGCGCGCCGCCAGACGAGATCCGCCGCGGCTTCAGCCGCGGCGGCGGCGGCCAACGGACCCGCGGCGGCGGGTCCGGTTCGTTCAGGTGGACGCGGCTCAGCGCGTCCGCGGCTCGCCAGCGCGGCCCGCACGCGGGCCGCGGCTCTCCCTCAAGCCGCGGGTCAGCGCCCGCGGCTTCCACCAGCGCGGCTCAGCCAAGCCGAGCCGGCCGAGCCGTCCGAGCCGAACCGGCCCTGGCCGGGCCGGGCGGGGCCAACCGGGTCGGACCCGGGTCGGGTCGAACCGGTTCGGGTCGACCCGGTTCGGGCCGACCCATGGGGGGTCGGGCCGGGTCGGCCCGGGCCCGTACCCCCCATCTTCGGACGTCTTCGTTCAAACGCCCGTAACTTGAGCTTCGTGCCTCCAAACGACCCGCCGTCAGCGGCAACACGATCCTTGGATCGAGTCGGTCGTTTCGGTATATCGCACTCAAGGTTTCGGAATACTTTGAGTTCGGCCGGGTTGGTTCGTACACGAGACCAACCGGGCCCTCGGAGCGGAAACACTCATATCTTGAGCTACGGACGTCCGATTGACCTGCCGTCAGCTTTGTTGAATTCCTCTAAGTGAGACGGATCTTTTGGCATAATCCGCACGAGGTTTGGAAGCAGGTGGAGTGCGGTCGGGTTGGTTTTGCCTTAAAAACCAACCGGGTCCCTGGGACGAAAATGCCAATATCTCTTAGACCGGGCGTCCGATTGACGCGCCGTCTGCGACGTTGAGTTCCTGTTGACGATACAGAACTTTTGGATACATCAACTTCGGACTTCGTGTCAGTTGATGTATCAGCCTTTCGGCTCGTGGAGCGGACCCTCCCGAACGAGTTTGCTGTGTGCGGGAACCCTAGTGCTGGCTGCGACTGCTACTTCAACAGCGATGACCGTGCAGAGATCCTCAGTGGACTGCGACGAATGTGCAGAGATCCTCCGTGGACTCCGACGAAGACCGTGCAGAGATACTCAGTGGACTGCGGCGACGACTGTGCAGAGATCCTCCGTGGACTCCGACGACGACCGTGCAGAGATCCTCAGTGGACTGCGGCGACGACTGTGCAGAGATCCTCAGCGGACTGCGACGACTCCTGCACTCAGTGATCCTACGTGGATCAGTGCTTCAGGTCCTGCGTGGGCCCGATCCTGTGTGGGTCCGATCCTGTGTGGGTCATCTCTCAGCGGTTCTGTGTGAGCCAACTCCTACAGGTCCTGCGTGGGCCCGATCCTGTGTGGGTCACTACGAGGTTAATACCTATCGATCCTTCGTGGGTCCGACATCTCAGATGGTTCAGTGATCATATTTATCGTCATCCGAAGAAGCATACCTGTGTGAGCTGAATCTTCTGTTTTACTTGATAGAGGTGGTGCGCTTGGTTGTAGCGGCAGACCTGCGATACTGGAGACAAGCGTACGGAGTACGGAGATCGTGTAGCCGGCTGAGACCTGAAGACTGCTCGACCGACTCGACTTGGAGTGAGTCGACTAGCCCAGTGGACGGAGCACCCGGTATTTGGCAGCAGACCCACGGCGGACGGAGCGCCTGGTAGTTGGCAGCAGACCCGCGGTACTCGACTGGAGGAGTACCTCTGTAGGCTATTTGGGTGAGCGCCCGGTATTTGGCAGCAGACCCTTAGCGGACGGAGCGCCCGATAGTTGGCAGCAGACCCGCGGTACTCGACAGGAGGAGTACCTCAGAAGTCTTAGGTTATTGAGAAGTATCTCAGAGTCGTGACAGGACCACTGTACACTTTAGAGATGGGGCTCTTCAGCAGTTATGTTTTTGATAATGAAAATCCTGGTTTGAGCTGAGTCAATGATCCTTGTGTTTCCTCTTGATTGAGATGGGTTATCTGATAATTTCGATATATGTATGGGCATATACCTATGAGAGTTATCTGTTGAGTTTTCTTGTGTGGATTACGTTTTCCTCTCCTTTGTGGATTGTGTTGAGTTATCCTGTGTGGATTTACTGTTTACTCTCCTTTGTGGATTGTGTTGTCCTATCCTGCGTGGGTATGCGTTTTGCTTTCTTGTGTGGACTGGGTTGTGCTAGGGCTCGGACGTTGGAGCCGATCGGGGAATTGATGACTTAGGTATATGTATGGGCATATACCTAAGCCGTGTCAGATGTTACTCCGTGATTGTATCTCTCCTTCGTGGCTTATCCTTTGTGGATTTCTGGAGTCCTTCGGGGGTCTCGGGGTCCCTACTGAGTAGCTTATACTCACCCATGCACGGGATATGCCCGCACTTCGTGGTGTTGGTTGCAGACGACAGACAGTGCTGATGGTGACCGAGTATTCAAGGACTGGACGGTACCCGGAGGTGGACTACACGACGAGTCAGTACCCGGAGGTGGACTACACGACGAGTCAGTACCTGGAGGTGGACCACTGGGCGAGACGTGCTCGGAGCGGACGGCGGGACCCTAGGAGCATTGGAGCTATCTGTACCCACCCTTCAGGTGGGACTTCCAGAGGATGGCTCGACGCTGCAGTTTTTTTCTTTCAGTTGCTGTTTTTCCTTTCAGTTGTACTTTACAGTTGGGCTTGTATTTCCGGCCCCTTTTACTTTCAGCATAGCTTGTAAAGTTTTTACTTAGTGTTTACTTTTCTGCTTGCTTACTCTGTGGTGCTTGTTTACTTTTCAAAGGCAATGCCTTCCCTTTTTGTTGGGATTTACACCTTGGTGCTAGTCACCAGCCCCTGGCCTATGGAAGGCGGGCTTGGGGTAGTCACGGCACGGGCCCCGAGGACGGGTCGTGACAAATTAGTATCAGAGGTGGTCAGTTCTACCGCAGACTCTGATATTTCTTCTATGTGAAGCTATATTGTTTAGCGTATTGAGTGTGGTTATCAGTCCAGGGAGTCCAGTGTTGGTGCGGCGGCCGACGTATCCATACACCAGGACCCCGACTTCTTATTTCCGACTTAATGCATGAAAACATTGATTGCATGTGTGTTTCAAGGTTTCCTTGTGATTACATGTGTCAGCTCACTAGGTATACTGTCCTGACCGTGGCGCACCTGTTTCATTCAGGATGGCCCCACGACGACAGCCAGCTAGGATTCCGAGAGTGGAGCGTGATGACAGCCCATCGAGCGTCGAGGACTCGGTACAAGGCCCTTTGACAGCTGAGGCACCGGCGGTACCTATACCCACCGAGGCATCGATGCTACCAGCCCCATCCGCTGACGATGCACGTCGCCTTAGTGCACTGCATGAGTTCCAGCGCCAGCGACCACCCAGGTTCCGCGGGGAGACGTACCCCCAGGCCGCCGAGGACTGGCTGGAGGCAGTTGTTCGGGTTTTCAGATTAGTGAGGACACCAGAAGACCTCATGGTGATCCTCGCAGCGAGTCTCCTGCACGCGGCAGCAGGCAGATGGTGGAGCTTGATGCTCCAGGTGCACGATGAGGCCTCCCTCATCTGGACGGACTTCGAGAGCCTCTTCCGCTCAGAGTTCTTCCCGGCCACCCTCCGTACGGTGCGCATCCAGGAGCTTCTTCAGCTGCGGCAGGGCAGCTTGACGGTCGTTCAGTACGCGGCGAGGTTCACCGACTTTTCTCGATACTCGACAGACATGGTACGGGACCCCTTCTTTCGGGCCCGGACCTTCGAGCAGGGATTGATACATGAGATCAGGGCATCGCTGATCTCTCTTAACATCCCGACCCAGGAAGGAGTGCTAGAGCGAGCCCTTCTGATCGAGAGCTTCCTGGCTGAGTCCACAGCGAGACCTGCCGCAGGGCGGCAGATAGCGGAGTCATCGGCAGCAGGTAGCCGACGGATGACTCAGGGTTCCAGGTAGACCAGACCTACCGGTGGCCGACTGCACGACTCAGGCTCAGTTGTGCGGGGGAGCCGGGGTTGAGTCAGAGCCAGGCGTGCCGAGAGTGGGCAGTGTTACTCCTGTGGCGGGATTGGTCACATGGCTCGTGACTGTCCGACCCGCCATGCTGATGATCAGCAGTTAAGTGAAGAACCTCCCAGGCAGAGGCAGAGGTTCGACCGTGGTGGTCCGTAGGGAGGAGGCAGACGAGGCAGAGGAGATGGCCGTGCAGCGGGAGTTGGGCGACGCTTTGAGGCTCTACCCCCACCACCACCAGGAGGTCCGCCCCGACCGCAGGGGACAGAAGGACATGGGAGAGCTCATCTTCAGGCAGTTGAGGCCTACGATCATGGGGCTCTGGGAGCAGATGGATAGGAGCAGAACTAGTGGACACGTCCTTTGTACTTCTGGTTCCTTGTTTCTTTTGTGTAGGGTCTTGTATTATGAGCTGCAATAATAAAAGACGCATACCGTTGAAATATTTTCGTTCCTATCCTCTTTCGTGATGTTACTAAGAGGTTCCAGTTTTGGCTGTTGACTTGACCCTCACTTGTGAGACATCTACTGGAGGAGACCAGTTACCACACACTGATGCCGACAGTGTGACTCAACCCTTCGAGGCGAGAGTAACGGTTGGATCTCTTAGTAGTAGCGTCGAGGCCTTACGACGTCATCCTTGGTATGGATTAGTATCATTCATGTTAGGATTGACTGTTTTAGGCAAAGAATGTGGTTCATCCAGGGGATGAGACCAGGTTTCTCTTATCGGCAAAGAAGAAATCTTGCAGCTCTAGTGGGACCAGAGGTGGTCCGGGCCACGATAGAGAAGGTCCAGGTGAGCACATGGATCGGAAGGCTCAGATGCGTGCTCAGTACCGCCTTTGTATCCCTACTTTGTGTTGAAGCTTTACGAGTATGTAAAGCCCTGTGGTGGGAGTAATGTAAAGACACGTAAATTTCAAGGAATTTTTTTTCTTAATTTTCTTTGGAATTTTACAAGAGCGCAGTTTCTGACGGCACCTGATTCAGAGGCCCGGTGTGCCCGGAATCATTTTCCGAAGATTGGCTCGGGTACGTTCAGTGAACGGACGAGCGGGTTTTTCTAACTTTTGAACCAGTGCCCGGAATCGAATTCTGAGGGCACCGATGAAATCACAGCGCCGGTATTCGATTAGAAACGCCTCTTCCGGAGTTGCGTTTGCTCGGGTGTAGTTTTTAATTTTCGGGCTTAAAGTTAAGAAATAAAAAATTTTTGTGACAACCTTATTTTATTTCACTTAAGCCACTTGGAAGCCACTTGAAGCCACTTAAAGGCGGCTTGAACTGAGTTGAACTGGATAGGATGCTATCCAGAAATATCATACCCCCTTGGTAGGATATTTGTGAGGTGGGGCCCACACAAGCCCCGCCGTTTCTTTCCGCTAAGAAACGCACCCGTGAAAACTCGTCTTAATGAAAGTCAACCGACGCGCTTTCTAAATTCTTAACAGACCATTTAATTGGGCGGTTTCTTTCGTAAATTAAATGGGCTGTTTCTTTCGTGAATTAATTGGGTCGTTTCATTCGTTGAATTAATTCAACGAATTGATGGATCGTTTCTTAACCGGTTTCATGTGTTGGCATGTTAATAAAATAAGACCAACCCAAAAATCGTTTGAAAAGATTTGAGAGGATCCTTGTTCTTCTTCTCCCTCGCGAAGAACGCGAAGAACGCGAAGACGCCGAACCCAGAAATCGACGACGCCTTCATCCGAGACGTTCTTCCGATCCCTGATCTCCGATCTCCGATCACCGACCATTCGAGGTAAGTGCTTTCGGATTTCCGCTCAAGGTTATTTTTGGTTTTAAACACATATTTAATTAATTATAATCTTTTGTTCTTGGTTCGTTGAGTCCACCGACTCAACGCCGGATTCCGCGATGACGCGACGCCTCCCCGCGACGACGCGACGATGCCTCTCTTCCGCGACGATCCTTTCCGCGAAGAACGCCCGCGCGCGACGATCGACGAGGTAGGGATTTATATTTTGGAATACCCCCCTTTAAAATTAATTCCCGTCTTTGTTTCTTTAAAGAAATTAAAGAACCGTTTGTGAACAATTTTAATCCTATCAAAATTGTTGTTTCCTGTGTGGAATCTTTTTCCCCGGTTGTTTATTTCTAACGCGGAGGGTGCGGGCCAAACGAACACGGCCCGACGACCCTCCGACGTTCTTCGTTTTGTGCGGATTTGAAGGTCGACGATGGAACGTGCCGCAGAGGACGTTTGATGATCCCAGAGTAAAGAACAGATCCCGGGAGGAGCAACGGCGCAGATGGGAAGGAAAACGGGCCACCGGAGCGACGCCGGCGGCCCGCGGAAGTCGCCGGCCGCGCGCCGCCGGACGAGATCCGCTGCGACTTCAGCTGCGGCGGCGGTGGCCGACGGACCCGCGGCGGCGGGTCCGGTTCGTCCAGGCGGACGCGGCTCAACGCGTCCGCGGCACGCCAGCGCGGCCCGCACGCGGGCCGCGGTTCTCCCTCAAGCCGCGGGTCAGCGCCCGCGGCTTCCACCCGCGCGGCTCGGCCTAGCCGAGCCGGCCGGTTCGGGCCGACCGGGTCGGGTCGAACCGGTTCGGGTCGGCCCGGGCCCGTACCCCCCATCTTCGGACGTTTTCGTTCAAACGCCCGTAACATGAGCTTCGTGCCTCCAAACGACCTGCCGTCAGTGGCAACGTGATCCTTGGATCGAGACGGTCGTTTCGGTATATCGCACTCAAGGTTTCGAAATACTTTGTGTTTGACCGGGTTGGTTCGTACACGAGACCAACCGGGTCCTCGGAGCGGAAACGCTCATATCGTGAGCTACGGACGTCCGATTGATGTGTCGTCAGCTTTGTTGAATTCCTCTAAGTGAGACGAATCTTTTGGCATACTCCGCACGAGGTTTGGACGCAGGTGGAGTGCGGTCGGGTTGGTTTTGCCTTAAAAACCAACCGGGCCCCTGGGACGAAAATGCCAATATATCTCAGACCGGGCGTCCGATTGACGCGCCGTCTGCGACGTTGAGTTCTTGTTGACGATACGGAACTTTTGGATACATCAACTTCGGACTTCGTGTCAGTTGATGTATCAGCCTCTCGGCTCGTGGAGCGGACCCTCCCGAACGAGCTTGTTGTGTGCGGGAACCCTAGTGCTGGCTGCGACTGCTACTTCGACAGCGACGACCGTGCAGAGATCCTCAGTGGACTGCGACGACTGTGCAGAGATCCTCCGTGGACTCCGACGACGACCGTGCAGAGATCCTCAGTGGACTGCGGCGACGACTTTGCAGAGATCCCCCGTGGACTCCGACGACGACCGTGCAGAGATCCTAAGTGGACTGCGGCGACGACTGTGCAGAGATCCTCAGCGGACTGCGACGACTCCTGCACTCAGCGATCCTACGTGGATCAGTGCTTCAGGTCCTGCGTGGGCCCGATCCTGTGTGGGTCCGATCCTGTGTGGGTCATCTCTCAGCGGTTCTGTGTGAGCCAACTCCTACAGGTCCTGCGTGGGCCCGATCCTGTGTGGGTCACTGCGAGGTTAGTACCTATCGATCCTTCGTGGGTCCGACATCTCAGATGGTTCAGTGATCATCTTTATCTTCATCCGAAGAAGCATACATGTGTGAGCTGAATCATCTGTTTTACTTGATAGAGGTGGTGCGCTTGGTTTTAGCGGCAGACCTGCGATACTGGAGACAAGCGTATGGAGTACGGACACCGTGTAGCCGGCTGAGACCTGAAGACTGCTCGACCGACTCGACTTGGAGTGAGTCGACTAGCCCAGTGGACGGAGCGCCCGGTATTTGGCGGCAGACCCACGGCGGACGGAGCGCCTGGTAGTTGGCAGCAGACCCGCAGTACTCGACTGGAGGAGTACCTCTGTAGGCTATTTGGGTGAGCGCCTGGTATTTGGCAGCAGACCCTTAGCGGACGGAGTGCCCGGTAGTTGGCAGCAGACCCGCGGTACTCGACAGGAGGAGTACCTCAGAAGTCTTAGGTTAGTGATAAGTACCTCGGAGTCGTGACAGGACCACTGTACACTTCAGAGATGGGGCTCTTCAGTAGTTATGTTTTTGATAATGAAAATCCTGGTATGAGCTGAGTCAATGATCCTTGTGTTTCCTCTTGATTGAGATGGGTTATCTGATAATTTCGATATATGTATGGGCATATACCTATGAGAGATATCTGTTGAGTTTTCCTGTGTGGATTACGTTTTCCTCTCCTTTGTGGATTGTGTTGAGTTATCCTGTGTGGATTTACTGTTTACTCTGCTTTGTGGATTGTGTTTCTCTATCCTGCGTGGGTATGCGTTTTGCTTTCCTGTGTGGACTGGGTTGTGCTAGGGCTCGGACGTTGGAGCCGATCAGGGAATTGATGACTTAGGTATATGTATGGGCATATACCTAAGCCGTGTCAGATGTTATTTCGTGATTGTATCTCTCCTTCGTGGCTTATCCTTTGTGGATTTTGGGAGACCTTCGGGGGTCTCGGGGTCCCTACTGAGTAGCTTATACTCACCCCTGCACGGGCTATGCCCGCACTTCGTGGTGTTGGTTGCAGACGACAGACAGTGCTGATGGAGACCGAGTGTTCGAGGACTGGACGGTACCCGGAGGTGGACTACACGATGAGTCAGTACCCGGAGGTGGACTACACGACGAGTCAGTACCTGGAGGTGGACCACTGGGCGAGACGTGCTCGGAGCGGACGGCGGGACCTGAGGAGCATTGGAGCTATCTGTACCCACCCTTCAGGTGGGACTTCCAGAGGACGGCTCGACGCTGCAGTTTTTTTCTTTCAGTTGTTGTTTTTCCTTTCAGTTGTAATTTATAGTTGGGCTTGTATTTCCGGTCCCTTTTACTTTCAGCACAGCTTGTACAGTTTTTACATAGTGTTTACTTTTCCTCTTGCTTACTCTATGGTGCTTGTTTACTTTTCAATGGCAATGCCTTCCCTTTTTGTTGGGATTTACGCCTTGGTGCTAGTCGCCAGCCCCTGGCCTATGGAAGGCGGGCTTGGGGGAGTCACGGCACGGGCCCCGAGGACGGGTCGTGACATTATGGTAGAATTTTTCCGATCCAAATGGCTTTGGAGGTGTGATTTTGAGAGAAGGGGAAGTGCCATTTTATAAGAGGGGTGATGGTCACTTTCGGAAATGATTAATATATTAATTTATAATTTAATAATATTCAGTTAATAATGGCCCCAAATTAATTTATTGAGAGACATAGGTGGTTATGGGTCGAAATACTCTCAACCAAGTTGTTTTATACATGTTGAGGTTACCATTTTAACCTTATCTTTTTTATTTAACTCTTAGTTAAATAGTTTAACATTTAACATTTCTTCTTGTATTTTTATATTATATGGTTAATAAAATTACCATAAAATTCCAAGAGAATCCATATTGGTTCATTAATGACATATAATACATTATAATGGTCCTTTGGACGAACCACATATTTTTAGGACTGTTATATAATTTAATGATTTTGTTTTTGTTTTAAAAACTCATTTTTGTCAATTTGGACACTATTTGGTATTTTGTTTTTAGTGAAAGTCACAAAAGCATGGTTACTTAAAAAAATTATGTTTAATAGTCCCTAAAATTTCATATTCACCTATAAATTTTTTTTATGTCCTAAAAAAATTGAAATTATCCTTATTTAAATATTTATAATACCATTTATCTGATTATCTCTTTAATAAGGTAATTATTTTAGCATCATTGTGACATAAATAAATTAAATTAATTATTCTCTTAAAATTATAAATAAATTTCCATCATGTAGTAAATAATTTTATCTTTCTAATGGATATTTATAATCCAATATATCTTATGTAAAACCCTATATTAAAAATGGGTTAGTTAATAAACATTGAATTTAAAAAATTTAACACTTCTATAAATATCATAATAATAAATATCATAATCTAATCCAAGTGGACCAAATAAGATCTTATTAGGATCCTAATATTTTATTTAGCCGAATTAAACTTATCCAATATAATTAGGGAATGTGTTATAGTAATTATAATATCATTTTTACCTTTAATTTCCCTATTTATTTTTAACTGCGGTAAAAAAAGTCTAACATTACAATTCAAAAAAAATATTTTCATCTTATTGAACTAAATTTTACTTACGGATGTCAACCGTGTCACTTTGATTTTGCAAATTCAACTCATAGACGCAGTAATATAATGTTTTATGAAAATTTGCAAATGCTCCAAGAAGGTGGGTAAAAACGAGAAAAAGTTCAATAAAATTTTATAAATCTAATTTTATTATAAAATGACTCCAATGAATTAAATTGAAAATATATACGTATTATATACCTATTTTTACTTAAAATAAATTTCAAAAAAAAACAATTATTTAAATAAAATTCAGTTTTAAATAAAAACTCATTGTTTTTTACTATTCATCAAGAAATGTATGTTTTCAGAAAAATACCAAAAATTTACCCTAAGTTAATTTTGATATTACAAATTCAAAAATGAATTCCATTTTACCAAATTCAAAATATAGAAGATGCATTTATTAATTTAAAATTAATTCTCACTGTAAAACTCAAATGGCGGGTTTTTAAAAAATTAAAAACTATCAAAAGATTGACATGTTTTTATGTCAAATTTATATGTGAAAATATGATAATGATATTCATTGTATAAAATGATAAAAAAATAATATAATTATTTTTCAAAACAATTAAAATTAATAATTTAAAATTACAAATTACTTTTATTAAAAATGTTATTTTAAATTAAACCATAATTTTTTTCACTATTCCTCAAAATATGAAAGTCATTAAAATAGTATAAAAATTATTCCCAAACTAAATTTTTATGTAAACCTTCTAAATAAGAAGTTAATTTTGTCAAATATAATATAAAATGGTTAGATATTTCATTTAAAAAATATTTACCATTAGTTGGCGGAGAAATTCATTTTGGAAAAAAACTTCCATTTTCTAAAAATATGTATGTGTTAATATATTATGTCTAAGAAGCAAATAAAATGGGTGTAAATTTTATATAGAGTGTATAATACGTATTTATGTTCAAATTAATTAATTTTCATTATATCTCTGTTCCGGGAGTAGTGGAAGTGCGTTAGTGGGTTTACCCAACACGAATATTACCATTAACAACAATCATTCTGAAATCCATCAAGATAATAAAAAGATTGATCTTCAAAATAAAACAATGTACGTATCAAAAATTGGAGTGCATAAACCATGGAGGGGATCATAATATGTTGGTTATAATAAATTTAATTAAAAGAAAAGAATTAACTTTATGTAATTCTCTCTTTGTTGATGCATCCAGTCCCGATCCAATGTGATCTGTCATTGAATCATAGAATTAAAGTGTATTATTCCTATAGATCTTATCCACACATGTTCCACAAATCATTGGAAATTGCTGAGGGGATCTCCAGGTGCTAGTGTGGAAGAGCCTCTACTTCCGATGTTCTGCTTCGATTGCATTGAGAGGTGATTCCAAAGAGCGATCCTTGATCTAGTAGAGGAGGATCTATAAAGGAAAATGGAAGTGTTCATGGTGGAAAAATATTTCTATATTGGATTGAGTGATTTTCCAGATCTATTATTCCCACCCCAGAGAATAGATAGGCTTGTATGAGTAATATAATTGGGGTTTTATTTAGTTAGAATAATAAAACAAATTAATTACATGAAATTATTTATTCATTTAATTTGATTCCTAGTAAGACCCCACCTCTAATAATAAAATTTGACAATTATTATTACTTAACATGTGCCCAGTGAATTAAACCTATTATTATTTAATTAATTAAATAATATTATTTATCACAAATACCTAAAAAAACTACACTATGTGTATATTAATATACATGGCATGCATTTTTTTTCCTTTTTCATTACTTCATCCACCACATATATTGGAAATTGAATAATGACTATTTATTTCTCATATAAATGTCATTGCATTACTCACTATTAAATATATTATTTCTCCACTAATATATTCTCTCAAATAACTACTATCAAAATAAATTATATCATACATCCTTGAACAAATATAAAAACACAATTGGGAATATTATTTATTCAACTAGTTAAATGAATATTTAACTGAGATACTTGGACACACATAGGGTGTGACCCTCTAGGCCTCTTTCTTAGTGGAATTATTTATATCATGCCTAAAGTCCAAGGTTATCATCTAGAAACCTTAAAAGGCACCCATAGAGAACGAATTTAATGTCGCAATGACGTGTCACCTCCTACAAATGTATACCGTGTAATGTAATCCCTTTTTCATGATACCTCCACTCAAATAGGTTTCATGCTATTGTCATCAACCAATGTGCAGGAATATTTATTCTCTGACTTCCTGGAATTGAACATTCCCATTCCATACCATGGAAATAGATTTATATAGACTACATCAATTCCATCAATGGGAATGATATATCAACTTCTATTATGGAAAAGAAGGGACAAATCCGTTCTTGCATTATCAATTATAGGAATATTTCTCGTGACACACCCATTATATATTTACTCCCTATGAACATTGTGTCATCATATTTTTCATCAATGCATAGAAGTGTGCGAGTTGTAATAACCAATAATTATACTCATAATGTATAAGGACCAATACAAATGTCTGTATAATGGAACATCCAATGATACTGTGAAATGTGAATTTACTATATGAATGTCTCATTCTCATAATATTCTCCTATATATTACCAAGGGTTCATACCATGAGAAGGTGGAGAAAAGTTTTATTAGTCCTCCCCACTAATGGAATGTATTATTTTTTCCCTCAAATAACATCATCCATCCATGGAAACAATATTCATGAATAGTGTTATGGGACTTCCAGGTTCTCATCATTATAGGGATTCGCATTGAACCTTTGGTGCAAAAGCTATATTTATGACATTATCACATGAATTGTCATGTAAAAGAACAATCTAGATGTGATGAGGAATTTATTAATGAATAATATAACAATTAGTTGGTTTTAGGCCACCAACTTTAATAGACATCCACTCGGACAAGAGCCAACGTCTAACAACCTTTAACCCACTAGTTATTACATGATATTCAGGTTTCTACTGAGATGGTCCTTTAGTAATTGGTCTATCACGTTCTCTTCTATGAGCACTCTGATCACTACAACGTGACCAATTTGATTTAAATACCTCACGAGGTGATACTTTCGAAGGATGTGCATTGTCCATTTATGTGACCTGTGTTATTTTGTAAGAGCCACCATTGTAGTATTATTACAACACAATCTGATAGAGTCACTACTACTAGGAAACACATCAAGCTCTTAGAAAAAGTTCCCAATCGAGATGGCTTCAATGGATCCATCATAAGCCTCTATATATTCGAACATCACTATGTAATCATTTCCAACTAGATTAACTGAAGTCATCCAGCTCAATGCTCCTCCATTGAGATCGAATACATATCCAAAATGCTACATCATATTGTTATGAGCTATCTAAAAACTGGAATAAGCATAACCGATGATGAAAAGAACTTTATATCCACCATCCATGTGGAACATATTAGTTATTCTTCTCAGATACTTAAGGATAGTCATAACAATATCCCAAAGTTGTTCTCTTGAATATAATTGATATCTTCCTGCCATGATTAGTGAAAAGGAAACATCAATCCGAGTATATAATATGGCATACATTATGAATCCCATCACTAAAGCGTATGTAAAGACCCATAATTTATATATAATTTCTCTAAATATATGATAATTTTATGAGTCCGCGAAATCTTACGGTGTGCGACTTCAAGGCCTGGAGTGCTCGAAACGTTCCTTCGAAGTTTTGTAAAGCTTAAGTTAACCCACATAAGTATTTTTCCGGAAAACATTGAATAAATCATAAATAAAATAATCGTAAATAAAATAACTAAATAAATTATATTATTTTTCAAATACTTATAACTCACAAATGGTAACTCGTATTAAAAATCTAAGACCATCGCTGAACTTGTGAGGGTGTGGTTTCATTAAGAAGATACTAACTTTGGTCTATGCAGGCCACCAGAGAAAGTAAGTTTTTTTTTCGCAAATAAAATAATTAAGTAACAATTATTTTTTCTGTAAAATTAATAACATCTAAATGGTAACTCGGATTGAAACTCTGAGAGTACCATTAAGTTAGTTGGGTTGTGATTCACCAAGGCAAAGATTAACCACTACTGACACGGGTTGAGGGGGACTAATAATAATATTCCAAACCTTTTTTTTCAGGTACGTTCAGCAAACGCGTGAGCGGCATTTTGTTACTTTTTAACCGATGCTCGGAATTAAAATCTGATGGCACCATTGAACTCATATGGCATGTTTTCTCATAAGGAGACATTCACCTCGATGGCTGTTTGTCAAGGTTGAATGTTAGTTTATAGGTTTTTTGTGGAATTAAAAAAATAAAATAAACTTCATTTTATTTTATTTTGATCTTCCATGTAAATATTTCTGGTGGGGTCCATTAGAGAAAAACCTCCACATGAATGTTGTAAGTAGGGACCACCACACCTTAACCTCGCATGAGAGGTTATGTTGGTAGAGACCACCAGAACCATAACTTCCCATGAGAGGTTATGGTGGTGTGGACTACCTAGATTTTTAATCCTCCTTGAAACCTTCCATTAATTGGGAGAAACCACTCAAGTCCCTATTAAATGTGGGGGAGAGCCTCTTGGTATCCTTCCAATAATTATAGCAAATTAATCTCTTAAATTACCCCGGGATAATTTAATTATCATGATTCTTTTAAATTTAATTAATTGTGTCATCGAAATTTAGGATGTTTCCTAATTGATTATCCATCATAAATTCCAATGATCATTACCTACCTCCCTCCCTATCCGATGTATATAAAGTTTTAGAGGAGGTTTTGGGATGGATTCACCAAGTGAAGAAGCCCAGGTATATTGACACAATGAACAAAACTTGGGGGGGATTACACTCTCCGATGAAGAATTGTCCTCCGACAAAGAACGCCAATGAGGAACGCCTTCGACTACAAAGAATGACCTCCTTCGACCATCATCTGTGGAATCCTATAGATGTGGGACATCTTCGATCGACCATCCATCCTCATCATCATTAACGAACCAACGTACTAGCTCTTTATTGGAAGAGTGCGGCAGACGCGATGAACAACGATAACTTTGTTTTCTTCCCCGTGACTCCATTGATGAAAAACTTTAAAGGTTGGGGGTTTATTTTCAAGTTAATGCTTTCTGTGATTTTCTTTAGCGAATTGGAAAAGAATCATTGTGGTGGCTGAATAATTTGATGTCCATCGTTCTCTTTTCATGATGTACCAATTTCTATCTTCCTAAACGCGGAGGGTGCTGGCCAAACTAACATGGCATGACTCCCTCCACTGATCTCTTTGTGATGCTCCTTGGCATGGAGACGAAACGATGAGGCGATGGAGGTGACACTCAATGACCGTGCTACCTGTGGACTCTACAACCTGCGCCGCCCTCGCGACACTTCGGCTGAACCAGAACACGGTTGTCGCTAGCCTCTCGTGCTCTTTATGGCCACCCTACTGCCCACTGGCCTCCCATACGACCACCAGCCGCCCATCCGCCGACCGGCCTCCCGGATACCAGCTGCCTGGCGGCCTCCCGTACACTCCGGCCGAACCGCACCAGACCACGCCTCCAGACCACCTGGCATTATGGCCTCCCGGCCGCCCGCACCTCCCGTGCGCCCCGACTGAACACCACCACCCGCCGCCCCAGCCGTGCAGCGCCCTAGCCGAACAAGCACCCAGCCAACCCGCTGCCTCCCAGCCAATCTGGCCTCCACCGCGCAACATCATAATCCGAGCCTAGCCACCTTGAACCGCACTGTCGTGTTTTCCTCCGAACCATGCCTCCCTCGCACCGAACTAATGTAGGTCCTCACCCAGGTGGCAGGACCGTGCCCTAGAGGCCCTCCACATCCACACATGGCCTCATGGGCTGGCCCGAACCCAACGGGTCCGGATGGGTCGACCCGAACTGGGTTGGCCTAGACTAAGATGGGCTAAGTTGATCCGACCTGGTCGGACTGGACCCAGGCGTACTACCAACCCTTTACTCTTTTTGGCCTTATCATTGTCACCAGACGTCCTTTTGACAAACCATCATCGGCGCTAGTAATCTTGGAGCTCGACAGTCCCTTTGAGTATACCACATTGGAGTTTGGCGTATAATTGAGATACAATCAGGTTTGATCATGCACAAATCCATCCAGGCCCCCGGGTCTAATAGAATAATAACTCTGAGATCGGGCATCTAATTGACGCGCCATCTATTGTATTGAGACTTCTATGACGAGGCAGACATTAGAGATATTTCTACCTGGGACTACATGGAAGTTGATATATTGACACTTGGCTTGATGATTGGACCCTCCCGAAATCAAGCATGCTTGTGTGGAAACCCTATGGTAGGCTACTCTCTAACTACTGTTCTAAGATCCTGTGTGGGTTCGATAGCTATGGTACTGTTCTTAGATCCTGTGTGGGTTCGACATCTCTGTCTACGGTTCCTTGATACTATGTGTTTTTGACATCTCCGGCTAGTGTTACTGGGTCATGTGTGGGTTTAACAGCTCTTATTACTATTCTTGGATAATGTGTGGGTTTGACAGCTCTGACTACTCTTCCAGGATCATGTGTTGGTTCGACAGTTCTGACAGCTGTTCCTGGATCCTGTGTGGTTTCGACAACTCTGAGTTCTATTCCTGGATCTTCTGTGGGTTCAACAGCTCTGACAACTTTTCCTGAATCCTGTCTGGGTTCAACAGTTCTGAATACTATTCTTGGATCCTATGTGGGTTCGATATCTCTGACTACTATGCCAAGAGCCTTTGTGGGTTCGATAGCTCTAACTACTATTCCTATATCCTGTGTGGGTTCGATAGCTCTGAATAATGTTCCTGGATCCTTTGTGGGTTTGAATGTTTTTATTTCTATACCAGGATCCTATGTGGGTTCGACATAATAGATGATTTAGTGGCTACATCTAATCATCTCCATCTCTCACCAAAAGTAGTATACCTATGTGAGCCGAGTCAGTAACTTTTGGGTTATCCTAATGATTGATATGGATAACATGATAACTTAGGTATGTGTATGTCCATAAATGTAAGTGGGGTTATCTATTAATGTCATAACTTGTGATTTACCCTTGTTTGATTTTGTGAGACCTTTAGGGTCTCAGTGTCTCTACTGAGTATCGTTATACTCACCCATGCACAGGCTTTACCTGCACCTCGTTGTGTTGGATGCAGACGACAAACAACGATGACCGAGGCTGAGTGTACCAGGACTGGACTATACTCGGAGGTGGACCACACGTTGTGATGGTACATGAAGGAGACAGAGGGTCTTGGAGTGATTTGGAGGCAATCTGTACCTGCCCTTTAGGTAGGATTTCTTGGTGGAAGATCCAGGTGCTGTTTTTCCTTTTTCTAGTTTCTTATACATTACAGTTCGGATTGTATTTCTGGCCCATTTGACTATTCAGCATTATTTTGTTATACAGTTTTACATAGTGTTTTTCATTCATATTGTACTCATTTGTGTGCTTTTTTTTTGGTTTTAAAGGAAATGCCTTCTTAGTTTTAGTGATTTTATTCTTTGGTGCTAGTCGCCTGCCCCAGGCCTATGGAAGGCGGGCTTGGGGTAGTCACGACACGAGCCTCCGGGGACGGGTCATGAAAAATTGGCATCAGAGGAGTCGGTTCAACCACATAACATATGATTCTGATATTTCATTTCTGTGAAGAAATAGTTTTATGTGTAGTGAGTGTGGTTCACAGTTCAGGGAGTCCAGTGTTGGTGCGGCAGCTGACGTATCCATACACGGGGACCATGACATCTGATTTCCAACTCAGTGCACGAAAACACTGATTGCATGTATTTTTTCAAGAGTATTCTATAAGTAAGCTCAACCATGAGAGCTCAAAATTTATAACCATTAACCATAGAACAACTGTTTCTCTTTAGGATGCCTCTACGCATACAACCAGTTAGAGTTCCAAGATTTGTATCCACTGACAGCACACCGAGCGACGAGGCTTTGGTGTAGGGTCATCATACTATGTTGGAACCTTTAGGTGGTTTACCAGCAGCATCACTACCCATTGGGCAGAAGATACCAAAAGAAACAACGGCAGACATTGCACGCCGACTGAGCATGTTGCATGAGTTGGTGCAGCAGAGGCCTCTGATGTTTCGAGGCGACAGAGTTTCCCACACAGCTGAGGGTTAGTTGAAGCCGATTTCTAGAGTTTCCTATCTAGTTGAGAATCTAGTAGAACATATGGTGATCATAACTACTAGTCTTTTTCAGAAAATGACCATGAGTATGGTCCCCTAAGTGATTAGGCTTCGGTACGTGGACCATTGCCCTAGATACTACAACTGGGTAGTGTCCCATCTATATCACTACCCGTTGGTCACCAATTACAATCGGCGATACTGGTAGAGGAAATATGTAGTCTTAGTTCCTTAAACTTATTTCAGCCTCAGATTCCCCTTAGGTTCTGAGGCGATCTCGACTCACAGGTAGCTGAGGACTAGCTCGAGGAGGTGGTTGAGAGTTCTCTAGAACCTCTATAGCTTTGGCAGGATGACATGTCGGTTTCCGAGTATTCATCGAAGCGTACCGATATTTCCCAACACACGATGAATACGATACGATCTGTTCTTTGGGGATCAATCTTCCAAAAAAGGTTTGTTTAAATGACATCTGAGCCATCACTATTCCAGTATGCATTCCTACTTATTCTAGGGTGATAGAGAGAACCTTTTTCGTTGAATGTTCTTTGGATGAATGGATATAGCCATTGAATATTTGCAGTGGGAAAGCAGGGAACGGGCACCAGTCTCAGAGACTTGGGTGAGTAAAATTTATCAGGAAGTGGATGTGTTTGGTATAGATGAATCTTCAGGGAAGCAGACGTAGAGGCAGAGCTATGGGAGCACATGTGGTGGAGTACTTTTTGACATGTTACAACCACCCCCTTTTTGTGGACCACGCTAGGCTCAAGGAGCTGGAGGACAGGGGAAAAGAGTTGTTTCATGCGGTCAAGGAATGTGATCCAATGGATCTAGGAATGAATCTAGGTACGTTCAATGTCTACTACTATCTGCTGTATCAATAAACATAGGTACTAATCATTCCTTCCATCCACTAATCATGTCCAGGACCTAGAGGTTCTGGTTAAACCATGGAATTGACCATCACATCTTGAGATTCCTTTGGGAGGAGATGTTATAATCACACTTATGTCGAATATGTGATATGAACCTTCATGCGAGATTTTTAGTTGGAACATCTGGGTTGTAGCATCATGGCCTACAAACATTAGTTTGGGTCTGGATATGACAAACACAGTTCACACTCAGATTAACTGTTTTAGGAAAAGAGGTTGTGGTTTATCTACATTGTTGGGATGGGGTTTTCTTTGGTCGGAAAAAATGGAAACCGAATACACACAAGATAAACTCATTCATGGGAGGGTGAAACCAATAACTAGTGAGTCGTCCAACCTCACCCATGTGGCAGTAGAAGTTGACTTTGAGATATTCTATACTCTTGGGAAGGGGAACGTGGTAGCAGACGCACTTAGAATAGGGTCTGGCGTACATCTGCTGAGTGAGGCAAGAGTGAAGATAACCCCTTTACAGATACCCTTTTTGTATTGAGACAGAGCAGCTTTTTTTGCAGTCTCTTACTGTCACTCCCCCACTTCATCAGTGAGTCAGGGAGGCGCAACATGGGGACACTGACTCCGAGACATGACGTGATCAGATATCCATAGGGCAGGATCCTGATTGATTTTATGAAGGTGGGGAGCACGTCATCCTATTCCTTGTATGTAATATGGTATCAGTGTAACTTCAAGAGTAAGTGTTTAGGAATTTCTACACGTCCCCTGTAGCGGTACATCATGGAGTGGCGAAGATGTACTAGGATCTTCGATGACAACACTAGTGGTCAGGAATAATGAAATCAGTTGCAAGATTGTCTCTCAGTGCCTCACTTGTTAGTAAGTGAAGGCGGTGAATCAGGTACCAGCAGGCTTGGTTCAACCTTTAGTGGTCCCAGAGTGGAAGTGTGATGGGATATCCATGGACTTCGTTAATTAATTCCACATACATTCAAGGGTCATTACTCAATTTGGTTGATCTCTGACCGACTCACCAAGTTGGCCCACTTCCAACTGGTTAAAGAACATGGTTCAGTAAAGATCGTGGGACGCCTCATTTTCCAAGAGATTCTGAAGTTACATGGAATATCCTCGATGATCATTTCTGATCGTGATGCACATTTTACATCCCAGCTATGGAAGGGGTTTTAGGAGGCTTTCAAGACAAAACTTCGTTTGAGCACCGCCTTCCATTCTCAGAGGGATAGCCAGTATGAGAAGACTATTTAGACCCTCGAGGAAAAGATACGTGCTTGTGTCCTAGACTTTAGTCGTAGCTGGGAGAATTACATACCTTTGGCAGAGTTTTCATACAACAAAAACTATCATTACACCATAGGGATGGCACCTTTTGAGGCATTGTACGGGGGACCATCCAGATCACCATTGTGCTGGACTGACCTAGATGAGTCTTCACTATTGGGACCGGAGATGGTAAGGGCTACCACAGTGAAGGTGCAACTTATCCAGGAAAGGATGAAGACTGCACAGAGCAGGAAGAAGTCATATGCCGAGAAGAGACAAAGACCTCTAGATTTCAAGGATGGTGACCACGTCTTTCTATGGGTCTCACCCCGATGAGGTTTGCAGAGATTTGGAAGAGGAAAGAATTTATCTATGAGATTCATAAGACCATATGAGGTCTTCAGCTAATTTGGTTAGGTGTCATACAGCTTACCTCGTCTACTTCAATTGCACCGGGTGCACTACGTCTTCCACGTATCCCATCTGAGGAGATACATGGACGACCCTTCTCACGCCATCAACCACGGCGAGTTGGACGTTGACGATGGGGTGAATTTTACAGAGGTTCTAGTATAGATTGAAGATCGAAACGATCGAGTCCTTCTTGAATGGGTGATATCTCTAGTGTGTGTTCGCTGGCAGAAAGAGACCCTCCAGTAGAGCACATGGGACCAGGAGGCTCAGATGCGTGCTTAGTACCCCCAATAGTTTCCTTAGTTATGAGTTATGGATTATGGGGACGTAAAGCCCTAAGGTGGAGATAATGTAAAGTCCCAAAATTTACATGTATTTTTTTAATATATTGGAATTTTAGGAGTCTGCCAAATTTGACGGCGCACGATTCCGAGGCCCGATGTGCCCGTAATGATCCATCGACGTTTTGTTAAGCTTATATTAACGTATGTAAGAATTTTTTCCTGAAATAGTGGAATAAATCATAACCAGTTTATCAGATCATAAATCTGAGGGCACCATTGCGTTCAGGATGGAGGGTTTTACCTACGCGCGACTTAAGATTTCTTGGCACATGCACCCTATGAGAGAACCCAAAAATGGCATAATCGTAAATAAAATAATCAAATAAATTATTTTATTTTTCAATTGCTTATAACTCATAAACAGTAACTCGGATTAAAAATCTGAGACCACTGCTAAAGTTGTTATGGTATTCATTCTTTAAAAAGATACTAACATTGGCCGGTGTGGCCTCGTAGAGAAGGTTAATTTTTGGCAGCAAATAAAATAATTAAGTAAAAATTAATTTATGGTAAAATTCATAACTTCTAAACGGTAACTCGGATTGAAAATACGGGAGTACCATTGGGTTCATTTGGGTGTGGATCACCTAGGAAGATCATAAACTCGACCATTTCTGGCCGAGGCTGATTCATAATAATTTTCCAAATGTTTTTTCTTGTACGTTCAGTAAATGCGGGAGAAAAATTTTGTAACTTATGAACCGGTGCTCAGATTTGAAATCTGAGGACACCGTTGAACTTGTAGCACCGATTTTCACTTAAGAAGACATTAACCACGTTGGCAGTTGGTCAATGGTGAATTTTAGTTTTTTGGTTTTTTATGGAATTAATAAAATAAAATAAACTTCATTTTATTTTATTTTGAGCTTCCATGTGGATGTTTTAGTTGGGATCCATTATAGAAAAACCTCCACATGGAAGTTGGAAGTGGGGAAAATGAAACCATAACCTCCCATGAGAGGATATGGTGGTTGGGACCACCCGAACCATAATATCCCATGAGAGGTTATGGTTGTGGGGACCACCTCGATTTTTATACCTCATTGATACCTCTCATTAATTGGGAGAAAAATATCAAGTCCCTATTAAATGTGGGGGGGAGCCTCTCGGTATCCTCCCAATAATTAAAGCCAACACACCTCATATATTTCTCTAGCATAATTTAATTAACTTGCTCCTTTTAAATTTAAATAACCATGTTGTTGGAATTTTGGATGGTTCCTAATAATTGAACCGTCATAAATTCCATCGATCATTACCTACCTCCCTCCCTATCATATATATATAGAGTACGGGAGGATGTTTTGGGATGGATTCACCAATCGACGAAGCACTGGAATAGTGACTCGATGCCCAACACTTGGAGGAATACTCTCTCCAACGAAGAACGATCCACCGACGAAGAACACCGACGAGGAATTCCATCGACTATGAAGAATGACCTCCTTCAACCTCCATCCACGGACTCCTATCGATGTGGGATGTCTTTGACCAACCATCACTCCTCATTGTAATTAATGAATAGTAGCACGAGCGTGGGATTAGAAGAGTGTGGTGGACACGACGAACGACGACAACTTTGTTTTCTTCCCTATGACTCCATCGACGAACACCGATCAGGGTAGGGGGTTTATTTGTATGTTAATGATTTCCATGTTTTTCTTTGGAAAATTATAAAAGAATCATTGTAGATGTTGTAGAACTTGAAATTCATCATTATCTTTTCTTGATGGACTGATTACTATCATCCTAATCGTGGAGGGTGCATGAAAACTAACATGGCCCGACTCCCTCTGCCAATATCTTTGTGATGTTCTTCAGCATGGAGACAAAATGACGAGGCGACCAAGGTGACAGGAAATGACCATGCTACCCGCAGACTCTGCAACCTGCGCCACCTCCCATGTGCCCACTGGCTCACCGACCTCCCGTGTGCCCTGAAAAAACATCACCGGCCCACGCCTCCCTAACACCCGACCTCCAGGCCTCTCGGTTGTCCGTGCCTCTCGAGCGACCATGCCGAACCACACTAACCGTCATCCCGGTCGCGCTGCGTTCGGGTCGAACATGACCCCTCCTAACCTACAGCCTACCGGTAGAGCCACCATCACACCAATCTATGGCTGCTCCATTCCCACACGACTGGTCCGCACCCTAGAGGCCCTTTGCAGCCCCTCGCGGCCTGCTGGGCTGGTACCTGGAGGCTGGGCCGAACCCAACGGGTCAACCCTTCCAACGGGCCAGGCAAGAATCAACAGGTCAAGACAAGTCGACCCAAACTGGGTCGACCTATACTAAGAAGGGTAGAGTTGGTCTGACCGGGTCGGACCAGACTCAAACCTACTACCGACCCTTTACTTTCTTTTTCCATATCTTTAACACCAGACATTCATTTGATGAACCGTCAATGACACTGGTAATATTTGTGCTTCATGGTTAAATTGAGTTCACCCATCTAGTGTGTAGGGTATATTTGATATATGGTCAGTTTGGATCGTACAAAATTCCAATCGGTCCCCATGAACTAAAAGGCTAATAACTCTCAGGTCGGGCATTCGATTGACATGCCGTCTATTGCAGTTATACTCCTATGAATAGGTGGACCTTAGAGATATTTCTTCATTGTACTATGTGTAAGTTGATATATCTAAACTTCTCTTGAGTATTGTACCCTCCCGGAATCAAGCGTGCTTGTGCGGAAACCATGTGGCTGGCTTCTCTCTGATTACTATTCCTGGATCCTCTGTGGGTTTGACATCTCTGACTACTATTCCTGGATCCAAAGTGTGTTCGACGGCTCTGACTACTATTCCTGGATCCTGTGTGGGTTCGACAACCTTGACTACAGTTCCTGGATCCTATGTGGGTTTGACAGCTCTGACTACTATTCCTAGATCCTCTGTGGTTTCGACGGTTCTGACTGTTGTTCCTGGGTCCTGTGTGGGTTTGACATCTCTGTATACTGTTCCTGGATCTTGTGTGGGTTCTCCAGCTCAGACTACTGTTCTTGGAGCCTGTGTGGGTTCAACAATTCTGACTGCTGTTCCTGGATCCTATGTGGGTTTGAAAGCTCTGACTACTATTCATATATCTTGTGTGGTCTCGACAACTCTAAATATTATTCTTAGATCATGTGTGTGTTCGACAGTTCTGATTTCTATACCAAGATCCTACGTGGGTTCGACAGAATAGATGATTTAGTGGCTACATTTATTATCTCTATATTACAACAAATGATTTATACACGTGTGAGCTGAGTCAGTAACATTTGTGTTTTCATCATGATTGATATGGATTACTTAATATGATAGGTATATGTGTGGGCATAAGCCTCTGTGGGTTTATTTATTGATTTCATACCTTGTGGTTTATCCTTGTTGGATTTTGTGAGACCTTGAGGGTCTCGGGGTCCCTTCTAAGTGTCGTTATACTCACCCCTACATGGGCATTACATGCACCTCGTTGTGTTGGATACAGATGACGGACAACGCTGACCGATACTGAGTGCACCATGACTAGACGATACCCAAAGTTGGACAACACGACGTGATGGTAAATGGAGGAGACCGACGAATGTGAAGTGCTATAGAGGCTATTTATAGCTACCCTTTAGGTAGGATTTGTTAGGGGATGATACAGGAGCTGTTTTCCCATTTTCCAGTTTCTTGTACTTTACAGTTGGGCTTGTATTTCTGTCCCCTTTTAATTTTCAACACTCTTTTATTATACAGTTTTACTTAGGGATTTTCTTTCATCATGTAATCTATTCTATGATGTTTTAGGTTGTAAAGGCAATGCTTTCCCAGTTTTAGAGAATTACGCCTTTGGTGCTAGTCTCCAGCTCCCAGCCTATAGAAGGCGGGCTTGGGGTAGTCACGACACGGGTCCTGTGGGATGGGTCATGACAGCGTATATGATCTTACTCATCCTAACATTCTCCTGTTGTGTCTGGGGCCCAATTTTATAGAATAATGTAGGCCATGAGACATTGGAACTAGTCCCCTATTGGATATTTTTATAATAAATTTCTTTCATATCTGGTCATTGTATGTACCCTAACGTAGTCAATGAAGCCTCTTGAATCTATCATGAATTATTTTGATCCCTTGAATGTAGGCTGCTTCACATCACTCTTTTATGGAGAAACACCTTTTAAACTAGTCCTTAACCGACTGTAATTCATGTACATTATTTCCATTAATTAATATTAGTTCAACATATACTAGTAGGATACAGACCACATTCCCATTAAACTGCTTATAAACACATGGCTCACATTTGTTCTCAATGAAACCAAATTCATTCATGGCTTCATCAAATGGAATATTCCATGACGTGGATTCCTGCATTAATCCATATATATTTTTCAACAACTTTTAAACAATTTTGGAATAACCTGGTATCACAAACACTTTTGGTTGTGTCATATTGACAGCTTCTTGAATGTTCCCATTAAGGAATTTTGTGTTGACATCTATAATCCAAATATCGTAGTCATGGTATGATACTATGGAATGTTTTATTCTTATGAATTTAAACATGGAACGTGGTGACAAGATTTCATCATAGAAAATTCATTGACACTGTATGAATATTTTAGCCAGTAGCCTTGCTTTATAGGTGATAACTTAACCTTCATTGTCCATATTTCTCCTGAATACACATTTTTATTCAATAGAATTTACGTAAACTAGATAATTTACCAGAACCCAAACACAGTTCTAATACATGAAATCTATCTCATAATTAATATCTTCTATCCATCATGTAGCTTATGAGCCCTCTACTGTATCCCTATAGGTGAGAGACTCATCGTTGTCCATAAATAATGATTCACTATCCTTCCTGAATAGGAAACCAAATATCACCGGTTCCTTTACCTCTGTTGATGTCCTATGTTGTGCTTGTATTTCTAAAACCTCATCCATGGGGTCCTCTGGAAATTATTCATATACCAATTAATGTGTATCATGTGCATCATCATCATCGAAGTCAATAATTCTCCCACTATCCTTTTTGATGATGTGCTCCCTCTCAAGAAATATGGCTTGTCGAGCGAGAGTAACTTTTTGGTATGAAATATTATATAGGTAATATCATGTTGATTCATTTATATTTCCTATAGAGATACAAATCATTCGTAGTAGTGATAGTTTGTTTTATATGAAGGCCTAAACAAACACATCACATCCACATACATGTGGTTACAAAAAATGGGTTTCTCTCCATTCCATAACTCATAGGGAATTAAATTTTCCACCTTGGTTGGTACTCAATTTAATGTGTATGTTGTAGTTTGTAATGCATATCCCAAAAAGGATAATGGATGATCTACGAGACTCATTATCAACCTCACCATCTCCTAAAAGCTTATGTTCCTCCTTTCACTACGACCATTACAGTATGGTGTATAAGGGGGAGTTAATTGAGAAATAATCCCAGACTCTCATAGAAGGTCGATGAGACCTTGGTTCAGATATTCACCACATCGATTTGATCAAAGCATAGATTCTCTACATCTTTCTTGAATTCCTTAAATTTATCCAGGGACACTGACTTAAACCTCATTAAGTATATATAGCCGTATAAACTCAATTTATTAGTAAATGTAATGATGTAATAATATCCAACTCTAGATTCAACTAGAAATAGTCCACACGCATCCGTGTGCACCATTCCATGAAGCTATGTGGCCCTATATCCCTGTCCCCTGAACGATGTCTTAGTTATTTTACATTATAGACAATAGTTAAAGCTATCATGTTTTTTTAGCTTCGTATAGTCTAAAAAACCATCTTGGCAGCGCTTTTTCAAGAATTTATCATTTACATGACCAAAACGGTGATGCCACAACTGGGTGATTTATGAGTAATGTGAGTTTGTTTTGTTATCGATTCCCTACATTTTCTTATTTTTAATTTAATATATTCAAAAAATTATTTCAATTTTATATACCATAACATATGTTTTTCATATAACTGAAACAAAACTTTTTTCCAAACATGATTAAAATTTCATCTATATCAAAATATGATACAAAAAATTATGTTCTCGATACCACTAAGAAGATAATAGCAGTTATACGAAACCAAAAGCACCCCATTTGGAAATGAGTGATGGTAATCTCTAATGGCTAACACAGCCAGCCTCACTCAATTCACAGCTCGATGTTCCATCTATCCCCTAGTAATCTCCCTAAATCAACTTGGTTCCTACATTTGAATATGTATGTGATCCATAAAAGCTATATATATTACTCAATGTTTAGAGATGAAAATATTAAACTCGATAATGAACACACCATTAGAATCCCATTACTTCTAGGTGTATTAACTCTTCCAGTGGCCTAACTCTCAACATGAAAGACCAAATACCTCTTGTTCCTTGCCCTGACTTTGGATCATCCACTTCATGGAGGGACAGTACTGAGGGGATTCAGACCATTTATAAATCCTTGGACAAAATGCCATGTCCTTCAATTTCTTATTCATCATAAGGGCTGCTGGTATTTCACGCCCCATATCCTTATCGGCATGGTGAATTAATTTAAGCTATTCCAATAGGCTGGCCTCGTTATTTCTCATATAGTAGTTAACAAAAATGCTAGGGAAGGTATTGGATAGTGATGATAGGATGAGATCTATACGCAACCCATCTAGGAACATAATCCATATTATGTCCATGTGTTCAATATTTCCAATAATCCTGACTTCATGAGGTTCAAACAACACAAACTCTTCAAGCATAGTTGTAAACACGGACTTGGGGATCACATATCACTACTTTCTATCCTTCTCTTGATATAGAACCTTAAGGTGAGGATTCATGCTATAAATTTCCATGTTTTCATGTTTCGTCAAGATCTCATTAAACATAAGTGATATCATGAAACAATGGTCATTTGTGGAATCATCCATATGATTCATATAGAGAGATCGTTTCTCATCACTGACCACTATTCATGGCTCAACTTTAAAAGGCTTCTCCTGAACATTCAATTTTCTCTCATGGAGAAGGTTGTGGCATAAACCCCTCTGCAACTCCTATAAATTTGTTCATGGGGGAAGGTTTTTCATATTGAGTAAGGTTATAAATTATTTATTTGAAGTAATTTTTAGTTCTATTTCTATAAATTAGTATGATAAAAGATTTAGTAATTTATCATAATAAAACTAAGAAAAATAAAAAAAATTAATACTTATTAGTCTCATATTATTTTATCGAATTCCAATAAACCTCAATATTGATTTCAGAATATTTTATTCCCATAATATTCTAGTGGAAGGGATCAATATTTCCATTCACATTACCATAATTAGTTTTGGTCAAGAATCACGTAAGGTTTGATGTAGGAATTCCAAATGCCGACCACATTAACTCATAGTTTCGTGTTACACTGAGTAGACTCCACAAACCTGAAATCCTTTTATTTTGGATTTCATAAACCTATCCCTCATTTCCAGTAAAATATATCAATGTATGTAAACCCTTGATATGAACCATGTCATGTCACCCCAAAACCATGAATTAGAATTCCACGATAATTGAATTCACCCCAATTATGGTTGGTCAAACACTTTGAAATATGGTTTGATTCTAACCAACATTAGGGAGGATATACCGACTTAATATTTCTTTGAATGATTTTATCCTTGTTTTTAAATTGATGTTTTATAATCATTCCTAGAATATTTTTAATATTATGTGTGATATACTTATGTGATTTACCATGTCTTGGATACTATTTAGCATTACCCTATCTTATTTTAGTTTCATCTTCCTTTCTTGTTCAATTAATTAGTTATATTGTCATGAAAATACACCCATAATAAATTAACCATTAAATTGATTGAAATATAATAAATGGCATGACCATGATCTTGTTCTAGTGGTTAGCTTATCTATAGGTTGATAAACAAGCCCAAGAACTATAGGATAATCACATTGAACCTTTTGGGTTTTTCTTTACAGCTTTCCATCTATCCACTATTGTATCTCCTTGGGTTGGATTCACCTTGTCTCCTAACTGGAATTGCCTCCAGTAGATTGGGAGCTCCATCTATTACATGTGTTTTTTTCTCACATGATGTTGTGGGGTAAAACGATGATTCACATAACAGAAACCTTGGGCACGAATGAACTACATATTAAATAAGAGAAGGCTCGTATGCCAAAAAAAATTAATTTAAATACATAAATTAAAATAAACCGTAAACATAAAAAGTTCATACTCTTTCTCATGATCATCCACATGTGAAAAGATATGTATACATAAATATAACTAGAATTCATTTCATTAATCATTTTTGTTTATGATAAATCATGCTCAAATAAATTTTTTATCTTTAATTAATCATTATTTATATCTGAATCCCCTTTTCATAATTTCCTTGAGATTCTCATCCATCATAATTTTGAAAAAATAAATTCATTTAAAAATTTTCTTTTCACATAACATGTACCTTAGAGACAACCTGGTGATTTCTTTTTCATAACGACCGAAAGAGTAGAAATGAACATTTCCCAGATGTTAAATTAAACACACACATATATATATCACCTATAACATGTTGTGCCCCATATTAATGCCCACACTACAATACACACCTCAATGGTTTTTATTATATAATAATAAAATTTAATAAATATTCATAATTTTGGATGAGTACAGGTAGTGTAGTTATGACTAAACGGTGTGTTATATCGTTCACCATCCATCCATAGTACACACCCAGGGACATGATGTGTTGATGTACTTTGTAAATAATCGTTGTACATGGCGTTTCCAGTGGGCCACATGCTGTGTAGTGTCTGCATTACACCCTCTCCACCCAAGAAATCCATGTATGAGCTACATGATCCAACCCTATCATGAAGGGACTACTTACTGTGTCCAGTGGGGCACATGGTGTGTAATCTAAACACCACGCGCCACCAGTTCCGGTTCAACATACGTAGTCATTTATTACTTAGATAGACTCCAACACACAACTAGGTTTGGTGGACCATTCCCACTGCATGGAACCTAGACTACATGATGGTTACTACAGAATACACACTATGTGTTCCAGTGTTGTAAGCCCAGGATGTTTTGGAACCTCCTCATGAGAGCCTTTATTTTATTTTAATCAAAATTAAAAATAAATATTGTTTTTGTAAGGTTAATGAGAAATGAATGATGAAGAACCGATCTCAATATTTTGATATATAACATGATTAATGTGGATTTAAACAACAAAATAAATAAATCTGTAAATAATAAAAAAACAAAATAATTATAATCAATGATAGGACATCTCTGATACATCTTGTAGGTTCTGAGAAAAGTGGAAGCATGCTGGTGGGTGTATGCACAGTTAATTTATCTATTAACAACGATCAATCTGAGATTTTTCAAGATGATAAAACCCAAAAAATTCAGAATAGAACGATGTATGAATAAAAATAGGGGATTCCCAGAACCATATAGAAAATAATAATATATCGGTTATAAATAATTTAATTTAAAGAAAATAATTTCCTTGATAAAATTCTCTCTTCGTTGATGTATTTTGTCATGATCGAATGTGATATATCATTTCTTCATAGAAGCCACATGTAGGCTTCCTATAGTAGTGATCCAAATGTGCTCCAAATTTCTCTGGATATCAGCAAATGGATCTCTAAGTGATAGTGTGGAAGAGCCTCATCTTGTGATTCCTGCCTTCGATCGCATTAGGAGTCGCTTCCAAAGTGATCTCCTTGATCCAGTGGAGGAGGATCTCCATCGTAACATGGGAGAGTTCTTGATGGAAAAAGAATTATATGATGGATTAATAGGTTTTTCATATTCATGGTGCACACCCTAGAGAATGGATCTTCTCATGAGAATAATGTTATTAAGATTTCAATTACATAGAATTGTAAAATGAATTAATTTAATTAAATCATTTATTCATTTCATTTAATTCATTGTAACTCCCCATGTCAAATAATAAGAGCTCACTATTATTTTTACTTCACATGAACCCCACGAATTACACCTAATATTATTTCATTATATAAATAATATTATTTCTCACAAATCATCAGAAAAACTACAGAGCGTGTATAATAATATATACGACGTTTAATTTTTTTTCCATTTTCATTATTTCTGCCTCTACATTTATTAGACCATGAATAATGACTATTTATTTATTAAATAAATATAAATGAATTAATCAGTAATAAATATAATATTTCTCCCACAATATATTCTATCAAATAACTAGTTCCAAAATAAATGTGATCACACATCCTCGAATAAATATTAAACCAACATCCGGAATAATCATTATTCAACATGTGGAATGAATATTTAACTGAGATAATTGGACACAATTAATGTGTGACCCTATAGGCATCTTTATAAGTGGCATTAGGCAGAGTCTATCTATAGTTCATGGATACGGTCTAAAAACACGTCAATGCACCAATATAGAAATAATTCAATGTAGTAATGACATGTCACCTCCTATGAACTCTTACCACTTCATGTAAATTTGTTTTCGTGGTATCTCCACTCAAGAAGGATTCTTGCTAGTGCCATCAACCGATGTGATCAATTGTTCTCTATTTGAAATCCAAGAATTAAACTTTCCGTTTATATACCATGTACAAGGATTTATTGAGGCTCTATAAATTCTATCAAAGGACCTATGATATCAACTTACATTATGGAATAAAAGAAAATATCCTTTCTCACATTATCTATTAATGTTGTATTACTTGTTAAGAACCTAACATATCATACACCATAGAGAATAGTTTGTCATCATAGTTTTATTTAATAAATATATGTTCAAGAGTTTTAATACCCATTAATAATAATAAAAAACTCAACGGATCAATACACAGATTCATTTATAGGAGAAACCAATGACACTATAAATTGTGGATTTCCGACTAGAGAGACTTGTTCTCATAATATCCTCCTGTATATTACCAAGGTACCACACCATGAAATTATGCCTCAATGTTTTATGATTCCTCAATCCTAATGACATGTATTATTTGTGTCCCTCAAATAAAATCTTCCATCCATAAGACATCTATTCCAGAATAGTGTTACGGAGCATCCAGGTTCTCATCATTGTAGGGATACTCTATGACCCTTTTCTTTAATAGCTATTCGTAGGAAATTGTCGCATGCATTGTCACATCAAATAAAAATCATGATGTGATGAAGTATATATTAATGAATAATATACAATGTAGTTGGTTCAAGGCCACCAAATCCAACCAAACTAACCTAAAATGGAATGTGATGTAATGAGAAAAATAGGACACATGATATAATATATGAAGGGTATTACATACACAAAAAAATGTATAAATGTTAAACATGGCATATAACTCATAGAAGTAATATTGATTTCAGAAAAACCCATTTTGCATTGCATGGAAGGGTTTTTTAGAAAATCACCATTATATGTCATAAAATATTATTTTAAACATGTATAAACCTTAAAATAAAATATATTGATAATTAAATTATTTTTGGGAATAAATGAATTCAAAATAAAGTGATATCATATAAAAATATTTTCCAACAACCATTAGAAATGGGCCACATCAATTGGGTTTAAGATAAAATATAAAAGAGTCTTCAATGAAAAAAATTGATTAATTGTTTATCTAAAACAATAAACTTGATAAGGTGGTATTAAAAGATAAAAAATTGGATTTTATAAAAATATTGGTATCACAAAATAGATTATTTAGTGTATATGAAAATTAGGTGGAAAATTGGGAAATATCTTTTAATTGGGATTTTTCATCAGGAGGAAAAAAAGGGAACTATAAAAAACATGTAGATATCTATCAAAGAATTATGAATGGATATGAATACATAATATTTAACCATATAAACATAATATTAAAGGAATATATAATAATAAATAACTATAAAATTTGATTAAAAAGAGATAATGACTATCTTGAATGAAAAATGGAGATTCTAGGACAATCCCTTACAACTATGTAATCAATCATATCGTATGCCACATTAAATTATTAATCGTAAAATGAATCATTTAATAAAATATATTAGAATGTAATAATGAAATTATACCGAAAAGTGTAGTACAAATACACCACACACAATTAATATGGGGGAATAAGGCATATCTCACATAATCAAAAGTGAGATGAGAGAACCCTTAGCTTATGTCAGAAAGTGTATTTCCCATAGATTTAATGTAATGGATAATAAAATTATATGATTGAATAATTTAATTTAAAACATATTAAATATATATTTGTTTTAGTATAATTTTATTATGTTCATTTATGGACATTCTGATGGGTTATGTGATTCAATTTTGTCCTTCATGGGTGTTTTTTTAAAATCATTTTCATTATTGGTAAACTTGTACACATGTAAAAAAGATCATGTGAAATGTGAATAGTTTTCTATAATTGAAAAAATATTATCTTAATAAAATTACATGATATTTAATGATCTTATATGCCATTTTATTTAGATATGAGGATGATTCATTAGAGAAAATTTAATTATAATCATTTTTATTATTTTCGGATTTTTCGATCATCCTGCACTAGTTTTGTATTATTAATTAATATAATATATATATTCATGTTATAAACACTAAATATGTTTTTATATAAATATTATAATATTTTTGGACAATAACAATAGTTTTATGACAATCATTAAATGATTTAATAATAAAATAAAGAGTCATTGTCCATGGAGGTGGTGAATCGACACCTCACGTACGACATTTTCATTTTTTGAAAAAAAGGGAGAGAGAAAATAATTGATATTGGATATCACATTATCTAAATAAAATGATTTTAAATATAAGATTCTAGATTTATCTTTCATTATCATACAGTGGGGGTAGGGTAGTGAAAATGAATATAAAAAATTAAAGAATATTAAATGAACGACATGAGATTTACCTATTAAATTCTTATCCTTGAGAACCACATTACGGTCCAATTAAATGTTATTTTTGGTAGATCAAAAAAAAATAACGGGTCTCAGAAATTAGTGAGAGAAAATTGATTGATTATAATCATGATTCATGTCTTGTTATGTGTGTGGAAAGGGGTTTTGAGGGGTTGTATTTTTATTGGAGGAGAAGGGTATTTAAAAAAAAAAAATTTCGTTATTAATATTTTCGATCATGTCTTTGAATAGATTTGATTATTTTGAATAAATATAGTTATGAGTTGATTTTATTTCTAAATAATGTTTTCTTAACTCACACATGCTATTTTATATAATTTTATTGGCTTAAAATGTTAAATACTATAAATTATTTTATTATATTATTCATAAATAATTCAACTAATTTTGAAAATTCCAAAAAATTAAACCTAAAAAATAATAAACATGTATAATCTAAAATTGATATCTATATTGTGAAAATAATTTTAAAAATTTAATATTTTTAATGAAAATCCTCATTTACTCGAAAAAACTTATTTTAATAATATAATTGTTTTATAACCATTTGAAAAAGTAAATAAAGTCTCATAAAATAATCATATAATTATAATAAAATATATATATTAATTTATGAAACTATTTTATGAAAATAATATATCTTTTTAAACATTATGTTAATTAGAAATTCTAAATAAAATATTTTGTTTCACAAAAAAACTAACACTGAATTTAATGCTTTGAAAAAATTTATTTACTTAATCAATTATATAAATATATTGTTTTATCACTCATAATATAATGAAATATTATTTATACATTCATAGGTGAGGTTACTATTTAAATCATAAAAAAAATGTAAGTATAATTAATATGAGATTTTGATAAAAATATGGAATTTTCACTATTCACTAGAAAATAAATATTTTCAGATAAATACAAATATCTCACCCTATAAAAATTTTAAAATTATTCATTTAAATGTGAAATTTATTTTATTCAATATAATTGATAATAAAATTTAATATATAGTTTTAAATCATGTAAGATAATAAAAGGGTGTTAAAGTACCTTTAGAAAAATATATCCCTTTTATTACATAAAATTGGATTCAGTATTATTTTATGGCTATAAAATCATTTGGAAAAATGTAAAAAAATATGATAAAATATATAAAATATAATTTTCATTATTTTATTAATTATACTCATTCCCTCCCATTTAAATTTATAGGATACAATAGTTGATTAAAAATAATGATATTTAATTATATATCATTGTTCGTTTATGTTTGGTGTTGTGTAAAACCTATGATGTTATAAAAATATAATTTAAACAAATAAATTCCATAAAATCTCAATGTTCTATAGTTTATAAATAACCCAGTGAATATTTAATATCAATTTCATTCATTATGATGAGACAACCAAGTCCCTTCTTTGATGCATCACTATAAATAACAAATATAACATTTCCAAATGGTAGATTCAAGATTGTAGAATTCCAAAATATCCAATTAAATTCATGATATAAATATTCACATGATTTTTTCCAAGTAAACACAACAAAATTAGTAGTAATATTGGAATATGAGTAGGTTAATTATATTGTTTTTGAAAAATCACTTATATTAATCTACCAAACGAATGAAACTATGTACCTCAGTTATGTTTATTGGTGTGGTCCATTCTGGGACTGCCTTTTTCTTAATATGATCAACTGGGATTCCATCATTAGAGAAAATATATCCATGAATGAAAATTTCTTAGAGATCAAATTTACACTTTCATAATTTTTTGTTAAATTATTTAATCTGGGAGTTTGAAAAAAGGTGAGAAAGTAGTTCTTTTTGTCCACATAAATATTGGTTTTTAGAAAGATATCAACAATAAATACCAAAACAAAATTATCAAAAAATCCCTAAATACTCAAATCATTATATCCATATAAATAGGGGGTTAATTATTCAATCCAAATAGAATTCCACTAAATTCATAAGGTATATACAATTTTTTAAATGTTTTCATTGAAATGTTATCCTTATTTACACTCAATTGATGATATCCCGAATAAATACAAATCAATTAAACTTATTGATATCCATATAGTTGGTCAAATATGTCATCAATTTGTGGTAGAGGATGCCTGTTCTTTATCATAACAGAATTTATATTCATATAATCAATGCAAAAGCTCATAGATTTATCTTTCTTCATAATTAAATGAACACGAGATCCCCATGGTGAAACACTAGGGATATAAATCCACTTCAACAAAAATACACTTGTTATTTTATAAACCATATTAACTCCACATTGGACATTCTAATTGGATTATTTTATTTTGGAATTTCTCCAAGGAATAAATAAAAAGAAAACTAAACTTCATTCTTAGGTGGATATCTATGAAATTCCTTAAGATATACATGAACATATTCTTATAAAATAGGCGCATCATCAATTTTATGATTACGTTTTCTTCAGTATGTTTGTTCTTCTATTTTAATAGAAAAATATCAGTTAGATGTTCTATAGGAGGTGAATCTATATATAATATTGATGATGAATCATCCAATCTAAATATAATAAATTTCATATCTTCATCACAACTTATAATTTCATTCTCATTACAATAAATTTTTTCATTAAATTTTGCATGCCAGCCCATACCAGGGATTTTATCCAAATCAACCATAAGTGTGTTATTAAAATTAGAATATATAAAATTTTTATGGCTTATAATATTAAATTTATGACACATGTATTTTTTCCATTAGATTTCCATTATGAGTTATGACTGACAACACCCTTCTTATCGTAAATGGGAAATGCCTATGTTTTTGGAAACATAAGAATATATAAAAAAATGATGATTTATACTAAAAAAATTAATTATATAAATTTAATTATACGATTAATTTACTTTTCACCACCTTATTAAAAACATGGAACTTAGTTACTTTTCTTGCATACTCTTGATAGTTTTCGATCAGCAACTATTTTCGTTCATTTTCTAGACTCATCGAATTGTCATTTCAATAGTGTCCCATCTCTTTAAAATTATAAAATTGTAATTTATTATATTGTATCATTCACTTTATGTAATGTTCATGATATAATTTCTCTTCGCACTTAATGAAAAGTTCTTTTCCATTGAATGAAGTACTAGGGTGTTCCCTTCCACAAGTATCACCTATTGAAAAATTGCATATTTTCATTCCGTTATCTAGTATTTTCTGTTCCTCCATCATATATTGTGTCATTCCCCTAAATTAATAATAATTAGATAATTCATTATATTTATTTATATAAAATGAGTCTATGTCTTCTAAAGTTGAGAATTTTTGGAGACTACTTCTATTTGGAGGATTTAATTTAAGGAGATCAATCTTACTCTTTGTGTTACATACATAGTCTGAAAAATTATTTAAAAATATTGTAAATGAGGATTCAAACGTATAAAAATTTTCATCCCCATTTTGTATCAAAAATAAATAATTGTCTCTTTATATCATCTCAATGTTCCCGTGGAAAATATTTTTCCATGAAATGGATTTGTGATCCCATTGAATTATAGAGTTTTTGTTGCATTAAGAAGTCTAACATTGTCACATCGAGTTGTAGATCATGATGATTTGTGTGAGTAATGCTATTTATCGTAACCTTGGTAAGCTATTACAGTATATTTAGAAGGAATTTGGATATATTTTTTCTACATATATAACATCATTATCCTTTCTAGGTGGATGATGTAGGATCAAAATAATGATGTTGATGCTCACTATAAATGAGAGGGGTGAATTTTATTCTTTAGAAAATTTCATTGGAACCCTAAAAGGAAATATTCTACCTTAAATAAACTAGAATCTTTAATATATTTAGAGTAACATAATTACAAAATAAGAAAAAGTAATACTTTATAACTTTAACAATGTCCAGATTACAACGAAAATATCAAACAACTTAAATTAGTAATCATGTAACAATAAGATTCTTTTAAGATAAAGATAAGGTTATCCAAAATCCATGGATAAAGGTTCCTTGATTTATAATTTCCAGAAAGAATGTCTTACCAAAACCCAGGTAAGCACCCAATCCAATAATCAGTATCTGTCTTGGGATCCATGCAAGCCCTCGATATAGAAGGAAATTGGAACCTCTATCTTCGAGACCCTAAAGCCCAAGATTAGCACAATCAGAGTCTGAAAAAAGAAAGTCTAAACAAGTTTTTCATGATTGAACAAGTTGTTTATGACATCTGCATGAAGGAGTAAGAGTTGTAAGATCCTCTGTCTCTATTAATCAATTCATAACATTTTCACATGCATCACGTTAATCAACTCCCTACATTGATTTTCTTTTCTCATTAAAATGGACATGTATTTATAAGCCAAACATCCCAACGGTTGGCTCCACTCCAGTGGTCATATTTTCTATAAATTTCAGATGGACCTCAACACGTCTCAAACATACAACAGTTTGTTTATAATAGATTTTACGACATCGTTTAAATTAAAAGAAATGATTTTTTGTTATAGATAATCATTATGTATAAGAAATCTTAGATTCTTATAAAACGAGAATTATACATTAAATAAATCTAACATTATCAAGAAAATAGATTCTTAAGAAAAAATTAATCGGATTGAGAAAACGGTTTCACATTTTTACAAGAATCAAAATAATGAAAAGGATTGAATTTTTTACTGGATTCAGAATCCTAAAACTGAATGACATTTGTACTAGACTCAAGATCATAAAACTGAAGGTCATTTATACCTGATATGGAATCATAAACCAAAAAGCGATTTGTACCATATTCAGAATTGTAATGTTGAATGACATTTGTACAGGATTTTGAATCATAAATCTGATTGAAAATTGTACCGTATTCGGAATCATAAAATAGAATGACATTTTCACAAGATTTAGAATCATAAAATAGAATGTGTTTTTAACTAGAATCAGTTTTATGAAATCGTAATGACTTTTTCACCAGAATCAGTATCATGAAATCGTAATGACTTTTTGCACCAGAATCAGTATCATGAAATCATAATAACTTATGCACCAGAATCAGTTTGATAAATATATTAGTTTAACAGAATGACATAATGATAGATCTATAAGTATAACAGAATGACAAGTTCAGATCATAAGAAAAAAATAGTACTTAACAAGAAATTCAAAACATAATAAAAAGTGCTTGTGGTTTTTAAAACATAATACCATAACCAATAGATAATTCATAAGATAACCTTATTGACGCAATAATCTCCCTCTTTTTGGAAATAACTCACAACTTTTCTAAAGAATAATATATTGACTAAGATAAACATGTATGATAAACTTATCTCTCCTTTGAATGATATTTCGGGTGAATATGATTAACTCCCCCTAAGGTTATGTTTCCCAACGATCATATTCTTGATCATTAGTATCTGGATTTCTTTATAAGAAAAAATATCCACCTTAGATAAACATATCTTCATAAAGGAAAACCCCCCTTAGTTTGAAATTATCCTTTCATACCATACTCTCCCATAATAGAATCTCCACCTTTGAGATCATCATTAAATTCTTCCGTTAAATAAATTCCCCCCCTTTGTGATTTTCAAAAATAGGGAATGGAATGGAGAAGTATAAGATATACCTGTATGGTTAAGAAAGTATATATTTGAAAAAAAGAAAGATATGAATGAAGATTCTTAAGAATGTTTTGGAAATAAGCTTTAGATTATAACAAAACATCAGAATGTAAAAAAAATCATCCATCCTTTTGCTCAAACAACATTTTCATTATCAAGGATTTGACTTTCTTTATATCATTATGATCTTCACGAAGCTTCTTCAGCAAGGTCTCATGATCATGGTTATTCTTTTCTATGGAAAATATTCGTTCCTCTTGAGATTTGATTATATCATCTAGAATCTTAATGAACTATTCTTGAGCATCTGCCTTTTTCCCTAATTCAGTTATGACTTCCTTATAAGTGCTTACAAATCGGGAAATAGAATTGAGTTGACTAGATTTATTAGAGATTGATGATTTGACCATGTTGATCTTGGCTTCAAAAATATTTAATGCTCCATTTATTGAATCCATGAAGTCACTAAACTATCTAAGCACTTCATTAATGGTTTTGGTGTGGTTAAAGAATTTCATAAAAGTAACTTTCTGATTTTGGTAATCAATTAAAAGATTACTGATGTCTACTTCTATTTTTACCAACATGTCCATAAGCATATTGGTCAATTCCATAGTTTGATTTAGGGTTTCATGCATCATTTTACTCTAGGAATTTATATTTGCAAGAACCCGAATGGTGGTTACCAACTATCTGAAATATATATTGACAAAGTCATGTTCAACAAATGATGAGGTTTCAGAACCTATAATATCTTTTCCTTTCTCAAATCATCTTGGAGTTATGGAATATGGTTTCTATATTCTCTTAGAAGACTTCAGAGGGGTTTCATTGTCAGATTATGCAACCAAAAAATTCATTCCATTTTCATGATTTCGAACTGGGGATTGTTCATCAGATACTTGGATAATATTAAAATCACAATTTTCATCTTCTTCTCCTTAAAACACAAGATTTTTAGATCCTTATTGTCTTTCTTCTTCATGAATTTCTTTTTCTTCACCACCTTTTTGGTCAACATATTCGTTCACTTCTTCTCCCAGTTCAACTTCAACATGTTCTTCATAATCAACTTATACTTCTTCCTCAACATCTTCTTCAACTTGTTCTTCAACTTCTTCTTCAACTTGTTCTTAATCTTTTTATTTAGAAACCAAATTAGAAAATGAACTTAGAAGAGTTCCAATGTAATCTTCCAGTACCCTTAAAACATCATCATAATCTTCTTGATTAATCTGATCTTCTATTTTTGAACAGTTTTTGATAAAGATAGAAAATTCTTGGGTGTCTATATTTTTGAGTTACAATTGACTTCTAATGAATGACTTGAGGATCAACTACTTCATGAGATTTCATTTCTACAACTTTTAGTAAGGACGGAAAAATATGAGCTTCCAAGTATTTCTTCTTTAGGTTTTCTCCTTCTTTTCTTTCTCATTATTTTAAGATTGCTTGATTTTTAGGCATCCTCTGCATGATTCAAGCTAAAGGAAGAATCTCTTCCATTTCTGGAAGCTTTCATTTCTCTCCACAGTGCAATTTTTGCATCGGAATATGATTTTGGATTCTTTGAAGGAGGAGGTGATGATACCCTGACCTCATGAACTGATACTGGAAAGCTTGGTTCTCCCTGTTTCCTTTTCGTGGGAACTGATTTTGAAGACTCCAGAACATCAACCTTGTTCTGGAAAACTGTTTCTTCAAAACATTTGGATTCCAATAAGAATAATACCTCCATCCTCCTTATAGTGTCACCACTTAGCAACAAAATATTAAATAGCATTGAAACTAATCAGCATGGCACATTCATTTTTAGAAGGCACATAACAATTATCCTTGATATAGTTGTAGTATATATACGAATCTTAGATCTAATGGTTTTGAATTTTATTGCATGGATGTGGAGAAAGATGTTCTAAACCCAATTGATCATTCTAAAGTATACAAGAAATTATAAAAGAAAGACATCCCATATCATTAGAGAGTCATTATCCCCATATCATGGAATAAGAAATCCTTGCATCCAGAGAGCTCCAATCTTGTGATTTGTTGTAAGATTCATAATCTTCATATTATTATCATACACAAGACCAAGATAATCCAAAGCCATTACTTTTCCAAATGAACCATAATTCTCAGGAGGTTTTTTATGGAATAGGATTTCTTCACCTTCATACAGTATGTTGAGAATATTTGTTACTTTCCTATATGGAACTATATACATTCTATTACATCATTTGATCATAAACAAGTCCTAGCCATCATTTTGAAAGAATGTAACAGATTTATAGAACTCAATAAAAGTTCCGGGAAAATTGGACCCTGAATATTCTCCGTAGCCACACAAACACATTCCCATCCATTAGTTCTAATCGTCTTATAGATAAAGGGTTGATATTAAACAATGAAGTTAGGGTATACTATCATTTCCCAGAATTTTGACCAATCATTTGTTTCCTTTCTAATTGGTATCTGATTTTCAGAGGATTCAAGAGTCATTCAGGATAGAAGGGAAAAAGGAATTGGGACGAAGACTTTGATGGAAACAGAACATCAGCACATAGATCAATAAGGATAGTGTGTCACATATAAAAATGGTACCCCCTATATATTCAAGCCTTTTGACCTTTCAAAATCCATTAGAAAATAAAACTGCTGAAAATAACCTAATTTGATCTGACAGTTGAAGATTATTATAGAAAATATTATTTATGATCATTTGTAGTAAGTTAAAATGGAATTTAATATTTTCAAAAACCAACAACTAAAAAATTTGATAAGAAAATATTGATAATGAAATTATTCATTTTAGAATACTCTGAGGAATTTTTCAATATTATAATAATTCTCTTGAAAGTTTTAGATACCGTGATTTAAATACCAAAATAACTAATAACGAAATTTCCAATAGAAAAATTTACAATATCGGAATTTTTAATAATAAAATATTGATTTTCATAGATATAGATAAAATTTTATGAGGGAATAAATTAAGGGAAGATAAAATTTTGATAAGGAAAAAAATTCTTAAGGAATGAAAAAAAAATATATTGACTCTGACTTAAATAAAGAAAAGGTTCAATGTTTGCAGAAGAATTAAACAAGAATAAGATATGAATGATTACCTCATAGAGATCATACCTAGCTTCTGTTTGATGAATTTAAATCTATCGAAATATAATGGATTTGTCAAAATATCAGAAAGTTGTTTTTTGTTAAAATGGATTGATATAAAATATCTCCTCTATGTGTCTGATCCCTAAGAAAGTGATGTCTATTATATATGTTCTTTTCACGAGAGTGATGTGCAGGGTTTTTTCATAGGGAAATGGAACTTATGTTATCACACATTTTTTGAGTCTTAGTAAAACTCATATTATTGTTTTTGAGTGTGTGTTGCATCCACAACTGTAACACCCCGAGCTTCCACGATACGCCTCTCTTTCAATAATGCAATAGCTTGCATTGTACGCATGTTCGAGTTCTAAAACACCGCGACTAATCAAAGTAGCCGTTATGAATAGTAATAACCACTTTTTAAAATTATAGAAATTTTATATTTCAAAATGGACTTCATTTTTGTATTCCTAATATTGAAATTAGCCTATGTTGAATTTTTTGTAATTTTCCGAGAACTTCCAAATTTTTATGAATAGTGAAAAATACTTAAAACAACTTTTTTAATCAAAATAATTTATAGTGATAAGTTATACTATTTAGTGTTTTTAAGGTATAATTAGAATATATTTTTACCATTTTATCCAATGGTGGTCATTAGAATTAATTTAACATTGAAATTGGACATAAACAATTGCCAATCTTTTGATATAAATTGTTTCTTAAAAACACGCTATTTGTTGTGACAGTGGGAATTAATTATAAAATTAATTAATGCAACTAATATGTTTGGAATTTTGTAAAATAGACATCATTTTTCAATTCGGAATATCAATTATAGCTTAGGGTGAAATTTTGGCCTTATTCTGAAAAACATCAATTTTTGATGAATAGTGAAACCACTAAGTGGTTGTTAAATAACTGATTTTTCGTTTAAATGAAATATTACCACTTCTGTGATTTGATTTTCAAAAATCCGACATACATGGTTGTCATTAAGAAGTAAAATGTGGTTCAATGAGATTATAATAATGTTTTGGTGAATAGTAACTTATTAAGTTCTTAATCGCGATTAGTGGTAATTAGGGTAGTTTAAGGTATAAATAATACTTTAATAATATTAAATGACCTAGACACATGTCCCAACCTCATTGGTTGTGTCATGGCCGACCAAGACAAGCCATGGCCTAACTTGGGGACCCCATGGATCCACTTTTGTTGGGAAATAACATAAATTACTTTTTATTTAATGTTAAAGTGAAAATGACACTAACATAAAGTGTTTTACTAAAACAATTTTTAAGTAGGGTTACACAAGTCCAAATTTTGATTATAAATAGTCATTGGAAAGATAAAAAGATTTCCTATATCATAGTATTTTTTTTATAATTTTTAGACATTAAATAAATTTAATTATTTATGACATAATAATGATGCAGCGATGACATCATTATTTGACGATTTAAATAAAATGGAAAGATAATATAAAATCTATGAACTACACATGGCCAAAACCAATTGGATGAGTGGATTTCGATGCCTTATCACCTTATCCACGAATTCTATCAATGTGGGACCTTTTAAAACCGAAACACATTTTTAAATAATGTAATGTTCCTTTACTTTCCAAAAGTGCCCCTCCTCTCCTCTTATAAAAGGCCCCCACCTCTACCTCATTTCACACACTCTTCAAGCCATTGGCTCGGCCAACCCCTGCCCATTTGCTCTCTCCACATCCCTCTCCTCATCCTAGAGGATTCACTTTGGGCAGAATCCTTTCAAAGGAAGCCTTTAGGCTCAACTCAAAAGGAGTTACACTTTTTAAGGTAATTCATTCTCTCATGTTCTTTTGTTTTATTTTGCTTCTCCAACCCCCTAAACTCTTTTTATTTACTTCTTTTGTAACAACACCAGTATCTTCAATATACTAGGATGTTGTTATAAGATTTATTTGAGCTACACTTCCACACAACTACATCAAATGGTTAAAGAACATAAGGTTTCCGTGGATGGCGAAATTCTGCCTCCCGAAACAATGATTGTTCAACACTCATTTAACACCTTCAAAGGTGGCCATTATGATGTCACTATTTTTATATATGATATATAATATGTTTATGTTTTCCTTAAGCTTCTGTTTTTTTCATTTTGGGCATACCTTTATGGTTTCCATTATGGGTAAAACACGATATCTTCATTTTAGGAAGCGCGGACTACCGCCCCCTGAAAGTGATTTGATTCGTTAATACCATATGTGGGATGTGTGAAGGATAAAGTTAATGATATTATATATGTTATTATACTGGAATTATAATATACTCTCATATCATTATGATTCCATTCCAGAAAATATGAAATAGAAATGGAAGTAGCGTTCATGCGTACGTACGGCTTACCGTCTCCATGAACGGTGCATTTCATTTCTTACCTCTAAATGTGATGTAATATTATAAATGAATGTATGTACTGGATATATATGACATATATGATATCTACATCATGAATACCATTCTGGATATAATGAACCTTTGACCAAATTAACAACATGTAAGTGTAAGAAGCCTATTTTTGACTTAAGAACCAAATACCGACAAAATGAACATTATTAACTTAAATAATTACATAATGTTCATATCATTGTAATAAGTGATATAATAAGGATAATGAAGTTGAAAATGGTTCTTAATAAGGTATATATTAACTCTAGTTTATTATTCAGGAGGTTAAAGAACGGTTGAGTCAAGTCAGACACGAGGTAAGGGAATTTCTTAACCCAACTTCCATTCTTTGGGTTAATCTCCTACTTTCCGATTATGTCATGATAATATTATGTCATATCCTGTATTCGTACATTATTTATGTGTACTTGTAGTGAATACACATAATAGATCTATTTTATTTTAAAAATGCTCTTTGTAAGGGAATTTCTTAACCCAACTTCCATTCTTTGGGTTAATCTCCTACTTTCCGATTATGTCATGATAATATTATGTCATATCCTGTATTCGTACATTATTTATGTGTACTTGTAGTGAATACACATAATAGATCTATTTTATTTTAAAAATGCTCTTTGTAAGGGAATTTCTTAACCCAACTTCCATTCTTCGGGTTAATCTCCTACTTTCAAATTATGTCATGATGTTATTATGTCCTATTTTGTATTTTTACTTTCTTTATGTGTACCTATAGTGAATACACATAATAGATCTATTTTATTTTAAAAATGATCTTTTTAAGGACTTCGTCTCAATCTCCTTTCATTGAGGCATATTTGGTTTTATACACAACCTTCTTTTATACGATGTATAAACCCCTTTGACTTTTACGTTTATTCAAAAGTAATCTTTTTTATACGAAGCGTTTTGCTAAACGACAAAAGGGAATGTTTTTCTTTCCGTACTTATGCGGCGACAACGACTTCTCCGCCGCCGTGACCATTATTTGAGTTTCGGCTTCCTCTACAAGCCATCATTTTCTTTTTTTAATGAAAAATAAATACAAAGTTTTAACATTCTTTTATTTTGGTATTGAAAATGGTTTTGAAAGCGTTTTTATTATATCAATGTGTTGTATTGATATCTTGTGATTGAAATGTGGAAATGTTATGTTTCCTTTATGCATGTTTTATGTGATACGATTATGTTATGGTTTATGATATGTTTAAACCTATTCATATGAGGAATGTATTGGACTTAATATGTGACGGGTGGAGCCCGCTATAGCTCCTCGATGCATCGGTAGGTCTCATGAGACAACTAGACGTGGAATTGGCCGAGGCCCTTTCCCAATTTGATTTATGGTTTTGGCCGAGGCCTTAATCATTTTAGATGTCTTGGCCGAGGCCTTGACAAAATGTTTCAGAATGTCCGGCATTATACATTCCCTCATTATGAAAGTGGTTATTGATATTGCATGTGATTATTCGGCCAGTAGAATATCCATGTGAAGAAGTGAATGGCATTATCTCATTTTACTTTTGCCATATTATGTTGAAGTTCAAGTTTAAAAGGATTTTGTTTTAGTTATACATTGCCTTAAATGTTAATGTTTATTTATGAAAGCTTCCGCAATATTGTTATCCTTACTGAGCATCTGAGCTCACCCCTTTCAATGTTTTAATGTTTTCCAGGATTTGAAGAAGTATATTATGAATGACCTGCAGGGATAGTCTGAGGGGATATGAAGACAATATGTTGTTGTTGTTTTGGTTTACTTTATGATGTAATGTAACGTTTACAAATGTATCTAGTGTTTCCAAGGCTACTAAACTAATCGGTCTTTCGAGACTTGATCTTTTGTGATCATGCCAATGTTACGAAGTAATGCACCGACTCTGGGTAGCTGGGGTTAGGGCGTTACAGTTGGTATCAGAGGCAGTTTAGTACTAACCTTGGAAGCTAGATTTAGATAAACTCTGATTAGAGCACAAAGCCCAAAGATAGACCTTGAGGATTAGTATAGAAGAACTTCCTAGAATTTTGGTATTATAGAGATGTTATGACTTTTCCGAGCAATACATCCCTGTCTGGATACGAGCAGGTAGAGGCGGATCTGGCACAGATGTACCTAGGGGTAAAACCCGAAAACACCGCTTTGAGCTAGACTCGAACGGGAACTGGTGCACGACAACGGGCCTTGCTGCACTCTTGGTTACGACACTCCCGGGGGATATGCTTAGGATAATTCTCATTTTATTTACAAACCACTATGAAGGGTTATGAGTATATAATTCCTCAAAGAAAACCTTTTTATGATTATGGATTATATCCATAAATAGTTCAATTTATGTTAAGTAAGTATGGAATTATGTATTTCGATTCATAAACTAACCTATTTTATGGCATTGTATAGAAATGGCGCCCAGTAGAAGGAATGTGAACTCCATCAATACGTATGATCCAAAGAGTAAGAAGGATCATATCTTTCATGGTATTAAGCCAACATTTAGAAGGGAAATATTCTCCCATGTGTTATAAACATATGAAGAAATAATATCATGTGTTAGTAAGATAAGTAGAGAATTCTCTGAGTCTTATGGATTTGAAGGGATGAAAGAGAAGAAAAGGATGGAAGAGAGAATGATGGATAAAGGGACGAGGGAAAAGAAGAATTTTCCAATATGTGATAACTGTGGGAAGAAACACCTTGGAATTTGCCTGAAGGGAATGGGAGTTTGTTATAAGTGTGGAGAAAAAGGACACAAAGTGCATGACTGCAAGGGTAAGAAAATGGTTTCAAATGTACAATGCTTCTTCTGCAAGGATTGGGGACACTACGCAAACCAATGTCCAAATCATCAGAGTATGCCCCAAATGATGTTATTGGATAATAATCAAGTTATGATACTACCACAGATGAGGAGTAATGATTAGAGTTCTTATGTTGTTATTAAATAATTTTGTAATTTGAGTGTTGTATCAATGATGTACTGGTTATAATAATTATGGAGTATATAAGGACTGTACTGCAGTACTATTTCATCAAGGACTTGAGATTGTGTGGAACCAAGAAAAGTGACTCCACAGTAGGATAAAATTTTTGGAAAATATATGGTTGAGGGAAAGATAGACCATAATATGGTTCTGATACTGAGATTGTGATTTTGGAATAAGACGTGATTGATTTGGATAAATTATATTGGATATACTTAACTTCCTTGAAACTGATTGATGTTTTGTATACATTTTTGGATATAAGGAGTATATCTAGTATTCTATAAGGAATAAGGGATCATGGTAATTCAGTATGTTTAAAAAGAATACATGATGAAGGTATTCACATGTTGTTACGTGGGAAAAAGGATCTTCATTATGTTTACCTTCCTTATAAAATTTGGACTGTGAGATGGACAGAAGTATTTTGGATAACTATAAAGGTTGGAATGGATTAAGTTGAACTTTGGATAGTATTGTTTAAGGTTAAAACATTTATGAAGATTATTTTTGGAATAGTATAGTACTATATTTTTAGGAAAAGGACAACCTTCAGGGTGGGGAATAACCCGTCGCGTCGAACAAAGCTGTAGGAATCGAACCCACAATCAAAGTGCGACAAGCCTTTATTTCCTACCACTAGCCTACAAGAAGTCCCTGGTTATTACAAAATAGTTTTACTAATCTAAATGGTATGTGTTAACATTTTGAACCTTATACAATTAGGATAAGTATGATATTTTTGAGTTCTATTATCTTTTTGAGTGAAAGATGAGTTGAAGGTTGAAACTCTAATTGTCAAGCATAAATATATATATATATATACCTATCTCTTATTCAATGAATAAATTAATTCTTAAACTTTAGTAAAGGGATATTAAAACAAAAAAAATGTGTTATCCTAATAACTTATGTTTTGTTGAACTGATGATATTTTAAATCAACATAGATTGAAGGCTTTGAGGCCCTCAATTTGACAGTTGATTGTGATTGATGACCTCAATCAATCCCTACAAATATTTACGTTTTTCCTCAAATTATATGTCTCTAATTGCCACCAATGTTCTCCTTATCGAGATCATGATTTGGTGGTGACTTTCTTATTTCCATTTCCCTCTTATTAAGGCTAAATTTTATTTGCCTTATTTCCGATATGGGTTTTCCTCAAAGGTATTTTCTCTTTTCAACCTTTTATTTTCAAAGAAGAATTTCAAATTGCGAGGACGCAATTTATTGAAGGAGGGGAGAATGTAACACCCCGAGCTTCCACGATACGCCTCTCTTTCAATAATGCAATAGCTTGCATTGTACGCATGTTCGAGTTCTAAAACACCGCGACTAATCAAAGTAGCCGTTATGAATAGTAATAACCACTTTTTAAAATTATAGAAATTTTATATTTCAAAATGGACTTCATTTTTGTATTCCTAATATTGAAATTAGCCTATGTTGAATTTTTTGTAATTTTCCGAGAACTTCCAAATTTTTATGAATAGTGAAAAATACTTAAAACAACTTTTTTAATCAAAATAATTTATAGTGATAAGTTATACTATTTAGTGTTTTTAAGGTATAATTAGAATATATTTTTACCATTTTATCCAATGGTGGTCATTAGAATTAATTTAACATTGAAATTGGACATAAACAATTGCCAATCTTTTGATATAAATTGTTTCTTAAAAACACGCTATTTGTTGTGACAGCGGGAATTAATTATAAAATTAATTAATGCAACTAATATGTTTGGAATTTTGTAAAATAGACATCATTTTTCAATTCGGAATATCAATTATAGCTTAGGGTGAAATTTTGGCCTTATTCTGAAAAACTTCAATTTTTGATGAATAGTGAAACCACTAAGTGGTTGTTAAATAACTGATTTTTCGTTTAAATGAAATATTACCACTTCTGTGATTTGATTTTCAAAAATCCGACATACATGGTTGTCATTAAGAAGTAAAATGTGGTTCAATGAGATTATAATAATTTTTTGGTGAATAGTTACTTATTAAGTTCTTAATCGCGATTAGTGGTAATTAGGGTAGTTTAAGGTATAAATAATACTTTAATAATATTAAATGACCTAGACACATGTCCCAACCTCATTGGTTGTGTCATGGCCGACCAAGACAAGCCATGGCCTAACTTGGGGACCCCATGGATCCACTTTTGTTGGGAAATAACATAAATTACTTTTTATTTAATGTTAAAGTGAAAATGACACTAACATAAAGTGTTTTACTAAAACAATTTTTAAGTAGGGTTACACAAGTCCAAATTTTGATTATAAATAGTCATTGGAAAGATAAAAAGATTTCCTATATCATAGTATTTTTTTTATAATTTTTAGACATTAAATAAATTTAATTATTTATGACATAATAATGATGCAGCGATGACATCATTATTTGACGATTTAAATAAAATGGAAAGATAATATAAAATCTATGAACTACACATGGCCAAAACCAATTGGATGAGTGGATTTCGATGCCTTATCACCTTATCCACGAATTCTATCAATGTGGGACCTTTTAAAACCGAAACACATTTTTAAATAATGTAATGTTCCTTTACTTTCCAAAAGTGCCCCTCCTCTCCTCTTATAAAAGGCCCCCACCTCTACCTCATTTCACACACTCTTCAAGCCATTGGCTCGGCCAACCCCTGCCCATTTGCTCTCTCCACATCCCTCTCCTCATCCTAGAGGATTCCCTTTGGGCAGAATCCTTTCAAAGGAAGCCTTTAGGCTCAACTCAAAAGGAGTTACACTTTTTAAGGTAATTCATTCTCTCATGTTCTTTTGTTTTATTTTGCTTCTCCAACCCCCTAAACTCTTTTTATTTACTTCTTTTGTAACAACACCAGTATCTTCAATATACTAGTATGTTGTTATAAGATTTATTTGAGCTACACTTCCACACAACTATATCAAATGGTTAAAGAACATAAGGTTTCCGTGGATGGCGAAATTCTGCCTCCCGAAACGATGATTGTTCAACACTCATTTAACACCTTCAAAGGTGGCCATTATGATGTCACTATTTTTATATATGATATATAATATGTTTATGTTTTCCTTAAGCTTCTGTTTTTTTCATTTTGGGCATACCTTTATGGTTTCCATTATGGGTAAAACACGATATCTTCATTTTAGGAAGCGCGGACTACCGCCCCCTGAAAGTGATTTGATTCGTTAATACCATATGTGGGATGTGTGAAGGATAAAGTTAATGATATTATATATGTTATTATACTGGAATTATAATATACTCTCATATCATTATGATTCCATTCCAGAAAATATGAAATAGAAATGGAAGTAGCGTTCATGCGTACGTACGGCTTACCGTCTCCATGAACGGTGCATTTCATTTCTTACCTCTAAATGTGATGTAATATTATAAATGAATGTATGTACTGGATATATATGACATATATGATATCTACATCATGAATACCATTCTGGATATAATGAACCTTTGACCAAATTAACAACATGTAAGTGTAAGAAGCCTATTTTTGACTTAAGAACCAAATACCGACAAAATGAACATTATTAACTTAAATAATTACATAATGTTCATATCATTGTAATAAGTGATATAATAAGGATAATGAAGTTGAAAATGGTTCTTAATAAGGTATATATTAACTCTAGTTTATTATTCAGGAGGTTAAAGAACGGTTGAGTCAAGTCAGACACGAGGTAAGGGAATTTCTTAACCCAACTTCCATTCTTTGGGTTAATCTCCTACTTTCCGATTATGTCATGATAATATTATGTCATATCCTGTATTCGTACATTATTTATGTTTACTTGTAGTGAATACACATAATAGATCTATTTTATTTTAAAAATGCTCTTTGTAAGGGAATTTCTTAAGCCAACTTCCATTCTTTGGGTTAATCTCCTACTTTCCGATTATGTCATGATAATATTATGTCATATCCTGTATTCGTACATTATTTATGTGTACTTGTAGTGAATACACATAATAGATCTATTTTATTTTAAAAATGCTCTTTGTAAGGGAATTTCTTAACCCAACTTCCATTCTTTGGGTTAATCTCCTACTTTCAAATTATGTCATGATGTTATTATGTCCTATTTTGTATTTTTACTTTCTTTATGTGTACCTATAGTGAATACACATAATAGATCTATTTTATTTTAAAAATGATCTTTTTAAGGACTTCGTCTCAATCTCCTTTCATTGAGGCATATTTGGTTTTATACACAACCTTCTTTTATACGATGTATAAACCCCTTTGACTTTTACGTTTATTCAAAAGGAATCTTTTTTATACGAAGCGTTTTGCTAAACGACAAAAGGGAATGTTTTTCTTTCCGTACTTATGCGGCGACAACGACTTCTCCGCCGCCGTGACCATTATTTGAGTTTCGGCTTCCTCTACAAGCCATCATTTTCTTTTTTTAATGAAAAATAAATACAAAGTTTTAACATTCTTTTATTTTGGTATTGAAAATGGTTTTGAAAGCGTTTTTATTATATCAATGTGTTGTATTGATATCTTGTGATTGAAATGTGGAAATGTTATGTTTCCTTTATGCATGTTTTATGTGATACGATTATGTTATGGTTTATGATATGTTTAAACCTATTCATATGAGGAATGTATTGGACTTAATATGTGACGGGTGGAGCCCGCTATAGCTCCTCGATGCATCGGTAGGTCTCATGAGACAACTAGACGTGGAATTGGCCGAGGCCCTTTCCCAATTTGATTTATGGTTTTGGCCGAGGCCTTAATCATTTTAGATGTCTTGGCCGAGGCCTTGACAAAATGTTTCAGAATGTCCGGCATTATACATTCCCTCATTATGAAAGTGGTTATTGATATTGCATGTGATTATTCGGCCACTAGAATATCCATGTGAAGAAGTGAATGGCATTATCTCATTTTACTTTTGCCATATTATGTTGAAGTTCAAGTTTAAAAGGCTTTTGTTTTAGTTATACATTGCCTTAAATGTTAATGTTTATTTATGAAAGCTTCCGCAATATTGTTATCCTTACTGAGCATCTGAGCTCACCCCTTTCAATGTTTTAATGTTTTCCAGGATTTGAAGAAGTATATTATGAATGACCTGCAGGGATAGTCTGAGGGGATATGAAGACAATATGTTGTAGTTGTTTTGGTTTACTTTATGATGTAATGTAACGTTTACAAATGTATCTAGTGTTTCCAAGGCTACTAAACTAATCGGTCTTTCGAGACTTGATCTTTTGTGATCATGCCAATGTTACGAAGTAATGCACCGACTCTGGGTAGCTGGGGTCAGGGCGTTACAACAACACTTGAGCACAACAACTTCTAGCTGCTATATATTCATCTTTAGAAGTCTAAGGTGTTACAAAATGTTTTTTCTAGCAATACTATGAAACTACGGAATCTCTTAAGAATTAACATGTTCCAGATGTACTTTTTCTATCCATTTTACAATAGCCAATGTCAGTATAAAAAAAATTAAAGTCAAAATCATTTCTAGATGAATAAAATAGATCCAAATCTAATGTTCCCTTTAAATACAGAAAAATTATTTTTACATCCTTTAAATGGGATTATTTATGATTTTCATGTAATAATTCATATAAAAACACTACGAACATTAAGTTAGGTTGAATAGATATTATGTAAAGTAAACTTCTTATAATTTTTCTATAAGGCATTTGACCCACAAGTTTCTCTACTTAGTTAATATGAACAGTATTAGAGGTTTTGATAAGAGTAATTATACTCTTAGTGTTGTAAAACCCAAAATTCTTATGGAGAACTTTGATATTATTATGTTGATATATGTAGTTTCCCTCTATTTTTTGATAATTTTGAAAACCAAGAAAAAAATTATAACTCACCTATCATACTCATCTCAATCTTATATTTCATAAAATTCACAAAGGAATCAGTTATGGATTGGTGAGCTGACCTGAAGTTGATGTCATCAACATAAATTTGGACATTAAAAACATATTTATTATTTTTCTTAAGAAAAAAAAAGGTTGGATCTGTAGTTCCTTTAACATAGTAATTTTGAATCAAAAATACTAAAAGTCTATCTGACCATGCTCTAGGAGCTCGTTTAAGTCCATATAAAGCATTGGTATGTTTATAAGAATGATTAGGATATTTTTTATCTTAAATAATAGGTGGTTTATCTATATAGAATTCATCATATACATAACCATTATGAAAATCACACTTTACAACCATTTGATAATGTTATAAGATAAATAATGTGGCCAAGGATAGAAGAATACGAACAGATTCTAGTCTAGCTATAGGAGCATAGGTTTATTCATAGTGAACGCCTTCTTGTTTGTTAGTTCCTCTAGAAAAAAAATCATGAATTATTTCTAAAAATAACTCCATTTTCATCGCAATTGATTCTAAAACCCCATTTTACTCTAATAACATAATATTCCTTAGGTTTTTCATCCATTGTCCAAACATGATTCCTTACGAATTCATTGAGTTCATCTTGCATAGCCTTAATCCAATCAACATCATCCCATGATTCATTAGGAGTATTTGGTTCAAATTGGGAGTGAAATGAATCATGTTAAACTTCATTCCTTTAAGAACATCTAGTTATTACTGGTTTATTAACATTTCAATTGATATTATCACATGGATGATTCCAAAGTAACAACAAAATTGGATTTTGGAAAACTTTGTTATCAACATACTGTAGAAAATCATTAGGTCTAAGTGTTTCACAAATATTTTCATGAACATTATCCTTCCCTATAAGATCATTTATCAAAGGCTGGTGATGAGTTTTAGAAAATATATCAGGAATAGATTCAGGTTGTTTGAATACAGAAGGATCATTTTCATTAATATTAACATGTAATGTTTCGTCCACAGTGCAAGTGTTTTTATTAAAAATACTCTACGCCTTTGAGTTGGTAGATTATCCTATGAAAATTCCTTCACGAGGTTTGGTTGAAAATTCATGAATGTTATCCTTGGTATTAAAAATAAATACTTTTCAACCAAAATCATTAAATTCAGATACTTTTGGATTTCATCCAATCCACAACTCATTATGTGTTTTTTTAAGAAAAGGTCTTATTAAAAATCTATTTATAGTATAACAAGTTCAACAAGTATCTTCAGCCCAAAAAATTTTAGCTATAGAATATTCAATCAACATGGTTATTGTCATCTCTTGAAGAATATGATTTCTTCATTCAAAAAAACCATTCTGTTGAGAAGTTCTTAGAGCTAAAAAGTTGTGAGTAAACATTTTTAACTAATAAATGTTTCAAAAAAAATATTTTTCAAAATATCCACTATTTTCACAATGAATAGTTATCAACGATATATTTTCACATCTTTAACTTAAGGTATAATGGTTTTAAAATAATAATAATCATTATATTTCATTGCAAGAAAATAAACCATCGTAAATCTAGTGAAGAAATCAACTAGAACTAACACATAATATTTTCCTCCAATACATCCAGTTCGTGTTCGAGCAAATAAGTCCATGTGCACTAATAATAAAGCATTGGTAGTTTTAACTTCACATATAGACATAGAGCGAGATTTATGGTGCTTTCTATATTGACAAGGGTTGCATAATTTTCAAGAAGAAAATATATGTTCCAGTATATCCTGAAAATGTTCTTTCATATAATGTTTAATAAGAATCCATTAGTTACAGTGTCTTAGTCCTCTATTCGAAATCCATGATTATCTTCCAATGCACTATGGAATGGTAGATCTTGACTTCTATGGTCTTCAATGTTTATGGTGTAAACATTCTCTTGCCGAAAGGAAGAATGAATAATCTTATCCTTGGATGTTTGAAGTAAAAAAAATATCATTTCGAAAATTCACAATTAATCCTTCCTCACATAATTGGATTATTCTAATGAGGTTTTTCTTAAAGAATTTTATAAAAACAACATTTGAAATAATATATTTACCAATAATAATAATGTTACCAATACCCAAAATTTATCCTTCTGATTTTTCTCCAAAGGATACTTTTCCACCTTTCATATTTTTGAAATAGTCTTTGTTACCAGTCATGTTCCGGAAACATCAACTATCCATGTAAAATATGTTGTTGGTATTTCCTTCATTGTCTTGAAAAAGAAATAGTTAGATATTTAGAATCCAAAATTTCTTTGATCTAGAATTATTAGATAATAAAAACTTGGGTAACCTTATTTGTTTATAATAGTAAGCTTTATGAAACCCAAGGGATTGAACATTATTTAAAGAAAAATTGTTATTCCAATGTCCACCACACTGACATTTAGTACAAAAAAGGAGATATAGAAGGGACAAAATAATTGTTTCTAATGATAGGGTTTTCATGAAAAATTCGTATACCATGATTGTTACCAAGAGGTCGGATTTGATAATACATCTTGTCAAAATTTTCCTTATTCGATGTAATGTTTTGAAGGAGTTTATTATTGGAAAATATTTTAGATTTTAATCATATGAATAAATTCATATCATCCATTTGAAAAGATTTAGAGTTATGTTTATCCTATAAAATATCTTTTCCTAAAAATAGATTTTTAAGATCTTTAGAATGATTATCCTTCCCAGAATTAACATCCTCATGTTTCTTAGAATGATTTTAAAAACTCCCATTTTTCTTATCATGAACATTAGTATGAACTGAAATTCCTTTTGATAAAATAAATTCTCTAGAATTATCTTTTTCATGTTTCTTAGAAAATTTCTAATTTCTCTTTTCAAGAAACATAGAAAATCTAGAAGCTTCATCATTGGATGGAAAATAATTATCATTATCTGATGAAAATTATTCTTCATCTAAAGAAAATCCTCTATCCAAAATAATTTCACTTAATGAAATATTGGTTAAGGATTCAGTAGTTCGTACCTTAGCTATAAGACAATGATTTTTAAATGGAGCTCTGACTATTAGACCAATATTATTCTGATCAGAGGATTCATATTCTGAAAAGCAATCAGAAGAATCTCCACCACTGTAACCCTATGTTTCATTAGATTTCCAGAATTTTTTATGCTTTGTTCTATAGAACGTTTCTTGTTCCTTTTAGAATTATTATCTTTCGTGTCTCTTTTCTTAAGCAAGGGATAATCAGGTTTAATATGACCAGATCATCTAAATTCATAGCATGTCACATCCCCATCATTATTAGATTTTCCATCTTTCTTTTGGTATCTATCTTGAATGTTTTTCTTTCCAATAATCTTGATTAACCTTTGAGCAAGATTTGTTAACTCATTTTCTGAAGCTTTACTTTCCCTAGATTCTGATTGAATAACAAACTTCTAAGATATTGGTCATGTAATTATCTCATTATTCTTGACTCTAATATGATTTGAATTATTTGTAAAATCAAAACCTCCATTACCATTCATCTTCTTAATATTATCGACATCTCTCTTCATTCTGGATTCTTGTTGAAGCAGAGTTCGAAATAGTTCATCAAGGTAAATTTCTGTGACTTTCCTATTCTCATCTATATAATTCCCTTGGATTCCCATTCATTAAGCATGATGTCAATAATCATTTGTACAAGAATATCATAATCTATTCATTTCTCACACATAGATTGGATGTTGTTGATGATAGTTATAAATCATTGATTTACCTTACATATGGGTTCTATATAAGGAAAGAAGAAACCATGATACTCATCCCTAAGCATAGCTCTTCTAGTTTTAAGGACATTGGAACTTCCAAAGTGAGTTATTTAAAGATTATTTATAATTATATTAGTATCTTTAAACGATGAAATATGGAAATATATATTTCTAGTCATGGAACAAAGAAAAGTATTACCCACATTAATGTTCACATGGTATTCCACATTTTTTGGATTTGAAAAGGTTATATGATCCTTAAAAGGATTCTTATAATCTATAGTTAACATAATATAGTTGTCTACAAATGGTTTTATCACAAAGGTATTCATTCTATCTCTCCAGTATATATAGTCATTTCCATCAAAGATTTCTTGTCTAGTAGGAATGAGATTATCTAGAGATCCAACATGAATGCCTACCATACTAGAATAATATTTCATTCCAACAAATGTGTTAAAAGTAAATGTTTAGAAAAAAAATATGAACAAGTTATGAAAAATTAAATATTGAGCAAGAAAACATATATATGGATATATGTATTTCAGATACATCCTCTGATACCAATTGTATGATCAGAATAATGATGTAGATACTCAACTTACAAGTGGGAGGGGGAATTGTGTTGTTAAAAAATCAATTAGAACCTTTAAAAATATTTAACCTTAAAGAGTATAGAATCATTAATACTATCAGAGTAACAGAATTAAAAAGTATGAAAAAGTTATACTTTCTAACATTACAAAAGTTAATAATATAGCTAAAATATAAAACAACTTAAAATAGTAAACAAGTGACAGTAATATTCTTTTAACCTAATGAGAAGGGTATCCAACAACCTTGGTTAAAGATTCCTTGATTTATACATTCAAGAAAGTTTGTCTTTCCCAAACCCACATAATCCCTCAATCCGATGATTGATATCTGTCTTACTATCCCTAGAAGCCCTCGATTTTGATGTAAATAGGATCCTCTTTCTTCCATATTTGGAAGCTAATGATCATCATGATCAGGGACCATACGGAGTAAGTCTGAACAAGTTGTTCACAGCTGAACAAGTTGTTCATGAAATCCGCACAATGCACTGAGAGTTCTAAGAGCCTCTCCCTATAGAAATCACATCACAGATTTTTCACATGCATCATGTTTATCCACTCTCTACATTGAAGTAATTTTCTCATACAAATGGACTAGTATTTATAGGCAAAACTTCCCAACGGTCAGCTCCACTTCAATGGTCATATTTTCCATATATTTAGGAGGGACCTAGAAACATGTCAAACTTACAAAGGATATATTGTAACAGATTTTATGACATTGTTTCAAGTAAAATAAATGATGTTCAGTTAAATATAAAAGGTTGTATTAGAAATTTTAGAATCTGATAAAATTGAAATGATACATTAAACCACTCTAACATTATCAAGAAAACAGATTCTTAAGAAAAAATAAATCGGATTGAGAAAACGATATCACATTTGTACCGGAATTTGAATCATGAAACCGAATGAATTTTGAACCAGATTTTGAAACATAAAACTAAATTGAATTCTTATTAGACCTAGAATCATAAAACTAAATAACATTTGTACCTGAGTCAAAATCTTGAAACTGAATTAAATTTGTAAAGGATTTAGAAGCATAAAACTAAATGACTTTTGTACTAGATTCGGAATCATAAAACTGAATGACATTTGTACCATATTCGTAATCCCAAAACAGAATGACATTTGCACCATATTCGGAATCGTCAAACAGAAGAACTATTGCACTTGACTTGGTATCATGATATCGTAATGACTTTTTCACTTAAATCAGTATCATGATATCGAAATGACTTTTTATACCAAGATCGGTATCACAAAATCATAATAACATTTTCACCGGAATCGGTAGGATAAATTTGTAAGTCTAACAGAATGGGAAAACATAATGACATATCTGTAAGTATAATGGAATGACATGTTCGGATAATTAGAAAAAAATAGTACTTAAGAAAAAATTTAGGACATAAGAAAAAGTGTGTGTGACTTTCAAAACATAACACCATATAAAATAGAGAATTTATAAGATAATCCTATTTACTCAATAGAATATCCCTAAATATATTACATGCGTTTATTTTGTTTCCATTTCATCCATTGAAAATTTCTACATAATTTCATACACTATATTAGATTATGAACTATAGTGTATAATTTTGAAATATTATACAACATAACAGTGTTTGGAAATATATGTCTACCAAATTATAAAATAATAATATTGGATACTTTTTAGATATTTTCAATGACTGTTAGAGGGTTCCATTTACCTCATCAATGATTTTATAAATATTGTTTCTAAATATTCTACTAAACTATATAGGATAACAATATTACACAACCTTACTCTAGTATCCCAGAGTTGGTTGTAACATTATTTCATTGGCACTATGTATAAGTGATTAGTTCTGAATGGTCTGAATAGTATAATATTATCGAATATCTAGATACCATCTTTAATCTTACATTATAATTTAAAATATAAAATACAGTACAGTAACTATATTGAGGGAACTATTATTCTCCTAGTTTATCCCCATATATCAATTATAATACAGTTCCTCAAATCCCTGTGAAAAGATATATAAGAAAGGGTGTGATCATAATATATGTAAGGGTATGTATACAATAGAATCCAATAGGAAATAATAAATAAGGAAAACTTAAATTCATAAAACACATTCCATTGTGTAAATAACCTAAACATGAAAAATATCATGGTATGAAGAAATTATGATCCAATAATTCCATAAAAAATAATCACATAATCTTAAATCATATCCATGGATATTATAACAAATAGAAATAATCACATGGAAATTAATAATTTATTTCATAACGATGTAATTGATAATATTGTAAATCTAAAACATATCATTGAGCCTCAATAAAGAAATATGATAATACCATCACTGTCTTATACCATGACAAGTCAAAATAAATGGGAAATGCCTATGAAAACCCAATATGGGTTGAATCACTATACATATTAATGTATCATGGGGTTATAGTTATCACTAAAATTTTCATACTAATCCCTATGTATTCAACACATGAATAAATAATATAACTGAATCAGAATTCCTGAAAAAACATTCAGTATCTATCTGTATTAGAAGAACTGGTCATTAAAAAAATTAATACTGACCCATTGAATCCAATCATAAGGAATTAAAATTATTTTTTTGAATGGTATTATTAAATTATATTTCAATATAAGAATGAATAAATTATATTGACATAGATAAATATAAATTAAAGATATAACTTTAATATATTTTGAGGCAAATACACTTTCCTCTTTTATAATAATTTTTAAAATAGAAATTATATTCTCATAACAATGAAATAATTTTCGTTGAAAATAAACCAATAAAATAATAAAATAAGCATTATGTATTTAAGTCAACATGACTGTTGGAAATTCTATTCCTGTAATATAGGTTAAAGAAATAATTCTTTTTACATTTGCGTAAAAAAATTTATAAAGTACCTTTTTTAGAAAATGATGGAAGGATTCCTTTTATAAATTTTTTTGAAAAATAAAACATTATAGAAATGGAATTAAAAAAATCATTTTGTAATATTAAAGTAATTTTTTTAATAATATTTATAAAACATGGTTATGTATGATCAAAATTATCTAGTGGAATCTTAAATGTATGTAACCATGAATAGTATTGAGATCGGAAAATAGACCCATACCTAGGATTTGGATTTATTAAAATTTGATCAAACCTAACTTTTATTTGTAATAAAAATGTTATTAATTTTTACCTAAAATATATGAATATTGATAATATCTTGTACGATCCTTTTTAAATGATCGTACCACACATTCATTAGTAACACTTTGTCCTTTTCAATGTTCCATGTGATCATTCATTTTTTTCTAAATCTTTTTTTATTCAACGACATAGTTCACTACAAATATAGATTTATATTAATTTTATAAATTTGATATTTAAAAATTATAAACTTTTTTAAAACCATTCTAGATTTTTTAAAATAAAACATGAATGACATTGCTTCATGGAGTCATTATTTTGTACGTACAAATGTGCGATAATAACATTTCTAATTGGTTGGATGTGTAAGAATGTGGATTGTATATTAATTTTATTGGATAAATATTATATCATAATTAATATATATATATTTTCATTAAATATAACATTTGATCTATCCATTTAATATGGTGATGATGGTTTGCACTACTATGTTGAGATGGTAATTTGTACAGAAAAATGTGCGGTGTTAAGTTTTTCATATGGTGGATAAAATGTAGAATATAGTTATATATAATACATAGTTGTATATCTATATTTATATTATTTCTTATTTATTATTTTATAATTCAAATAACACATTAAGTGGATGTATAATAATTAATAAACATTAAACATCTGGTAGTGATGATTACATCTTCTTCGGTGATCTTTCTTTAGATATCTTTCAAGGGAAAATAGGTTTGGTATTTTTAGAATACATGAACCTGAAAAACATAGATATGAAATCATGGAAAATAAATGGGAAATTATGGGTTGATATAGAAATAAAAATGTGATGTGAGGATGTGAGGGATGTGGGAGAGGGGAACTTTTTGAAACTCCCAAAATATTATATTAATATAAATTAATTTTTTATTAAAAATATATAGAAAGTGAGTGATTTATAATAAAATTTATTTATGGATAATAATACCCAGATAAAAAAATTAAGACAATTATAGGTTACATTGTTACCCTTTTCAAATATTTTTAACCACTCTAACATTTTTAACTCTTACCACAATAACATAAATTTTATTCTAAATGGTTCAATATTAATTCTATATAGTTCCAAAAAAAATTAATAAATAAATTTTCTGTTATATATTATACCATATCATAAACAATATTCCATGTATAATATTTATATGAATATTTTATTATAAAATAAAATAATATAATTTTTAAAATATCATTAATTTAATTTTGACACTATGCATGACATTAACATGAACAAAATTTCTAAATAATTATATAAATTTGAAAACGTTCTTATAATACATCATTAATGTTTAAAAATAATATATAAATCATTTTTATGACATTAGTTATCTTAAATTATATTTAATTTATTATTTTAAAAAACATTTAGTCAGTTTTCTCCCTTAATAAAATAACTACAACATCAGTGTTATGAAAGCATTTAATAAATTTTTTTGTGCTCAAATAATTTTAAATAAATTAAAATGACGAAGCTAAATCCTTTATATTTAAAAATTATATTTATATTATATAATATATTATGGAAAAATTTATATTAAAATTTTCATAGTTATTAATATCATATATGTGGCATCTGTGATTTTTTCATTATATAATATAATATAACTGCAATAATCAATACTAATGGAAACCAGATGTGATATAACTAAACAGTTAATGATTATGTGAAAAAAACAACTCATAAAATAAATTTATATATTTTATTAGGGTCATTTTATATTCCTTATCATTTTATTTTTAATCCATAATACTAATTTTCACTATCGTGGTAAAGAAAATTTTAATGTTTACAATTCATATTTTCCAAAAATTTAAAAGAAAATATTTAAGTAATTAGTACCCGCTAATTCAAAATACAAAATCAATGTTATAAAATTCAATTCTTATAATTAATATAAATTAATTTTATAACAAGTCCATAAAACATGATAAAAACCACATATTATAATATTCAATTATTAAGAATAAATTAGGATTTATTGTTATATTGTGTATAGTGAAAATATTAAATGAATACCAAAAAATAACTGAATGTATAATTTATTTATATATATATATTTCACTAAAATAATTCACTAGTAGTTACTACTTGAATTTATTATGATATAACTATATTTCATGCATAAAAAAAATGCATTTTTCATATAAATATATTTTTTAAAAATGTTGGGTCCAAATCCTGAATTTATTATTAAATAAAATACATGTTTTAGAGGGTAGAGGGAGACCCAATAGATAGGCCGAAGGCCCAAGGCTAAGTGGCCTGAATACAAGGCTTGAAAGCCCATTTTTTGGCCCAAATGACCCTCTGTGAACAGTACTGCTATAGTACCTCGTGCAGCTACAATTATTACTACAGTACCGCCGCCACTACAGTATCCTACAAGAGTTCCTCCACCGCTACAATACTGCCACTACTACAGCTCCACTGATGCTATAGTGTCTGCTACATTGCCCCGCTACAGTATCCTGCTACAGTAACCCAGAAAATCACCCCTACCCGGATTTTAACCCGAGTCTTTTGGATGCCAAGAAGGAGCCTGTACCACATGGGTACAGGCTTGTTGGCACTTTTATTATTATTATTATTATCTATATTTTTAATTCTAAAAAATTCAAAACCAAAATTTCGTATTCTATAAATGTATAATACATAATTTTTTAAAAAAAAAATATAATCTTATTTATTCCATTAAAATTAAGGTCCTGATAATCACAATCACATAATAATAGATCATGGTCTGTTAGAACTCATAGTTGCATGTATTTCAATCTATTTGAAGTTAATAATTATATTTATAATGAGACATACCATAAAATTACAGGGTGTTAAAGTTACCACAAATTTAAAAGGTTAAATTATCTATTTTATTATAATAGGAATTACTAATAATCTCTATTCCATAATAGTATATAACTCTTATTGGGTCAAATGAGTTAAAAATTATATTATAGAATGTTTTGGTGAAGGATTTGTAAAAATGAGCATTTATCATTTAAATGATATATTATTTTATTCCCAGATGGCCAATGTAGTACTATTGTTATTTATAGGATATCATAAATTCAGAAAAGTGACTACTATTAACTTTTTCACTACTCAATATGGTTGATATATTTGATTAGTTGAAGAGAATAAAATGGTTTTGGAATATATAACTATGTTATGTGTATCATCAGCTCAAAAAGTGTATATATGATACTTTTAATATATATGTTCAAATTTATTAGTTTCAATATGAGGATTTATTCACTCCCATTATATAATATAATTCATAAACAATATTTATTGATATAAAGAACCAAATATTTCATCCATTCCCTGAATCATTCATTGTTGTTATATAGATTACATCTTGGTAAATTTCAAACATCATGGTGAAGATGGGAAGCATCATAAAACAATGTCAAAAAAACTATGAGAATATTAGTATTATAAGAAAATACATAAATATTATATCAGGATTGAGGAATTTCTATTTCATGGACATGTATATTCCTCACTACTACTAAACTAGGTTTATCAACCACTATGGTTTTAAAAGCTCTATCTAGAAAAATCATTAAAGAACCACTTAGTAACCACTAAAAAACTTTTGTAAAAGGGGGTCTCTAAAAGTTATTTTTTAGCATTGTTAAAGGTGGTCTTTAATAGTGAAAATAAAAGAACCGCTAGAGGGGGCCCTTTTTAGCACATTTTTACAAGTGCTGATAAATGTGGTATTTTATCAGTGCTAGAAAAAAACATTCATAAAGAGGATGGATTTTCAATACCTTTTTAGAAGCGTCGACAATGACCACACATTCTTTGTTCTTTTTTAAAACGTTTTTATAAGAGTATTTATAATAAAATTATATATAATTAAAAATAATATATTAATATAGAAATATATTTATATTGATATAAATGTAATATATATTTTTAGAAATATGATTTAGATAAGGTAAATAATAATTTTCACTTAATATATAATATATTAAGTTTAAATGTATTATAAAAAATATAAATAAATATTTTTAATTAATAATTTTCTTATAATTATTGAATAATATTCATTTAATATCAAATTGAGGATAAAAATTTAAAAACAATATCAAAAATATGGTGAAAATGTTACTTTAACTTCAAACATCCTTAACATTTTATTCGAGTGTCCATTTGTGATCTAACACATATCAAATCGAATCCTGGGTTGAGCTCAATGAAGTCACGACTTAGGAGGACCCTGGAAATTATTTTTAGTGTCCATAAAAGGCATTGAAGGCCTCATGAGTGGTTTATTTTTTAGGATACCCTAATTTTTTAACATTCATTGGATTTTAAGCCTCATTTATGGGGGAATGTTAGTACTTTTTTTTATGGGTGCTTAATTAATTAGTAGATATTACAGTAATATATATATTATATATTCTAAATTTTGTCATTTTTTATAATATGATTTTATTTATAATAAAATATATAACAATATAAAAATATTTATATATATATTAAAACATAAAAAATTAATTTTATAAATAAATTAATAATCACGTTTAAATGAGAAAAATATTTATTAATATGTAACCATATATTTAAACATATATATGAATAAATTCATTACAAAATTGATTAAATATATATAAACATATTTACATATTATTAAATGTAATAGAATTCATTTTAGAGAAGTGGTAATCTGTAGTTGTATATGCTAGAGGTAAAGAATTTGAAACTTGCTAGAGACATGGGCGCATGTGGGAGGATGAGATTATCTAAATCACTGATAAAGGGGTGGGTTGGGTGGGATGTTTTGATAAATGTGTGTGAGTGGTGAATGGAAAAAAATAATATTCTTTGTAGCGCTATTAAATTCCCCCTTTAACAATGCTAAAAATATATTTTAAAGGACACCTTTAACATCCCATTTATAACCCAGTTAAAGGGGGTATTTAATATACCCTTTTTAGCACTAATATATATTTTGGGGATTTAACCATGCTTCGATTATCAGCACTTTTTTTAGCACTGAGAAAGGCCATTTCTAGCACCTTTAAAGGACAACATTGATGTTGTTCATCTTCATGGATCATAATTGTACCTGAGAAGGTTGAGGTGGTTTTCTCATTGAATGTTTTGAGTAATGTTTTTGAGACTCCTTAGTTTGGGTATTTTTAGATATTATCCATTATTTGTTACTAGTATTCAGGAATTTTAGAACACATAGATTACATTACAATGAAGGTAATTAAGTTTATATATCAAGATCATTGTTATGTAGCATTTGAGTTGGAGAAAATATTGATTAAAATTCCGATATTGATACTACCTCATCTAGGATTTTTTCAAAGTCCATTTTGTAAACTCATGGGTAGTTATGGGATTTTTATTAATGTAATATCACTGAGGGGTTTTTATTTATGTCAATAAATTTTTAGGATTCATTTAAAATATTTAGAAATCACGACCTCGAATTATCCATTAAAGAGGATTACTATTGTGATGGATAAAATTCCATTTTTTTAGTGGAACATGTATGTAATAAAAATTAATCTCACACATATATCATTATGTAGTGAGAACCAGTTGAGAGGCATATTTTTTGTTAAATTATTTTCTATCCTTTTATTTTTGAAAATATATATACACCTTGTAAAGAAAATTTTTGTCTAATTATACAAGTAGAATGACTCTATAGTAATTCCATGGAATTTCAATGTATGTCATACTGAAATAAATAATATAATTATTAATGTGTATCACATATTATATCAATCTAAAATGAATAACCATTATACATTTTGAATATCAAATTTAATCATTAAAAAATAAAAAAAATTAACTCATATAAATTAAATTAATCATTTTACTGAATTAATAAATATTATAATAAGAAATTGAATTTATAAGTATATATCTTACATAAAGACACAATTTTTACATCATGAAATAGAGGAATAATCTCTAGGGTTTTCAATAGAACAATGAAAAATATGTATTCTAGAATTTATGGATTGAGAAAAACTGTATATGGGAGAATTTAGTGCTAAAATATATTTACAAAAGATAAATTCTAATTTAACCACATACTAAAATAGTTACCATAACATAACCAATCCATAGAAATTAAGTGATTATTATAAGGGTTTATGAATGTATAAGTTAGGATGTTATAAATATGTAATAAAATATTTTTATATATAGATATATGATGAATTTGTATATATTTTTCATGTTCATTTTTCCAATTCAACTTATACAAAAAATATATGTATGGGAAAATGGGACTTTTATCAAGGAAATGAGATCATTAATGTTGAATAATAGAAAGATATATTTATTATATCAATAATAATTTTACGCTAGATTAATTATAAAAATATTGGAAAAATATATAATAAACCAATAGTTATTTTCCTTTTAAAATAACTAATATTAATATTTCATTTCATTAAATGTTTTTTTTGGAATTTTATGATTTAAAATTTGGAAAAATTAAATTCATTTAATAATTATTATGTTTTTTATAATTTTCAAAAAATAATATTATAATGTGAATATTGAAATATAAGGACATTACTAATACAATGATTTTTTTTATTTTATTAGTATATAGGTATAAAATTAAAAAAATTATTCCTTTTTTTAAATATATTTATTTTTTATTTAATATTATAAGTTTATTAAAATTTATTATTATTAAAAAACATATGTTTTATATTTTACTACTTAAGTAATATTTTTCACAATTTTTTTTAAATCAATATACATTTAATATATTAAAATTACTTTTTGACACCATTAAAAATATAATTGGAAAAAATATTGAATTATAGGTCCAAATTATCTAATAAGGAAAAACTTATTTTTATCCATAATTATTAGGTTTACTTAGGTGAAAAAAGTCATCATAGTAATATATATAATGGAAAATGTAATAATTCTAGTGTAAAAGGGAATAAAAAAATGTTTACAAATGTTTTGAAAAAACATTTTTGAGGATTTATATACCTTATATATTCTTGAACACAATATTTATAATAATTGTCAGTCACATTCCTTGACAGAGACTTCCCATTATTGAGATGATGTCAGAATTTAAAAATAATGACTTCACTTTTCAATTATAAATGGGGATCTCCTATCCTCAATTCCCCTCAAAACTGAACGCAATATTTTCAACATAAAATCTTCCCAGACCTATAATAAAAAAATTGCATAAACCATAAAATTTTTCTTTTCTTATCTAACAAAAATCTCTACAGGGCTTAATCCCCTTTTCAAAAGAAATAATCCAAGAATTCAGGTATATGTTCATAACCTCAAATTCTCATCTATATTTTTATATTATAGATATTGTTATTAAAATTAAATAACTCCATTTTGAAAATGAAAACAAAAGTAAAAATTTTATACTAATATATTTTTATAATTATGCTATATCAATTTTTAAACATCCTTTTTTCTATTACGAAAATAACGTGAATTGTGTTTGTGTGTAGAATACAACATCCACAAATAAATGCGTTTATTTTTCCATATCTCTATTATGGATGGTTAAAAATGGTTTTAATGGAAAATATTAATATTATTATATGAAAAGTAATTTTATAATATAAATTTTATCACATAATAAGGATATGAATAGTAATCAATTGTTATAAAATCAATCATCATTAAACAATCATACAATGAGAAAAATGATATGTTTATTTTTATTAATGGATCTCTATAAGTTATATTCTCTATATAATTATTTAAATAATTGAAATTTCACACATATACACTCTAAATAAGATCATTATCTTATTGGTATAATGATATTTCATCTAAACCATCTCATAATCATAAATTATTTGTGTTTTGTTCACATTATGATGGGTAAACCACATTCTTGAAAAATCTAATAAATAATTATCATTGGTGGTTATTAAATCATTAATTATAATATTATATAATATAAATATGTATATAATTATTATTATCTAGTTCTATAAGGGCTATATATACTTTTAATTTATTAATTAAGAAAAAACCCTTCATTGGTTTGGTGGCATCAATATGTGATTATTATCGATTCTACTTCAAGGATAATTTATAAATAACTCATGAAATTATAGTTAATGATCATAAATATTGATAAATAATACCTTATAGTAACATCAAGTGTTTTTTAATTAAAATCTTTTGGAGAAAAATACATTTGAACACCACTCTTGTGAAACTATAACAAACCATAAAAAACTAAAAATTCCAGATGTTAGAATATATATAAAAAACTAACTAGTATATAAATACATGGAATGATTATTATTGGGGAGTATATACGGATATATTTTTAATAATAGAATATGGTACTTAATTTAATGACATATTTAATAATTTGGTATGTTTGTTAAAGCTGAAGAACGGACCAGGATCGTGGAAAGGGTTTCCTTCTAAAATTCACTTCTTTAAGTCATGATTTCCATTATGAACCTAATTTATTTAATTAATGGAATATTATACATATTTGAGATATTATATCATGTAATATATATTATTCATGTTAATTTGAGATAAATAAAATCTACCTCCTTCAATATGTTTTTATTTAAATGCTTGAAAATATTAAAGTATATTTGATAACTTAATTATCATTCATTGAGTAATATTTGATTTTCTAATCATATTTTATATTGTTTCTGTAAAATCATCAATTTAATTTTATTATATTTTATTTTATCATTGATATTAAGGGATTTAATTTTTATCAACTCAAAAAATCCTCAATTGTTTCTAACGTCACGAAGTACGTTGTGTGTAAAGGGATTTTGAAAAACCAATCTTCTCTTTTTAGTTAGGTAGTTTATTTTGAAATATAACCATAATTTTTTTATATATTAATTGATTTATATTTTCACATGATTTTAATGTTTATATATATTTTTTAAATAAATATTAGTATTAAAATCAACTATCGTGATTGTTATCTTACATTAATATATGATGATATCGGGAATATATCATCATATATTTATTTTCAATTTAGTTTGTAAGAATGTTTTCACTTTTTCCCAATACTCACCTTTTATGTTTTCAAATACAATTATATATCAATTTTTTTACCTTCATAATTTTTATCCACTTTTAAATATTCATTTTTATAAACCATTTTTATATTATTTTTTGTCAAAGGTTTTTCAAAATGTTAAAAAATACTTTCCTTTCAAACTGAAAAATTTTATTTTTCACATTGAAATTCCTGATAGAGAACAATTATTTATCTCTCAAGGATATATTATAAGATATTCCTTTCAAAGGAATAATATGGGAAAATTTGTAGTTTATCTATTTTGAAAATATATTTTTTAAATATAATTTGAAAATATTTATAACACCAATATTTGACAATGTAATTTTTTAACATATCGTTTCTAGATTTAACCTCAACGTTCATTTTATCACAATGAACCAATATTGTATAATCTATAGTCTTACTATACTCCAATTAAATTATTTAATTCTGTACATCTTTGCGTGATCAAATTTGGTACTATAAAATCTAGTTTATATGGTTATTTTTTTATACGTTTTGAAATGTATAGTGAAACCAATTCAAATTCTTGTGTTTTGATGAGGTTATGAGTTGATGGTTTCACATGGAACATATGTGTATGAGTAATAATTAAGTGTTATGTAGGCCACATATATCCTTCCAATAAATTGGATAACTCATTATACATCGTTAGATAATGTTACAATGAGTAATAATGCTCAATGAAAATTGGAAAATAAATTAGGGATTAATAATCAACAATGCGAAATAGAAACGGATTCCAGATCCACTATGAGAAATTAGATTTAATTCTTGGTGAACTCTATTTCGTTTATTATGTATATATTTTTTTTAACAAAAATCATTAACATGTGACTATTTTATGCTCTCTATATTATGATTTATGTCTCATTTTTTCATAGTGTTTACGCGAGGTTATACATTTGATCATACAAGATTAATTTTTCTCATATCATTTGGATGGTAAAATTTTATAATACCATGTTATTTCAATCAGATATATCATTAATTCATTTTTAATTTATATTTTCATGATCTCACACTAGTAAATCAGTTGTAAAATTTATTATTTCCTTAATAAGGATTGAATATCCAATATTCTTTTGTTTTTTTTCCGCCATGAGGATTAGTTTAAAGTGTGAGGAGTATAGAAGAACATTTATTATGATGAAGTAATAAGGTGATGTTTACAAAAAATATAACAGAAGTCAAAAATGTGGATAACCTATAGAGAAGTTGAATCACTTTATTATTTAGATGTTGAGATTATTATATAATATAATATTCTAATTATGGAAATGATGTATGATAATGTAATGATTTTTGGTACTTTTTATCTTACTGAAAATGTATATGAGTCAATGAAGAGTAGAGATTGAAGTATTAAATTGATGAATTTTTATTTATTTATTATAATAATGGATAAAATATGTTTCATAACTATTAAACATCATATTTTATTGCTATATGGGAGGAATCACAGTGTTTCAACCACGTGTTTATTAATATTAGATAATCACATGATAGTGTGGATAACCTTCAATATTATTTGTGGGATTACCATTTTTTTGTATTTTTCAAAGTTTAGTAGTTCAAAATAGAACTAGGGATGATGTTATTTGAGAATAACACCAATATACGTGTTTTATTCATCCCAGTATCTCGATTATGTATTTTACAATCCATATTCAATTTATGTTGAATAATTGAAACAGATAAACCTATTTTTTCACTAGGTTTTTCACTAATTAGTATGTAAGTCCAGAACATAAATCACTTGGTCTAGGAAGTAGATCTCTAAGATTTCATGTATACATCATCATATGTAAGGGGATTCCAAATGGACGTATGGATTTGAATTTTATTACAGGGTTACTATAACCATTGTACATGTTCCTGACATGATAAATAAAAAATGAATAATAACAAAAAAACATCCACAATATAACCAAATAATGACAAATTCTATATCAGATGGAATGTGAGATAAAAAAAGAGACAAAATGTCAATAACAATCTCCCACAACATTTCAGCTAAATATAGAGTATAAGAAATAAATAAATTAGTTATAAATAAACTATTTCTTTAAAGTAGAGTATATCCTAGTAAGGCCTTCGAAAGCAAAGATCAATCTTCCCTACTTTCGGTCAGTAGGCCCTTTCCCTTTCATGGATACTAAATCATGAATTCTATTTGTGCATAGATATATCCATATAATTTTTTAGTGTAATCCTGGTATTTCATTAATATTTTATCCTTAACATATGTTTGCATGATAAATATGTGAATTCTATGGTAATAAATAAGAAGTATCAGACAAAATCAATAAATCAAGTACTATGTGGTCATTTTCTAACTATGATGCTAAAAATCCAGTCAATGCCTAAATTATCTCTATGTCATAAAGAAAATAATATTCAAATTTATAAAAATGTTCTCTAATAATGCCATTTTATATCCCTAAATACTCATAAGTCGAAAATGTATCGGGTCATTCTGTAAGGTTATCATTCCACATATCATTCATGGGTTACAGTATAAGGACATCATACCTTATCACTGTCAGAGGTCAAACCTTAAATATATAATGCTCTATCTCAATCAAAAGTTATGATTTGAGCCTATATTTACCCTACCATATGTCTAATTCTATCAAAATCATCATCTCATTCATACACTCCCTCTAATTTATAACTAATATGACACAATCCACATGTCATTTTACACCAAAAGAAAAACTTCAAAATTCTATATATTCACATCCAATAGGGTATAAAACTTATAGGCCTGATGAATAATTTCTAAAAAGATACACAATAGCCTAACAAAATTTTAGGTCCACTGTGTTCGATACCCTGAGAAGGTGGGGGTTATTTAGGGTGTCACAGATTAAAAGAACTTCCCCTATTGATCTTTTTTCTATGTTAGATAAAACTCCCTTATCTCTCATTCATGTTACAAATTATGAAATAATCATATGGAATGAGTAGGACACTACAATTTAACTTGGTTACCCATCACTAGGATATGTGAAATGATTATACACTGACAATTTTCGGATGCTCCAAATCCACTAAAAGTGCATTCCTATTTACAAATTTTTGACCAGACTCACTATCCGTCCTGGATTACAACCAATCCCAATTTGAAATCTCATTGCACTCTCAACTAATGTTTGGTCAATTCTTATTCAGAATAATCAATCACATTTTAATGTATTTTATATCTCTTAAATTGAATGAATACTTGAATCCTCATCAATATTTATATGCTCTATTGAAGTTCATATTTCATCCTCAAATGAATTCTTCTCAGCTAAAGAATTGATATGATAAACCTCAAATTTTACGTGCAACCGATACTGTAACTTGCGTGTAATTTTCATTCCTTGTGTGAAATACCATCTCTACATTTCTTGAAACATCCACAATTCTACGCAACCGTCCTTTTATGAACATCATTATCTTTTACGTGCAACATCAATTTTTTCACGTTATACCAACTTTTTCGTGCAACTAACATTGCGTATTTTATACGTGCATCAGAGCTAAAATCATCTCTATTTAATGAACTACTTCAATTGAGATGGGAAAATCATATTTGTAGTAAAACATGATACATATGTGAGAAAACCTACCTTGATCATTTAATCCTCTTCAAATGAAAAAAAACTCATCTTTTTCACAACAACGTATTTTGTGAACTGCTCCATTATTTCACACACCTCATGCCTTTTCCAATTTTTGAGCTCCTAATATCGAAATAATCTTTAATGGAAAACTATACTCCTCTATTTCATGCATCACTATACATTTTTCTCACATATTAATTTTCCAAAAACACATTTCTCTCTTTTCTGATTTTATGGCCAATGAATTTGGTAAACACTGGAATATGGTTCCACGTTGTATCTGCTCTTTTTTGTACCACCTCTATATCATCCATTCCATTATCATGGTTCTTTAGTAAATTATGGACATTCAATAATATATCTTGAAACTAATAAATCACAATAGATTCCCCCTTTTTTGACAAACTGAACATAGAAACCTAACTTGTCAACCAACAAAACATCAAGGCCCACATTGCCAACAAACAGAACCAAACCAAAAAGAAATCATAAATTATTTCTTAAGAGATTTCTTCCAAACCCAATCACACATATAATCCTAATATAATATGGCCTCTTGTCATATACACATAAAAAAATGAAATAAATATCAAACATGGGTCTCAAAATATACACACACACATATATATATTTGGCCAATATTAGAGAAAGACCAAAACAGGTCTATAAATTATATGTAACTTCCTACCTCAATCATAATTATACCATACTGTAATAGATACAAGAAGTATTCACATGAATCAATCATATCTTTTATAGATACAAAAATATAGTACAAATTCACTATGAAATGGATTACAGAAAATTAATCAAGGAGAATAAAAAGACTGGGTCTTTACTATGATGAGAAATACCCAATGATAACTACTGTTAATGGATTATCTACATCTATTCCAGATAGAAAAAATAATTCTCAATTGATCTAGTATTTTTATCCATCAATGATTTAGTAATTTTCCATTTGATCACATAGGAATGTACCGATCAAGTTATAAAATCCCAGATCTATTATTCATTTGAAGTAGAGGAGAGAGATCAATGATAAACATGAAGAACAATAGAGAAAAATCTCTTACAAAAATTTTCCTATATCCAAGGCATCTAGACTAGCTGTAATTTAATATTAATGGGATTGGAAAAACCAAAATAAACCACTTGAGGCAATATGATTGAGATATCGGGGTGTAGGTGAAATAAAGGAGAGTTTTAGGTAGGTTTTATATTTTAAACTACATTTTCCAATTAATTCAAACTATGTTAATTGTTTGGACATAGTTATTATTGAACCATGTACTAACCTTTTCTGGATTACTACTTCCTTTGGGAACATGTGTGGTATGGACACATAATTTAGTAAACTAATTTCCAACTATTCTTGTTTCCTCTATCTCGAGTGAGTAGTCTTTCTTGGAAATGTCACAATATTACCATAAACTATGTCCCAACCATGATTCACCAACTATAGCTCTCTAAAATGTCACACATATTCCTTGGGAGAATAACTCGGTTTACCCAAACCATTCTCATTCCATAAACAAACTTACCACTGTTTAAAATTCCTCCAACACCATTCATAATCTATATTATACTTCACATAAGAATGTCATAAATCAAAATAATATAATATCGGTTGAAATAAGTGAGTAAGGTACATAAAAATTATGGGATTTTATAATCTCCCATATTAAGGAAAAGTTATCCATGTAGAGTTTTTTTGGAATTCCTTCTCAAACAACTCGTTCTATAGAGATTATATATTTTATTACTTCTCCCAGGTTTCCTCATATATTTATTATTATTATTTATTTTTACATGAACAAGGTGTACCATATTTCACATAATTATATTCTTTATTCGGTTCACATATAGTATAGGTTTCTTATCAGATTATGCATCAAGTTACAACTCATCATAAAAACTATAGATAAAATCCACAAAATTAGGCTCAAACATCCAAAAATTAAATGTAAGAAACATTATTATAATACATTTATATTTTGAAAAAAGATCTAGTTAGTAATTCACTACTACAATACACACTGTAATCTGAAATTGTACCATGACCCATAATCCATGTTTTCATTATACCCAAAAAAGTAGACATCCAAACTGAAGTGACATCCATAAAAAAATCATGTCTCCCATAACGGACACTAATGACCATATCATTCAGTCACTATATAATCATTGAAGTAATTAAGTTCTTCTTGATCAATTTTACCATCTCATAGGTCTCATGGACCATGTTCATCCTTGAAATAGTTTCCTCAATATCCTTATACCCACATAATGGTGATCAATATGAATTACAATAAAGAGACTCTAAGGGTCTCATCTTAATTAATGATTGGAAAAAATTAATGTATATGAAATCTAACAAGGTTATATGATTACCACATATTTCACTAAAACCTATGTCATAAGCCAAAATCATATCATCAATGAGCTGGATAGTCCACTCTAAATGTCCATTGGTCTATGGATGACTCATCATAATCATATTTTACTGAATTTCCAAATAACTCTTTAATCCCAAACAAATAAATTATCTAAAACATGAGAACATATTTTACATGATAATATATGGAACTCTATGAATTCTAACAAACTCTTCTACATAATATTTACATGTCTCATATATATAATTGGTCTACATGATCAAAATAAAATGTGATACTTCCATAACATAAATAACTTCATCCAAATAGAATCTAAATGTATCTGGGTTTTAGGATTCCCCACCAATAATTCCATCATCATATGATACCACTTCTGGTTTGTGGCTGAACTAACCCTCCTAAAAGCTAATGGTTGACATTGATCCTCAAAAAGGTCAACAATTGACAGACAATTCCTATGATGTATCTCTTCATTCATGGCCACAAAATCAGTCCCTAATATTATAATACATAAATTTCAAATGTAGTTTCAACACCAATTTTGAGGCATGAGGGTAAATAATCAACTCTTCAATCATAGAACCAGGAACCAAAAATCTGTAAAAAATAGATATCATTTTCATTATTCATCCATCTTCATGGGACAATGTAACCTACCAAAAATATTTCTCACATTAATAATCAATTGGAATCAATTCTTTGGTAGGCCTAAAACCCTACTATTGACATATTCTTGATAGCCTAGGGTTCACATGTCAAAACAACATATTTTTTATATGAATCAACCAACCATTCATCTAAAAACGTCATTATAATTCATTCCTCCTATAGAGGTATCTCCTCAAGATCATTTCATTTTTTACTGAGAGTTTTTGAAAAAAATAGTACCTTTTATCAACGCACAATCCACCACAAAATAAACATGGTGTACACACTCCCCCCCAATTACACTTCTAGTGATTTAAACTTAATTGATATAAGACGTAATAGTAGAACATATGGTTAATGTATATTAAAAATATCTCACAATAAATAAAATGGTTCCAAAAAAATTAGCATGAACCATATCTACAAACACCAACTCAGTAATATTGTAGTTCGTCTCATGTATCATAAATGGAGAGAACCATAAGATACAACCTAATCCAATTTTATCAACACAATTCTTAAAATAACACCCATGGAATCCCAATAAAATAAATAGAAAATTAAATGATTTGGAAATGTTATTATTAGAGATGTCTGCACCCTCATCATCATCACTCTGAATGATTCAATAGACTATTCATTCCACTCATGCATCACTCCACTCTTTCAAAGTATTACCATATGTGCTACCAAATTGGATAATACCTTTATAATCTTTTATTAGTGCGCTATTAGTCAATGAATCTCATGATATCTTGCACATTTTTTGGGAATTCCCAAGACAATATATCCAATGACTACTTTCAGTCGACAAAAGTATCTTTATTAGAGAAGATGTTCCTTAGAAAATACAACTCCTTTATCGAGAGGTTAATCATTGGGATAATTGTGTAAATCATATGTGATCTGAGAATTATCAATAAAATACAAATGAATCTAATGTGAATCAAAAAAATCCTTGAGTATATATAGATATTGTCAAAGAAACCAAATTAATGACATTACATATGGAAGGATGATCATATTCATGAAAAGCATAAACACCTCAGGTTCTTGTGCAACCTAAAATGCATCCAAAGATACTCTTACTATTGAATCTAACTATTAAGTCTATAATTATAATATATTCATATAAGAATCGAGGTAGTTGGTAACCAAATTGTAGGTCAATCTTCAAGAACCACCATACTCACCGTAATGAATTAAATAGGTAATTTATCAGTTTCAAAGGGTATCTATTCTTCATCATATTTGGGATCAACTTCATATCATACAAACAAAACCAAAGACTATTGTCTGAATTCTTTGAAAACAACACTGGATAACTGTATAGAGATGTGCCTGATCTAATAAATCCACTGACATCCAAATATTATAATTTCACCATATTTTTTTTCCATTCAGCTAAATCCATATGATATTGAGGATATGATATAAGTTATAGACATGGAATGATTTTAATATCAGTGTCAACAACAATATTCCAAGTAAGTTCATACAAGTCACCTGGAATATTGTATTGGTATATATCCTCAACATGAGGAAAAATGTAACATCTCGGTTCCGTTATCCACCCAGAGGCGCCCCGTACCCGGTTGGTCACATGGCCTCAAGCGCATTTCACCCAACGCCAGAGGCTTCCAACTAGCAGTGAGGGCCTTGGGTGTGATAGTGGGTAAACTATGACCTCATTGGCAGAGTACACAGTAGAAGAAAAATAATCTTGCAATAGTAGAAGTAGTGATAACCAATAATATAAACAATAGAAGACTAAATCATCAAACTGGACCACATATGTATATATATGAAATGATGCATAATACGTAACTAGGAATGCATCCTAACAAGTCACAATGCTGGAAAACACTACAGTACAAAAACAATTACAAAAGTAAAGTAAACAGATCCTCAGCATCACAAGTAAAATCTTGGTCCCATGCTCCTACGCTCCAAGAAATCATGTTCCAGAAGCCGAAGGGCGCTTTCCCTTGTCTATACCGGCGACAAAATAGTCTGCATGGGGCCAAAAACATGGCCCAAACAAAGTGTGAGATAAAATACCAGTAGGAAACCTCCCGAAGATCTATGCCTAATAGTCAGTGAGTATATGGCATGTAAAAGTAAAATAATAAGTAAATAGCAACATAAATCAATAGGCAGTAACAGTAAGCTGTAAGGCATGATGATACAATAACAATAAAACCATAACCAACAACAGTAGTGAATAACAAAGCTAACAAACAGCAACCCGATGGGATGTACTCGCAGCCATCCCCTCTGGTCCTATCCAAGAAGTACCACAACCCTCTGGGAGTGTAGTAAGCCTAATCCCTCTGGCTTGGTCATATGCATTTATGAGACTCTCTGGGGAAGCTCACTCGGTCAATTACCCTTATAGTCTAGGGTAGTCATGGACTCTCTTGAGGAATATCACGCGGTCTAACCCTCTTATCCCCAAGGTCTAAAGACTCTCTGAGAATGTTATCTCGTTCAATTCCTCCTATAGCCTCAGGTATACCATAGACTCTATGAGGAAGCTCACTCGGTCAATTCCCCATCTTGCCTGGGAAGGTTCTTAAAGAAATTCAAACAATGTAAGACTATCTGAGGAATCTCACTCGGTCTACCATCATGTAGTCTATTATATCCAAAACTCATTGGGAGCCCACTCAGTCCATCCCCTCTATAGTCTATAAAGTCTAAGACTCTCTGGGAAGCTCACTCGTTCTATCCCTTATAGTCTATAGCACCAGGTCCTCTTTGCATCGTGCCAGTCAGTGCATAATAATTCTATAAGTCCAAAGTTCACATATATATCTCCTTGGCTAACCGAAGTACACCTATAGAGATACTTGGATTGATAGTCTACAAGGCATCAAGAATATCCATAGTTTCACTACAGCCTATAACCACAAGGCATAGAAACAGGTGAAACATCCAAAGTAAAACGAGACCCAATGGTCGTAAGTAGAAAAAAACAAGGGAAAAACATCCAAGAACAACAAATTATCCTCTAACATGGTCAAATTACCTCTACCCAAGCATATAGGAAAGGTAGTAAAACAACAAGGGAAAAAGGTAAACACGTGATACCTCGATCACGGGTATCGGTGGAAATTCACACATAAACTCAAATACATTGAATGGTAAGGCACAAACAACGTTCCACGATCCTAGGAGATCGATATACATGATCCACGATGGAAGATTCTCCCTAGAACGTCATAAATCTGAGAAAATTCACAAAACATTCAACAGTAGATAACTTGAGAAGGGGGATGAATTGGACAACAAGGTTCAAGAAAAAGGAAGAACTCACCACTATGCTTCCAACGCAATCGACCAAGCTCGAATCAGAGATTAGATGGATAGGCAAGAGATCGGGGAATATTAGGTCGTACGGGTCGCTCTCGAATGCACCAGACCTAGATGAAGGCAAATATCGCGATGAGGCACGACCCCGATTTTTTTAGTGAAAAAAAGAAAAGTACACGACGTTTATATTTAAAGTAAACGTCATGTAGTGGGTTCTTCTGTACTCCGACAAAATTGGCCTCCACGTCACCCCGATACGCTGTTTGTGTGGCCTGGGCATGTCCAGCACATGGCTTCGAGCCAGAGAAGAGTACACGGTGTGTACTCAAAAAGTACACGGCATGTACATTGAAATTTCTAGAAACTCTAGAAATTCTCAAAAACTCTAGAAAGGGAAAGAAATACCTGAAACGATGATCCGAGTTCATACAAACTTCCCCCTTAATGAAATTTATCCCCGAATTTCCCTAGATGGGCGTGGGAGAAGGATTCTCGAATAGCTCCGGCCACTACAATCAATCCTCGGCCTCCCTCTCCCAAGTCTCTTCTTGTACTCGCCCGTGCTGCCATAGCACCCGTACTAGAGGAATAGACCGGCCTTGGAGAACCTTCGTGCTGCGATCGACAATCCGGATAGGATGATCCTCAAACGATGCATCTGCATCAAGCTCAGCCTCCTTGGGTTAGAAGAAATGAGATGGGTCTGAGAAGTAACGTCGGAGCTGAGAGACATGGAAGACGTCGTGCATAACCTGGTACCTATGAGGAAATTTCAACCGATATGAAACCGGCCCAACTCTCTCCAATACCTCAAACGGCCCGATGTACCAGAGTGAAATATTACCCTATCCTTGAATCCTCTTGTGTCCCAACCTCGGTGAGACATGAAGGAAAACATGATCTCCGACCTCGAACTCCATAGGTCGTCTCTACTGATTAGTATAATACTTATATCAAAACTGTGCTGTAGCCATCCTCTTCTGAATCAACTATATCTGCTCCGAAGTCTCCTGAACAAGACGAGGTCCCAGTAAAGCTGCCTCTCCTACCTCCAGCAAGCATAAGTGTGATCAGCATAACCTAACGTACAAATCCTCATATGATACCATCTGAATGGTCACCTGGAAAATGTTGTTGAAGGAAAACTCCACAAGTGGTATAGGATTCTCCCAAAAACTGCCGAAGTCCAGAATGCAAGCTCGGAGTGTATCCTCAAGCACCTGGATAGTGTGCTCGGACTATCCATCAGTCTAGGGATGGTATGTTGTACTCAAAAGTACATGTATACCCAAATCCTTCTTAAGTCCTTGCCAGAACCGAGAGGTAAAGCACACATCCCTATCTGAAAGAATGGAGTCTAGAACTTCTTGTTGGTGTCCAATCTCTTGGATGTAGAGTTGTCCCAGATAATCAACACTGAAGGTTTCCTTGATCGGAAAGAAGTTTTCAACCTTCACAAGACTATCGACGATGACCCAAACAACATCACTTCCCCATGGTGACCTCAACAACCCGGTGACGAAGTCCATCGCGACATCGTTCCACTTCCACTCCGGAATGGGTAACTGCTGTAAGAGACCCATTGGTCGTTGATGCTCTGCATTCACCTACTGACAATTAGGGCATCTCATGACAAAACTGGAAACATCATTCTTCATACCTGGACACCAGTACTGGGGATAAAGATCCTGATACATATTGGTGATGTTAGGATGAACTGACAAAACTGAGGAATGAAAATCCCACATCATCTCCTCGCGTATGTCGGCTGGAACCCATACACATCCCTGGAAACACAAGATCTCATACTCTCCCACTGTCCATCTAGGAAGAGGGTCCCCTCCTGACACAGTCTCCCGCAGGACCAAGGCCTCTGATTCTGAAAGCTGCCTCATTCGTACCCGATCAAGAAGTGTGGAGGTAACAACCACATATGAAAGGAAAGTCTGTCCCTGCCTGTCGTTCTCCTCCAAATGAATCTCAGAGAATAGAGCAATAATCTGCAACCCACTTCTGGACTCCTAAACTACCTGAATCTGAGTTCGTCTGCTCAACTCGTCTGCAACTGCATTTCCCTTTCCTGGTGTATAGGCAAGTTTGATGTCAAAGGACAGAAGATACTCGACCCACCTGCATTGTCTCAGATTCAGATAATCCAGAGTGAAGATATACTTGAGAATCATTTGGTCGGCAAAAAACAAAAAGTTCTCTCCTAAAAGATAGTGTCTCCAACAGCATATGGCATGAACAACTGCTGCCAAATCCAGATCATGCATTGGGTAGTTCCTCTCATGTGGCCTCAACTGCCGAGACCTGTATGAAACGACTCCATATCCCTACAAAAGCATGACTACTAGCCCGAAACCCGAAGAATTACAGTAAATAGTGTATGTCTTGCCCGGCTCTGGAAAGAATAGTATCGGTGCTGAAGTCAACATGCCCTTCAGCTCTTGAAAGGATGACTCACAAGAATCTTACCATAGAAACTTCTCCCCCTTCTTGGTCAGATATGTCAACGGTTCTACTAGGAGAAAAAAGTCATGAATGAAGATTCTGTAGTACCCAGCTATCCCTAGAAAACTATGTACCTCAATGACGTTCTTCGGATGCTCCCAGGAAACTACGAATCTCACATTCTCTGGGTCCACAAATACTCCAGCCTCTAAGATGACGTGACCTAAGATGTGAATCTGATCCATCCAAAGTTGGAACTTCAAGAGTTTAGCATACAACTAATTCAATCTATGTATAATTAGAATTATCACAAGATGTGTGTCATGGTCGTGTCGAGTGAGAGAGTACACCGAGATATCGTCATATAAGACCACAACAAAGGAGTCCAAGTACGGATGGAACACTCGATTCATTAGTGCCAGGAAGACTTCACGCATGTTTGTAAGACCGAACGACATGACTGTATACTCAAATTGACCATACCTGCTCTTGAAAGCTGTCACAGGTATATCTGATGGTCTAATGTGCAACTTATGATAACAGGACATCAAGTCGATCTTCGAGAATGCCTGGGCTGCTCGAAGTTGATCGAAGTGGTCCTCGATCCTTGGAAAGGGATATCAGTTCTTGACTGTCAAATGGTTCAGCTTCTAATAATACACAGAAAGCCGAAGGGTACCGTCTACCTTCATTGAAAACAGGACAAGCGAACCCCAATGAGAAGTACTGGGTCAGATGAAACCCTTCGCCTGCAACTCCTCCAACATCATCTTGAGCTCCTACAACTCAGGTGTATAAATACTATAAATTGGAATGAACACTGGTGATAATCCGGGCACGTTCACAATCGAGGAGTCTACCTCAAATTTTGGAGGTAAACCTGAAAAGACTTCTGGAAAGATGTCCCTGAAACGATCCACCACTGGAGGAATGTCTAACTGTGAATTCCCCTGGTCATCCAGATAATGACTGGAAATCTAGGCTGTAACTTCCCCTACACCATGATGCTCTGGTTCAGTTCTATCCGCCTGGACATCCCACTTGCCTAAATGAAGGAAGGATCCGCCCTATGGTGAAATGAAACTCTCCCTGCGGTGATATCAATCAATGACTGCCTGGAGGGGAACCAACCAGTCCATCCTGAGAAAGAGGTCATAGCCTATTATCTCCAGGACATAGAGGTCCCATAATAAATGACACCCCGCAACCTCAAGAGTGCACTCTCTTCACTGTCGTACGCTAGATGTCCTCATTCCCAATGGTGTGTCATGAGTCAACAAGTCGGGAGACGAAAAGATAGAGAGCTCAAGTCTCTCCACAACCGCAGTAGAGATACAGCTATGGGAAGCAAAAGTATTGAAAAGAGTAGAAGATAAAACAGAGGCTACTAAAATCGTACCTCGAACTGTAGAAGGGTCGGGATCCTGCTCTTGATAGGTCTGCTCCATGGAGAATGTCTGGCCTCCACAGCAGGCCTGCACCCTTGGATGACCGCTCTGATCTGATCCACTCTGCTATCGCTGATGACATGGTGACTGACCATCAAGTCTGTGACCTCCACCTCGTCCTGAATGACCGGAAGAACTCCAGTTCCTTGACTGGTGGGAAACTAGTGAAGCATCTCCAAAACATGAGGTCACAGAGGAACCCCTACCACCAGCTAAAGGAGAGAAGATGTGATAGAAACACTTGAGATGGCCTCTCTTTCCGCAAGACCGGCACTCCATCAGATCCCTCTTTCACGGAGGCATAGTATTCCCACTCCTACCACACTGGTTTAATACAACATGGATTCTAGAAGATGCATCCCCCGAACCTTGATCTCCTCGAGAAGACTCTCTGTGACGCTTCCTACTACCTGTAGGAGGAACACCAGCTCTGGATATCAAAAAACCTTGGGTCACTGCTCCAGAATCCCTCATATTGCGCTTAGTAATCAGTGCCTAGTTGACGATGGAGGATATCAAAGTCAACTGGAAGATATTCACCTAGGAACAGATCTCCTGCCAGAGACTGTCCTCAAACTTCCTAGCAACGAACAACTCATAACCTGATGGGATCGGTGTGAAAGGATGTAGCTTAGTGAAACGAGATGACTACTCCATAATAGAGAGAGTACCCTGCTTCAGAATCATAAAATCCCATGATCGATCATCCCTCAGGGTCTCCGGATAGAAGTAGTCATGGAAGGTGCGACATAACTCATCCCAAGACATATTTTGTTGACGTCCTCACCATTAGATCACCACCCAACAACCCTTGGCAGTGAACCAGAGTATATAAGTATCCATCTTTACCCTTTTCCCAAGAGGGATATCTAGGTGCTCAAAGATAGTTAGTGTGGCCTCTATCCATGACTCTTCAGCCTGAGGTCCTCCATCCCCTAAAAAATTAGGAGGATGCTACTGATGGAAAACATTATTTAATTCATCCATCGATGGGGAAAGAGGCGGTGCTCCCTAGAAGGTCTGCATCATCCTTAGGAAGTCCTCCCTGAACTACGTATCGACGCCTGCGACGAGTATGACAGATGGTGCCAAGGCTGGCTCGACTGGGGGATTGGCAGGAAGTCCCTGATCAGCCATATCTAGTGTTTGATCACTTCCTGACAATATACGTACAACCAGGGGATGTCTCGGAGGAATTGCTTTGAAAGATCAAAATTACATCTTAGATCAGGATTTACAAGATTGCAAACAAAGGAGTAAAAAACAGAAATAGGGGAAGAAACTCTCATGTTTTACAAAACCCGACTACACGCCGTGTATAAAATCTACACGACATGTCTACTTAAGCCACTGAAATGGGTGTGTACCCCTGCCCGGCAGGTCATGTAACACCCCAAACTACACAGAACTTTAACCCAAAACATGACATGTACTTGAAGACTATTCCCCTGCCCGATTCCCATTACATGGATAACTCACACGGTCAAACAAACCTTAGACTACACGGTGTGCTCCATAGGGACACAACATGTACTAGACACTGACTCGGCAACCTGTGTTGTTAGTTACACGACTGTCTACATGGATGGCATTTACATGGCGTGTTCTGAACAAACACGACATGTATAGGTGAAGGTGACATCTTCCAGTGTTTTTTGTGACATGGTCGGGTACCTGGGCATGACTATAGGGAATATTCCGAAAGCAACACGACATGTCAACTCGAGCTTCCTCGACCCGTGTTGTTGGTGACACGGCCGAGTACACGGCTCTAAACTACACGGTGTGTACCTGCCGTACACGGTGTGTTCCTAAATTTATTTCTACAAAACCGTGTTCTTACACACACATCAGTAACACGATCTAAAAACTAAACAACGTGTAACCAGAAAGTACATGCTGTGTATTTTGGGTTTTTCTGGGCAGTAGCTCAGAAACCACATAGAAGCCTAGAAAGACAGAAAACCAAGAAAATACGTGCCAAATTCTGATCTGTGAGGGCCCATACTACCTGAGAATCAAATCATGGCATCTCCAATAGTCATGTATAAGAGGAAACATGACCAGGATCCACCAAATTCTGATTAAAGAGTTCCCATATCACCTCAAGAATCAAAATTTGGTGTTCATTTAGGAAAAAAACAATGCAAACAATTCTCTAACAAGCAGCAGAGATTCTATCAAACATCTATCTCAACAGCATGCATAATCTATACAACGTCTATCACAATAGCATGCAATTGCTAATGCACCCTAAATGGCATGGAAAGAATGCATGGCATGTGATTTCTACAAGTTCCTATATGATTCATGAGATGGAATACCTTTATCTCATCAGGTTGCGACAGAAAGAGAACCATAATATCAAAACAATAACAGTACAAGAATTTGAATCACTCTAGGTGAAATCGTATCAACTGTAAAATCTCAAAACTAGAAACTGCAGTAAACGAGGATGTATGGCTTTTCCCGGTACACGGGCTAGCTACTCCCGGGAAAAGCTTATTACCAAGTACCAAATCTGTCATATCCCTGGCTAAAGTCTACAAATAGTAAATCAAGAGAATATAATGTGCTCTGATACCACTTTGTAACATCTCGGTTCTGGAAGCCACCTAGAGGTGCCCCGTACTGGGTTGGTAACATGGCTTCAAGCGCATTTCCCCAAATTCCAGAGGCTACCGACTAGCAGCGAGGGCCTTGGGTGTGATAGTGGAGAAAATATGCCATCATTAGAAGAGTACACAGCGGATGAAAAATAAACATGCAATAGTAGAAGCATTGATAACCAACATTATAGACAACAGAAGACTAAATCATCAAACTGGAGCACATATGTATATATATGAAATAATGCATAATACATAACTACGAAAGCAGCAAAACAATTGAAAATGATGGAAAGCACTACAATACCAAAAAAAGTACAAAATAAAGGTAAAAAGCTCCTTAGCATCACAAGACAAAGCTTGATCCCATGCTCCCCAGCTCCAAGCAATCATGTTCCAGAAGACGAAGGGCGCTTGCCCTTGTCTATAACATCGACAAAACTGTCTTCTTGGGCCCAAAAACATGGCCCAAACAGGGTGTGAGAAAAAATCCCAGTAGGAAACCACCCGAATGTCTGTTCTTAACAGTCAGTGAATATATGACAGGTAATAGTTCAATAAGCAGTAAACAACAACAATAAGCAATAGGCAGTAATAGTAAGCAGTAAGGCAGGATGATAGAATAGAAATCAAACCACAACCAACAATAGCATTTAAGCACAAAGCTAAAAAACAGTAACCCTATGGGAAGTAATAGTAGCCATCCCCTATGGTCCTATCAAAGAAGTACCACAACCCTCTAGGCAGTGCACTCAGCCTAACCGCTCTGTCTTGGTCATACACATTTATGAGACTCTCTGGGGAAGATCACTCGGTCAATTCCCCTTATAGTCTAGGGAAGTCAAGGACTCTCTTGATGAAGATCACGCGGTGTAACCATCTTAGCCCCAAGGTCTATAGACTCTCTGAGGAAGCTATCTCGGTCAAGTACTCATTTAGCCTCAGGTATACCACAAACTCTCTGAGGAATCTCACTCGGTCAATTCCCCCTCTATCCTGGGAAGGTTCATAAAGAAATTCAAACAAGGTAAGACTATCTGAGGAATCTCACTCGGTCTACCCTCGTATAGTCTATAATATCCATGACTCATTGGGAGCTGACTCGGTCCATCCCCTCTGTAGTCTATAAAGTCTATGTCTCTCTGGGAAAATCACTCGTTCTATCCCTTATAGTCTATAGCACTAGGTACACTCATCCCCATGCCAGTCAGTGCATAATAATGGTATAAGGCCAATGTACACCTATAGAGCTACTTGGATAACAAAATTACACCTATACATCTACTTGTCTCGACAATCTACAAGGCAACAAGCATATCAAGAGTTTCACTACAACCTATAACCACAAGGCATGGAAAAAGGTGAAACAGCCAAAGGAAAACGAGACCCAGAGGTCGTAACAGAACAAAGCAAGGTAAAAACATCCAAGAACAATAAATTATCCTCTAACATGGTAAAATTACCTCTACACAAGCATACAGGAAAGGCAGGAAAACGACAGGGGAAAAAATGTAAAAACGTGATATCCCATTCATGGGTATCGGTGGAAATTCACACATAAACTCAAATACATTGAACGATAAGGCCCAAACCACCTACCTCAATCCTAGGAGATCAATATACTTGAACCGCGATGGCTTATTCTCTATAGAATGTTGTAGATCTGAGAAAACACACAAAACGTTCAACCTTAGATAACATGAGAAGGAGGAAGAATTGGAAAACAAGGTTCAAGAAGAAGGAAGAACCCACCGCTACGCTTCCAACACAATCAACCGTGCATGAATCGGAGATCGGATGGAGAGGCATGAGCTCAAGAAAGATTTGGTCGTACGGGTCACTCTCGGATGCACCAGGCCTAGAAGAAGGCAAATATCATGATGAGGCACGACCTTGGTCCGTTTAGTGAATAAAAATGTAGACTGCCTGTATTTTTAAAGTACACCGCGTGTAGTGGGTTCTTCCGTACTCCGCCAAAATAGGCCTCTATATCACCCCTACACATAGTGTGTGTGGCCCGTGCATGGCTAGAACACGGCTTCGAGATGGATAAGAGTACACGGTGTGTACATAGAAAGTACACGATGTGTACTTTGAAATTTTCCAAAAACTCCAAAAATTCTCAAAAACTCCAGAAAAGGAAAGACATACCTAAAATGAAGATCTGGGTTCTTATAAAAAATATGGGTGTTTTATCCCTAATCTATAGAAATAACCATGAAATCTATTTTTTATATATCTCTAAACATACGTATATATGAAAACATTCTATCTACTACAATACCCAATTAAATAGGTAAAACAATTCCAACCCATATTCATTGTAAAAACCACATTTCTCTTATATTATTTTATGTTCACATGACAGTTAATCTACTAGCCAAATTCAAAATTAGCATTGAAAGTTGAAATATTTAAAATAATGAAATATCCTATATTTAGATCGCCAGAAACCGCTGTAATAAATTCCAAACATTGTTATAGACAATATAATATATTTACCAGGGGTCTGTTAGTAGATAACAACATGAATTTTATTTACTAACATGTCACTTTCGAGAATTACATGAGAATGTGTAGAAAAATAGTAACCCCCTTTGTGAAATTAGAAAAAAAAATTGATTAGATATGATAAATACTACACCTACAACAATCATTGGTATGTATCTATCATCTTTTTTGAACCAATTTCACCATATAAACTCCACCTTCCTCATATCCATATGCTGAACCCTAATACTTATAAATCACCTCTGTTTCTGAAGTCTATGAATTCATTTTATTCAATTGAGGACAATTTATAGATCCTTTGGTCATACTTTCTATCTCATATGCATTCATATTACATGGCACCACTCACATCCTCATATGAAACTACTCATGGATCCTCATATTTCCTCATCAGTGACACTTTACCTATGGAATTGGGATTTTTTTTGGATAGAAGCCACTATTTATACTATTCAAACACTGAATGCTTCCACATCCCAAATATGTAATGATGAATAAATTCTTGACCTAATTTCATACAACATATCTTATGAATATCCCCATCTATCCTCTTCATAATACTAGAATAAGTACCCACTACAGTGCAGGGAAGTCCCAAATAGTATGATCAAGAATAATTCTAATATCTTTGTCCTATTATTACCCTTCTTGATCATAAAGTCCGTATAATGAACCTCCATATAGGTTTTTTTTGTCAATGATCATGAAATGGATCTTTATGATTAGTTAAATTTTTGAATCTAACTTCAGGTCCATCTACACCTCATTCCTCATAACGAGAGGATATAATCAGATCGCCCCCATGAACCTATCACAGTCATAAGACACTGATGTTAGTCCGTTTGGAAGTCACATAATCTCATGAGAATTTTCTATCAATATTATATCATTGAAAAAAACCTATAATAACATATTACTGATGATCATCTATATAATGAAATCATGTATTTCATCATAGTTCATAACACCCTTCCACCTCATGGAAGGTCGCTAAAGCCTGAAATTATCTGTATTTAATCATTGATCAATTAACATCTTTTCCAAGCTAAATATGATTTCAAAGAAATTTATCCAGTCCTAAAAATATTGAGGATCCCACATTACATTGGATGGCTATTGGGTAAAGTAATGTAAAATATCATGAATAATTTTACATCATCCTCTATTCCTCTTCACCTTGAATTTTCATTAACTAAAAGACTCCAATATATACAAGTCATTCTACATAAAAAATTTCATTGTGTTTAGGTGTATAATAAAGTGAATACTCTTAAAAACCCAGTAGTTGAAAAGGTGAAAACTCCCTAGTAGTGAAATTCTAATCTTATTCCATTAGTATCCCCCTCAAAAAAATTCTAGGTGGAAATTTTTTCTATGAATAACTGAAATTTATAAATATGATAATATATAAATAAACATTTCAACTCATATAGTCTATGAAAATTGAAACAGGATTTCTATATAAATATCTATTATAGGAGGATATCAATAAAAATAGTTATAACCCCTAACACTACTAAATTATCATCTATAGTCCTCATTTCATTCAATTTATTAACAGTAACATAGATATACTGCAAGCATGATCTAGCTCAAATAATACCAATCTTTACACATATATATCACATAAGCCCGATAATAAAACCTGAAATTTAATTAAATGATCTACCATGGATATAAATATACATTTATATATGACATGTGATCCTATATTCATATTCATTATGCATGGATACATTAATTTCACCTGAATAGTCACAATATAACATATTAGTGATTAATATGAAACTGTAAAGGCAGAACTTTAAAAGTAGTATCATCATCACTAACACAATGGTTCATCACTAAATATCTAGTTAGAATCTTACGTGACTCTACTACCTATTTTCCATATAGTATCAATCAACACTATATTTAAACACACATAGTGAAGACGAAAATAAATGTCAAACCTATACCGATATGACATTGTAATGTCCTAACATGAATAACACATTCCATTCTACATATCCACATAACCTCAAGAATGAATCCTTGAATGTATGTTGATTATAACAAGCTAAAAATATATTAATAATACAATGGGTATACTATACAAACTATATTAGTGGCGAAGAACTAGACTACAATTAAAAAGAAATTTTTCCAAAAAAGGAACATCCTATGAAAAAAATATTATACCCAAAATAATGTGAGACAAACTTTATTTTTATAAATGTAAATCACCAAAGGCTCCCAATGTGGTAGGTTAAACTATAGTGTCAGTAATTAGTTAAAGTGTACATAATTAATTATAGAATCACTTCACAAAATATCATGGTGTCACATATGAATAGGAATCTCTATATCATCAACTCCCTTTCCCTAGGCTGTAAACCATTATTCGTTCCATAATAATGATGTTCTCATGCCTATTGATTTCTTATCTAGGTTTTCAGTATTGACCATGCATGACACCAATAGTGCATCCTTATCAAAACATTTAAATCATAATTGGTTTATTAACAGATAATTCATAATGTTAGAGGAATGTACAATCAATAACGTATAGAATTATCATGTGCTAACCATGTTTCCATGAACCCCAAAGGTACCTACTTTAGCTCCATGCATAAAAGATAGTAATAATATAATTCATGATCATGTTTGTTCACAAGCTCCCATGTATCAGTAAACATAAACATAACAAAATATATTCTAGTAAAGACATAATGAAATAATTGTACGTCGTTATCTTGAGTCATTCCCCATTTCCAAAATACATATTCACTATTATAGGATATCTTTAAAGGTCATCATACCTAATCATTAATACAGGCCAACCCTAAAGGAGATATCACCCCTTCCATATGACTTGTCCCATAGTTTTCATCACTACATGTCACATATTCTCTATGTAATGTGTAACTAATCCATGATGATCCACCATTCATTTGAAACCATTACAAAATTCTCCTAAGTCTACATATTCACAACAAAATTGGAATAAAACATATAGGCCCAACATAACAAATCTAGAATGAGTCGCAAATCCACACACACACACCTGTGATCATAATCAATCAAATTATTATGTGATACATAGACAAACATGAAATAAACAGCAGACATTGGTCACATGGTCGACACACACTCATGTGACAAAGATCATATAGAAAACATTAAAAAGGAGAATAAATGTTTAGGAACATCTTACATAAAGTGTATTATTTCTGAATGAAGATTCTAGAAACTCATATTTCTTCAAAAAAGGGGATTATAGAACATGAATCAATGAGAAATAAAACATAGGTGACATAATTTGACTAGGCATACCACATGACATCCTCACTCAATGGTATATCTATATCTATTAGAGAGAGATTTTTTTTTTCAACAGATCTACGATTTTACCCTTAAATGATACAAGAATTCAATATTAGATCACAAAGGAATACATATTTATAGATATGACATCAAATATCACTAATTAATTTGAATATTTAGAGAGTATATCTAAAAAATCATTAAAAATGAGGGAGACAAATCACTTACTAGAAACTCCCTTTAATCTAAGGAATACAAATCCATTTAATTTATAGTTTAAAGTGTGATGATTTCCAAAAATATGCTATTCTTGTTTTGAGGTTCATGATACATTTTTTTAGTATAAATTATAATGATTTTAGAGGAGGATTCTGGTTTGATTTTTTTTTGTTGAATTTATACCCCAAACATAATATTTTCACACAATTTAATAAACAGGTCTCCATTCATGTGATGATTCCTACATCGTCTAGAGACATGCATGGTTTGACCAAAATATATTGAAAACTAATTAACAACAATTATTTTTAACTCTAATCTAAATCATTTTTTAGTGGAATTTCAAATGGTCACCAATAACCTTGTGGAAATACTCTTCTACCCATTGAACCCACCAAACTAGAATCATGGTTTTGAAAAAATAATTATATGGTTTCTCTAGTGCAGCCAAAAAAATTCCTATAAAACCCACCAAATACATCAATAAGATACCTTGTTCTTCACCTAAGTTACTCATAACTCAAAATTACTCAATCTCTCATTGATGTATATATTATAATTACACTAAACATCCTTTAATAACAACTATCGATATTCAATTAATTATAATAATTTTATGGAAATCTATTGAAGTTGATGTCAATTTCCACACCAATGGAATAAAAATGGTGAATCAACCATTAATATGTCTGTTATAATTTTAAAGATGATCGAGTGGGTCAAGATGATAATAAAAAATTTAACCACATGTGATAAATATAAAAATTTTTATGTTTGCCAATGGATAAAACCAATAGAATTTTATACAAGTCATCATTTTTCCTCTGAGTGTTTCCTTGATAAGGTCACAAAGACATGGGTTTGTAGTGTATGATTACTCATTGGGATTTTATTAAATTATAGATATTATGGAGAAATGAGGAAATATTTTATAGTTTTTTCTTAACATATATTATCAACGTTATCAATAATGTTTCTTGTGATTTGTATCTAAGGAAATACATTCCTAACATTTTGTAGGAAATTTATATTGATGAGATCAAGGTATAAATGAATGGTTAATATTAAGATAAACCTATATATATCATTCAACTGAAAGAAATTGTGATACAAGGAATGCTATTATACTAGGATGTATTAAATTGAAATATGGGAATCCTCATGATTAAACCTTGGAGTGAGAGTCTGAAATACAATTTTAATAGATTATATTAGTTTCATATATGGATTATTAAAGACAATTGAATTTTGGAAGACCAAATGTAAATCATTTTTAATAACCCATGTAATTATATTTATAATTTTATTTAATATTATATTTAATAAGTGTTAATATATTGATTATGTATATTCAATAAGGTTTTATTATTAATTGATTGAACGAGAGGAATGGAGTTGGGTTTTGTTATAGAATAAGTAAATGATATGAAGAGGATTTATGCACGATGTTGTGATAATATGTGTAGCCAACGATTACTCAATATCCGTAAACTAATTACATTGTATATAAATGATTATTTTAAAAAAATGGAAGATTTCAGATTTTAACATAAAAATTAAATCCAAATTTATAATGTGTTACGGATTTCATCCTCTAATAAATCATATTCCACTCTCATTGGATATTATAGTCTTAATAATCCTTCCTAATATTATATGAATCTATCATTAATTTATTTTTATTCTAATTATTTGTAAGAGGATATCTATGGTGAGTCTATGGTTGGTTATTTTTATATCCTTCTTGGTTTCTTTCATTATTTATGAAATAATTAATTATTTACGTGATTATAATATGATTTTTTTAAAATACATTCCAAATATTAAATTTAATTTCCTCAATATTATGTGAAAGATAATATTTGGTGTAGCTAATGTAATAGATTCATTTTTCATTTTATTTTTCAGTTACATTCCTGGTGAAATTAACACAAAATATTTTTATGCTATGTGGTGATAATCTTATTTCTTAAAACATATATTATCTATTTTTACTAGGGATCTTGTTTGGAATATTTTTCTTATGGTGACCCCTTCCTCCCTCTCATAATATTTCATTTTTTTTGGAAATAATGTCATTTGATAGAGAGGAAATGAATAGAATGATAGTTCATTTAAATTGTATATTATTTCTTCGAAAACAAAAAAAGTAATTGTTTTAAATTAGATTTATTAATTTTTCATGTTTGGTTCCATTATTTATGATTTTTATTTCTTTGTTAATTTATTATGGTCTTATTATTCTCATAATTTTTCAGATAATTTATTGTTTTTATTAAATTATTTTTTAAAATAATGTCGTGTATATGTTCAGAAAAGACTATTTATCATGATTTCCATGTGGTATCTACACATATATATATATATATATATATATATATACTTTAAATTGATAATTTATGAAATTGAATTTTCATATTTCATTTAAATTTATAATTTTTAATGTTAAATAAGGTAATGGTTGGTTGTGTGTATTATTTCTACAAATAATAATTTTTTACGTTAGTTACACACTATATCTATATATTTATATATTCAAATATTGATGTAGTGTGGTTGTATGAGCCATGAAATGCCCTATAATATAATTATGTAAAATAGAGATTTTTTTATGTAATAGAATTTCCAATTACTAGTAATGTACTATGACTATTTCCATTGTTAATAGAGATTCATTTGGATTCAGATATATATCCTCTTTTGAAATTCTATGTATAGAGTCTTTTCATAGATATTGAATAGCGATGGAAATCGGTATGGTTGTGTTCCACATTGTATTATTCAAAATAAGAAAAACAACATATAAATATATTGTTTAATATAATACCCATTTTTCTATATTATTATTTCTTAAAATAATTTCATTATGATTAAAGTTATTCTAATAATTCATGCATCCATTTTTATAGTAGATTATAGGTTCTAGGTGTTGACAAAATGGTTGGGTAGAGAAATATTTATGATTCAAATTTTTGTGTAAATACGGAATTTTTTGGTAATGGATGTTCCAATTACTAGTAATAGACTATGTCTATTTCCATTGTTCATGGTTACTTATTTGTAAATTAGATATATATCCTCTTCATAAGTTATACATATAGCTTTTTTTCATATATATTTAATAGCGAGGGAAATCGGTACGATTGTGTTCTAAAATGTGTTATTCAACTTAAGAAAAACAACCCATATATATATTGTTTAATATAATAAACATATTTGTATTTTAGTACTGCTTAAAATAATTTCATAATGATTCCAATTGTTCTACCAATGCATGAATCAATTTTTATAGTCGATTATAGGTTCCAGGTGGTGAAAAAACTGTTGGGTACATTAATTTTTATGATTCAAATTATTCTACTAATTCTTGCATCCATTAGATCTATATTATTATTGATTAATATAATTTAAAAATGATTGAAATTATTATGGATTGGATGAAATGGTGGTAGGTCTTGCTCATCACACATTTTATGGGATTTTTTATACTCTTGGTCTTTTTTATAGGTTCTCTATTTTCCTTTTAATAATTAAATATTCCTTCATTTATAGCAACATAGCTGGGAACAATAGTGTTTATCTATATATATAGAGGTGATAAGTCTTCTACAGTTATGAAAATTCTCATCATATGGTTTCCAATGTATCTTTATGAGTAAAATTATAACCCACATAGTTTAGTTCTTCTAAATAGGACATGATTTACCTTTTATGCTATTGTGGAAAGGACTCATCCATGATTTTTAACATCGTATGACATGTAAGACTGTGTTGAGGTGTAATTATTGATGGGTGTTACGGGATACAATCCTGAGACTCCAATTTTAGATTAACCTTCTTATGAAGGACTAATAAAGATAATGTATTGTTTTGCAATACACCTGGAAGGATGATTATATAGATTAAAGAGAATATGGGCATTTCAACTCAATCTATATGAGGGAATCCCAAAAGATAGTCTCAACATTTGGAATATGTGATAGAATTTTGATGCTCATACCATATAATAAATGGTATATTTTAGGATGTTGGGATTGAACCTCAAATGAGAAATAAATAATTCCCATGGATTTACCTAACACATCACCTGATTCGGCCCACCATAGGGCCACTAGTGAAACTTATCATACACCAGAGGCTACTGTCATGAAGTTAGGGTATAAAAGATATAATGGGGATACTATACCCACTTATCAGAGTTGAATAACAGTAGAAATGAAACAAATCATCCATGATGAAAGAAATTAGTGTACTCATAATGAGTAAATTGAAATAGTACAATGTTATAATAAATAAAATAATTTATAAAATCATACATACATAGAGAATAAAAAATAGACCATTTTAGCTCATAGAATCAGATAACCATATAAAAAATAATGAAGAATAAAATAAAAAGCATTAGGATCCACAACAAGCACTATGAAAACCCACATACCCAGTCTACATGACCAAAGAGATAAACCATCCCAATATATAGACATTACATGTGTGTATCCCCTTGATCATGTAACACTTTTCCTCATCCCCATCCATCATACAACATATGATCCAACCTACACGTATGTATCAGGTATTCATTTTCAATAAGATTCACATCTAGAGGTAGAGAAATATATCGGAGTAGGTTACCCACAATGGTGAACCTATAATTATATTTCATAACATGTTCCCACACCCATGATATTCCATGCCTACCTGATACCAGTAACAAATATCATAAATAATATTTCATAAAATAACAATGGAAAAACATGGATTGAATCCAAATGTTTGTTCTAATGTATCAGTTGATGTAAATTAACCTTTTTATGGTCTATTCTAAAGTAGTTGTAACTTGTGGCTCATCTAACCACACAAAACCCATCACATCCACTTGCTCTATACATGATCTAGAAAATATCAATACACAATGACACAAATTTCCTACCCCAATGATTATCCAAAGATTCACAAATGGAAAATAAAATTTAGAATGATCTAGACTCTAATGGCATGATTATAACTACAAATAGAGTTTTGACACCACACTCCCGATAAAATAAATTACCCCAATATTTCCCAATAATGAACTGGGATCAAACACGGAATCAATACATACACCTCCCATGGGATTCATCCATAAGGTATAGATGGAATAATTTCTCAAAGGGATCCCATAAAAAAATTGATTGTTAAGAATCCATATTACAATGACAACAATAGTTTTCAAGAAACCATTATATATAACATATTTCTATGTAACATACTCAAAATGACGTGGTTCACTCATATAGATATTTGATTCACACCCCCATACACTTTAACCATAGCCATCAAATTTATGAGAGACCCATATCAAACCACAGGCCAACAAAAAATCCATGATATCCAATGGTTTTCCTCCAAAAACATAATTCTTAAGAATAATATCACTCAAACAACATGTCCAACAACCAATTGAACAAGGGATTATCAATCCTCAATCCCACAATCAAAACAATTGAGCTTGTAAAACCAATAAACAGTCATCTAATAAGTCATGATTCCACTCTATGGTCCCATTTATCATAGAATCAAACAAAACTACCACCAAGATCAATCAATGACCTATCATACGGACAAAAAAAACTCAAGGTTATAACGGTACATGTGTCACTACATAAAGTGATATACAAATATAGACTCCCCTGCTCACCCCATGGTCATGGGCCACACCTATCTAAATATCCACAACTAGCCAAAATTCCATACCAATAGAAGGATATGGAATAAGGGTTTCATATTAGTCAGAAAAACCTTATGAAATGTCCAATGTAAAAACATCCCAAATAGCACATGGTGGACTCCTGGAAATCATTAATCAACATCATACAAAATGGAATACAAAATAAAAATAATTTATAAAAATGTGTCCATAATGGTTCTAATGATCACCTCCAAAAAAGTTTTATACATGAAAAACTCAGCACACGACAAACCTCTAGGGAAACCCCTTTTAAAAGAAAACCATATACATACTTCATGATATAAAAACAATCCATGGGTACCAACTGACCCACAATGGAATAAAAATAATCACCATGCCACACAAGAATTATCAACAGCTGACTATGACATCCACTAATCACCTATTCAAAAACCATCCCAAATGGGAACCCTCCAGAGTACCTCAGGATCATCTCAAAATAACAGTGACATTCATCCATAATGTTCATCCTATGGAGTTATCCAATCCCAAAGGCTATTACAACTCTGATACTCAAGCTCAATATATAATTATTAATTGTTCTAAAAATGAGAAATTAGAACAATCCAATATGGATAAAACATGATCTCCTCGAAGAACCGACATGGATCCAATTTAAAAAATATATCCAAATAAACACAAACTGGACATTATTGAACATTCATGATAGGATGATCACTAATATCATGCCCCACACCCAGGATTCACTAATGAGAACCCATCTCGAAAGAGGGTTCCATATCCTAACCTATAATAAATCATCCTATAAATGCTCTCCCAAGACAAAATGCAATATACATGGCCACAAAACACTGGAATGATACCCCCATAATAATATAAATGAGAACATCTTCTTATGGAACCCTATTATGTTAAATTATTTATCCATGGAGACAAATATACAAAATAGGACAAGGAAGGAAAACGTACAAGGAGATTACTTCATGTACATGGAATATAACCCCATTGATCATCCCGAGCCATGTACTACGGGCCTATTGGTGTGTACTTATCCAATGTACATAAAGAATACACCATATATGTGTTGTGTACCCCAACATGGGGTGCCCAGTTTTGTACAAGGTCATGTAACTGCAAACATGTTCTAGGAATGAACTGTATAACGCATCTAACCATGCACCTCACCTAGGATCTAAAAATGTGCCCTTAAACTGAAAACTGGCCGAAACGGGTTATCTATTTGTCCCCCAAACCAAAATCTGAGTAGTAATTACACAATGTGACACAAATTTAAATTTTTTGTATTCTAAAAACATCATATCCCCAAATCATTTTTAACATATAGATTTTATTCTATGAACCACCGACTATGTGACTAGTATTTCTGAGTAGGAAACCACTAGAGAGTCCATGGAATACATGATTTTCCAACAAACATAGTCCTCTATGACACTCACATTACCCCGAGAGAACAAAAACTGTACATAAAGTCATAAAAATGGATAATATATGAGTATATCCTAAAAAAATAAAATCTGACCTACCGCTAAGGGGAATCCACCATAGCTCTCCATCAGATTCATGCCACGCACCCACAGGTCCTTGATCTACCAACAGAAGTGCTCTTTGTGTGTTGCCTCCTTATCCCTCCCCTTCTACTCTCCATCTACATCTCTCAACCATGAGACACATGAATACCTGGGAAGATATGTGTGATGAAAATGGAGTAAAGGTCAGAAAAAAATAAAACAAATCTAGATAAATAAAATAAATAGAAAAAGAAAAGGCTCTCTTGCTCGGCCTAGTGCCTTATGTATGGTAACCCCCATCCCCCGATTACGAACTCAACCATAGGGATATAATTTGAATCTGAAACTCCATTTCACATATATCATTGAATGTTCATTTTTTATTACATTAATATTTAGTAAAGTAAATTTCATTTATTCTATGAAAAATTAAATGACCTAGACTACCAACATACTCTTTTCATTGGGAGAACACTATATTTTGAGAGCAACAATGTGGTTATTAGATTTATCCAAGATCATATCATATGAAAAATTACCATATTTTTAGTAAAACGCTTGTAAGAAGGAACATATGAAATTTCCCCTAATTTTAACAACCAATTATTATGAATGACCTCACAAATTCCCCACAATGAATGCTTCTCAAACATAACATTCATGAGTTTTTAACATGCATGAATACTATCTCCTAGGAATTGGATCAACCGACACATCCTCAATAGTCAAAATAAATGTCTTACAATTACCAAAACTCCATCACAACATGAGAGAAATTAAACCATGAACGATCGAATACTCCCCATCGATGAAATATCCTTATCATATTCTTGATAACTAAATATATAATTTTACATAACTTGTTATTCCAATGACTAAACAAAGTTGATAAACATGGAAAAAATATCACAACATAGCACCAATGCAAAAACCCACTACAACCAATGATCAGTCATAGAGGACCTTGAATAACAACCTATATCCATATAAAATCACATAAAAAATAGTTTTAAAAACTCTAACAGGCCATAGTATAGTCTGTATAATTGATATTTTATTACTCCTCTCTTCATGAACCAAATTTACTCATTCTCACATTGTCGTAGTCCAAAAAAACTAAGATAAAAACCCTATAATCACTGACCATTCTCTTTACATAGTCTTGTTCCAAAAAACTAGATAACCCTCAGAACTCCACAAATAAATCAATCCATCATTTTCATTCAATTATAAAATACATGGAAACCATACACAATGAAATATACTCAAATTAATGAGCATTGATCCATGATATTGCTTGGTCTCTCTATCCATATCCAAAATGAGCAGGGGTAGGGCTCTGACCAAACCAATCCTCTACATCTATCTTTAAGATAGGGAGTTACCCCATCATCATTATTAGAAAACACCATGAATATTCTAAAATAAACAACATACTAGTGAAATTATACCTCAAAAAACCCACAATTAAAGACTAACATTTCCCTCCGAGTCAATCAATGACACTAAGAACATGAGAACCACTATAAGACACATCAAAAGGAAAGTGGAATGAAAAAATACCTCCCATTAAACACAAACCAGGTACATTTGGGAGACCACCACCTATGGTTATCTCAATTCCAATCTAAACATCTCTCTAGTGTTATTTGCCTCATCGATCCACCAATAGTTAATTAGACCAATTACCAACACACTCAGGTATCCATGCACCCTTCGATAAAGGAACTACATCTCCAACAGTTGAAAACATCTCACAAAAATATACACATGGAAAATATTCATAAGAATATTTACACAATAATTTTTCTAGAGGATATTTCCATAAAGGTTCTATATGTGAAATACCCATTTTTCATTGAAACAAATTAAAAAACAAAACCTACATCATTAATTAAATCACAATGAATAGGTATATTTTATACCAATCGTTCATAGCATGAATGACGAATGAATGCTAGCCTCTTCCCAATGAGTCAAAAGCCAAAAAAATGAATAAAAAATAAGTCTATAAAATCATATGAATCATAGTAGGTGAATGCACACACCCATGAAAATGAAAACCACTCATATTAATCCCATTCCACTAAATCATGGGATTCCTATATGGAATGGGGTCTTCAAAAAACCATCCTAGTATATTGCACATATTTCAAAATATTCTTATAATAACTGAATACCAACTCGCCATGTCATAAAACCAAATGGATTTGGAATCTTTTTGTATGTAACCGGCCTGGGTCAACCTAATGTGTAACCAAATTTAGTAAACCTAGAGGCCTCATGAAATAATTCCCATGTGCCTGAGGATTCTAACTAGTAGAAATGGTCTAATATATATTTTTGGTTATTATAACATCTGTTTTGGGTATAACAGAAGTGAAAAATAACCAAAACATTCTCATGGGTTAACATTAAACTATTAAAAATAAGTAAATTGAAACCATTTGATGATATAATTCATAAATTATGTTATATAGTCAAAAAAACTCATAGAATGTGAAATAGTCAATAGCCAGTCCCCACTAGGCTGAAAATATTAAAATAATAAATAAACAACAATTAAAATACCTCAGTCTCTACTACTAACACAAAACAATTACATATAAATTGTCTTCCCAATTCATGGTATCCACTATAATGATCCAATACTCCACATGAGAATCTCCATTAAATCAATCAACATTGTGTATCAGCTGCATATACCATGAAACTCATGATATAACATGAAAGTACACATAAGTACTACATAATAATTGAGATTTGGGTTCAAGAGGTAATAACTATATCATATAAGGACACCTTTAATAGTTGACCTATATTATGGTATTATATATAATAGTATTAAAATGAGATATTCATAGCATAGTTCAAACAAACAACATGTCTAATATGATGAAAAAAACCTAAAAAAGGGGTAAACCTAAAAAAGGAAAAAACAACCACATGTTCTAGTATGACTCCCAATGTAAATATACAGAAGCTCTAGAACGCTATAAATGATTTTTTCCATGAGTCTCACCCAACCACACAAAAAAATATGCATCCATCACATCTAAGTAGGATTTCCAATACATCTAAAAACATATTTCTCGAATATCAAATAATAATGTGTAACTGTAGGTATCCACAAAAAACACATAAATTGTGATATAATACTGTAATATAATTTTTTTGAACTAGATACAAAGTCTTCAGACAAAACTCCATAGAAATTGTCATGTCACTAGTGTCCTACATGTTGAATCACGATAAAAAAGTCATAATAGATACCCCAACCAAGGGGTCCATCTCTATGGACCAGACTGATGAACATCCATGTGGGATCCATACCCAAAGTCAATATTGTCAAGAATCTAGGGTATCATGAGTGTAAAAACATGCTCATAATCCATATATATAACCACTAGCAATAGAGCATAGTCAAATAGAGGGGGCTCACTCATCCAAATAATCCACCTGCCCCATAATCCCATCTTACCAAATATTGTCTATGGAGGAGAGGACTAGATACAACATAGGTCCAACTTATAATCCATGGTATCCCATAGGTCACCTCTAAAAATTGAGTTCGTGAGTAGAATATACTCAAAAAACCTGGCTTATTTCAAAATAAATATGGTACATTTAACCATCAATCCCATCATCCTAACTGCTGAACTAGTTGTGCTAATAAACACATGGCTAACAATTAATGGGGACATTCCATAGTCTCTTGTATCTCAAAATCCCAAAAAACTGGTCAGCATGGTCTATGAATGAATGTCCTCATTGAAAAACTAAGTCTCAAGGATCCCTTGGTCCCAGGGATAATAATGTAGTGTGATATACAATTAGGGGATCCCTAGCTTCTCCCAATCTCCCATATTATGCCTTCCAAAAGATCTACAAGTAGTATTAATTAAAAAAAGTGTATGACACCCAATGAGGGGATCATTTAACTCATACATAGTATAGACACACCCCTTGAAACATGCCAAAAGGGAATACAAAATCACAAGAATACCTACATGGGTATTTTCAATATTTATTATTTCCACCGCTTATGTAGGAACATATAATAGAACCTAGGAATTTTCTGAACCATCGGGGGTATATTTCACTATAAAAAAACATCAGAGGGCCTTCATAGAAAAAGGGAATTCCACCAATACTAACTCACGAATATGGGATTACAAATAAACACTAGTCCAAAAGTTCATTTTCAAGAACTAAATATGACATCCACTTATCAATTGATCATAAACCAACTAATATGGGAATCCTAAGGAGACCCCCTGACGCATATCCAAAATGAGAAACTGTTTATCCTTAACTTCCATCCCATGCCAATAACCCACCCAATAGGTGAAAGCATCCCTGATCCTCATGCATATGATCCTAACATAATCTTCTCAACCATGAGAAAATAGTCCCAACCTATATGAACAAACTCATATTTCCTCCATGTTACCATATTTTTCCACCTTATACCATCCATCTAAGAGAACAAAAAATAGGTCACCATGGAACAGTCAATCCAGGATGATCACAAAGTTATAAAATCTCACTTGGGACTCACATGTCAAAAGACAACCAAATTGAGATTTTTTAATGAAAACCATAAATAAATCTTCCTAAAATATCTCCATCGAGAAAACTCTATCCATAGAGTCCCTAAACAACAAAATGATACCACCACCATGGTCTATATTGAAAATAAAATACTATGTAAACCTATTAAATCCAATTCATTAGCCTGAGAAAAAACATATATAATAGGATATGGTAGGGGAAATAATATTTTGTGTACTTTGGGTACACAAATTCTACTCCCAAAGGTCCTCACTCTCTATGTTCCACATGCCATTCAGTGTGTACTTATCCAAAGTACATAGTGTGTGTGCACATCACATGGTGTGTATACACTCATAGAGTTCCTAGCTATGTACCTAGACATATACCACCAGATTGGGTCTAGCTGAATGAAGTATAAGGCCACTGTTTATATTCCTCGCTAGGGTTGTAGTCATGTTCCTGAAATTGCTAATTTCCCCAAAAATAAGGGGTCTTTTCATTAACCTCTCCATAGCATGAGTCAGAAATACATGGTGTATACTCCCATGTAAATATAATGTAATACCAAAAAAATCATCCACGAATAGGAATTACACTCAATGTTTTTATTTAAACTACACACTGTGTGATCATGAGTTCTAAATGAGAGAACCTTGCAAATACCACACAAATGTTGATTCTCCAAAAAATGCCCAATGGGGTCCCTCAAGAAATCCCATGAAATATAAAAACGGTTTTAAAAATTGAAAATCTTTTAATATACGTGGTTTCATAAAAAACATAAAATTATCCCCACATCATGCACCAGATTTTCAGTACAAACATAAAGATCATCAATCAACCATCAGATGAGCACTCTAATTATATATTCCCACTCCATATCCTTCATTTATTAATTACTTATATCATCCGCCTGATAATTTACTCCCATAGGGGAATATTCACTAAGACAAATCCAATAAATTATATAAGAAGCTAAAAATGAAAAAGGATGAAAAAAATAAAAACTACAAGAAGATGGGGATAAGAATGGCATCATATTCAAGGTTTATTCATTCCTAAATAATGCCATATTTCAAATTCATCCATGGGGATAACATAAAAATCCAAAATACCATTTGAATGATATCACCAAAATATTGTGGGCAGTTAATTTAATGATTAATTATTAAATTATTAATTATTTTGGGGAGTTTTGAATTGTTTAGATCCATGTCATACAACTATAATAGGGTAAACAACATTTATGGAGACCGAAATAGTTATTGGAAAAATTATATAAGAACATAAAAGGTTTAATTAACCATTTCATCCTTTAATCAATCTCATCAACAAAATATCAAATTTCACTTGGTTTTCACAACCCATTGTTACATGAGGTGTCGCAAACATCATGTGAATCAATTGTGCTAATAGAATGATCAAGTAAACCTATAAAACAAAGTAGTCCATTATCATTATGAGAAATAAGTGATAATATAGTTTCAACTACACTGGATTAAAGCATACAATCATGGATTGAGTTTTGATTTCACATTGATATAGATAATATGGGTTGATTATTTCATAAAATGATTGGAAACATGAGACTAAGTAGGGATTAATCATGAGTTACCCCTAGTTTTCTGTCCTAGTGGGTGATCAGGGAAATGTATGTTTTGAGGCTTACACCTTTGTGTAGCCCATGTACATTTACAATGATGATTTTTTGAGTGAATCCATTTGTAGTATCCATAAGGAGTATCTCATGACAATGAATGTCATAGAACAAAGGAGAGTATCTTGTTTCAAGGAAGTTTGAGAATCCCTATCAATAATCTTCGCTCAATGATATTTATGCGATAAATGATGGCTTCTCATATTTAAAAATCCAAAATATGTTAGACCTAGAAAAAAGTCTCCACATGACTCGTGATTTTTCATGGGGTTTAGGGATGTAATCCAATGTATTTATCCAATTTCCAATGATCATAATACATCCATGATCATGGTAGGGGTTATTGAGAAATAACCCATATAATACGGACATATGGATTTTGAGGTAGGTCTGGAAGGGGGTTGGTCTATGCGGCATGATCATGAAATAGTCTATGATATACCATTACCAAATATTTATATAATTATATGACATAAATAAAATAGTTTATAATAATAAATTTTGAATATCGTTTATCGTTATAATTTTATATAATTTGGATTGATATTTTACATACAAAACCCATGTATCATTTAACAAGTAGAGATTTATCACACTTTATAAGCATATGATTAATTCATAAAAATTACTCAATAGCTACCCATAATTATCCACAAAATAAAAATTCTAGAAAAATAACACATACTATTACTCATAACAAGATGAAATGAAAATATAAGAAAATGTTGTGTTCATATTATCAGTAAGTGTAATAATAAGTGATAACAATGAAATATTATAAGTAATCATAATATGTGTGTACTATTATTTTAAATATAGATAAGAGAACCATGACCCAAAAATTATAAATCATAAATCCAAAAAGAGCATTGAATGGCATAATAACATATCATGTAATTTTTGCAGAATATAATGGAACAATAATAATAACAAGTCGTAGAGGCATAAAAGTACACAATATTTTATAATAGAGAATGGAATAGGAAATTTAAAATAAAATTGATTGAAAATATAAATATAAAGGTGATATAATCATATGAAATTTAATCCATGTGAGTGAACTCATTATTCTCACACCATTGTGGACAATATCATTAATATCATGCATAAAAATGTGTCAAAACTAATTATTCCCATCACATTCTGAAAAAATTCCTTATGTCCCGGAAAAGATTTATCATGAAATGTAAATAATAAACTATTCATTGGACTATGATATAGGAATACATCCATCTTCTTCCACACGTATTTATCCCATATAAAATCAACCACCATTATATCATAGTAAACTCATGGAATCAAAATGGGGTTCAGTTTTCTTTCAAAGGGAATAATATAAGGAAGTCACTCAAAAATCCATAATTATATTTAAAACATTTATTAAAAGTAATAGGGTATCCAATGATAATAAATCACAATATAGTCTAATTATATTAATTGAATTATATGGTACATAAACCATATAGTTAAAGGGTAATGGTTTGGTCACTAATTTCCCAAATAAATTGATATATGGTGTCTTATTGAACACCATTCAATAAAACAAATTTAAAATATCATTATAATAAATTAATGTATTGGAAAATAGTTATACCTATTAACGATGTGTGGTTATATTTGAGAATGGTAGTGATGGACAACTCCTTTAATATGAATGAGTGTTTCTCATGTTATCCCAAAAAATTAGGATGAAACATTTTAATATTATAATAAACTAAGAAATAAATATTTAAAAATATATTTAGATATGTGAAAAAATAGTGTAATTATAAAAATGACATTGCAAAAATGTAATATATTTTACATTTTAAAAAATAAATATATAATAAAAAAAATGGGTTTAGAATTTATTTTAGTAACCAAATATTTGTATAATGAAATAATAAGACAATAAGACAAAAATAGTGGAAATTTGTATTCAAATACAAAATGTAAAAAATATAATATTTTCCAAATTTGATAAAATTAACCCTTGCATAAAATTTTAAAAATTTATTTAAATTTTTTAATGAAATCCAAAGTAGTATAAAATGCACATAATCTAATATTGAGGAACAGATAATGATATTCTCAACAGAATCCATTAAATAATGAATCATATTGAAACTACTAGGGAAATTTTATCCTAAATCATTTTAATGTTTGATTAGTATTAAATAATTATATTTTTTAGTGTTACATTCATTATAAGAATATTAGGTAATTTTTCTACCAAAATGAATTGGTGTTATTTATATCCAAAATGGGTTTTTGTAGATTATATGGTTTTTATGTTTAATTTAAAGAATATATAATATATTTTTTAAATTATTAATACCATTTTTAAAATTTACATTTCAACATAATATTTGGATGATTTTTTTAAAATTTTCTAAAAAAGAATGATTTTTCAATAAATTTGAAGAATGTATATTTTTTATTGAAATATAGTCTTTTCATCAAAAAAATTTAAAAAGTCACAAATATTTTGTATTATTAATCAATTTAAATACTTCATATTTATACAAAATATTCCAATAAATTTTATTATAATGAATAGTTTAATTGAGTTTTGAATAATAACTATTTTATTTATGAAATTTTTTTTTGAAGATATTTTGTTGATTCATTTTATGCCTTAATTTTGGAATATTTTCTATCACATCACTACATTTAATTTTATAAAATAGGTCCCATATTAGGAATCATGACATTTACATTTGGAAAATAATTAACTTTTATCTTTTATCATTATGAATATTATCAATAATAATTATTTTTCACCTTGGTAAGATTAAATTTAGTAATTCAGATTAAGAATAATAATATGTGTTCAAGAAATTACCATAAAAATTACATTAATTAATATTATTAGTGGTGTTTGAAAAGAATCATCTAGTATTATATTTTCTGTGATTATTATTCCATTTTCTGCTAAAAATTACTTTTATATTATTTAATGTAATGAAAAATAAAAAATACCACTCTTTGGGATTTAAATTTTTATTATATGTTTTCATATTGATAAAAATAAGTTGTGAATGAATCAGAAAAGATATTTTGATAATAATGATATTATTTTAATAAGTAAAATTTATTTATAATTTTTAGTGTGGATATAATTACCTTAAATGTTTAAAAAATGAGGGCAGAGTTTTTCAACAAGGAGTGGAAAATTAATGTTAATAATTTTAAAAACATAAATGATACACTTTTTGGATGAATTATGGTCTAACGTAAATTTTATAGTTAATATTGATGTATTATTAACATTTCAATTTATTATATAACAATTTAATTACATCTATTTTGTTTTAAAGGTCAGATTATATGAATAGTTAAAAAATGACATTAATATTATGTTTTGTTATAATTATGTTAATAAATTATTTAAAAATCTTAAAAAATGTTTCAAGAGAACAATTAGAGAGATTAAAGGATTGAAATTTCACCTTATTTAAATTCATGAGATAATTTTTATCTTATTGATAATAATATTACACCATCATATTGAAAATTATGTTAGCTTGATTATGGTTAATAACTTTGACTAAAGGATTAATCTAGAAGATAATATTTTAAATGATATAAAAACTTTTAAAAATGTTTTTTTTTGTTTTATTAATGATGAATCCTTCTTCTAATTTATTCTACGTAATTTTTGTACAATTTTATTTGATTTGGAATCATAATATATTATAACATTTCATGTATTTCAGAAAATGTATGTCCCCTCATTTATAAAATGAAACTAATTATCCCATCCTCTATACATTTCAGGAGCCATTTTTTGTAAATTCATATTGAAATTCATTCCGAACACCCACACCATACATTATATAATTTAATTAGCACATCGTTCCAATGATATAGGGATTATTTTGTAATGAAAATGTGGTTTCTCAAAGAGAAAGTATATAATTTAACTAAATGATTATAAGAGAGAAGAGAATTGACCATTTTTAATTTTGGGGAGGTGTTACCTTGGAGTTACCTAATCTATGCAATTAATATAAACTAACTGTTATTCTCATGTAAAGAAAAGTTAAATTATTTTGAATCTAGGATAATTATGTCTTTTAATACTCTTATACAGTAAAACATTGACATGATTAGGTGATTATTTAACCCTTCCATCATAGATTTCACCTCTCCCCCCATTATCATTTTTTACGAATACTGAGATATAACATCCTTTTACACATTTATGATCATGAATTCTACAAGAGAAGGTTAAATGATTGATATGTGGATAATATATTATATACTAGACTATATTCTATCACATGGAAAAATAACTTTTTAAATTTTTTTTTAAATTTTTTATTTATCTTATTATACATCTAAATTAATTTTTGGACAATTACCATTGTTTTACCTTAATGAAAACATCACTAATTGGTTTAAATTATTTATAAAATTTTCTAGGCAGAATAATACACCAAAATAATATTAATTTTTATATTTTTAAACATATTATTTGATTTTTCTATTATTTTTAAATGTATTGTGTCATGCTATCATAAGAATATATTTGAACAACTTCATCAATGAAATTTAATACTAAACTAACTTCATAAAATTTAATTTAAATTTCAAATAACTATTTTTAAATAAATATAAACTCATTAATGCCTATGAAAAAACATTTTAGATATTAAAATAAATATATTGAAATTTTTAATATGTTATTTACATAAATTAGTATTAATTTCACAATCAATGAAACATTTCAACAAGATTACACAATATATAATGTTCTATTATAATAGTAGAGTGGATTCATTCCATATACATTGATGTATTAATCATTTCTCGGTTCAATAGTCTTCATCCTAGTATATTTTCCACGAATACATCATCCCTATAATATTAGACATTTCATGGGAATCATATGATATAATTACATACAATATCACAATTATTCATATAAAGAGTTTATAAATATTGAATCACATCACTTATTGGAGTTGGTAGTCTGTATGTACGCCCGATTGTTGTATCTGTTGGAGTTGGTTCACTAGAACCTTCATTCATTATACATGAATAAATATTTTCATTATTAATAATTATTTATTATCAAATGATGTAAGTTCTATTGTAAGAAATTACCATGTGATATTTCCTAAGAATGTATGTCAAACAAAAAAGCCATAGTAGTTCCCAACTTGGTTTACAAACATGAGGGACCACAACAATATTCATGAATATAGTTCAATTGATGGATGATAATATTTCAGGGATACATATAATACAATCTATTAGTTTTAAGAGGATTATAGAAAATTGGGACATTTTCTCATTGAATTCACCCTTATTAATCTCTAAATATAATGTTATAGTAATAAATCAATTATTATGAATTCCTAATATTCATGTGATGTTGTATGTTCATATTTGTGGCTGTTTTTATTTATCCTCATAAACTATGATTATATGTAACATATATCAGGACTCAATCATTTAATATTTTGATGAAAATAATGAAGCTAAATTCTCAAAATGAGGTATGATTCATTTGGTTACTTTAGGAATGAAATTGAATTATTGTATAATATATGAAAAGGATTATCCCATTAATCCCTAGATGAACTATATTCTCATAGCCAATTTGTTAGGAATGGAATTGCTAGCCTAAATCCATGACCATGGTTTTTTGTGTAAAAAATAGGCTCTATTAATACAAAGAATGAGAAATTGATCATATAGGCTGAGGGAACTAACGTGAAACCTATTTTATTTGTGATATAATAATAAAATGATTATATTACATGTTAAACATTCATAGGAGGTGGTATTCCATTGCAGTATTAATGAAAATCACTATCTGTTATTTGTAATGTTTCTATATATTAACCTCTTACCATAGGTAATAATGCATAATTGCACTAAGAAAGAGGCAAAGATGGTAATAGAATAAGTGTATCTCAATTCTCAGTAAAATAGAAGAATATAATTTTTATAGTTTGAATATAAAATATTTATTCAGTACCTGTTGATCTCTAATATTTAATCATGAGTTATTTGAAAGAATAAGTGAGTTAAATAATAATAATAAATATTTATTTATAAGTTTGATTAATATAATGGTTATTATATATTATATTAAATAATTCAGATAAATTTATTTATTAAATAGACATTATTCGTGTATTAGTTAATATCAATGAGGGGATATAGACAGAGTAAATGGTGTGAATGCAAACAATATAAATAATATTTATTTAAATATTATTAAATTTATTTTAAAATTCATGAAATTATTTATAAAATTATTATTATTAATGGATAAGGGTTAATTTAATAATTATAAATATGGTAAAACATTGTGTTCATTTTAACAACCCAAAACATTCCATAAAAAATATCTACTTATATATCTTTCTAAAAATACAATGCAAGTTCATAATTGATATATTCAGACAATATTAATCCCAATAGAGTTTTCAAGATATTTATATTACTCTTATATACTCCTCTCTCAATATAATAATAGAACACAAAAAAGGATTCCTTTTTGTAAATAATTTTACTACAATAATCTATGATTGGTTCAAGTGAACAAGATAGAATGTGATAGAAACATGTTATTCTATGATGATTTTCTAATATTATGGGGGCATGTTTGGAACACTACTAGGGGGATTCAATAAGTGGATTTAATAGCGTAGTGACGATATAATGATATTGAGTCAACAATATCATCATAAATGAGAAAATTTTATGTTTCTTTAATTCGACATCTACTCATAAATTAAATATAAATTACATGAGATGGTCCTCCACATCTAGTTACAACAGTGAAATAATATTCAATTAATCTATTTTTTTCATCAGTAATTATGGTTAATCACGAACAAAAATTTTTCCATTAAAATTAAAATTAAATCAAATTTTTCCATACCATAAAATGAAAATTCTTTACACCCATATCATACATGTAGTGTCAGCGTTGTCACATGTAAAATTTTTAATTATTTCTGATTAATTGATTGATTTCCATTGATTTCATTTAATTTTACAGATGTTGATACATTTTTATATGTGACATTGATGTCTCTATTATTCAATCAATTTTGGTACCATTAATTATAAAAGTATAATATTAAAAATGAAGGAAATTACATAGAATAACAACTAGATGGGCCAAAGTATCTAGCAATACAAAACTATAGTACATTTCCTATATTTCCTACATAAATTCCCTGTAATTTTGTGTTCACATTAGAATATCATGATAATTTTAGGTATATATAATTAAATTATTCCTAGTATAAGGAATATGTTTATTTGAATGTTGATCTACATAGTCTGGCACATGACATGAATAACTACATGTATTGTAACAACAAGAAGTCTCAAGTTTATCATGATCGAGAAAACGATTTTCCCCAAAGAGAAATTTATTGGATACATGACACAATGTCTAATGATCCATGAAGATATAGGGACACATGTTGTGTATCTATGCTATACATTATGTTCCTTGAATATATGTTGGGAAGGAAACAACGCATGTCCCATAGTGTCAGTAGTAAACATAGATAGAAGAATGTACCCACCAAGTAAATTACTTTTTGGTATGTAGTCATCTTCATGTTGTGTGATCATTTTTTCAATATATATATATCAAACCTATCAACATGTGTTTTTTCTCATTTCCCAAAAATATGTAATGACTCAAAAAATTAAAGGAATTTTTTTTTCTTAATTTTCTTTAGGATTTTACAAGAACGCAGTTTCTGACATCGCCTGATTCCAAGGCCCGAGGTGCCCAGAATCAATTTCCGAAGTTTAGCTCGGATACGTTCAGTGAACGAACGAGCGGGTTTTTCTAACATTGGAACTGGTGCTCGGAATTGAAATTCGAGGGCCCTGATGAAACTGCAGCTCCAGTAATTGCTTAAAAAGACCTTTTCCAGAGTTGGGTTTTCTTGGGAAGAGTTGTTTAGTTTTGTTGATAAAGACTTCTGAGAAATAAAATTTGTGCAAATAATATTATTTCTGTAAAGTGGTTAAATCCTAAGGATAGAGGTTAGGTGAACCTAACTACCTAAGTGAGGTTAAATGTGATGTGAGGCCCACACTAACCCCACCCCTTCACATTCCTTAAACCTCCTTTAACTCCCCCATTATGTGGGTGACCTCTCATCTTCTATAACTCTCTCCAACCCCCCTTGACACCCCTTAAAATTTTTAATGTTCCAAGTCTTTAATTCAATTTTTTGAATTGAGTTTTTAAATTTTAAACTCCTGTAATGACTTAAAAAAATAAGTAGACCTTATTTTATTATTGGGTTAGTTTTGTGGTGTTATGTTTTGGGAGAAAATACTCAAAAGTACGAGGAAACATTATCTTCTTCATTGAAGAACGCGATGAACGTCAAGACCCCGACGAAGAACACTGTCACCGCAAGGAGTGATCATCGTGACTTTCTTCTCCTCTCCGCAGCCGGTGTGAGACGCTGCTCCACCTTGGACGATCTCCGTCAAGCACATATGGTGTTTTACCTCGTGAGGCTGTTTCCACGACGATCTTCGACCATCAACCGCTGTTGAGGTAAGGGTTTGAATCATTGTTCGTGAATATTCAAGCGTTCTTTGTAATCTTAGCTGCTTGTTATCGATTAACAGGAGGGACCCGGACCGCAAAAACACTGCCGACCCTCCTCCCTTAATTCTGTTGTTGACCTTGTTGTGGTTTTGGAATGGATATGGCACGGTGCCGTCGCACCGCACGGGATCATGCGACAAGGATGCGCGGCGCCGTCACGCCGAGCCATTGAAGTCGAACAAGGTCGCGGCGTCGTCGCGCCATGCCAGAGAATCATGAAAACACCATGGCCAGAGCAGGGCCGCGGCGGAGGGGCGTGGCACTGTTGCACCGCGCCAGACGGACCAAGGACGCGGCCTGAGGACAAGGCGAAGCAGGGAGGGGCGGCAGGCTTCCGGCTGTTGGCGATGGAGCAGGGGGACGGGAGCTTGTCGATCCCATAGCGGCAGAAGCCGGCCGGCCGGTGCGGGCCAGCTGGTCAGGGGAGAAACTGGGGGTTCGTAACCCCCAGCTGGAAGGGAGCCCCCCCACAAGTGGGTGCCGCGTTTAATGAACAGGGGGGCATCGCGCCCCACCTTGTCCGCCCAGCTTGGTAATGCCGAGCTGGCCAGTGGGCCGCGCCCAAGTGGGCCAGACCCAGACCCGGTTTGGCACGACCCGTTTTGGGCCGTCCCAGGGGGTCTCGGGCCGGGTCGGACCATGCTCGAATCCCCCATTTTCGGACCTCTTCCGGTCTTTTTCCCATAACATGGGCTACAGACCTCCGATCGATGAACCGTTAGCTGTGATGCGATCCTTGGATCAAGACATTTGTTTCGGTATTTTACACTCTAGGTTTCAGAGAACATTGGGAACAGCCAGGTTGGTTCACTCACGAAACCAACCGTAACTCACAGACCGGGCGTCCATTTGACGCGCCGTCTATTGCTTTGAGACCCTTCTGACGAGGCAGTCCTTTGAGATACTTCTTAGTGGGACTTTGTGATACATGGATTATAGACCTGTAGCTTGTGGAGAGGACCATCCCAGAGACGAGCGTACGGAGTATGGATACCGTGTAGCTCTGCTGAGACCGGATGACTGCTTGTCTGATTCGATTCAGAGTGCCTACCATAGCCCAGTGGGGAGCACTACTTTGTGAGGTGGAAGACCCATGGAGGAAGAGCACTACTTTGTAAGGTGGCAGATCAGCGGTACTCGACAGGAGGAGTACCTCTGTAGTCTATGAGGGGGAGCACTACTATGTGAGGTGGCAAACCCATGGAGGAGGATCACTACTGTGTGAGGTGGTAGACCCGTGGAACTCTACAGGAGGGGTACCTCAGCAGTCTTAGGTTAGTGAGAAGTACCTCGGAGTCGTGACAGGATCATTGTACTCTCCAGAGATGGAGCTCTTCAGCAGTTATGGTTTCGATAAAAAAAATCCTAGTTTGAGATGAGTCTTTGACCTTTGTGTTTACCTCATGATTGATATGGGTCACTTGATCACATAGGTATGCGTATGGGCATATACCTAGGTAGTGGTTATCCGTTGATTTCATAACCATTGTTTTTCCTCGTGATTGAGATGGGTTACGTGATAACATAGGTATAAGTATGGGCTTATACCTATATAAGGGTTATCTTTTGAGATCCTTCTTTGTGGTTATCCTTTTTTTATTTAGTGAGACCTTGAGGGTCATGGGGTCCCTACTGAGTATTATATACTCACCCCTATATGGGATATGCCTGCACTTCATTGTGTTGGTTGGAGACGTCGGGCAGCGCTGACAGAGGCCGAGTGTTTGAGGAATAGACGGTACCCGGAGGTGGACCTCACGACGAGTCAATATCCAGAGGTGGAAATCACGATGAGACAACATTAGGAGGAGGTTGACGGGCGAGAGTGTTGCGGAGGCTATCTGTACCTACCCTTCAGGTAGGATCCGTGGTGGACGATCCAGGAGCTGCGCTATCTGTACCTACCCTTCAGGTAGGATCCGAGGAGGACGAACTAGGAGCTGCTTCCATTCTTCTAGCTGTTTGTCTTTTTCTGTTGTACTTTTGTTTAGTTGTAGCTTAACTTTCGATTGGGTTTATATTCTGGCCCATTTACTTTTTAGCACTTCCTTTTGTATTTAGTGTATTACTTCCACATGTACTCTGTGGTTTTTTTATTACATTTATAAAGGAAATGCCTTCCTAGTTATCGGGAATTACGCCTTTGGTGATAGTCGCCAGCCCCTGGCCTATGGAAGGAGGGCTTGGGGTAGTCATGGCACGGGCCAAGAGGATGGGTTGTGAAAAATTGGTATCAGAGGAGTCAGTTCTACCGCATAACTTATAACTCTGATATTTTCTTTCTGTGATGCAATAATGTTTAGGGTACCGAGTGTGGTTTTCAGTTCAGGGAGTCCAATGTTGGTGCGGGCGACCCACCTATCCATACACCAGGACCCTGACAGCTGATTTCCGATGTTGTGCACAAAAACACTGATTGCGAGTGTGTTTTAAAAGGTATTCCCTTAAAACATCTCAAACTAGGTTAGCTCACTAGGTATAAATCGTTTGACCGTGTCACGTATGTTTCTTTCAGGATGCCTCCCCGCAGACGACCAGCTAGAGCCCCGTGAGTTGTACGTACTGACAGCCTGCCGAGCGACGTGGCCTATGTACATGGCCCTATCCCAGTTGAGTCACCAGTTGAGGCACCAACGGTACTACTACCCATTGGGGCACTGATGCCACCAGCCCCAACAGTAGAGGGTGCACGTCTCTTGAGCGCACTGCACGAGTTCTAGTGCCAGAGTCCACCCAGGTTTAGGGGAGTGACGGACCCGCATGCGGCTGAGGATTGGCTAGAGGCTGTGGTGAGAGTCTTCAGGCTAGTGGGGACAACAATAGACTTCATGTTGATACTTGCTGCCATTCTTCTTCAGGCCGTAGCAGGAAGATGGTGGAGCCTGATGCTCCAGATGCATGACGAGGCGACACTTCTATGGGAAGACTTTGAGAGCCTATTCTGGGAAGTGTTTGTACCAGCCACCCTTCAAGCGGTGCATATACAGAAGCTGCTACATCTACAGCAGGGTATCATGATGGTGCCACAGTACTCGGTGAGGTTCACAGACCTCTCGCGCTACTCCACAGATATGTTACGAGAACCATTCTTCAGGGCCCGAACATTCGAGTAGGGGCTCAGGCGAGAGATTAGAGCTTCTATTGTTTCTCACAGCATCCCAACACAGACATGGGTGTCAGAGCAACCCCTCTTAGTGGATACTTTCCATGCTGAGTAGTATCCAGCAGCTGGACCCACCACTAGCCAGCATGCGGCAGAGTCTTCTGTAGCGGGCAGTAGACAGATGACGCAGGGGTCCAAGAGGACTATACCTACATGTGGTCGACCGCATGACTCAGGGTCGGTAGTGCGAGGCAACAAGGGGAATGACAGAGCCAGACCTGCCATGCAGTGTTACTCCTGTGGTGGGATTGGTCACATGGCACATGACTGTCCGACCCGCCATGCAGTGGACCTGTAGTTAAATGAAGAACCTCCTAGGTAGAGGCAGAGGTTCGATCGAGGTGGACCGCTAGGAGCATAAGGCCGAGGGAGGGGAGCTGGCCGTGCAGCTGGAGGTGGATGGCCCTATGAGGTGTTTCCACCACCACCACAAGGAGGTCCACCCCGACCATAGGGAACAGGTGGACATGGGAGACCTCAGCTTCAGTCAGCAAGAGAATATGACTACGGAGCTCCAGAAGAAAGTGGACAGGAGTAGAACTAGTGGTTTCCTTTTGTTCTTCGTACTTCTAGTTCCATGTTTTTAATACATTTGTATCTTTTTACTATGAGATGCAATAATAAATAGACACTTACCTTTGTGACATTTTCTTCCTTCCTTTTTGTGTACTAAGCTGTTCCGATTTAAACTGTTGACTTTACTCTCACTTTTGAGATTCGTACTGGAGGAGACCAAGTTACCTCACGCTGATGCCGACAGTGTGACCTAACCCTTCGAGGCGAGAGTAATGGTTGGATATCGTGGTATTAACGTCGAGGCCTTACGACGTCGTCCATGGCATTAATATATCATTCTTGTCCGGATTGACTATATTTGGAAAAGAAAGTGGTTCATCCATGGGATGAGACCCGATTTATTTTTTTGGAAAAAAATAAATCATAGTAGCTCTTGTGGAACCAGAGATGGTCCATGCGATGCTAGAGAATTTCTAGGTCATCCAAGAGTGGATGAGGACAACTCAGAGCCGAGAGAATCCTTATGCTGACAAGAGGTAGAGACCACTAGAGTTCGAGGATGGAGACCATGTTTTCTTACGGGTCTCACCTTGACGTGGAATTAGGGACACTTGGATGAGGAAGGAAGTTATCATCACGCTTCATCGGACCCTTCAAGGTCCTCAGCAGGGTAGGCGAGGTTGTTTACCGCTTGACCTTTCCACCTCAGTTGCGCCGGGTGCATGAAATCATCAACGTACCTCGGCTAGGAGATACGTGCATGATCCTTCACTTATCATCGACCTCAAGTAGTTGGACATCGATTACAGGGAGACATGCACGGAGATTCCAGTAGAGGTTGGGGATTGATAGGAGCAGGTCCTACGAGGATGGTTGATTCCACTTGTACGCTTTCTCTGGAAGCACAAGAACCTCTAGGGGAGCATCTGGGAGCGAAAATCTCAGATGCGTGCTCATTACCTCTTTTGTATCCCTAGATTGTGTTAATGTTTTATGGGGACGTAAAGACCTGAGGTGGGATTATTGTAATGACCCGGAAATTTCAAGGAATTTTTTTTTCAAAATTTTCTTTGAGATATTACAAGAATGCAGTTCTGACGGCGCCTGATTCTGAGGCCCGGTGTGCCCGGAATCAATTTCCGAAGTTTAGCTCGGGTATGTTCAGTGAACGAACGAGTAGGTTTTTCTAAATTTTGAACCAGTTCTCAGAATCGAAATCAGAGGGCACCGTTGAAACTGTAATGCCGGTAATGGCTTTAAAAGACCCACTGCAGAGTTTCATTTTCTCAGGAAGAGTTTTTTAGTTTTGTGGATAAAGATTTCTGAGAAATAAAATTTGTGCAACTAATTTTATTTCATTAAAGTGGTTAAATCCTAAGGATAGAGGTTGGGTGAATCTAACTACCTAAGTGAGGTTAAATGTGAGGTGGGGCCCACATAAACCCCACCCCTTCACATTCCTTATACCATATCTAACTCCCCCATTAAGTGGGTGGCCTCTCATCTTCAATAACTCTCCCCAACCCCCCTTGACACCCCTTAAATTATTAATGTGCCAAGTCTTTATTTCAATTTATTGAATTAAGTTTTTAAAGTTTAAACTCATGGCATGACTTAATATAATAAGTGGAGCTTATTTTATTATTGGGTTACTTTATTGGTGTTATGGTTTGGGAGAGAATACTCGAAAGCTAGAGGAAACTTTATCTTCTTCATTGGAGAACGCGAAAAACGTCAAGACCCGGACGAAGAACGTCGTCACTGCAAGGAGTGATCGTCGCGACTTTATTCTCCTCTACATCGCCGGTGTGATATGCTGCACCACCTCGGACAATCTCCGTCAAGGTCATAGGGAGTTTTACCTCACGAAGCCATTTCCACGACGCTCTTCGATCGTCAACCATTGTTGTGGTAGGGGTTTAAATATATGTTCGTGAATATTCGAGCGTTCTTCGTAATCTTAGCTGCTTCCTATCGATTAACGGGAGGGGGGGGGGACTGCACAAACATGACCAACCCTCCTCCATTATTTCTATTGTTGACCTTGTTGTGGTTTTGGAACGGAGATGGTGCGGTGTTGTTGCACCGCACGAGATCATGCGGCAAGGATGTCTGGCGCCGTCACGCCGCGCCATTGAAGTATAACAAGGTCGCGGCACCGACGCACCGCACCAGAGAATCATGAAAACACTGCGGCCGAAGCAGGTTCGCGGCGGAGGGGCACAGCGTCGTCCCGCCATGCCGATCAGACCAAGGCCGCGGCGGAGCAGGGAGCGGCGGCCCGCTTCCGGCCGTCGGCGATGGAGCAGGAGGAAGGGACCGCGACGGTCCCGTGGCGGCAGAAGCCGGCCGGATGATGCGGGCCGACTAGTCAGGGGAGAAAACGAGGGTTCGTAAACCTCAGATGGAAGGGAGGAGCGCCCCCTACACCCCCCCCACACACACACGTGGGGGCCGTGTTTAATTAAACAGGCGGGCAACGCGCCCCCACTTGTTCGCCCTCCTCGGTCACGCATAGCTGGCCAGCGGACCGCGCCAGGCCGGGCCACGCCGCGCCAGCCGAGCCGTGCCAGTCGGGTCAGGCCGCACCCAAGCGGGCCGGAACCGGACCCGTTTCGGGTCGACCCGGTTCTGGCGGACCCAGGGGGTCTCGGGCTGGGTCGGTCCGGGCTCGAAACCCCCATTTTCGGACATCTTCTGGTCTTCTTACAATAACATGGGCTACGAACGTCCGATCGACACACCGTCAGATGAGATTTGATCCTTGGATCGAGATGGTCATTTTAGTATATTACACTTAGGGTTTCGGGGAACTTTGGGAACTGCCGGGTTGGTTCGCTCAGGAAACTAACCGAGCCCCTGGGACGAAAAGGATAACAACTCTAAGAACGGGCGTCTGTTTGACACGCCATCTGTTGAGTTCAGACCCCTATGAAGAAGTGGTCCTTAGAGATACTTATTTGTGGGACTTTGTGATACATGGAGTATCGACTTGTAGCTCTTGGAGAGGACCCTCCCGGAGACGAGCGTATGGAGTACGGAGACCGTGTAGCTCTGCTGAGACCTGATGACTGCTTGTCCGATTCGATTCGGAGTGACTAGAATAGCCCAGTGGGGAGCACTAATTTGTGATGTGGAAGACCCATGGCGGAGGAGCACTACTTTGTGAGGTGGCAGACCCACGGTACTCGACAGGAGGAGTACCTCTATAAGCTATGAGGGGTAGCACTACTATGTGAGTGGACAGACCCATGGTGGAGGAGCACTACTGTGTGAGGTGGAAGACCCGCGATACTTGAAAGGAAGAGTACCTCATCAGTCGTAGGTTAGTGAGCAGTACCTCAGAGTCGTGATAGGATCACTGTACTCTCCATAGACAGAGCTCTTCACCAGCTACGATTTCAATAAAGAAAATACTGGTTTCAGCAGAGCCTTTGACCTTTGTGTTTACCTCATGATTGAGATGGGTCACTTGATCACTTAGGTATATGTATAGTCATATACCTAGGTAGTGGTTATCTGTTGATTTCATAACCTTTGTGTTTCCTCATGATTGAGATGGGTTACTTGATATATTAGGTATAAGTATGGGCTTATACCTAAGTATGAGTTATCTGTTAGATCCTTCTTTGTGGTAATCCATGTTGGATTTAGTGAGACCTTGAGGGTCTTGGGGTCCCTACTGAGTATCGTATACTCGCCCCTGCATGGGCTATGTCCACCCTTCGTTGTGTTGGTTGCAGACGTCGGGCAGCGCTGACAGAGGCTGAGTGTTCGAGGACTGGACGGTACCCGGAGGTGGACCTCACGACGTGTCAATATCCAGAGGTGGACTTCACGATGAGACGACACTCGAAGGAGGTTGACGGGCGAGAGCGTTGTGGAGGCTATCTGTACCTACCCTTTAGGTAGGATCTGTGGTGGACGATCCAGGAGCTGCGCTATCTGTACCTACCCTTCAGGTAGGATCTAAAGAGGACGACCCAGGAGCTTCTTCCATTCTTCCAATGGTTTGTCTTTTTCTGTTGTACTTTTGTTCAGTTGTAGTTGTACTTTTGATTGGGTTTGTATTCTGGCCCATTTACTTTTCAGCACTTCCTTTTTTATTTCTTGTATTACTTCCTCTTGTACTCTCTAGTGTTTTTTAAACTTTTATAAAGGCAATTCCTTCCCAGTTATCGAGATTTATGCCTTTGGTGCTAGTCGCCAGTCCCTGGGCTATGGAAGGCGGGCTTGGGGTAGTCATGGCACGGGCCCCGAGGAGGGGTCATGACAAAAATAGTACACACCATGTAATGGGATCAGTAGTTATATATTAAATCTATTTCTATGTGTAAACATTAGATAAATGACATTATGATTCTTCCATGTACACTTGTCAACATCATTAGTTTAAAATGAAATTTATTTTTAAAAAATTATATATTATGGTGAGTTATGGATGAATGTATGGAATAATGATAAATTTTTATTAACTGGATTTCATCCTATATTAGTGTCTATTTAATTATGAAATATAATTAAATGATAACTATATTGAAAATTTATGATGTTTTCTCAATAAGTGAATAATTACAAAATTAAACCATCTAGTAATATTTTTTTCCATTTATTTTAATTTATAATGTTTCAACTAATCATGATGGCCTTCATATCATCCCCTATCCCATATTTATTATATAACGGATTTGATAAATATGGTTTCTTTTATGTAAACCCCATTTTGAATATCCTTTGATCATGTCACCTTTGTGATTAAAATATTGTGTTTGGATAGAGCTTGTAGACAAGTAGAGGAGGTCCACGTATAATAGACGAGGTGAAATGAGTTAAGGAGATACATATGATCCAAATTGAGATGGTTTAAATAATAATATATATGGTTCTATAAATTTTCCCCTTGGTTTGAAGGTTAGTTTATTAACCACTATACAAACTAACTATTAGAGAATACTAATATCATTCCATTAATATTTTATTCAGCATAGTTAGATTTTTAATTACTTATGTATGTTGACATTACTCAATCACCAAATAAATAAATTACTTATCATGAAAGATTAAATATAATATAAATCTCTTATATGTGACTGTTTTATTAGACATGGTTAATCACTTTTGACAAATCAACATAATATTAAAAAATCATGTGAAAAGATGATATGGAATTTATACAAAAGATAAAAATCCATCGCAAAAAAATATTTTGTTGGTAAATCCCTTGCCTAATAATGTTATAATTGACTTCATAGTTAAAACTAATTTTCCAACCCAAGTTGTAGTAATCTCAATTATCAAAGAAATTGTCGATAGTTTGTTTGGTTAAATAATTATTAGTTTACATTATTAGTTTACTACACATGAATGATTTTTGTATCTAAGAGAAACATGATCAAAAATCAATATAACGTGATTTGAAGATTTTGGAGTCCACTATATAGAACAAGGAACTCTGAGATAATGTAGTTACATTGTTACACTTACTAAACCCCATAAAATAACTTTTTAGGCAGAATTATGGGTTGTGAGAAGTGAAATATAGGACATTGGAACAAGAATATATGAGATATGAGACCTTCAAAATTTGTTGGTAAGGACTATTTTGTTTTGGAAATTAGTGGTATATTATTTAAATTTAAATAATATAAAAAATTTAAACTATTTTTTTTATCAAAACAAGTAAAAATTATCAGCTCATAATTTTTGTGAACTGAATAAAAAATTGATCCAACAATATCACTATGATCCATACAAGAGAAGGATAACATTATAGTCTATGTGAATTTCCATGAATAGTATTGGCACTCTTGTGTCCAAATAAGACATGAATGGAAATTATTCATGAGGGTAACACCAATTCCTTAGAACATTTTCTAAGAGTCTAGTGGGGATGGAGTGTCTCTCAATTTGACGAATTTGTACAAATCAATGAATGTAAAATGTTTCATGTTATCCCGCACGTCTAATTAGATTCTATATAAATATAAGGAGACGATTTCATATAGAATTTTTACTCACCTTCAAGATCATTATAATTAGAGGGGGATATTAGGGAGATATAATTTCTCTAATTCATTGTTCACATGAATTATTAGTGACTTAATGCTAGTTGGACCTTATGTAGATAATATGATGTGATACATTGATTTCATGGACATATTTTTTTTACAATCCCGGATGAGCTATGAAAAGTTCTCATTCTATCCCCATTACCCAAAAACATCTCCAAATATATTTTCAATTATAATATTATCAATATTAAGATGACACTTTTAGAACTTCTTACACTTATTCTCCAATTTGATAATCATATTGAGCATGATAATCCAAAAATACATATGGGGGTAAGAAGAGGAAGAATAATGAAAAAGGGTTCGAGGTAAAATTCCTTGTCTAAGGATAAAGAGAACTATTATTCCAATAAGAAGAATATCTAGTGGAATGGAAAACAATAGGATGTGTTTTGTTTTTATGTGGAAATTAGTTCAACAATAAGGGGAATTTCACCAAGCTGAAAAAGAAACTATAATATTATGGTACATTTCTTATTGAGTAATATATATATATATACCTTTTGGGAATTAGATACTACTTTTGTTTCTGAAATTAATTTAAAAATATAGGTTATAATAATTTTTTGAATGTTTTCTATAGATGTTGTTGATCTACACGCTTTCAATAAAGTGTTGTTGTTTGGTCTATCCATTAGTGTCTACCGTCACACTTTTATGATATATTGTTTTGGTTTAATGGAATTGTATTATGAATCTAGTGTTAAAAAAATTATTTTGTTTTCTAACTATGGATGGATTTTTTTATCAGCAGAAATAAATGTTGTTTGTTTTATAATGATAGTATATGTTATGGTAGGAACTATTTGATAACATTGACGATGTTTTAAATTGTTGGAAAATAATATTGTAAATTCATAAAAGAATAAAATATTTTCCACTCATGATACCCATTTGTATAATCATCATCTTTGTCACATATATGAGAATCATTTGACGAGTCTCTATCAATATGGTTACTTATAAACTATTGGGATTATTTCAATCCACTCATATAAATTTTTTATACAAGTTACAATGAAAATATCACCATATAGTGGATATTAAATTTGTAATAGATATTATGAATTTGGTACACACTAATGTATATGGGGGATTTATATTATAGGATAGTGGTGGATTATCAGAATTTATATCATAAAAATTACAAATAATGTATTGTTATATTTATTTGATGATTTTTTAATCTAAATCCTTTGAGGAGTTCAAAAAGATCAATAATTAATTAGAGAAACATATTTGTAATAAGATAAAGATATTCAAATTAGATCAAGGTGGGGAATATATTAATCATGTATTTATTTATATTAAAAAAGAGTTCATTATTCTATCTCATCTCAAACCTCCTTATAAAGTAAATTGTAATCATTTTAGTTATCATAGTAAGACACAATAATAGATACTTTAATCTCGATGATGAGTAACACGATCCTTCAATAATCATTTTAGAAATATGCATTATTGAGGGAATCATACATAGTAAATCGAATCCATTTAATGTAGAAAAAATATTACCATTTAAATATGGTGTGGATAAAAACCCATTTTGCCACATATTTTTTCATGGGGATATAAGGATATTATTAAGGATAGCTCTTGTAACAAACTAGTTATCTGAGGAATTTAGTGTATCATTATAAGTTATGCAAATAAAATAAGGACATTTTTGATAAACCCCATTAAGATATAATATTATTTTTCAATATAGACTGTCATTACGGATAAGGACCACATTGACATATAGGATAGTGGGATCATGGTTTACATCAATGATGTTTAGGCAAATGATAAACATGTGTTAGAATATGAGTAGATTACAACGGACACCATGGATGCTATTTCTCCTAAAAAACAAGTACTATGTAAGAGCACATGAGAGGTAAGGGAATATAATTATATTCTATTTTTAAATAAGATAATCTAGATATTAGGATCTATAATATGTCAGGAATCCCTAATTTTTAGATTAATTCCTTTTAAAAAACCATTATTGTTTTTTGAATGATCCACTAGTTCATGTAGTTTTTTGTGGGTGTAAATGGGTCCATAAGAAAAAAATAGATAAGGAAGTTGATGTGAATACCTAAAAATAATGTATAAAAGAAAAATGGTTTAGAAAACATCATTTAATTGACTATTAATAAACATATAATAATTTTCTATATTTAAATTCATAATAATATAGTTTTCCATAAAATTACACAACGGCTAAGAGAATTATAAAATAGATGTAATACAATCATGACTTAATAGGATAATTTTATTGTATTATTACATGATAGAAGTAGAGATTAATTTATTTATTATGGAAAAATTCTTTTCATGGTATATTTGATTTGAGGTACCTATAAATGAAATTTTTTCATGATGAAAAACTGTGAGCCATTTACATAAAAATGTTTTACTGTGATTATGGTTATATTAAATTTTGTATATGTTGTCAACATATTACTAATTCAAAAAGATATACAAATCCTTAAAAATGATATGAAATGGTATATGTCAGGGTACCTAAATTGTAAACACACATAATGTGATCGTTATTCAAAAAATACAAATGAGGATTGGTTCATGTTTCATATGGTATATATATTTCATTGATATTGTTCTCTCGTACATGAAGGAGAAATATAGAGAATATGTAAGATACCATATACTTATGATATATGAATAATCGTGTAATCAATGTTATGATTTATTATTTATATGTATTATCCTTTATGAATGGTAGGCAAGTACCAATAATATCAAAGACAAAGGTATTAGACTATTTACAATACTAGAATTTCATTTTTGATGTGAACCAAGGATATGTTCCTAGTGTATATAAGAGATGAAGATCTAGTCATCAAGGGTAATATAGTTTATTTATTTAATATAGATTAGAAAGATATTATGTTATGTGATATGGATGTATTTTGTCTCTAATAAGGAGTTTTTATCTATAGGAGTTTTATGAAGATGGTTTGTGTTGATTATATGGAAGAATTTGATTATATTGTGGCTGCAGACGTACCCAAGGAATTATTTTTTATTAGATTGATTTTTCAAGAGCTGTAAGTGGTAACTTCTATTAATGAGCATATAATATTAATATGATACAAATTTTGTTGTAGATCTCTCTATAGGTATGTGGTCACACAAATTGAAAAAAATAACATACATTATAAGATTAATATAATGAGTTGCCTTTCAAAATGAGGTGATGTTATGGTGAGAGGAGTATCCTATGAGGAAAACGTGTCAAATCTGATATCCAATGAGTTATCATAGTGGATTATTGAGTATAATGTGAATGTGGGTGGATTAATGGGTTTTCAATTGGATATAGTTCATGTGGGAGTCTATTACAGTAGGTTCACTATAATTAAAATTATTAGTACATGATTACATGATTTCCTTTTTAATAATGTTATCTTATGCCAATAAGAATATTCCTATATATTAAATTTCATATGATAATATCCTAAAATGTAATGTCAACATTATGTTTAATAGTAATTCCCTTTGAAGATGAGAACCTTGTGGTGCGAGAACAACATTCATGAATATAGTTCTATAGTCAGATGCAATTTTATGAAGGATATAGATGATACAGGATATTGATATTATGAGGCTTATAATTCAAGGAGAAACCTTCTTATGGAGTTCTACCATTGTAATATTTATTATATGGAGCTATTAGAACATTCCTATTATAGTGAATCCAAATTTCTATGTGTCATTGGATGTTACTGCCTTTAGAGACATGTATTACCCTAGTCCTTTATATTATACATAATGGTTATCATGATTAATATGATTTTTAATTAATGAAAATCATGATTAAATATTAACACTATTGGGTATGAAATTTTGTGTGTATCATATGTGATATTGCATTTATAGATAAATAGGGAAAATATTGGTCCCTTCCATCCCATGATTGAAGTTGATATATAATGTCTTTTTATTGAAATGGAATTTCCTATATAAATCCATGTACATGGAATTCACTGGGTAACTAAATTTACAAAAATTAAAAATAATGTGACATTGATCATATCAGATGGTGACCATAGGATAAAACATTATTGAATTGAGATATTATAATAAATTGATTGTATTAAATTTTATGCATTCATAGGAATTCTGATGTCATTCTGTAATTTAATTATTCTTCTGTGGGTGGCTATGTGTATTGTGAGTTTTGAAAAATATACCTTGGGTAGTAATTACAAATTCATCAAGGAAATGGGCCTACTATGTCACATTATATGTGTATCCACGATCCCTGTTAAAATAAAGTGTATAATTTGAAATGATAGAATAAATTATATCTATTCAGTATTGGTTGATTTCAATAATTTATTCCATATTTATTTGAATTAACAAGTAATCTAAATTATAACTATAAATATTTTTTATCATTTTTAATGATTATAATATTTATTATATTAAAAGTAGAATAATTTAGTGACATTAATATATTAAATAGTCATTATTCAAGTAGCAATTTTTTTTAAGGAAAAGTAAACTTAGATTAATGTTCTAGCTATAAATAATGTAAATAATATTTATTTATGTAATCATAAATTTTATTCACATCAGAATAACTTACTAATGGTTTTTATATTATTAATGAACAAGTGGATTCTTAATAATTATAAATACATAATGAGTTTTCTCTAAAAATTCATATCCATAAACCTATCATAACCAATATATAATTATATCATTGTCCAAAAACAAAAAAGAGGTAAAAATGCATAGATTTATACCGTCTAAACAACTATAGAAAAATATATATCCACATTTCTCTTCTACCATCAACTCTCATGTTATCTAGTTAACATCAACAATACTTCAACTTCTTGATGTCTTCTCCTAGAATAAACCATGAAAAACACAGGTGATCTGGATCAGACATAACATCACCCAATGATTAGATTATGAACATTATTAATTATCATTCTAATGTGGATAAATATTAGAGATAAACTACATTGGATCTCATATCACAATGATGATACGATGAGACATAGTCAACTAGATCATCAACGTAGAGAGACTTACATGTTTAGGTAATATTATGTTTTCTCATAAATTAATTATATATTACATGTGAGGATATTTATATTACCATTACATTATTTTAATAGTATTCATTTATTATATATTTTTTACTATATATAAAACTTCAATCAGGTATAAATATAATAACACATAAATTAGGACTAAAATCAGAGTTAGTTATACCAGTAGACACACATCTATTTTACCATGAACCTACATGTTCCAATTTTCAATGGAAGGATAAAAATAGAATAAATTAATAAGATAACATTACATAAAATAGTAATATCATAAATATTTCATAAATTCATAATATTTATATATATAACCATCTAATTGATGCAGTGATTAAAAAGAAAATGCAACACTTTTTGTTGCTTGCTGTCAACACGTATGCATGAGAAGTTCTTTCGTTCACTGTAGTATGTCAAAAAGTGGATAATTTTTTTTCAATAATTTTAATAACTATTTATTATAACAATTATAATTAATTAATTAATTAATGTTGTATTCCATAGATTCAAATAAGGTAGACAAAGAAATAAAATTTAAATTACTCGATTAAGCATTATACATCATCAATAAGAAACAATTTTTAGAATAAATTATTTGTCGTAAAATATTATATATTAATTAAATATGATAATGATGAAATTAATAAAACTATATAGATGATTTTACCACAATAAGTATCCTGTTTATGGAGCAACCAGACTGAAATGTGCTTGAAAAAATAAGCATTTATCAAACAGAAATGTGATTTTAATATAAAATAATTCATAAAAATATTATATGTTGTTTTAAGAAAATGATATATGGTAATATATAAACTAAAATCACCATTGGGATGATTTATAATAAATCTATACTTATTATAATGGTGGATTGAACATGTATAAAGAAAGATATGACTTGAGGTAAGGGTTTACGTTATAATATCAGTTTTTAATTGATAATTCTTCTAAAATCCAATTTAGGGATATATTTAACATATAATCCAATGAAATACATCTATTTTATTCACATATATTAGTTTAAAGTATTTTCACTACTTTTCTATCTTTTTAACTTTCAATTAATGATAATTATTTCAATAAAATGTCATCCCTTTTTCTTCATTGGTGAATAAAAATTTTCTTCCATCTAATTACTATTGATTTTTTTATAAAATTTCATACATATACATGTAATTTTATAAAAGGTATTCATAACCACCTTTTTAGTATTTACAATGGCTAAGAATGAATATTTATGAAGGACTTTTAAACCTATTGTTTTCATATTTTTATAGAATTTTGAATGGATTATTTTCTTATATAATATTTGAAATGAATATATTATACTGAAATAATGAAAATTTTATTATTTAAATATTAATTTATCATTTCCCTGGTTATTTTCAATGAAATAGTGTTTCTAAATATTCTAAAATATTTCATTACAATTTCATAAAAGGAGAATTATATATTCATAGGTATTCAATGAAATGTATCCATGATATTATAATGGTGTTTTTAATAAATGTAAAGACCCAGTAATGTTTCATATTATTACATATGGATTAGATCAAATGGTATAATACATGATTTTCCCTCAATGTATTTTGGTTATGTTTTGAAAAAATAGTTAGGGAATATGTTAATTTTTCAGTGGTTATGTTTTGATGATATGATGATTGTTTTATTATCTTATTGAAAACAAATATATTTTATCGTTTTGTAATGGGTTGGTCAATTAATAAACTAAAATATTTTCATTAATGATGTTTACCTCAATGTATAATTAGGGGAAATAATATTATGTTCTCAATCCCCTATGGGAAATAGAATGGGATGCCCGATCCACTAACATATGGGAAATATATCGAGGTTCTTAATCTACAATGATGTGAGAATCATGTGGTGAATCCTAATCAAATATGATATGATTTTTTCAATAGATGAGAATGATAAATGATATTTATTATATTAATATAATGGTTCTACATTCTTACATAATGTTGATATACATATGATTTAAACATAGAGATCCTTATTTATATTTTATTGATTCCCTCATTATATAATAGGATTATTTTTGCTTCCATGACTCAAGATATTGATATATAAATTTTTGGGATGATTAATTTTGGATAAATTTTTTTAATACTATTTTATGCATTATATTCATAGAAATTATCATTAAATGATATCTCCCAGGTTTTTCATCGCAAGAAATCTAATTTCACCACTTCTAATAATTAATCTTTTACCTAGGTTACACAAAAAAGAGATATGTATAACGAGTCAATAAGAGTAAATATTTTAATGAAATATGTTATAAATGATGAATATTTTTTTTAAATATCCCGTTAATGTATTCGGTATCAAATTATACAAATACTTTGTGATTTTGATGCATGTTTATTTTAGAGATATATTTAATATTCGTCCAAATGATATAATATATATATGTTATGATTAGGCTGATATATATTTAAAATCCTTTACAACATTAAATATATTATTAAATCTTATGAAATTATATATATAATATTATATATACCTTTTTTATTATGAATTATTTATATATAACATGAATTTAATCATATGTGGTGTTTTTCATTCAAACACATGTGATGTGTTGGCTCCTTCATTAAATCTCATAGGAATAGATAAAACACTATATATTAGATACAAGTCCATTATTATTATTTGGACCATCATGATGAATTTAATATTTGTTGGTAATTAGAAGATTTTTTTTTATTTTGGGTGCTTTAAAAATTAATATTTTTGCACGAGAAACCCTCACATGTCATGAAATATTATTCACTCTTTAAAAGAATCCTTTTAAGCCTAGTTATTTCATGTCATAGAACTCTGTAAACATAATAAAAATTGTCGATATGTAAAAATTAAAAGAGACATGGATTTAATGATTTCCAAATATATTATGATATATCAAAATAGTGTACACACACTGATGTGTTGATGTACTGATGTATACTACATTCACAATTTAAAGGATACAATTTTGGCCTCCATCACTCAATACTAAATATTAATAACTATAGTGTTCATATATTGGACACAACCTACCTTGTGGTATTTCCTATTCTTAATTATTTAAAAAAATATTGGGATGTCTTCCATAGTTTATAAGCATGTTAGTATCTTCAAAATTATTACAAAAAAGATTCATTATGCTTCTTTAAAACCATAATATACAATCTGTTGATGTCTTTATTCATCATTATCCTTCTACAAGAAATACGAGATTATATTTTTAAGTAAATATTTTAACCGATATCTTCTAATAAATCATTATAGTAATGATAAAAAAGATTAAATAAAGAATAATTACTCTTTAATACTACATTCCTTCACTCTAACATATTTTTTATTATAATTATGTATCTATAAAACTCAATCATTAATGTGAAGTCCTTTTTATATAGATTCTTAGATGAAATCTTGGTCAAATTTTCATTTAATATTTATCTTTCTTAATACACAATTTATATAAATTATATTTGATATATATAAATATGTAAAATAATAATTTTTATAGAGTACTATAAAACATTTACCCGTTATTCAATAATTGTGTTCAATTATTCTTGAAATAATTTTATATGACAGTGGAATCATTCCCACATGAATTAGTGAGGTAGAATTTTTCCATTCAAGGTGAATATATTACTTGGATTTTCTATTCCATTCCAAATCATATTTTTTAATTTATAAAAAAACCATTTTAAAATTTAGGGGTTACCTCACAATCAACCCTAGAAGAACACTTAAATCCAGAAAAAACCATACACAATATCTGAGATTCATTATTCAAAAATCAAATTATGATAGTCAGGGTGGGGTTTAGCTGGTAGTATATATTCTGAAGTGATTTGCTCGAGGATAATGTCCCAAATTTCATTCCCCATCCAATACCATCACATTTCTAATATTAAAATTGACCCCACAAGCCCTCTCTGTCGAAACCATGGCCCACCAATAGAACCAAAACTGATAGAATCAATTGTATTAATTAAAAAACTAAATTCCATGGACCTTCATAAATCAATCATCGAAAAATAGATTGCCAAACCATCTGACCAATTCAGTATCATCATCAAAACCATCCAGCACTTAAAAAAGAAACCACTATAACCATATGACATTTTAAGCATGAAACAAATCAATCCCATCACTTTTACCCTCGTCATTGTTGAAACCACCTACTCTAGTTTAAATATGCATTCCAAAGAACCATAATATAACAATATAATCGAAAAACCAGATATTCACCACATAGCTAAAATATATTATGGACAACATAAAAAATGATCAAATACCATCTTCTGAACACTTAATCCAACATCATTGAACCATTAAAAATATAGAGAGAGAACCTCATGTAGGATTCCTATGGAATTAAATGAATATAAACAAGAGATATCAATGAAAATCCATCTTAATCCAATGAACCCATAACACATTCTCCATGGGAGATTGAAATAGAATACCATCACCATAGTGAAATAGAGACCAAATGATTGCCTCTTTGGGATGTAAGTATATCCATAATAGCTGCAAGGGCCCCAAGTAAAATGATATTCAACAATTGAGACAGAGTATCTCGACGTGAGGTTAGAAATCTAAATCAATCAAATCCATAAGAACTATAAATTAGGTGTTGCGACAAGAGACATATCCATTGAAAAAAATAATTTTCTAAAATGGAAAATAAAAAATGAGATGACTATGGCAGTGAATAGGGGACCAATTTCAATTTGGTGATTTTACCATGTTGTAATTATTTCATCCCCAAAAAATACTAGTTACAAAAATATAGTATCATTTTTGTTATTGTATTATTTATCCTTTCTCAATCAATATATCCTTCATGGTTTTACAATATAAAACATATATAAGAATGATTTAACTTTATATAGACATTTTTATACATAATATAATTTTAGTATGATAGAAATATCCATAGTGGAATTGATCTTTGATATCCAAACAAAATCACAAAAAATAATCCTATATTCATATTCACTACACTAACCAAAATTTAAGAGACAAACACATATTTTATTATTTATATTATATTAAAATTTAATAATCCATATATTTAGTATTACTAATTTATTTTTGTTAGGGTTTGAGAACACCCATAATAGTTTGGTTTGTCCATCGTTACCATAATCCACTAAAAACCATCTCTAAAGTCCTTCATGTGTGATTAAACCATTGTCCCTACCATAATATACTAATTGTTTTTACATAGTCTAAGATCGTTTTGTGCTATATTCAATAATATTCAGGCTCATGATTCAACAGCCTTAATATATAGATTTGGAATGTTATAATTTCACTATTTCTTCCATATTTTCATTTTAGTGACTATAATGATTCCACTCCAATGTTTTAATTCAAATCATGATGATATTGAATCTATATCATTTCTACATCATATATGTGAATATCATGCATATTTCACCATGATCGGTATCTAGGTATCGTAATCATGCCATGTATCTCTTTTATGGTTGTTACATTTAATAATAATTTATTGACATTCAAGATGACTCTTTTAGTTACATTATTGCCTCCCCCAACATATATTTTTCCCAATCATCCCAATTATTATCTTCACTCTTCATGTCATATCATCTCATATATGTCCACTATTGATTCGAGTCATCATTGATAGTATGTGAAATAAAATCCAACACACAAACTATGATTTCTATATTAACCACTTTATATTGTTTTTCAATTCATTCATAAGTACACCTCTTTAATTATTTTCCATGAATATCCAATGAAAATTAAAATATTTGTAGTGAATTATTTTTCCTCATAATTAATAAACATTAATGAATATATTCAAAAAAAAATATTCAATGATCTCCCCCTATTATTATTGAAATTCAATGAGTTTCCTTATTCAAATCCTATACCTTATTTTCATACTAATAAAATATATATCATTTTCTTACTAAATCAACAGATTCACCTAAATGATGAAGTTTTTTTTAGTTGGTAATCATCCTTTTTTTAAAAACATCATCACACACTTCAATCCCTAGAAATTGTTTTCTTTTCATAAATAATCTTGGTATTTGTCAACCACTCAAAGGACATGTTCATATATGAAATTCCAAATTTATTAACAATTTAAATATAATTTCCACATGTGGGAATTCATCCATTTATTTTCGGAAAATCCATAGCTCCATGCTTGAAACTACTACGTGTGTTCTCAATGATTTTAATACAAATTCATCTATTTTTTGGGAAAAAATTAATTAAAAAACATAAATGTCTTTTAAAAAATTATTCATTTCATAAAAAATATAATGAACTCACCACATAATATATATTCATCTAAGAATAATCCAAGCATACTAAGTTGAAACACGTATATGAAATATGAGTATAAGTTAATAATATCAATGATTTCCATTTCAAAAATGTAATTTCACTAATATGTGAAACTTTAACTATAAATTCCATTATCCATATACCTATTATCTAAAGAAAACATTAAACATTATAAATATAAAAAAATAAACATTAGGAAAAAAATTGTAATATATATAACATATTTAACATATTTATGCCACTTTTCATGGGAATCATACTAAAAAAATTGATGAAATAATTTTTATACATAAAGATATGGATTCTTCTTCCCTATTAAAGGGATAATTGACCTTTTAAGAATTAGAGAAAATACCATTAAATAATTTGTATTGAGAATCATGCAATGAATTGATATGAATATCATGGTTGTCTCCATCTGGAAGCATTAAATATTTAGAAAAATAATAATATTATACCACATTTTTAGATCGATAACTATTGAAATAATGAATCCCACTGAGAATCATTTTACTACTTTGTACACGTTTTATCATTTTAAATGGTTTAATCTAATTAGTATATGCGTAACACAAATTATCGAACACCAAATTTCATTGATACCGAATAAAAACCATAATCTACTTATAATCATAATTTCATCCATTATAAGGAAAATACTAGTATAAATTCTCAATCACCATTTGTAATTTAATTATTTTCAATATTACACATGATATATTGGATTATAAAATGATACATATTTTAAATTCTCTTATATAAACATATAACTCTAGAATGTGATCTCCAATAAATTGAAATTTCATATTATGCATGGTTTAATTATATAATTCACAAAAACTAATTGTAACATTAATATTATATTAATTCATTCATTTATCCTTAATGTATTAACAATATCTGTCGTATATCCCCCCTGATCCATCATTACACAAATTATATTTATATAAATAAAATAATTTGGAAGAGCAGTTACATCCGGAACATATTCATATAGAAGAATGCATTTTATAATTATTAAAAACCAATTTACTTAAAAATGACATCAAATAAATAAGTGTGGTCCACATTTTAATGGATCAATTTGTTTATGATTCATTCTAAATATCAAAATTTTCATCATCCACCTCCCTAATTGTGGTATTCTAGTACACTGTGACACTAATTCCACTTATATATTCTTCTTCATTTGTTTTATCATCAATGCATCATTTATCTTTCTTCTTTAAACCATCAGAGGTATCTTTACAACTCATTACATAGGGTATCTATTTTTTACTAGTTAATCATTGTTCATACTTTTCCTACTATATAAAAATTAAAACAAACTCAAATTCATTTATCATTGGCGAGTCTTTCTATAAAATTTCAATCACAATTTCTTCCATATGAGAAGTTTTGTAATTCTTCCTCGTCATTGGTTAAGTAGATATAATATTTTCCCATTTACAATCATTATATGTTTACATGAATCACCATTTTTTCATTATTTTTATAAAAACATCCAATTCTATAAATATAATTTACACAATAATAGATAGTTTTTTCTTCCACACATTCCCCCATGGAAAATTAATTGATATTTTATTCTCAAAGTCCATTTATTTCAGTTTTTATTGTTCATTCCTATATATCCATAGTCATTATAAATATAATTTCACATTTTAGAATCATACATTGGATATTAATTCCATAATAGAGATGGTACACCTTATTTCCTTCCATTATTGAGTTATTTTTCTTTTAGACACACATCCTTGTTCTGTAGTACAACCCTATATTATTATCTAGTTAATTTCATATTTAATTATCTATAATCAGTTATTTTTTTAAAAAATATAATACACTTAGACATTTATTCCATCTTCAAACATTTTTTACACTTTTTTTCATTACTTTTTGTGGATACATATATTCTATTCCCTTTTTAGTTTTCACCATTTTTTAAATAACATGAATCATATAACCATTTCAGTCAACTGGGAATCTATGTGATTTAACGATGAAAATTATTTATTTTTATTTTATCCCCCCAAATGTTTCATTATTTTTAAGGGATAAGTATTTATTTAAGATTATTCTATATTTTCAGTTATTCCTTTAACTCAGGTCAAATTTCATTGTGTAGGAAACCTTGACCCATCATCATTACACCATGTAATTGATTTATTTATGATCATGTATTATTTAATAAAAACATTATTCTATAAAATAAAATCTAATATAATTAAAAAAATCATTCAAGGATGTTCTTCTATTGATAATTTTTTAAACCCAAATATTGGATTAAATATTGATCACTGTAAGAACATTCTATAGATTACCGAATCTATGTCTGATTTATATACCATTAACATGATTATATATGCATTACAATTTTATATTTGAGAATCTATATCATTATATTTTTATGATTTTTCAAAACCAACATTATGAAAACATTTATCATTAAAACCATTGATGCTTACAAATATGGGTGTCTACTTTTTCCAAGAGGTTTCCTTCATCTTACATATTCTCTACATTTAATTTTTCAAAATGAAGTATTCATCAAAATTAGTCTTCAAAACAAAATCATAATTATATTTTATATATGCTTGAAAAAATGAAATCTGAATTTATTTAGCCTCCATTAATTTCTCATCTATTTCATCAAAATATTGAAGATAATATACTCATTGGAATAGTAATATTTTTTTTGAAAAAATACCTACATATGACTATTATCGATAAATATTTGGTCACTAAAAAATTAATTAATTCTCTATGCATTATAAAATTTAAAACAAAAAATTTATATATCAAAACACAATCAAGAAAATCCCATAGGAGAACTTCTATCTCTTTTTACCAATCAGAAAAGGTAATTTCATTATTAATTGTTAGCTTTGTTACTAATTATATACAAGAAAAAAACAATCAAAATCTCATGATTAATATCCAAATATAATTCTAAAGAATTTTATTTGAAATGAAGTTATTATCAAGGTATGATTTCAATTGTGACGCACCCCTGGAAATAGATGAGTTACGGTTCTATTAGAATTAAATAATTTCCACATGAACCTATGAAATGTCATTAGATATTTTTTCATCATTGGATCAAACTCGTTCAATAAATTTCTTTATCATAGACACACTCACTAAATGAAATTGTATATAAGGATTCTAAAAAGCACTGACTGTAGTGAAAAAACTTATTTGAATTTTTGTTGGATACATTTAATGTGAATACACATAGTGATGTGTTTGTCTCATAAAATACACTATACTCACTATTTAATGGATTAATTGTTTATCTAAGTCACTCAGTGATAAGGACAATTTGTTTCTCAATTTATATATATCGAACACTGCATCTCAAGGTTTACTCTCTATTATTCTTCATTAATACAATACATTAGGGATGAATAGATCATTTTATAGACATGAAGGTTTCTTCATTTTTTTTAAAAATCTTCACAGATATGAAACCTCAACACTTCGTGAAATGATTTGTTGATTTCAAAATTAATTTCCCTCATTAAAAAAATTATATTAAATTATATTCCCAATGAGGGTTGGAATTAATGCATTTTAAAAATTACTTATAGGATTGATAAAGAACACCAAATTTTAAAATAAAATATCGATGGATTTATCATTTTCTTTTATATCCTCTTCTCCAATATAAATATATATTATAAAATGTCTATTGTTAATGATCATTCCAAAAAAAACTAGATATAGTGGTGAATTAATTTTTTTATATACTATACACTCTTTTATTCATATTAAAACCAAATCTAAAAAATCAATTATAATTCTCTAGAATAAAAAATTAGTTTCTATGAGGAGATAAATAACATAGTCCCATTAAACAGTGGTTACATTAACTTCTCTTTCCTATAATTATTGAATATAGATCCATATGTATCACATAAGATATTGTGGATAAATTCATCCATTAAATACAATAATTTATGTTGAAAGTTGTACCACATAATACTATATTTTAATTTGAATATGTTCATAAATATTTCATTTAAAAAAACAGATCACGACCTGACATCCTTCATTATGATATGAATTCCAAAAAAATTCCTATTATTATGGCATGCGATTTTCCTTCTAGTGTGATATTTATGTAATAAATAGATCTAAAAACAATAGTTGATAATAAATTTTAAACACTGTTATGCTTGTGGTATTATTTTCAATATATAAAATATAATTAATCTAAATGTGTTATGGTGATCTCCCACATGGAACAATGATTTCAACCTTATCAAATTATAGATTCACCAATCCTTCTAGCACATTATGATGGGTAATTATTTATAAATAATTTCATCAAATTTTACATGGTTATAACGTTAAATATATTTTTTTTGTATGATTTAATTTTCATTACAAATGTTTTATTCCAATGAAATACAATTGGGGAATGATATTTTGTTCTATTAATTAATTACTATTATATATTTAGATAGATAACAACTATATTTTCAATATTTCTACTTCATTGAAGAACTTCCCGTTTCAAAATATTACCCACATTAATGGGTCATGATTCATCCAAAACATAATCATCTACATAATTCCTTTTTATCTATAGAATTGATCATGGAATTGAAAACCCAATTTGTGAATGGTTTTCCTCCCTTAACCAAAATAATATTCTTTTATGATTTAGTGAGAGTGTCCATGATACATCACCAATATTTATTTTTTTATCAATTCATTTATAAAATATCCACCCTAATAATGACATAAAAATATCTAAGTAAATTGATAGATTATATTTTTCCCCCTTATAGTAAAAATTTAAATGGTTTTCATATTGTTATTTTCATCAAAATTCCTCTTTATCACTTTAATGTATATAGGAATATTTAACAAATAAAAACCACATTATATATCACATTAGAGATCCTGAATAATTTTTTTCAATGGACACATTAATATTAAAATATTTCCAAATATAGAGTGCTGGTACTCATCTGGTATCATAAAACTCTCCCATAGTCATTACATGTCTATACTATTTTATATGATAAAAAATCAAATTAATATATCAACCACTAATGGGATATCCTTATCTTTTACTTGATGTTTTTTTAATCATTTTTTCTATTTATACAACCTATTTAAATTTACCCTATAATTTTCAATATGTTTTTGGATCTAAATTTCACACCATAAGATGTTTTCCCAAGGATTCTAAAAATATTTTATCAGTTCTTTGTGATAGAACATATTGTAAAAAATCATATTTTCTATTTATAATTATGAAACCATTCATCTATAGTAATGTTTTCAATGAGTTTTTAGTGAGTGAACATACCACTTTGAAAATAATTATCAAAATAAATTCAAATACTACTATGTCTAGACACTGTGTAAGAAATAATGTTTTAACTTGGAAACATCAGTGTTATCCAATTTCCTCACATAATTCAATGAATTAATGAAACATGAGATTTATATGGAATTAAATGTCACATTGTGATCTATATCAAAGTTATAACCAATAACATAAGAAAAAATAGAAACCCAATGGTTGTTATTAAAACTATATGTTGAACTAATTGATTCAACTTGTAGTGATAAACTTATGACATCACATGATGAACAAACATCTCCTATTTATAAGAAGGCATATCCTTCTTTAATATAAGTCCAATAATCCTATTAATGATCAATAAAAACATATATTGGGAACCATTAATGTTATTTTGGTGTATATAATTTAAATAAAAATCATGTGTTTTTCCATTTTGTAGATTATTATATCCTAAAAATCCCATAATGTTGTAAGACTTTCATAGATCAATTTCAACTGATATAATGTATTTATCTATGAATATTATCACTAAATTATCAATCAATTTTTTTTATTAATTATGGTCTAAAAAATTATATTATTAATGATACAACATATAGACCACTATATTTTGTTTGATAAAACATGAAAAATTAGAATTTTTATTTAACACTACTATATCTACTACAAAAGTAAAATTCCACTTGAATTTATCTATTCCCACCTTCAATTAGACATTTTATTATATATATCTTATTTTTTAAAATTAATCCTTCATTCTAATTGTAATATTATTTAAAAATACATGTAAGTATGGATATGGCTATGGCACAACATGAATTTCATAATTATACATTATCTCCATAGGTGATTCCATCTACAATGCTTGACGAATTCATTATCTTATAATTAATTTATAAAAAACTAAATATTCACAACACTTGGGGATTTATTCAAACAATGGATTTCAACTACCCATAAATAATATATCTTTATATCAATAGTAATAGTAATTAACTACATGGGGAGATGGTTCAACTATTTAAATTATTCAATTATATGAATGTTTTTTTTCCTAATGAACCAATGAAATAATTTTAATACACATTGTTAGCTTCTTTTTTTTCTCTAGTAAACGAAACTAATTATACAATCATTACATTGTATAATAAAATTTGTATAACCCACATTCCATTACATGGGTTTGAACTCCATTAAGATACATTTCACACACACATATATATATATTCCTATAATTTTTTGGAATCATTCATTGGGACAAACAAAAAAATACATTAATATTGCATCATCATAAATAAATATTAATTAAATATCAATATAAATATCACCATAGAATGTCACATCATAGAATGGGAGCCATCAAAATGTGGTCGTGAACTGATTGGAAACAAGGCCCCAAGTGCACCTTCTCCATAAAATAGAGGATAAGAAAAAATTGAGGGTCTCTCATGTGTGAGTAGAGACACTATTCCTTCATTTATGAGTAAAAAACATCTTTAAATAACGAAACATAATCCATATTTATAAAATAAAATGGTCATATATAGTTAATATTAACATGTCTATAATAATATTAAAATCTTATAAATTCCAAATTACTATGTCACACATATATCACTGATATCCCATTAGGACAAACACATATATAAGATTAAATAAAATAAATAGAATAAAATGTAAAAGGGTAACATCCAGCCCCTCATCATTAGCTTGAGACGACATGGAATTTCAACTTGGACTTAAGATACATGTTCAGTATGACAATGTTTGTAAATAACTGTCAAGGGATTCAATACAGATGGGGAATGACTTTCCCATTGGAAATAAATAACCACAAACCGATATACTAAACCATAAAAAACTATAATATCAAAATCATTTAACTAATAAAAATCAACGTAATAAAAATATATAATTACACCAAAAAGAAAAAATAATATGATAGTACAAAAGAGGAAAATTAAATCAGAAATATATAAAGAATCCAAAGACACAACTCCACAACTCCAAATATACTCAATGTTAAAACTCTACATTCCATACCAAATAATCATGAAGAAGCACTAATGATGTGTAAAATATTACCATTACATGTGTTATAATTATGAATATCTAGAAAATCATTCAATTTTCAAATTAGGGGTGAGTAATGAAGCTCAGTATGTTTTCCCCGAATGACTCCCCTAGTCACACCACTATAATAGAAAATGTTAGCACATTCATGTAAGATATTTTATATAAAAAATTAAATCAATCAATATAAAATTCATTAACACAAAACCAAAAATCTTTCTACAAAAAAATAGTTTTCCAAACAAAAAAAATCCATGGAATAAAAACAAGAATTTTTTTTAAGCCATTTCAAAATCAACTTGGCATAACCCATTCCTATCCAATGATCCCCACATACACACATTCATTCCTAGGTGATAGTTCCACACCCATGAGAAATATATCCTTGATCTATGATGTAATCATATGGTAACCAATATCCCAGGATCCATTACACTATTAGCACTGAGAACTAAGTCATATTTCAACAACACCTTATAAAATTCAACATGAACACACACAAACCATATATTCGAAAAAAAATGTGCCACTACAATTATTCCAAAACGAGTTCAATAAAATAATATATTTCATTAAAACCTATCCATAAATCCTTTTCCCTAGGAATATAACCAAGAATATATTTTAAAATCATCATTTTTAATTCATTTAACAAATCACATTTCACAACAATTCAACAATTATAAAAGTCATCAGTAAAGAATGTTACCACCCATAATTTCCCAACAAATTCATAATAACTTTTAAGAAAAACAAAACATTAAAATGAATGACGTCAATTTATAGAAATTTGAGTCGATATTGAATCCACATAGCTTAGTAATTATGGTGAAATGAATAATGATACAAATTATTCAACAAAACTAAATTGAATCACAAAAAACACACCCTTGATCTCATTAATTATCATAAAAAGTAAAATCTCATCATGATTGGTATCAATTATCAAATTTTTACCCCAAATAGTTTTTATCTATGAATACCTAATAGAGAAGAAATGCAGATCTGTGTAATACTACCATATTCAAATAATTACCAAGGGAATGGGGCTTCAATGCACCATTATTTTGTAATATATATCTTCTGGATTGAGGGGAAAACACTACAATGCATGTAAGATGAGTAAAATCATTTTTAGGGTCAGAAATAGTAATAAAATAGATTATTAGTGGAAAAAACTGTGAGATAAACTTTCTTACGTTCTAAAATAAAACTTTGAATGATTTATTTAAAAAGGTCAACAAATTGTGCACCAACCGTGTTCCAACCTCTACTTCAAGGAGTAGCTCAAATGTTTTGGAATGAATAGTTAGAAAAATTGTGCACCTACTATGTTATTCCCCTATTTCATTTTATATGGTCACTAATAGGATGCTACACAGTTTAAATAAACAATGCTTCTAAACTGTGTGCTACTAGAAGTGCATTGTTTAACCATTCATGATTTCCTATTGAATTTTAACTGTTTTTATTAATGATACAGAGACTATGAACCTCTAGAAAGGACCCGTTACAATTACAACATTCTTCCAAACCCTCTCAACATCCACCATAGCCCTTTACATAGTTAAATTAATTAAATAATGTGTAACATACTTGAGACTAGAGGGTGCTACATTCTTCCCACCAATAGGATTTATATCCCTGTAAAATTGACAACATTCATTTCCCTAAAAATTTTATATCCCTTTATTAATCATTTATTTTTACCATTCATAGGATTCATCTAGGAACTGATCATATTTCCAAAAAACCTACACTAGAAGATGTTTTTTATTGGGAGGAATCTATCTTACCTTTCTGAAATCTTTACTAACTTGTGAACCAACACAACATATAGCTATAGATCAATGTTATTCCATCTAATCACATGGACTCCGACGACGACCGTGCAGAGATCCTAAGTGGACTGCGGCGACGACTGTGCAGAGATCCTCAGCGGACTGCGACGACTCCTGCACTCAGCGATCCTACGTGGATCAGTGCTTCAGGTCCTGCGTGGGCCCGATCCTGTGTGGGTCCGATCCTGTGTGGGTCATCTCTCAGCGGTTCTGTGTGAGCCAACTCCTACAGGTCCTGCGTGGGCCCGATCCTGTGTGGGTCACTGCGAGGTTAGTACCTATCGATCCTTCGTGGGTCCGACATCTCAGATGGTTCAGTGATCATCTTTATCTTCATCCGAAGAAGCATACATGTGTGAGCTGAATCATCTGTTTTACTTGATAGAGGTGGTGCGCTTGGTTTTAGCGGCAGACCTGCGATACTGGAGACAAGCGTATGGAGTACGGACACCGTGTAGCCGGCTGAGACCTGAAGACTGCTCGACCGACTCGACTTGGAGTGAGTCGACTAGCCCAGTGGACGGAGCGCCCGGTATTTGGCGGCAGACCCACGGCGGACGGAGCGCCTGGTAGTTGGCAGCAGACCCGCAGTACTCGACTGGAGGAGTACCTCTGTAGGCTATTTGGGTGAGCGCCTGGTATTTGGCAGCAGACCCTTAGCGGACGGAGTGCCCGGTAGTTGGCAGCAGACCCGCGGTACTCGACAGGAGGAGTACCTCAGAAGTCTTAGGTTAGTGATAAGTACCTCGGAGTCGTGACAGGACCACTGTACACTTCAGAGATGGGGCTCTTCAGTAGTTATGTTTTTGATAATGAAAATCCTGGTATGAGCTGAGTCAATGATCCTTGTGTTTCCTCTTGATTGAGATGGGTTATCTGATAATTTCGATATATGTATGGGCATATACCTATGAGAGATATCTGTTGAGTTTTCCTGTGTGGATTACGTTTTCCTCTCCTTTGTGGATTGTGTTGAGTTATCCTGTGTGGATTTACTGTTTACTCTGCTTTGTGGATTGTGTTTCTCTATCCTTCGTGGGTATGCGTTTTGCTTTCCTGTGTGGACTGGGTTGTGCTAGGGCTCGGACGTTGGAGCCGATCAGGGAATTGATGACTTAGGTATATGTATGGGCATATACCTAAGCCGTGTCAGATGTTATTTCGTGATTGTATCTCTCCTTCGTGGCTTATCCTTTGTGGATTTTGGGAGACCTTCGGGGGTCTCGGGGTCCCTACTGAGTAGCTTATACTCACCCCTGCACGGGCTATGCCCGCACTTCGTGGTGTTGGTTGCAGACGACAGACAGTGCTGATGGAGACCGAGTGTTCGAGGACTGGACGGTACCCGGAGGTGGACTACACGATGAGTCAGTACCCAGAGGTGGACTACACGACGAGTCAGTACCTGGAGGTGGACCACTGGGCGAGACGTGCTCGGAGCGGACGGCGGGACCTGAGGAGCATTGGAGCTATCTGTACCCACCCTTCAGGTGGGACTTCCAGAGGACGGCTCGACGCTGCAGTTTTTTTCTTTCAGTTGTTGTTTTTCCTTTCAGTTGTAATTTATAGTTGGGCTTGTATTTCCGGTCCCTTTTACTTTCAGCACAGCTTGTACAGTTTTTACATAGTGTTTACTTTTCCTCTTGCTTACTCTATGGTGCTTGTTTACTTTTCAATGGCAATGCCTTCCCTTTTTGTTGGGATTTACGCCTTGGTGCTAGTCGCCAGCCCCTGGCCTATGGAAGGCGGGCTTGGGGGAGTCACGGCACGGGCCCCGAGGACGGGTCGTGACATTATGGTAGAATTTTTCCGATCCAAATGGCTTTGGAGGTGTGATTTTGAGAGAAGGGGAAGTGCCATTTTATAAGAGGGGTGATGGTCACTTTCGGAAATGATTAATATATTAATTTATAATTTAATAATATTCAGTTAATAATGGCCCCAAATTAATTTATTGAGAGACATAGGTGGTTATGGGTCGAAATACTCTCAACCAAGTTGTTTTATACATGTTGAGGTTACCATTTTAACCTTATCTTTTTTATTTAACTCTTAGTTAAATAGTTTAACATTTAACATTTCTTCTTGTATTTTTATATTATATGGTTAATAAAATTACCATAAAATTCCAAGAGAATCCATATTGGTTCATTAATGACATATAATACATTATAATGGTCCTTTGGACGAACCACATATTTTTAGGACTGTTATATAATTTAATGATTTTGTTTTTGTTTTAAAAACTCATTTTTGTCAATTTGGACACTATTTGGTATTTTGTTTTTAGTGAAAGTCACAAAAGCATGGTTACTTAAAAAAATTATGTTTAATAGTCCCTAAAATTTCATATTCACCTATAAATTTTTTTTATGTCCTAAAAAAATTGAAATTATCCTTATTTAAATATTTATAATACCATTTATCTGATTATCTCTTTAATAAGGTAATTATTTTAGCATCATTGTGACATAAATAAATTAAATTAATTATTCTCTTAAAATTATAAATAAATTTCCATCATGTAGTAAATAATTTTATCTTTCTAATGGATATTTATAATCCAATATATCTTATGTAAAACCCTATATTAAAAATGGGTTAGTTAATAAACATTGAATTTAAAAAATTTAACACTTCTATAAATATCATAATAATAAATATCATAATTTAATCCAAGTGGACCAAATAAGATCTTATTAGGATCCTAATATTTTATTTAGCCGAATTAAACTTATCCAATATAATTAGGGAATGTGTTATAGTAATTATAATATCATTTTTACCTTTAATTTCCCTATTTATTTTTAACTGCGGTAAAAAAAGTCTAACATTACAATTCAAAAAAAATATTTTCATCTTATTGAACTAAATTTTACTTACGGATGTCAACCGTGTCACTTTGATTTTGCAAATTCAACTCATAGACGCAGTAATATAATGTTTTATGAAAATTTGCAAATGCTCCAAGAAGGTGGGTAAAAACGAGAAAAAGTTCAATAAAATTTTATAAATCTAATTTTATTATAAAATGACTCCAATGAATTAAATTGAAAATATATACGTATTATATACCTATTTTTACTTAAAATAAATTTCAAAAAAAAAACAATTATTTAAATAAAATTCAGTTTTAAATAAAAACTCATTGTTTTTTACTATTCATCAAGAAATGTATGTTTTCAGAAAAATACCAAAAATTTACCCTAAGTTAATTTTGATATTACAAATTCAAAAATGAATTCCATTTTACCAAATTCAAAATATAGAAGATGCATTTATTAATTTAAAATTAATTCTCACTGTAAAACTCAAATGGCGGGTTTTTAAAAAATTAAAAACTATCAAAAGATTGACATGTTTTTATGTCAAATTTATATGTGAAAATATGATAATGATATTCATTGTATAAAATGATAAAAAAATAATATAATTATTTTTCAAAACAATTAAAATTAATAATTTAAAATTACAAATTACTTTTATTAAAAATGTTATTTTAAATTAAACCATAATTTTTTTCACTATTCCTCAAAATATGAAAGTCATTAAAATAGTATAAAAATTATTCCCAAACTAAATTTTTATGTAAACCTTCTAAATAAGAAGTTAATTTTGTCAAATATAATATAAAATGGTTAGATATTTCATTTAAAAAATATTTACCATTAGTTGGCGGAGAAATTCATTTTGGAAAAAAACTTCCATTTTCTAAAAATATGTATGTGTTAATATATTATGTCTAAGAAGCAAATAAAATGGGTGTAAATTTTATATAGAGTGTATAATACGTATTTATGTTCAAATTAATTAATTTTCATTATATCTCTGTTCCGGGAGTAGTGGAAGTGCGTTAGTGGGTTTACCCAACACGAATATTACCATTAACAACAATCATTCTGAAATCCATCAAGATAATAAAAAGATTGATCTTCAAAATAAAACAATGTACGTATCAAAAATTGGAGTGCATAAACCATGGAGGGGATCATAATATGTTGGTTATAATAAATTTAATTAAAAGAAAAGAATTAACTTTATGTAATTCTCTCTTTGTTGATGCATCCAGTCCCGATCCAATGTGATCTGTCATTGAATCATAGAATTAAAGTGTATTATTCCTATAGATCTTATCCACACATGTTCCACAAATCATTGGAAATTGCTGAGGGGATCTCCAGGTGCTAGTGTGGAAGAGCCTCTACTTCCGATGTTCTGCTTCGATTGCATTGAGAGGTGATTCCAAAGAGCGATCCTTGATCTAGTAGAGGAGGATCTATAAAGGAAAATGGAAGTGTTCATGGTGGAAAAATATTTCTATATTGGATTGAGTGATTTTCCAGATCTATTATTCCCACCCCAGAGAATAGATAGGCTTGTATGAGTAATATAATTGGGGTTTTATTTAGTTAGAATAATAAAACAAATTAATTACATGAAATTATTTATTCATTTAATTTGATTCCTAGTAAGACCCCACCTCTAATAATAAAATTTGACAATTATTATTACTTAACATGTGCCCAGTGAATTAAACCTATTATTATTTAATTAATTAAATAATATTATTTATCACAAATACCTAAAAAAACTACACTATGTGTATATTAATATACATGGCATGCATTTTTTTTCCTTTTTCATTACTTCATCCACCACATATATTGGAAATTGAATAATGACTATTTATTTCTCATATAAATGTCATTGCATTACTCACTATTAAATATATTATTTCTCCACTAATATATTCTCTCAAATAACTACTATCAAAATAAATTATATCATACATCCTTGAACAAATATAAAAACACAATTGGGAATATTATTTATTCAACTAGTTAAATGAATATTTAACTGAGATACTTGGACACACATAGGGTGTGACCCTCTAGGCCTCTTTCTTAGTGGAATTATTTATATCATGCCTAAAGTCCAAGGTTATCATCTAGAAACCTTAAAAGGCACCCATAGAGAACGAATTTAATGTCGCAATGACGTGTCACCTCCTACAAATGTATACCGTGTAATGTAATCCCTTTTTCATGATACCTCCACTCAAATAGGTTTCATGCTATTGTCATCAACCAATGTGCAGGAATATTTATTCTCTGACTTCCTGGAATTGAACATTCCCATTCCATACCATGGAAATAGATTTATATAGACTACATCAATTCCATCAATGGGAATGATATATCAACTTCTATTATGGAAAAGAAGGGACAAATCCGTTCTTGCATTATCAATTATAGGAATATTTCTCGTGACACACCCATTATATATTTACTCCCTATGAACATTGTGTCATCATATTTTTCATCAATGCATAGAAGTGTGCGAGTTGTAATAACCAATAATTATACTCATAATGTATAAGGACCAATACAAATGTCTGTATAATGGAACATCCAATGATACTGTGAAATGTGAATTTACTATATGAATGTCTCATTCTCATAATATTCTCCTATATATTACCAAGGGTTCATACCATGAGAAGGTGGAGAAAAGTTTTATTAGTCCTCCCCACTAATGGAATGTATTATTTTTTCCCTCAAATAACATCATCCATCCATGGAAACAATATTCATGAATAGTGTTATGGGACTTCCAGGTTCTCATCATTATAGGGATTCGCATTGAACCTTTGGTGCAAAAGCTATATTTATGACATTATCACATGAATTGTCATGTAAAAGAACAATCTAGATGTGATGAGGAATTTATTAATGAATAATATAACAATTAGTTGGTTTTAGGCCACCAACTTTAATAGACATCCACTCGGACAAGAGCCAACGTCTAACAACCTTTAACCCACTAGTTATTACATGATATTCAGGTTTCTACTGAGATGGTCCTTTAGTAATTGGTCTATCACGTTCTCTTCTATGAGCACTCTGATCACTACAACGTGACCAATTTGATTTAAATACCTCACGAGGTGATACTTTCGAAGGATGTGCATTGTCCATTTATGTGACCTGTGTTATTTTGTAAGAGCCACCATTGTAGTATTATTACAACACAATCTGATAGAGTCACTACTACTAGGAAACACATCAAGCTCTTAGAAAAAGTTCCCAATCGAGATGGCTTCAATGGATCCATCATAAGCCTCTATATATTCGAACATCACTATGTAATCATTTCCAACTAGATTAACTGAAGTCATCCAGCTCAATGCTCCTCCATTGAGATCGAATACATATCCAAAATGCTACATCATATTGTTATGAGCTATCTAAAAACTGGAATAAGCATAACCGATGATGAAAAGAACTTTATATCCACCATCCATGTGGAACATATTAGTTATTCTTCTCAGATACTTAAGGATAGTCATAACAATATCCCAAAGTTGTTCTCTTGAATATAATTGATATCTTCCTGCCATGATTAGTGAAAAGGAAACATCAATCCGAGTATATAATATGGCATACATTATGAATCCCATCACTAAAGCGTATGTAAAGACCCATAATTTATATATAATTTCTCTAAATATATGATAATTTTATGAGTCCGCGAAATCTTACGGTGTGCGACTTCAAGGCCTGGAGTGCTCGAAACGTTCCTTCGAAGTTTTGTAAAGCTTAAGTTAACCCACATAAGTATTTTTCCGGAAAACATTGAATAAATCATAAATAAAATAATCGTAAATAAAATAACTAAATAAATTATATTATTTTTCAAATACTTATAACTCACAAATGGTAACTCGTATTAAAAATCTAAGACCATCGCTGAACTTGTGAGGGTGTGGTTTCATTAAGAAGATACTAACTTTGGTCTATGCAGGCCACCAGAGAAAGTAAGTTTTTTTTTCGCAAATAAAATAATTAAGTAACAATTATTTTTTCTGTAAAATTAATAACATCTAAATGGTAACTCGGATTGAAACTCTGAGAGTACCATTAAGTTAGTTGGGTTGTGATTCACCAAGGCAAAGATTAACCACTACTGACACGGGTTGAGGGGGACTAATAATAATATTCCAAACCTTTTTTTTCAGGTACGTTCAGCAAACGCGTGAGCGGCATTTTGTTACTTTTTAACCGATGCTCGGAATTAAAATCTGATGGCACCATTGAACTCATATGGCATGTTTTCTCATAAGGAGACATTCACCTCGATGGCTGTTTGTCAAGGTTGAATGTTAGTTTATAGGTTTTTTGTGGAATTAAAAAAATAAAATAAACTTCATTTTATTTTATTTTGATCTTCCATGTAAATATTTCTGGTGGGGTCCATTAGAGAAAAACCTCCACATGAATGTTGTAAGTAGGGACCACCACACCTTAACCTCGCATGAGAGGTTATGTTGGTAGAGACCACCAGAACCATAACTTCCCATGAGAGGTTATGGTGGTGTGGACTACCTAGATTTTTAATCCTCCTTGAAACCTTCCATTAATTGGGAGAAACCACTCAAGTCCCTATTAAATGTGGGGGAGAGCCTCTTGGTATCCTTCCAATAATTATAGCAAATTAATCTCTTAAATTACCCCGGGATAATTTAATTATCATGATTCTTTTAAATTTAATTAATTGTGTCATCGAAATTTAGGATGTTTCCTAATTGATTATCCATCATAAATTCCAATGATCATTACCTACCTCCCTCCCTATCCGATGTATATAAAGTTTTAGAGGAGGTTTTGGGATGGATTCACCAAGTGAAGAAGCCCAGGTATATTGACACAATGAACAAAACTTGGGGGGGATTACACTCTCCGATGAAGAATTGTCCTCCGACAAAGAACGCCAATGAGGAACGCCTTCGACTACAAAGAATGACCTCCTTCGACCATCATCTGTGGAATCCTATAGATGTGGGACATCTTCGATCGACCATCCATCCTCATCATCATTAACGAACCAACGTACTAGCTCTTTATTGGAAGAGTGCGGCAGACGCGATGAACAACGATAACTTTGTTTTCTTCCCCGTGACTCCATTGATGAAAAACTTTAAAGGTTGGGGGTTTATTTTCAAGTTAATGCTTTCTGTGATTTTCTTTAGCGAATTGGAAAAGAATCATTGTGGTGGCTGAATAATTTGATGTCCATCGTTCTCTTTTCATGATGTACCAATTTCTATCTTCCTAAACGCGGAGGGTGCTGGCCAAACTAACATGGCATGACTCCCTCCACTGATCTCTTTGTGATGCTCCTTGGCATGGAGACGAAACGATGAGGCGATGGAGGTGACACTCAATGACCGTGCTACCTGTGGACTCTACAACCTGCGCCGCCCTCGCGACACTTCGGCTGAACCAGAACACGGTTGTCGCTAGCCTCTCGTGCTCTTTATGGCCACCCTACTGCCCACTGGCCTCCCATACGACCACCAGCCGCCCATCCGCCGACCGGCCTCCCGGATACCAGCTGCCTGGCGGCCTCCCGTACACTCCGGCCGAACCGCACCAGACCACGCCTCCAGACCACCTGGCATTATGGCCTCCCGGCCGCCCGCACCTCCCGTGCGCCCCGACTGAACACCACCACCCGCCGCCCCAGCCGTGCAGCGCCCTAGCCGAACAAGCACCCAGCCAACCCGCTGCCTCCCAGCCAATCTGGCCTCCACCGCGCAACATCATAATCCGAGCCTAGCCACCTTGAACCGCACTGTCGTGTTTTCCTCCGAACCATGCCTCCCTCGCACCGAACTAATGTAGGTCCTCACCCAGGTGGCAGGACCGTGCCCTAGAGGCCCTCCACATCCACACATGGCCTCATGGGCTGGCCCGAACCCAACGGGTCCGGATGGGTCGACCCGAACTGGGTTGGCCTAGACTAAGATGGGCTGAGTTGATCCGACCTGGTCGGACTGGACCCAGGCGTACTACCAACCCTTTACTCTTTTTGGCCTTATCATTGTCACCAGACGTCCTTTTGACAAACCATCATCGGCGCTAGTAATCTTGGAGCTCGACAGTCCCTTTGAGTATACCACATTGGAGTTTGGCGTATAATTGAGATACAATCAGGTTTGATCATGCACAAATCCATCCAGGCCCCGGGTCTAATAGAATAATAACTCTGAGATCGGGCGTCTAATTGACGCGCCATCTATTGTATTGAGACTTCTATGACGAGGCAGACATTAGAGATATTTCTACCTGGGACTACATGGAAGTTGATATATTGACACTTGGCTTGATGATTGGACCCTCCCGAAATCAAGCATGCTTGTGTGGAAACCCTATGGTAGGCTACTCTCTAACTACTGTTCTAAGATCCTGTGTGGGTTCGATAGCTATGGTACTGTTCTTAGATCCTGTGTGGGTTCGACATCTCTGTCTACGGTTCCTTGATACTATGTGTTTTTGACATCTCCGGCTAGTGTTACTGGGTCATGTGTGGGTTTAACAGCTCTTATTACTATTCTTGGATAATGTGTGGGTTTGACAGCTCTGACTACTCTTCCAGGATCATGTGTTGGTTCGACAGTTCTGACAGCTGTTCCTGGATCCTGTGTGGTTTCGACAACTCTGAGTTCTATTCCTGGATCTTCTGTGGGTTCAACAGCTCTGACAACTTTTCCTGAATCCTGTCTGGGTTCAACAGTTCTGAATACTATTCTTGGATCCTATGTGGGTTCGATATCTCTGACTACTATGCCAAGAGCCTTTGTGGGTTCGATAGCTCTAACTACTATTCCTATATCCTGTGTGGGTTCGATAGCTCTGAATAATGTTCCTGGATCCTTTGTGGGTTTGAATGTTTTTATTTCTATACCAGGATCCTATGTGGGTTCGACATAATAGATGATTTAGTGGCTACATCTAATCATCTCCATCTCTCACCAAAAGTAGTATACCTATGTGAGCCGAGTCAGTAACTTTTGGGTTATCCTAATGATTGATATGGATAACATGATAACTTAGGTATGTGTATGTCCATAAATGTAAGTGGGGTTATCTATTAATGTCATAACTTGTGATTTACCCTTGTTTGATTTTGTGAGACCTTTAGGGTCTCAGTGTCTCTACTGAGTATCGTTATACTCACCCATGCACAGGCTTTACCTGCACCTCGTTGTGTTGGATGCAGACGACAAACAACGATGACCGAGGCTGAGTGTACCAGGACTGGACTATACTCGGAGGTGGACCACACGTTGTGATGGTACATGAAGGAGACAGAGGGTCTTGGAGTGATTTGGAGGCAATCTGTACCTGCCCTTTAGGTAGGATTTCTTGGTGGAAGATCCAGGTGCTGTTTTTCCTTTTTCTAGTTTCTTATACATTACAGTTCGGATTGTATTTCTGGCCCATTTGACTATTCAGCATTATTTTGTTATACAGTTTTACATAGTGTTTTTCATTCATATTGTACTCATTTGTGTGCTTTTTTTTTGGTTTTAAAGGAAATGCCTTCTTAGTTTTAGTGATTTTATTCTTTGGTGCTAGTCGCCTGCCCCAGGCCTATGGAAGGCGGGCTTGGGGTAGTCACGACACGAGCCTCCGGGGACGGGTCATGAAAAATTGGCATCAGAGGAGTCGGTTCAACCACATAACATATGATTCTGATATTTCATTTCTGTGAAGAAATAGTTTTATGTGTAGTGAGTGTGGTTCACAGTTCAGGGAGTCCAGTGTTGGTGCGGCAGCTGACGTATCCATACACGGGGACCATGACATCTGATTTCCAACTCAGTGCACGAAAACACTGATTGCATGTATTTTTTCAAGAGTATTCTATAAGTAAGCTCAACCATGAGAGCTCAAAATTTATAACCATTAACCATAGAACAACTGTTTCTCTTTAGGATGCCTCTACGCATACAACCAGTTAGAGTTCCAAGATTTGTATCCACTGACAGCACACCGAGCGACGAGGCTTTGGTGTAGGGTCATCATACTATGTTGGAACCTTTAGGTGGTTTACCAGCAGCATCACTACCCATTGGGCAGAAGATACCAAAAGAAACAACGGCAGACATTGCACGCCGACTGAGCATGTTGCATGAGTTGGTGCAGCAGAGGCCTCTGATGTTTCGAGGCGACAGAGTTTCCCACACAGCTGAGGGTTAGTTGAAGCCGATTTCTAGAGTTTCCTATCTAGTTGAGAATCTAGTAGAACATATGGTGATCATAACTACTAGTCTTTTTCAGAAAATGACCATGAGTATGGTCCCCTAAGTGATTAGGCTTCGGTACGTGGACCATTGCCCTAGATACTACAACTGGGTAGTGTCCCATCTATATCACTACCCGTTGGTCACCAATTACAATCGGCGATACTGGTAGAGGAAATATGTAGTCTTAGTTCCTTAAACTTATTTCAGCCTCAGATTCCCCTTAGGTTCTGAGGCGATCTCGACTCACAGGTAGCTGAGGACTAGCTCGAGGAGGTGGTTGAGAGTTCTCTAGAACCTCTATAGCTTTGGCAGGATGACATGTCGGTTTCCGAGTATTCATCGAAGCGTACCGATATTTCCCAACACACGATGAATACGATACGATCTGTTCTTTGGGGATCAATCTTCCAAAAAAGGTTTGTTTAAATGACATCTGAGCCATCACTATTCCAGTATGCATTCCTACTTATTCTAGGGTGATAGAGAGAACCTTTTTCGTTGAATGTTCTTTGGATGAATGGATATAGCCATTGAATATTTGCAGTGGGAAAGCAGGGAACGGGCACCAGTCTCAGAGACTTGGGTGAGTAAAATTTATCAGGAAGTGGATGTGTTTGGTATAGATGAATCTTCAGGGAAGCAGACGTAGAGGCAGAGCTATGGGAGCACATGTGGTGGAGTACTTTTTGACATGTTACAACCACCCCCTTTTTGTGGACCACGCTAGGCTCAAGGAGCTGGAGGACAGGGGAAAAGAGTTGTTTCATGCGGTCAAGGAATGTGATCCAATGGATCTAGGAATGAATCTAGGTACGTTCAATGTCTACTACTATCTGCTGTATCAATAAACATAGGTACTAATCATTCCTTCCATCCACTAATCATGTCCAGGACCTAGAGGTTCTGGTTAAACCATGGAATTGACCATCACATCTTGAGATTCCTTTGGGAGGAGATGTTATAATCACACTTATGTCGAATATGTGATATGAACCTTCATGCGAGATTTTTAGTTGGAACATCTGGGTTGTAGCATCATGGCCTACAAACATTAGTTTGGGTCTGGATATGACAAACACAGTTCACACTCAGATTAACTGTTTTAGGAAAAGAGGTTGTGGTTTATCTACATTGTTGGGATGGGGTTTTCTTTGGTCGGAAAAAATGGAAACCGAATACACACAAGATAAACTCATTCATGGGAGGGTGAAACCAATAACTAGTGAGTCGTCCAACCTCACCCATGTGGCAGTAGAAGTTGACTTTGAGATATTCTATACTCTTGGGAAGGGGAACGTGGTAGCAGACGCACTTAGAATAGGGTCTGGCGTACATCTGCTGAGTGAGGCAAGAGTGAAGATAACCCCTTTACAGATACCCTTTTTGTATTGAGACAGAGCAGCTTTTTTTGCAGTCTCTTACTGTCACTCCCCCACTTCATCAGTGAGTCAGGGAGGCGCAACATGGGGACACTGACTCCGAGACATGACGTGATCAGATATCCATAGGGCAGGATCCTGATTGATTTTATGAAGGTGGGGAGCACGTCATCCTATTCCTTGTATGTAATATGGTATCAGTGTAACTTCAAGAGTAAGTGTTTAGGAATTTCTACACGTCCCCTGTAGCGGTACATCATGGAGTGGCGAAGATGTACTAGGATCTTCGATGACAACACTAGTGGTCAGGAATAATGAAATCAGTTGCAAGATTGTCTCTCAGTGCCTCACTTGTTAGTAAGTGAAGGCGGTGAATCAGGTACCAGCAGGCTTGGTTCAACCTTTAGTGGTCCCAGAGTGGAAGTGTGATGGGATATCCATGGACTTCGTTAATTAATTCCACATACATTCAAGGGTCATTACTCAATTTGGTTGATCTCTGACCGACTCACCAAGTTGGCCCACTTCCAACTGGTTAAAGAACATGGTTCAGTAAAGATCGTGGGACGCCTCATTTTCCAAGAGATTCTGAAGTTACATGGAATATCCTCGATGATCATTTCTGATCGTGATGCACATTTTACATCCCAGCTATGGAAGGGGTTTTAGGAGGCTTTCAAGACAAAACTTCGTTTGAGCACCGCCTTCCATTCTCAGAGGGATAGCCAGTATGAGAAGACTATTTAGACCCTCGAGGAAAAGATACGTGCTTGTGTCCTAGACTTTAGTCGTAGCTGGGAGAATTACATACCTTTGGCAGAGTTTTCATACAACAAAAACTATCATTACACCATAGGGATGGCACCTTTTGAGGCATTGTACGGGGGACCATCCAGATCACCATTGTGCTGGACTGACCTAGATGAGTCTTCACTATTGGGACCGGAGATGGTAAGGGCTACCACAGTGAAGGTGCAACTTATCCAGGAAAGGATGAAGACTGCACAGAGCAGGAAGAAGTCATATGCCGAGAAGAGACAAAGACCTCTAGATTTCAAGGATGGTGACCACGTCTTTCTATGGGTCTCACCCCGATGAGGTTTGCAGAGATTTGGAAGAGGAAAGAATTTATCTATGAGATTCATAAGACCATATGAGGTCTTCAGCTAATTTGGTTAGGTGTCATACAGCTTACCTCGTCTACTTCAATTGCACCGGGTGCACTACGTCTTCCACGTATCCCATCTGAGGAGATACATGGACGACCCTTCTCACGCCATCAACCACGGCGAGTTGGACGTTGACGATGGGGTGAATTTTACAGAGGTTCTAGTATAGATTGAAGATCGAAACGATCGAGTCCTTCTTGAATGGGTGATATCTCTAGTGTGTGTTCGCTGGCAGAAAGAGACCCTCCAGTAGAGCACATGGGACCAGGAGGCTCAGATGCGTGCTTAGTACCCCCAATAGTTTCCTTAGTTATGAGTTATGGATTATGGGGACGTAAAGCCCTAAGGTGGAGATAATGTAAAGTCCCAAAATTTACATGTATTTTTTTAATATATTGGAATTTTAGGAGTCTGCCAAATTTGACGGCGCACGATTCCGAGGCCCGATGTGCCCGTAATGATCCATCGACGTTTTGTTAAGCTTATATTAACGTATGTAAGAATTTTTTCCTGAAATAGTGGAATAAATCATAACCAGTTTATCAGATCATAAATCTGAGGGCACCATTGCGTTCAGGATGGAGGGTTTTACCTACGCGCGACTTAAGATTTCTTGGCACATGCACCCTATGAGAGAACCCAAAAATGGCATAATCGTAAATAAAATAATCAAATAAATTATTTTATTTTTCAATTGCTTATAACTCATAAACAGTAACTCGGATTAAAAATCTGAGACCACTGCTAAAGTTGTTATGGTATTCATTCTTTAAAAAGATACTAACATTGGCCGGTGTGGCCTCGTAGAGAAGGTTAATTTTTGGCAGCAAATAAAATAATTAAGTAAAAATTAATTTATGGTAAAATTCATAACTTCTAAACGGTAACTCGGATTGAAAATACGAGAGTACCATTGGGTTCATTTGGGTGTGGATCACCTAGGAAGATCATAAACTCGACCATTTCTGGCCGAGGCTGATTCATAATAATTTTCCAAATGTTTTTTCTTGTACGTTCAGTAAATGCGGGAGAAAAATTTTGTAACTTATGAACCGGTGCTCAGATTTGAAATCTGAGGACACCGTTGAACTTGTAGCACCGATTTTCACTTAAGAAGACATTAACCACGTTGGCAGTTGGTCAATGGTGAATTTTAGTTTTTTGGTTTTTTATGGAATTAATAAAATAAAATAAACTTCATTTTATTTTATTTTGAGCTTCCATGTGGATGTTTTAGTTGGGATCCATTATAGAAAAACCTCCACATGGAAGTTGGAAGTGGGGAAAATGAAACCATAACCTCCCATGAGAGGATATGGTGGTTGGGACCACCCGAACCATAATATCCCATGAGAGGTTATGGTTGTGGGGACCACCTCGATTTTTATACCTCATTGATACCTCTCATTAATTGGGAGAAAAATATCAAGTCCCTATTAAATGTGGGGGGGAGCCTCTCGGTATCCTCCCAATAATTAAAGCCAACACACCTCATATATTTCTCTAGCATAATTTAATTAACTTGCTCCTTTTAAATTTAAATAACCATGTTGTTGGAATTTTGGATGGTTCCTAATAATTGAACCGTCATAAATTCCATCGATCATTACCTACCTCCCTCCCTATCATATATATATAGAGTACGGGAGGATGTTTTGGGATGGATTCACCAATCGACGAAGCACTGGAATAGTGACTCGATGCCCAACACTTGGAGGAATACTCTCTCCAACGAAGAACGATCCACCGACGAAGAACACCGACGAGGAATTCCATCGACTATGAAGAATGACCTCCTTCAACCTCCATCCACGGACTCCTATCGATGTGGGATGTCTTTGACCAACCATCACTCCTCATTGTAATTAATGAATAGTAGCACGAGCGTGGGATTAGAAGAGTGTGGTGGACACGACGAACGACGACAACTTTGTTTTCTTCCCTATGACTCCATCGACGAACACCGATCAGGGTAGGGGGTTTATTTGTATGTTAATGATTTCCATGTTTTTCTTTGGAAAATTATAAAAGAATCATTGTAGATGTTGTAGAACTTGAAATTCATCATTATCTTTTCTTGATGGACTGATTACTATCATCCTAATCGTGGAGGGTGCATGAAAACTAACATGGCCCGACTCCCTCTGCCAATATCTTTGTGATGTTCTTCAGCATGGAGACAAAATGACGAGGCGACCAAGGTGACAGGAAATGACCATGCTACCCGCAGACTCTGCAACCTGCGCCACCTCCCATGTGCCCACTGGCTCACCGACCTCCCGTGTGCCCTGAAAAAACATCACCGGCCCACGCCTCCCTAACGCCCGACCTCCAGGCCTCTCGGTTGTCCGTGCCTCTCGAGCGACCATGCCGAACCACACTAACCGTCATCCCGGTCGCGCTGCGTTCGGGTCGAACATGACCCCTCCTAACCTACAGCCTACCGGTAGAGCCACCATCACACCAATCTATGGCTGCTCCATTCCCACACGACTGGTCCGCACCCTAGAGGCCCTTTGCAGCCCCTCGCGGCCTGCTGGGCTGGTACCTGGAGGCTGGGCCGAACCCAACGGGTCAACCCTTCCAACGGGCCAGGCAAGAATCAACAGGTCAAGACAAGTCGACCCAAACTGGGTCGACCTATACTAAGAAGGGTAGAGTTGGTCTGACCGGGTCGGACCAGACTCAAACCTACTACCGACCCTTTACTTTCTTTTTCCATATCTTTAACACCAGACATTCATTTGATGAACCGTCAATGACACTGGTAATATTTGTGCTTCATGGTTAAATTGAGTTCACCCATCTAGTGTGTAGGGTATATTTGATATATGGTCAGTTTGGATCGTACAAAATTCCAATCGGTCCCCATGAACTAAAAGGCTAATAACTCTCAGGTCGGGCATTCGATTGACATGCCGTCTATTGCAGTTATACTCCTATGAATAGGTGGACCTTAGAGATATTTCTTCATTGTACTATGTGTAAGTTGATATATCTAAACTTCTCTTGAGTATTGTACCCTCCCGGAATCAAGCGTGCTTGTGCGGAAACCATGTGGCTGGCTTCTCTCTGATTACTATTCCTGGATCCTCTGTGGGTTTGACATCTCTGACTACTATTCCTGGATCCAAAGTGTGTTCGACGGCTCTGACTACTATTCCTGGATCCTGTGTGGGTTCGACAACCTTGACTACAGTTCCTGGATCCTATGTGGGTTTGACAGCTCTGACTACTATTCCTAGATCCTCTGTGGTTTCGACGGTTCTGACTGTTGTTCCTGGGTCCTGTGTGGGTTTGACATCTCTGTATACTGTTCCTGGATCTTGTGTGGGTTCTCCAGCTCAGACTACTGTTCTTGGAGCCTGTGTGGGTTCAACAATTCTGACTGCTGTTCCTGGATCCTATGTGGGTTTGAAAGCTCTGACTACTATTCATATATCTTGTGTGGTCTCGACAACTCTAAATATTATTCTTAGATCATGTGTGTGTTCGACAGTTCTGATTTCTATACCAAGATCCTACGTGGGTTCGACAGAATAGATGATTTAGTGGCTACATTTATTATCTCTATATTACAACAAATGATTTATACACGTGTGAGCTGAGTCAGTAACATTTGTGTTTTCATCATGATTGATATGGATTACTTAATATGATAGGTATATGTGTGGGCATAAGCCTCTGTGGGTTTATTTATTGATTTCATACCTTGTGGTTTATCCTTGTTGGATTTTGTGAGACCTTGAGGGTCTCGGGGTCCCTTCTAAGTGTCGTTATACTCACCCCTACATGGGCATTACATGCACCTCGTTGTGTTGGATACAGATGACGGACAACGCTGACCGATACTGAGTGCACCATGACTAGACGATACCCAAAGTTGGACAACACGACGTGATGGTAAATGGAGGAGACCGACGAATGTGAAGTGCTATAGAGGCTATTTATAGCTACCCTTTAGGTAGGATTTGTTAGGGGATGATACAGGAGCTGTTTTCCCATTTTCCAGTTTCTTGTACTTTACAGTTGGGCTTGTATTTCTGTCCCCTTTTAATTTTCAACACTCTTTTATTATACAGTTTTACTTAGGGATTTTCTTTCATCATGTAATCTATTCTATGATGTTTTAGGTTGTAAAGGCAATGCTTTCCCAGTTTTAGAGAATTACGCCTTTGGTGCTAGTCTCCAGCTCCCAGCCTATAGAAGGCGGGCTTGGGGTAGTCACGACACGGGTCCTGTGGGATGGGTCATGACAGCGTATATGATCTTACTCATCCTAACATTCTCCTGTTGTGTCTGGGGCCCAATTTTATAGAATAATGTAGGCCATGAGACATTGGAACTAGTCCCCTATTGGATATTTTTATAATAAATTTCTTTCATATCTGGTCATTGTATGTACCCTAACGTAGTCAATGAAGCCTCTTGAATCTATCATGAATTATTTTGATCCCTTGAATGTAGGCTGCTTCACATCACTCTTTTATGGAGAAACACCTTTTAAACTAGTCCTTAACCGACTGTAATTCATGTACATTATTTCCATTAATTAATATTAGTTCAACATATACTAGTAGGATACAGACCACATTCCCATTAAACTGCTTATAAACACATGGCTCACATTTGTTCTCAATGAAACCAAATTCATTCATGGCTTCATCAAATGGAATATTCCATGACGTGGATTCCTGCATTAATCCATATATATTTTTCAACAACTTTTAAACAATTTTGGAATAACCTGGTATCACAAACACTTTTGGTTGTGTCATATTGACAGCTTCTTGAATGTTCCCATTAAGGAATTTTGTGTTGACATCTATAATCCAAATATCGTAGTCATGGTATGATACTATGGAATGTTTTATTCTTATGAATTTAAACATGGAACGTGGTGACAAGATTTCATCATAGAAAATTCATTGACACTGTATGAATATTTTAGCCAGTAGCCTTGCTTTATAGGTGATAACTTAACCTTCATTGTCCATATTTCTCCTGAATACACATTTTTATTCAATAGAATTTACGTAAACTAGATAATTTACCAGAACCCAAACACAGTTCTAATACATGAAATCTATCTCATAATTAATATCTTCTATCCATCATGTAGCTTATGAGCCCTCTACTGTATCCCTATAGGTGAGAGACTCATCGTTGTCCATAAATAATGATTCACTATCCTTCCTGAATAGGAAACCAAATATCACCGGTTCCTTTACCTCTGTTGATGTCCTATGTTGTGCTTGTATTTCTAAAACCTCATCCATGGGGTCCTCTGGAAATTATTCATATACCAATTAATGTGTATCATGTGCATCATCATCATCGAAGTCAATAATTCTCCCACTATCCTTTTTGATGATGTGCTCCCTCTCAAGAAATATGGCTTGTCGAGCGAGAGTAACTTTTTGGTATGAAATATTATATAGGTAATATCATGTTGATTCATTTATATTTCCTATAGAGATACAAATCATTCGTAGTAGTGATAGTTTGTTTTATATGAAGGCCTAAACAAACACATCACATCCACATACATGTGGTTACAAAAAATGGGTTTCTCTCCATTCCATAACTCATAGGGAATTAAATTTTCCACCTTGGTTGGTACTCAATTTAATGTGTATGTTGTAGTTTGTAATGCATATCCCAAAAAGGATAATGGATGATCTACGAGACTCATTATCAACCTCACCATCTCCTAAAAGCTTATGTTCCTCCTTTCACTACGACCATTACAGTATGGTGTATAAGGGGGAGTTAATTGAGAAATAATCCCAGACTCTCATAGAAGGTCGATGAGACCTTGGTTCAGATATTCACCACATCGATTTGATCAAAGCATAGATTCTCTACATCTTTCTTGAATTCCTTAAATTTATCCAGGGACACTGACTTAAACCTCATTAAGTATATATAGCCGTATAAACTCAATTTATTAGTAAATGTAATGATGTAATAATATCCAACTCTAGATTCAACTAGAAATAGTCCACACGCATCCGTGTGCACCATTCCATGAAGCTATGTGGCCCTATATCCCTGTCCCCTGAACGATGTCTTAGTTATTTTACATTATAGACAATAGTTAAAGCTATCATGTTTTTTTAGCTTCGTATAGTCTAAAAAACCATCTTGGCAGCGCTTTTTCAAGAATTTATCATTTACATGACCAAAACGGTGATGCCACAACTGGGTGATTTATGAGTAATGTGAGTTTGTTTTGTTATCGATTCCCTACATTTTCTTATTTTTAATTTAATATATTCAAAAAATTATTTCAATTTTATATACCATAACATATGTTTTTCATATAACTGAAACAAAACTTTTTTCCAAACATGATTAAAATTTCATCTATATCAAAATATGATACAAAAAATTATGTTCTCGATACCACTAAGAAGATAATAGCAGTTATACGAAACCAAAAGCACCCCATTTGGAAATGAGTGATGGTAATCTCTAATGGCTAACACAGCCAGCCTCACTCAATTCACAGCTCGATGTTCCATCTATCCCCTAGTAATCTCCCTAAATCAACTTGGTTCCTACATTTGAATATGTATGTGATCCATAAAAGCTATATATATTACTCAATGTTTAGAGATGAAAATATTAAACTCGATAATGAACACACCATTAGAATCCCATTACTTCTAGGTGTATTAACTCTTCCAGTGGCCTAACTCTCAACATGAAAGACCAAATACCTCTTGTTCCTTGCCCTGACTTTGGATCATCCACTTCATGGAGGGACAGTACTGAGGGGATTCAGACCATTTATAAATCCTTGGACAAAATGCCATGTCCTTCAATTTCTTATTCATCATAAGGGCTGCTGGTATTTCACGCCCCATATCCTTATCGGCATGGTGAATTAATTTAAGCTATTCCAATAGGCTGGCCTCGTTATTTCTCATATAGTAGTTAACAAAAATGCTAGGGAAGGTATTGGATAGTGATGATAGGATGAGATCTATACGCAACCCATCTAGGAACATAATCCATATTATGTCCATGTGTTCAATATTTCCAATAATCCTGACTTCATGAGGTTCAAACAACACAAACTCTTCAAGCATAGTTGTAAACACGGACTTGGGGATCACATATCACTACTTTCTATCCTTCTCTTGATATAGAACCTTAAGGTGAGGATTCATGCTATAAATTTCCATGTTTTCATGTTTCGTCAAGATCTCATTAAACATAAGTGATATCATGAAACAATGGTCATTTGTGGAATCATCCATATGATTCATATAGAGAGATCGTTTCTCATCACTGACCACTATTCATGGCTCAACTTTAAAAGGCTTCTCCTGAACATTCAATTTTCTCTCATGGAGAAGGTTGTGGCATAAACCCCTCTGCAACTCCTATAAATTTGTTCATGGGGGAAGGTTTTTCATATTGAGTAAGGTTATAAATTATTTATTTGAAGTAATTTTTAGTTCTATTTCTATAAATTAGTATGATAAAAGATTTAGTAATTTATCATAATAAAACTAAGAAAAATAAAAAAAATTAATACTTATTAGTCTCATATTATTTTATCGAATTCCAATAAACCTCAATATTGATTTCAGAATATTTTATTCCCATAATATTCTAGTGGAAGGGATCAATATTTCCATTCACATTACCATAATTAGTTTTGGTCAAGAATCACGTAAGGTTTGATGTAGGAATTCCAAATGCCGACCACATTAACTCATAGTTTCGTGTTACACTGAGTAGACTCCACAAACCTGAAATCCTTTTATTTTGGATTTCATAAACCTATCCCTCATTTCCAGTAAAATATATCAATGTATGTAAACCCTTGATATGAACCATGTCATGTCACCCCAAAACCATGAATTAGAATTCCACGATAATTGAATTCACCCCAATTATGGTTGGTCAAACACTTTGAAATATGGTTTGATTCTAACCAACATTAGGGAGGATATACCGACTTAATATTTCTTTGAATGATTTTATCCTTGTTTTTAAATTGATGTTTTATAATCATTCCTAGAATATTTTTAATATTATGTGTGATATACTTATGTGATTTACCATGTCTTGGATACTATTTAGCATTACCCTATCTTATTTTAGTTTCATCTTCCTTTCTTGTTCAATTAATTAGTTATATTGTCATGAAAATACACCCATAATAAATTAACCATTAAATTGATTGAAATATAATAAATGGCATGACCATGATCTTGTTCTAGTGGTTAGCTTATCTATAGGTTGATAAACAAGCCCAAGAACTATAGGATAATCACATTGAACCTTTTGGGTTTTTCTTTACAGCTTTCCATCTATCCACTATTGTATCTCCTTGGGTTGGATTCACCTTGTCTCCTAACTGGAATTGCCTCCAGTAGATTGGGAGCTCCATCTATTACATGTGTTTTTTTCTCACATGATGTTGTGGGGTAAAACGATGATTCACATAACAGAAACCTTGGGCACGAATGAACTACATATTAAATAAGAGAAGGCTCGTATGCCAAAAAAAATTAATTTAAATACATAAATTAAAATAAACCGTAAACATAAAAAGTTCATACTCTTTCTCATGATCATCCACATGTGAAAAGATATGTATACATAAATATAACTAGAATTCATTTCATTAATCATTTTTGTTTATGATAAATCATGCTCAAATAAATTTTTTATCTTTAATTAATCATTATTTATATCTGAATCCCCTTTTCATAATTTCCTTGAGATTCTCATCCATCATAATTTTGAAAAAATAAATTCATTTAAAAATTTTCTTTTCACATAACATGTACCTTAGAGACAACCTGGTGATTTCTTTTTCATAACGACCGAAAGAGTAGAAATGAACATTTCCCAGATGTTAAATTAAACACACACATATATATATCACCTATAACATGTTGTGCCCCATATTAATGCCCACACTACAATACACACCTCAATGGTTTTTATTATATAATAATAAAATTTAATAAATATTCATAATTTTGGATGAGTACAGGTAGTGTAGTTATGACTAAACGGTGTGTTATATCGTTCACCATCCATCCATAGTACACACCCAGGGACATGATGTGTTGATGTACTTTGTAAATAATCGTTGTACATGGCGTTTCCAGTGGGCCACATGCTGTGTAGTGTCTGCATTACACCCTCTCCACCCAAGAAATCCATGTATGAGCTACATGATCCAACCCTATCATGAAGGGACTACTTACTGTGTCCAGTGGGGCACATGGTGTGTAATCTAAACACCACGCGCCACCAGTTCCGGTTCAACATACGTAGTCATTTATTACTTAGATAGACTCCAACACACAACTAGGTTTGGTGGACCATTCCCACTGCATGGAACCTAGACTACATGATGGTTACTACAGAATACACACTATGTGTTCCAGTGTTGTAAGCCCAGGATGTTTTGGAACCTCCTCATGAGAGCCTTTATTTTATTTTAATCAAAATTAAAAATAAATATTGTTTTTGTAAGGTTAATGAGAAATGAATGATGAAGAACCGATCTCAATATTTTGATATATAACATGATTAATGTGGATTTAAACAACAAAATAAATAAATCTGTAAATAATAAAAAAACAAAATAATTATAATCAATGATAGGACATCTCTGATACATCTTGTAGGTTCTGAGAAAAGTGGAAGCATGCTGGTGGGTGTATGCACAGTTAATTTATCTATTAACAACGATCAATCTGAGATTTTTCAAGATGATAAAACCCAAAAAATTCAGAATAGAACGATGTATGAATAAAAATAGGGGATTCCCAGAACCATATAGAAAATAATAATATATCGGTTATAAATAATTTAATTTAAAGAAAATAATTTCCTTGATAAAATTCTCTCTTCGTTGATGTATTTTGTCATGATCGAATGTGATATATCATTTCTTCATAGAAGCCACATGTAGGCTTCCTATAGTAGTGATCCAAATGTGCTCCAAATTTCTCCGGATATCAGCAAATGGATCTCTAAGTGATAGTGTGGAAGAGCCTCATCTTGTGATTCCTGCCTTCGATCGCATTAGGAGTCGCTTCCAAAGTGATCTCCTTGATCCAGTGGAGGAGGATCTCCATCGTAACATGGGAGAGTTCTTGATGGAAAAAGAATTATATGATGGATTAATAGGTTTTTCATATTCATGGTGCACACCCTAGAGAATGGATCTTCTCATGAGAATAATGTTATTAAGATTTCAATTACATAGAATTGTAAAATGAATTAATTTAATTAAATCATTTATTCATTTCATTTAATTCATTGTAACTCCCCATGTCAAATAATAAGAGCTCACTATTATTTTTACTTCACATGAACCCCACGAATTACACCTAATATTATTTCATTATATAAATAATATTATTTCTCACAAATCATCAGAAAAACTACAGAGCGTGTATAATAATATATACGACGTTTAATTTTTTTTCCATTTTCATTATTTCTGCCTCTACATTTATTAGACCATGAATAATGACTATTTATTTATTAAATAAATATAAATGAATTAATCAGTAATAAATATAATATTTCTCCCACAATATATTCTATCAAATAACTAGTTCCAAAATAAATGTGATCACACATCCTCGAATAAATATTAAACCAACATCCGGAATAATCATTATTCAACATGTGGAATGAATATTTAACTGAGATAATTGGACACAATTAATGTGTGACCCTATAGGCATCTTTATAAGTGGCATTAGGCAGAGTCTATCTATAGTTCATGGATACGGTCTAAAAACACGTCAATGCACCAATATAGAAATAATTCAATGTAGTAATGACATGTCACCTCCTATGAACTCTTACCACTTCATGTAAATTTGTTTTCGTGGTATCTCCACTCAAGAAGGATTCTTGCTAGTGCCATCAACCGATGTGATCAATTGTTCTTTATTTGAAATCCAAGAATTAAACTTTCCGTTTATATACCATGTACAAGGATTTATTGAGGCTCTATAAATTCTATCAAAGGACCTATGATATCAACTTACATTATGGAATAAAAGAAAATATCCTTTCTCACATTATCTATTAATGTTGTATTACTTGTTAAGAACCTAACATATCATACACCATAGAGAATAGTTTGTCATCATAGTTTTATTTAATAAATATATGTTCAAGAGTTTTAATACCCATTAATAATAATAAAAAACTCAACGGATCAATACACAGATTCATTTATAGGAGAAACCAATGACACTATAAATTGTGGATTTCCGACTAGAGAGACTTGTTCTCATAATATCCTCCTGTATATTACCAAGGTACCACACCATGAAATTATGCCTCAATGTTTTATGATTCCTCAATCCTAATGACATGTATTATTTGTGTCCCTCAAATAAAATCTTCCATCCATAAGACATCTATTCCAGAATAGTGTTACGGAGCATCCAGGTTCTCATCATTGTAGGGATACTCTATGACCCTTTTCTTTAATAGCTATTCGTAGGAAATTGTCGCATGCATTGTCACATCAAATAAAAATCATGATGTGATGAAGTATATATTAATGAATAATATACAATGTAGTTGGTTCAAGGCCACCAAATCCAACCAAACTAACCTAAAATGGAATGTGATGTAATGAGAAAAATAGGACACATGATATAATATATGAAGGGTATTACATACACAAAAAAATGTATAAATGTTAAACATGGCATATAACTCATAGAAGTAATATTGATTTCAGAAAAACCCATTTTGCATTGCATGGAAGGGTTTTTTAGAAAATCACCATTATATGTCATAAAATATTATTTTAAACATGTATAAACCTTAAAATAAAATATATTGATAATTAAATTATTTTTGGGAATAAATGAATTCAAAATAAAGTGATATCATATAAAAATATTTTCCAACAACCATTAGAAATGGGCCACATCAATTGGGTTTAAGATAAAATATAAAAGAGTCTTCAATGAAAAAAATTGATTAATTGTTTATCTAAAACAATAAACTTGATAAGGTGGTATTAAAAGATAAAAAATTGGATTTTATAAAAATATTGGTATCACAAAATAGATTATTTAGTGTATATGAAAATTAGGTGGAAAATTGGGAAATATCTTTTAATTGGGATTTTTCATCAGGAGGAAAAAAAGGGAACTATAAAAAACATGTAGATATCTATCAAAGAATTATGAATGGATATGAATACATAATATTTAACCATATAAACATAATATTAAAGGAATATATAATAATAAATAACTATAAAATTTGATTAAAAAGAGATAATGACTATCTTGAATGAAAAATGGAGATTCTAGGACAATCCCTTACAACTATGTAATCAATCATATCGTATGCCACATTAAATTATTAATCGTAAAATGAATCATTTAATAAAATATATTAGAATGTAATAATGAAATTATACCGAAAAGTGTAGTACAAATACACCACACACAATTAATATGGGGGAATAAGGCATATCTCACATAATCAAAAGTGAGATGAGAGAACCCTTAGCTTATGTCAGAAAGTGTATTTCCCATAGATTTAATGTAATGGATAATAAAATTATATGATTGAATAATTTAATTTAAAACATATTAAATATATATTTGTTTTAGTATAATTTTATTATGTTCATTTATGGACATTCTGATGGGTTATGTGATTCAATTTTGTCCTTCATGGGTGTTTTTTTAAAATCATTTTCATTATTGGTAAACTTGTACACATGTAAAAAAGATCATGTGAAATGTGAATAGTTTTCTATAATTGAAAAAATATTATCTTAATAAAATTACATGATATTTAATGATCTTATATGCCATTTTATTTAGATATGAGGATGATTCATTAGAGAAAATTTAATTATAATCATTTTTATTATTTTCGGATTTTTCGATCATCCTGCACTAGTTTTGTATTATTAATTAATATAATATATATATTCATGTTATAAACACTAAATATGTTTTTATATAAATATTATAATATTTTTGGACAATAACAATAGTTTTATGACAATCATTAAATGATTTAATAATAAAATAAAGAGTCATTGTCCATGGAGGTGGTGAATCGACACCTCACGTACGACATTTTCATTTTTTGAAAAAAAGGGAGAGAGAAAATAATTGATATTGGATATCACATTATCTAAATAAAATGATTTTAAATATAAGATTCTAGATTTATCTTTCATTATCATACAGTGGGGGTAGGGTAGTGAAAATGAATATAAAAAATTAAAGAATATTAAATGAACGACATGAGATTTACCTATTAAATTCTTATCCTTGAGAACCACATTACGGTCCAATTAAATGTTATTTTTGGTAGATAAAAAAAAAATAACGGGTCTCAGAAATTAGTGAGAGAAAATTGATTGATTATAATCATGATTCATGTCTTGTTATGTGTGTGGAAAGGGGTTTTGAGGGGTTGTATTTTTATTGGAGGAGAAGGGTATTTAAAAAAAAAAAATTTCGTTATTAATATTTTCGATCATGTCTTTGAATAGATTTGATTATTTTGAATAAATATAGTTATGAGTTGATTTTATTTCTAAATAATGTTTTCTTAACTCACACATGCTATTTTATATAATTTTATTGGCTTAAAATGTTAAATACTATAAATTATTTTATTATATTATTCATAAATAATTCAACTAATTTTGAAAATTCCAAAAAATTAAACCTAAAAAATAATAAACATGTATAATCTAAAATTGATATCTATATTGTGAAAATAATTTTAAAAATTTAATATTTTTAATGAAAATCCTCATTTACTCGAAAAAACTTATTTTAATAATATAATTGTTTTATAACCATTTGAAAAAGTAAATAAAGTCTCATAAAATAATCATATAATTATAATAAAATATATATATTAATTTATGAAACTATTTTATGAAAATAATATATCTTTTTAAACATTATGTTAATTAGAAATTCTAAATAAAATATTTTGTTTCACAAAAAAACTAACACTGAATTTAATGCTTTGAAAAAATTTATTTACTTAATCAATTATATAAATATATTGTTTTATCACTCATAATATAATGAAATATTATTTATACATTCATAGGTGAGGTTACTATTTAAATCATAAAAAAAATGTAAGTATAATTAATATGAGATTTTGATAAAAATATGGAATTTTCACTATTCACTAGAAAATAAATATTTTCAGATAAATACAAATATCTCACCCTATAAAAATTTTAAAATTATTCATTTAAATGTGAAATTTATTTTATTCAATATAATTGATAATAAAATTTAATATATAGTTTTAAATCATGTAAGATAATAAAAGGGTGTTAAAGTACCTTTAGAAAAATATATCCCTTTTATTACATAAAATTGGATTCAGTATTATTTTATGGCTATAAAATCATTTGGAAAAATGTAAAAAAATATGATAAAATATATAAAATATAATTTTCATTATTTTATTAATTATACTCATTCCCTCCCATTTAAATTTATAGGATACAATAGTTGATTAAAAATAATGATATTTAATTATATATCATTGTTCGTTTATGTTTGGTGTTGTGTAAAACCTATGATGTTATAAAAATATAATTTAAACAAATAAATTCCATAAAATCTCAATGTTCTATAGTTTATAAATAACCCAGTGAATATTTAATATCAATTTCATTCATTATGATGAGACAACCAAGTCCCTTCTTTGATGCATCACTATAAATAACAAATATAACATTTCCAAATGGTAGATTCAAGATTGTAGAATTCCAAAATATCCAATTAAATTCATGATATAAATATTCACATGATTTTTTCCAAGTAAACACAACAAAATTAGTAGTAATATTGGAATATGAGTAGGTTAATTATATTGTTTTTGAAAAATCACTTATATTAATCTACCAAACGAATGAAACTATGTACCTCAGTTATGTTTATTGGTGTGGTCCATTCTGGGACTGCCTTTTTCTTAATATGATCAACTGGGATTCCATCATTAGAGAAAATATATCCATGAATGAAAATTTCTTAGAGATCAAATTTACACTTTCATAATTTTTTGTTAAATTATTTAATCTGGGAGTTTGAAAAAAGGTGAGAAAGTAGTTCTTTTTGTCCACATAAATATTGGTTTTTAGAAAGATATCAACAATAAATACCAAAACAAAATTATCAAAAAATCCCTAAATACTCAAATCATTATATCCATATAAATAGGGGGTTAATTATTCAATCCAAATAGAATTCCACTAAATTCATAAGGTATATACAATTTTTTAAATGTTTTCATTGAAATGTTATCCTTATTTACACTCAATTGATGATATCCCGAATAAATACAAATCAATTAAACTTATTGATATCCATATAGTTGGTCAAATATGTCATCAATTTGTGGTAGAGGATGCCTGTTCTTTATCATAACAGAATTTATATTCATATAATCAATGCAAAAGCTCATAGATTTATCTTTCTTCATAATTAAATGAACACGAGATCCCCATGGTGAAACACTAGGGATATAAATCCACTTCAACAAAAATACACTTGTTATTTTATAAACCATATTAACTCCACATTGGACATTCTAATTGGATTATTTTATTTTGGAATTTCTCCAAGGAATAAATAAAAAGAAAACTAAACTTCATTCTTAGGTGGATATCTATGAAATTCCTTAAGATATACATGAACATATTCTTATAAAATAGGCGCATCATCAATTTTATGATTACGTTTTCTTCAGTATGTTTGTTCTTCTATTTTAATAGAAAAATATCAGTTAGATGTTCTATAGGAGGTGAATCTATATATAATATTGATGATGAATCATCCAATCTAAATATAATAAATTTCATATCTTCATCACAACTTATAATTTCATTCTCATTACAATAAATTTTTTCATTAAATTTTGCATGCCAGCCCATACCAGGGATTTTATCCAAATCAACCATAGGTGTGTTATTAAAATTAGAATATATAAAATTTTTATGGCTTATAATATTAAATTTATGACACATGTATTTTTTCCATTAGATTTCCATTATGAGTTATGACTGACAACACCCTTCTTATCGTAAATGGGAAATGCCTATGTTTTTGGAAACATAAGAATATATAAAAAAATGATGATTTATACTAAAAAAATTAATTATATAAATTTAATTATACGATTAATTTACTTTTCACCACCTTATTAAAAACATGGAACTTAGTTACTTTTCTTGCATACTCTTGATAGTTTTCGATCAGCAACTATTTTCGTTCATTTTCTAGACTCATCGAATTGTCATTTCAATAGTGTCCCATCTCTTTAAAATTATAAAATTGTAATTTATTATATTGTATCATTCACTTTATGTAATGTTCATGATATAATTTCTCTTCGCACTTAATGAAAAGTTCTTTTCCATTGAATGAAGTACTAGGGTGTTCCCTTCCACAAGTATCACCTATTGAAAAATTGCATATTTTCATTCCGTTATCTAGTATTTTCTGTTCCTCCATCATATATTGTGTCATTCCCCTAAATTAATAATAATTAGATAATTCATTATATTTATTTATATAAAATGAGTCTATGTCTTCTAAAGTTGAGAATTTTTGGAGACTACTTCTATTTGGAGGATTTAATTTAAGGAGATCAATCTTACTCTTTGTGTTACATACATAGTCTGAAAAATTATTTAAAAATATTGTAAATGAGGATTCAAACGTATAAAAATTTTCATCCCCATTTTGTATCATAAATAAATAATTGTCTCTTTATATCATCTCAATGTTCCCGTGGAAAATATTTTTCCATGAAATGGATTTGTGATCCCATTGAATTATAGAGTTTTTGTTGCATTAAGAAGTCTAACATTGTCACATCGAGTTGTAGATCATGATGATTTGTGTGAGTAATGCTATTTATCGTAACCTTGGTAAGCTATTACAGTATATTTAGAAGGAATTTGGATATATTTTTTCTACATATATAACATCATTATCCTTTCTAGGTGGATGATGTAGGATCAAAATAATGATGTTGATGCTCACTATAAATGAGAGGGGTGAATTTTATTCTTTAGAAAATTTCATTGGAACCCTAAAAGGAAATATTCTACCTTAAATAAACTAGAATCTTTAATATATTTAGAGTAACATAATTACAAAATAAGAAAAAGTAATACTTTATAACTTTAACAATGTCCAGATTACAACGAAAATATCAAACAACTTAAATTAGTAATCATGTAACAATAAGATTCTTTTAAGATAAAGATAAGGTTATCCAAAATCCATGGATAAAGGTTCCTTGATTTATAATTTCCAGAAAGAATGTCTTACCAAAACCCAGGTAAGCACCCAATCCAATAATCAGTATCTGTCTTGGGATCCATGCAAGCCCTCGATATAGAAGGAAATTGGAACCTCTATCTTCGAGACCCTAAAGCCCAAGATTAGCACAATCAGAGTCTGAAAAAAGAAAGTCTAAACAAGTTTTTCATGATTGAACAAGTTGTTTATGACATCTGCATGAAGGAGTAAGAGTTGTAAGATCCTCTGTCTCTATTAATCAATTCATAACATTTTCACATGCATCACGTTAATCAACTCCCTACATTGATTTTCTTTTCTCATTAAAATGGACATGTATTTATAAGCCAAACATCCCAACGGTTGGCTCCACTCCAGTGGTCATATTTTCTATAAATTTCAGATGGACCTCAACACGTCTCAAACATACAACAGTTTGTTTATAATAGATTTTACGACATCGTTTAAATTAAAAGAAATGATTTTTTGTTATAGATAATCATTATGTATAAGAAATCTTAGATTCTTATAAAACGAGAATTATACATTAAATAAATCTAACATTATCAAGAAAATAGATTCTTAAGAAAAAATTAATCGGATTGAGAAAACGGTTTCACATTTTTACAAGAATCAAAATAATGAAAAGGATTGAATTTTTTACTGGATTCAGAATCCTAAAACTGAATGACATTTGTACTAGACTCAAGATCATAAAACTGAAGGTCATTTATACCTGATATGGAATCATAAACCAAAAAGCGATTTGTACCATATTCAGAATTGTAATGTTGAATGACATTTGTACAGGATTTTGAATCATAAATCTGATTGAAAATTGTACCGTATTCGGAATCATAAAATAGAATGACATTTTCACAAGATTTAGAATCATAAAATAGAATGTGTTTTTAACTAGAATCAGTTTTATGAAATCGTAATGACTTTTTCACCAGAATCTGTATCATGAAATCGTAATGACTTTTTGCACCAGAATCAGTATCATGAAATCATAATAACTTATGCACCAGAATCAGTTTGATAAATATATTAGTTTAACAGAATGACATAATGATAGATCTATAAGTATAACAGAATGACAAGTTCAGATCATAAGAAAAAAATAGTACTTAACAAGAAATTCAAAACATAATAAAAAGTGCTTGTGGTTTTTAAAACATAATACCATAACCAATAGATAATTCATAAGATAACCTTATTGACGCAATAATCTCCCTCTTTTTGGAAATAACTCACAACTTTTCTAAAGAATAATATATTGACTAAGATAAACATGTATGATAAACTTATCTCTCCTTTGAATGATATTTCGGGTGAATATGATTAACTCCCCCTAAGGTTATGTTTCCCAACGATCATATTCTTGATCATTAGTATCTGGATTTCTTTATAAGAAAAAATATCCACCTTAGATAAACATATCTTCATAAAGGAAAACCCCCCTTAGTTTGAAATTATCCTTTCATACCATACTCTCCCATAATAGAATCTCCACCTTTGAGATCATCATTAAATTCTTCCGTTAAATAAATTCCCCCCCTTTGTGATTTTCAAAAATAGGGAATGGAATGGAGAAGTATAAGATATACCTGTATGGTTAAGAAAGTATATATTTGAAAAAAAGAAAGATATGAATGAAGATTCTTAAGAATGTTTTGGAAATAAGCTTTAGATTATAACAAAACATCAGAATGTAAAAAAAATCATCCATCCTTTTGCTCAAACAACATTTTCATTATCAAGGATTTGACTTTCTTTATATCATTATGATCTTCACGAAGCTTCTTCAGCAAGGTCTCATGATCATGGTTATTCTTTTCTATGGAAAATATTCGTTCCTCTTGAGATTTGATTATATCATCTAGAATCTTAATGAACTATTCTTGAGCATCTGCCTTTTTCCCTAATTCAGTTATGACTTCCTTATAAGTGCTTACAAATCGGGAAATAGAATTGAGTTGACTAGATTTATTAGAGATTGATGATTTGACCATGTTGATCTTGGCTTCAAAAATATTTAATGCTCCATTTATTGAATCCATGAAGTCACTAAACTATCTAAGCACTTCATTAATGGTTTTGGTGTGGTTAAAGAATTTCATAAAAGTAACTTTCTGATTTTGGTAATCAATTAAAAGATTACTGATGTCTACTTCTATTTTTACCAACATGTCCATAAGCATATTGGTCAATTCCATAGTTTGATTTAGGGTTTCATGCATCATTTTACTCTAGGAATTTATATTTGCAAGAACCCGAATGGTGGTTACCAACTATCTGAAATATATATTGACAAAGTCATGTTCAACAAATGATGAGGTTTCAGAACCTATAATATCTTTTCCTTTCTCAAATCATCTTGGAGTTATGGAATATGGTTTCTATATTCTCTTAGAAGACTTCAGAGGGGTTTCATTGTCAGATTATGCAACCAAAAAATTCATTCCATTTTCATGATTTCGAACTGGGGATTGTTCATCAGATACTTGGATAATATTAAAATCACAATTTTCATCTTCTTCTCCTTAAAACACAAGATTTTTAGATCCTTATTGTCTTTCTTCTTCATGAATTTCTTTTTCTTCACCACCTTTTTGGTCAACATATTCGTTCACTTCTTCTCCCAGTTCAACTTCAACATGTTCTTCATAATCAACTTATACTTCTTCCTCAACATCTTCTTCAACTTGTTCTTCAACTTCTTCTTCAACTTGTTCTTAATCTTTTTATTTAGAAACCAAATTAGAAAATGAACTTAGAAGAGTTCCAATGTAATCTTCCAGTACCCTTAAAACATCATCATAATCTTCTTGATTAATCTGATCTTCTATTTTTGAACAGTTTTTGATAAAGATAGAAAATTCTTGGGTGTCTATATTTTTGAGTTACAATTGACTTCTAATGAATGACTTGAGGATCAACTACTTCATGAGATTTCATTTCTACAACTTTTAGTAAGGACGGAAAAATATGAGCTTCCAAGTATTTCTTCTTTAGGTTTTCTCCTTCTTTTCTTTCTCATTATTTTAAGATTGCTTGATTTTTAGGCATCCTCTGCATGATTCAAGCTAAAGGAAGAATCTCTTCCATTTCTGGAAGCTTTCATTTCTCTCCACAGTGCAATTTTTGCATCGGAATATGATTTTGGATTCTTTGAAGGAGGAGGTGATGATACCCTGACCTCATGAACTGATACTGGAAAGCTTGGTTCTCCCTGTTTCCTTTTCGTGGGAACTGATTTTGAAGACTCCAGAACATCAACCTTGTTCTGGAAAACTGTTTCTTCAAAACATTTGGATTCCAATAAGAATAATACCTCCATCCTCCTTATAGTGTCACCACTTAGCAACAAAATATTAAATAGCATTGAAACTAATCAGCATGGCACATTCATTTTTAGAAGGCACATAACAATTATCCTTGATATAGTTGTAGTATATATACGAATCTTAGATCTAATGGTTTTGAATTTTATTGCATGGATGTGGAGAAAGATGTTCTAAACCCAATTGATCATTCTAAAGTATACAAGAAATTATAAAAGAAAGACATCCCATATCATTAGAGAGTCATTATCCCCATATCATGGAATAAGAAATCCTTGCATCCAGAGAGCTCCAATCTTGTGATTTGTTGTAAGATTCATAATCTTCATATTATTATCATACACAAGACCAAGATAATCCAAAGCCATTACTTTTCCAAATGAACCATAATTCTCAGGAGGTTTTTTATGGAATAGGATTTCTTCACCTTCATACAGTATGTTGAGAATATTTGTTACTTTCCTATATGGAACTATATACATTCTATTACATCATTTGATCATAAACAAGTCCTAGCCATCATTTTGAAAGAATGTAACAGATTTATAGAACTCAATAAAAGTTCCGGGAAAATTGGACCCTGAATATTCTCCGTAGCCACACAAACACATTCCCATCCATTAGTTCTAATCGTCTTATAGATAAAGGGTTGATATTAAACAATGAAGTTAGGGTATACTATCATTTCCCAGAATTTTGACCAATCATTTGTTTCCTTTCTAATTGGTATCTGATTTTCAGAGGATTCAAGAGTCATTCAGGATAGAAGGGAAAAAGGAATTGGGACGAAGACTTTGATGGAAACAGAACATCAGCACATAGATCAATAAGGATAGTGTGTCACATATAAAAATGGTACCCCCTATATATTCAAGCCTTTTGACCTTTCAAAATCCATTAGAAAATAAAACTGCTGAAAATAACCTAATTTGATCTGACAGTTGAAGATTATTATAGAAAATATTATTTATGATCATTTGTAGTAAGTTAAAATGGAATTTAATATTTTCAAAAACCAACAACTAAAAAATTTGATAAGAAAATATTGATAATGAAATTATTCATTTTAGAATACTCTGAGGAATTTTTCAATATTATAATAATTCTCTTGAAAGTTTTAGATACCGTGATTTAAATACCAAAATAACTAATAACGAAATTTCCAATAGAAAAATTTACAATATCGGAATTTTTAATAATAAAATATTGATTTTCATAGATATAGATAAAATTTTATGAGGGAATAAATTAAGGGAAGATAAAATTTTGATAAGGAAAAAAATTCTTAAGGAATGAAAAAAAAATATATTGACTCTGACTTAAATAAAGAAAAGGTTCAATGTTTGCAGAAGAATTAAACAAGAATAAGATATGAATGATTACCTCATAGAGATCATACCTAGCTTCTGTTTGATGAATTTAAATCTATCGAAATATAATGGATTTGTCAAAATATCAGAAAGTTGTTTTTTGTTAAAATGGATTGATATAAAATATCTCCTCTATGTGTCTGATCCCTAAGAAAGTGATGTCTATTATATATGTTCTTTTCACGAGAGTGATGTGCAGGGTTTTTTCATAGGGAAATGGAACTTATGTTATCACACATTTTTTGAGTCTTAGTAAAACTCATATTATTGTTTTTGAGTGTGTGTTGCATCCACAACTGTAACACCCCGAGCTTCCACGATACGCCTCTCTTTCAATAATGCAATAGCTTGCATTGTACGCATGTTCGAGTTCTAAAACACCGCGACTAATCAAAGTAGCCGTTATGAATAGTAATAACCACTTTTTAAAATTATAGAAATTTTATATTTCAAAATGGACTTCATTTTTGTATTCCTAATATTGAAATTAGCCTATGTTGAATTTTTTGTAATTTTCCGAGAACTTCCAAATTTTTATGAATAGTGAAAAATACTTAAAACAACTTTTTTAATCAAAATAATTTATAGTGATAAGTTATACTATTTAGTGTTTTTAAGGTATAATTAGAATATATTTTTACCATTTTATCCAATGGTGGTCATTAGAATTAATTTAACATTGAAATTGGACATAAACAATTGCCAATCTTTTGATATAAATTGTTTCTTAAAAACACGCTATTTGTTGTGACAGCGGGAATTAATTATAAAATTAATTAATGCAACTAATATGTTTGGAATTTTGTAAAATAGACATCATTTTTCAATTCGGAATATCAATTATAGCTTAGGGTGAAATTTTGGCCTTATTCTGAAAAACATCAATTTTTGATGAATAGTGAAACCACTAAGTGGTTGTTAAATAACTGATTTTTCGTTTAAATGAAATATTACCACTTCTGTGATTTGATTTTCAAAAATCCGACATACATGGTTGTCATTAAGAAGTAAAATGTGGTTCAATGAGATTATAATAATGTTTTGGTGAATAGTAACTTATTAAGTTCTTAATCGCGATTAGTGGTAATTAGGGTAGTTTAAGGTATAAATAATACTTTAATAATATTAAATGACCTAGACACATGTCCCAACCTCATTGGTTGTGTCATGGCCGACCAAGACAAGCCATGGCCTAACTTGGGGACCCCATGGATCCACTTTTGTTGGGAAATAACATAAATTACTTTTTATTTAATGTTAAAGTGAAAATGACACTAACATAAAGTGTTTTACTAAAACAATTTTTAAGTAGGGTTACACAAGTCCAAATTTTGATTATAAATAGTCATTGGAAAGATAAAAAGATTTCCTATATCATAGTATTTTTTTTATAATTTTTAGACATTAAATAAATTTAATTATTTATGACATAATAATGATGCAGCGATGACATCATTATTTGACGATTTAAATAAAATGGAAAGATAATATAAAATCTATGAACTACACATGGCCAAAACCAATTGGATGAGTGGATTTCGATGCCTTATCACCTTATCCACGAATTCTATCAATGTGGGACCTTTTAAAACCGAAACACATTTTTAAATAATGTAATGTTCCTTTACTTTCCAAAAGTGCCCCTCCTCTCCTCTTATAAAAGGCCCCCACCTCTACCTCATTTCACACACTCTTCAAGCCATTGGCTCGGCCAACCCCTGCCCATTTGCTCTCTCCACATCCCTCTCCTCATCCTAGAGGATTCACTTTGGGCAGAATCCTTTCAAAGGAAGCCTTTAGGCTCAACTCAAAAGGAGTTACACTTTTTAAGGTAATTCATTCTCTCATGTTCTTTTGTTTTATTTTGCTTCTCCAACCCCCTAAACTCTTTTTATTTACTTCTTTTGTAACAACACCAGTATCTTCAATATACTAGGATGTTGTTATAAGATTTATTTGAGCTACACTTCCACACAACTACATCAAATGGTTAAAGAACATAAGGTTTCCGTGGATGGCGAAATTCTGCCTCCCGAAACAATGATTGTTCAACACTCATTTAACACCTTCAAAGGTGGCCATTATGATGTCACTATTTTTATATATGATATATAATATGTTTATGTTTTCCTTAAGCTTCTGTTTTTTTCATTTTGGGCATACCTTTATGGTTTCCATTATGGGTAAAACACGATATCTTCATTTTAGGAAGCGCGGACTACCGCCCCCTGAAAGTGATTTGATTCGTTAATACCATATGTGGGATGTGTGAAGGATAAAGTTAATGATATTATATATGTTATTATACTGGAATTATAATATACTCTCATATCATTATGATTCCATTCCAGAAAATATGAAATAGAAATGGAAGTAGCGTTCATGCGTACGTACGGCTTACCGTCTCCATGAACGGTGCATTTCATTTCTTACCTCTAAATGTGATGTAATATTATAAATGAATGTATGTACTGGATATATATGACATATATGATATCTACATCATGAATACCATTCTGGATATAATGAACCTTTGACCAAATTAACAACATGTAAGTGTAAGAAGCCTATTTTTGACTTAAGAACCAAATACCGACAAAATGAACATTATTAACTTAAATAATTACATAATGTTCATATCATTGTAATAAGTGATATAATAAGGATAATGAAGTTGAAAATGGTTCTTAATAAGGTATATATTAACTCTAGTTTATTATTCAGGAGGTTAAAGAACGGTTGAGTCAAGTCAGACACGAGGTAAGGGAATTTCTTAACCCAACTTCCATTCTTTGGGTTAATCTCCTACTTTCCGATTATGTCATGATAATATTATGTCATATCCTGTATTCGTACATTATTTATGTGTACTTGTAGTGAATACACATAATAGATCTATTTTATTTTAAAAATGCTCTTTGTAAGGGAATTTCTTAACCCAACTTCCATTCTTTGGGTTAATCTCCTACTTTCCGATTATGTCATGATAATATTATGTCATATCCTGTATTCGTACATTATTTATGTGTACTTGTAGTGAATACACATAATAGATCTATTTTATTTTAAAAATGCTCTTTGTAAGGGAATTTCTTAACCCAACTTCCATTCTTCGGGTTAATCTCCTACTTTCAAATTATGTCATGATGTTATTATGTCCTATTTTGTATTTTTACTTTCTTTATGTGTACCTATAGTGAATACACATAATAGATCTATTTTATTTTAAAAATGATCTTTTTAAGGACTTCGTCTCAATCTCCTTTCATTGAGGCATATTTGGTTTTATACACAACCTTCTTTTATACGATGTATAAACCCCTTTGACTTTTACGTTTATTCAAAAGGAATCTTTTTTATACGAAGCGTTTTGCTAAACGACAAAAGGGAATGTTTTTCTTTCCGTACTTATGCGGCGACAACGACTTCTCCGCCGCCGTGACCATTATTTGAGTTTCGGCTTCCTCTACAAGCCATCATTTTCTTTTTTTAATGAAAAATAAATACAAAGTTTTAACATTCTTTTATTTTGGTATTGAAAATGGTTTTGAAAGCGTTTTTATTATATCAATGTGTTGTATTGATATCTTGTGATTGAAATGTGGAAATGTTATGTTTCCTTTATGCATGTTTTATGTGATACGATTATGTTATGGTTTATGATATGTTTAAACCTATTCATATGAGGAATGTATTGGACTTAATATGTGACGGGTGGAGCCCGCTATAGCTCCTCGATGCATCGGTAGGTCTCATGAGACAACTAGACGTGGAATTGGCCGAGGCCCTTTCCCAATTTGATTTATGGTTTTGGCCGAGGCCTTAATCATTTTAGATGTCTTGGCCGAGGCCTTGACAAAATGTTTCAGAATGTCCGGCATTATACATTCCCTCATTATGAAAGTGGTTATTGATATTGCATGTGATTATTCGGCCAGTAGAATATCCATGTGAAGAAGTGAATGGCATTATCTCATTTTACTTTTGCCATATTATGTTGAAGTTCAAGTTTAAAAGGCTTTTGTTTTAGTTATACATTGCCTTAAATGTTAATGTTTATTTATGAAAGCTTCCGCAATATTGTTATCCTTACTGAGCATCTGAGCTCACCCCTTTCAATGTTTTAATGTTTTCCAGGATTTGAAGAAGTATATTATGAATGACCTGCAGGGATAGTCTGAGGGGATATGAAGACAATATGTTGTTGTTGTTTTGGTTTACTTTATGATGTAATGTAACGTTTACAAATGTATCTAGTGTTTCCAAGGCTACTAAACTAATCGGTCTTTCGAGACTTGATCTTTTGTGATCATGCCAATGTTACGAAGTAATGCACCGACTCTGGGTAGCTGGGGTCAGGGCGTTACAGTTGGTATCAGAGGCAGTTTAGTACTAACCTTGGAAGCTAGATTTAGATAAACTCTGATTAGAGCACAAAGCCCAAAGATAGACCTTGAGGATTAGTATAGAAGAACTTCCTAGAATTTTGGTATTATAGAGATGTTATGACTTTTCCGAGCAATACATCCCTGTCTGGATACGAGCAGGTAGAGGCGGATCTGGCACAGATGTACCTAGGGGTAAAACCCGAAAACACCGCTTTGAGCTAGACTCGAACGGGAACTGGTGCACGACAACGGGCCTTGCTGCACTCTTGGTTACGACACTCCCGGGGGATATGCTTAGGATAATTCTCATTTTATTTACAAACCACTATGAAGGGTTATGAGTATATAATTCCTCAAAGAAAACCTTTTTATGATTATGGATTATATCCATAAATAGTTCAATTTATGTTAAGTAAGTATGGAATTATGTATTTCGATTCATAAACTAACCTATTTTATGGCATTGTATAGAAATGGCGCCCAGTAGAAGGAATGTGAACTCCATCAATACGTATGATCCAAAGAGTAAGAAGGATCATATCTTTCATGGTATTAAGCCAACATTTAGAAGGGAAATATTCTCCCATGTGTTATAAACATATGAAGAAATAATATCATGTGTTAGTAAGATAAGTAGAGAATTCTCTGAGTCTTATGGATTTGAAGGGATGAAAGAGAAGAAAAGGATGGAAGAGAGAATGATGGATAAAGGGACGAGGGAAAAGAAGAATTTTCCAATATGTGATAACTGTGGGAAGAAACACCTTGGAATTTGCCTGAAGGGAATGGGAGTTTGTTATAAGTGTGGAGAAAAAGGACACAAAGTGCATGACTGCAAGGGTAAGAAAATGGTTTCAAATGTACAATGCTTCTTCTGCAAGGATTGGGGACACTACGCAAACCAATGTCCAAATCATCAGAGTATGCCCCAAATGATGTTATTGGATAATAATCAAGTTATGATACTACCACAGATGAGGAGTAATGATTAGAGTTCTTATGTTGTTATTAAATAATTTTGTAATTTGAGTGTTGTATCAATGATGTACTGGTTATAATAATTATGGAGTATATAAGGACTGTACTGCAGTACTATTTCATCAAGGACTTGAGATTGTGTGGAACCAAGAAAAGTGACTCCACAGTAGGATAAAATTTTTGGAAAATATATGGTTGAGGGAAAGATAGACCATAATATGGTTCTGATACTGAGATTGTGATTTTGGAATAAGACGTGATTGATTTGGATAAATTATATTGGATATACTTAACTTCCTTGAAACTGATTGATGTTTTGTATACATTTTTGGATATAAGGAGTATATCTAGTATTCTATAAGGAATAAGGGATCATGGTAATTCAGTATGTTTAAAAAGAATACATGATGAAGGTATTCACATGTTGTTACGTGGGAAAAAGGATCTTCATTATGTTTACCTTCCTTATAAAATTTGGACTGTGAGATGGACAGAAGTATTTTGGATAACTATAAAGGTTGGAATGGATTAAGTTGAACTTTGGATAGTATTGTTTAAGGTTAAAACATTTATGAAGATTATTTTTGGAATAGTATAGTACTATATTTTTAGGAAAAGGACAACCTTCAGGGTGGGGAATAACCCGTCGCGTCGAACAAAGCTGTAGGAATCGAACCCACAATCAAAGTGCGACAAGCCTTTATTTCCTACCACTAGCCTACAAGAAGTCCCTGGTTATTACAAAATAGTTTTACTAATCTAAATGGTATGTGTTAACATTTTGAACCTTATACAATTAGGATAAGTATGATATTTTTGAGTTCTATTATCTTTTTGAGTGAAAGATGAGTTGAAGGTTGAAACTCTAATTGTCAAGCATAAATATATATATATATATACCTATCTCTTATTCAATGAATAAATTAATTCTTAAACTTTAGTAAAGGGATATTAAAACAAAAAAAATGTGTTATCCTAATAACTTATGTTTTGTTGAACTGATGATATTTTAAATCAACATAGATTGAAGGCTTTGAGGCCCTCAATTTGACAGTTGATTGTGATTGATGACCTCAATCAATCCCTACAAATATTTACGTTTTTCCTCAAATTATATGTCTCTAATTGCCACCAATGTTCTCCTTATCGAGATCATGATTTGGTGGTGACTTTCTTATTTCCATTTCCCTCTTATTAAGGCTAAATTTTATTTGCCTTATTTCCGATATGGGTTTTCCTCAAAGGTATTTTCTCTTTTCAACCTTTTATTTTCAAAGAAGAATTTCAAATTGCGAGGACGCAATTTATTGAAGGAGGGGAGAATGTAACACCCCGAGCTTCCACGATACGCCTCTCTTTCAATAATGCAATAGCTTGCATTGTACGCATGTTCGAGTTCTAAAACACCGCGACTAATCAAAGTAGCCGTTATGAATAGTAATAACCACTTTTTAAAATTATAGAAATTTTATATTTCAAAATGGACTTCATTTTTGTATTCCTAATATTGAAATTAGCCTATGTTGAATTTTTTGTAATTTTCCGAGAACTTCCAAATTTTTATGAATAGTGAAAAATACTTAAAACAACTTTTTTAATCAAAATAATTTATAGTGATAAGTTATACTATTTAGTGTTTTTAAGGTATAATTAGAATATATTTTTACCATTTTATCCAATGGTGGTCATTAGAATTAATTTAACATTGAAATTGGACATAAACAATTGCCAATCTTTTGATATAAATTGTTTCTTAAAAACACGCTATTTGTTGTGACAGCGGGAATTAATTATAAAATTAATTAATGCAACTAATATGTTTGGAATTTTGTAAAATAGACATCATTTTTCAATTCGGAATATCAATTATAGCTTAGGGTGAAATTTTGGCCTTATTCTGAAAAACTTCAATTTTTGATGAATAGTGAAACCACTAAGTGGTTGTTAAATAACTGATTTTTCGTTTAAATGAAATATTACCACTTCTGTGATTTGATTTTCAAAAATCCGACATACATGGTTGTCATTAAGAAGTAAAATGTGGTTCAATGAGATTATAATAATTTTTTGGTGAATAGTTACTTATTAAGTTCTTAATCGCGATTAGTGGTAATTAGGGTAGTTTAAGGTATAAATAATACTTTAATAATATTAAATGACCTAGACACATGTCCCAACCTCATTGGTTGTGTCATGGCCGACCAAGACAAGCCATGGCCTAACTTGGGGACCCCATGGATCCACTTTTGTTGGGAAATAACATAAATTACTTTTTATTTAATGTTAAAGTGAAAATGACACTAACATAAAGTGTTTTACTAAAACAATTTTTAAGTAGGGTTACACAAGTCCAAATTTTGATTATAAATAGTCATTGGAAAGATAAACAGATTTCCTATATCATAGTATTTTTTTTATAATTTTTAGACATTAAATAAATTTAATTATTTATGACATAATAATGATGCAGCGATGACATCATTATTTGACGATTTAAATAAAATGGAAAGATAATATAAAATCTATGAACTACACATGGTCAAAACCAATTGGATGAGTGGATTTCGATGCCTTATCACCTTATCCACGAATTCTATCAATGTGGGACCTTTTAAAACCGAAACACATTTTTAAATAATGTAATGTTCCTTTACTTTCCAAAAGTGCCCCTCCTCTCCTCTTATAAAAGGCCCCCACCTCTACCTCATTTCACACACTCTTCAAGCCATTGGCTCGGCCAACCCCTGCCCATTTGCTCTCTCCACATCCCTCTCCTCATCCTAGAGGATTCCCTTTGGGCAGAATCCTTTCAAAGGAAGCCTTTAGGCTCAACTCAAAAGGAGTTACACTTTTTAAGGTAATTCATTCTCTCATGTTCTTTTGTTTTATTTTGCTTCTCCAACCCCCTAAACTCTTTTTATTTACTTCTTTTGTAACAACACCAGTATCTTCAATATACTAGGATGTTGTTATAAGATTTATTTGAGCTACACTTCCACACAACTATATCAAATGGTTAAAGAACATAAGGTTTCCGTGGATGGCGAAATTCTGCCTCCCGAAACGATGATTGTTCAACACTCATTTAACACCTTCAAAGGTGGCCATTATGATGTCACTATTTTTATATATGATATATAATATGTTTATGTTTTCCTTAAGCTTCTGTTTTTTTCATTTTGGGCATACCTTTATGGTTTCCATTATGGGTAAAACACGATATCTTCATTTTAGGAAGCGCGGACTACCGCCCCCTGAAAGTGATTTGATTCGTTAATACCATATGTGGGATGTGTGAAGGATAAAGTTAATGATATTATATATGTTATTATACTGGAATTATAATATACTCTCATATCATTATGATTCCATTCCAGAAAATATGAAATAGAAATGGAAGTAGCGTTCATGCGTACGTACGGCTTACCGTCTCCATGAACGGTGCATTTCATTTCTTACCTCTAAATGTGATGTAATATTATAAATGAATGTATGTACTGGATATATATGACATATATGATATCTACATCATGAATACCATTCTGGATATAATGAACCTTTGACCAAATTAACAACATGTAAGTGTAAGAAGCCTATTTTTGACTTAAGAACCAAATACCGACAAAATGAACATTATTAACTTAAATAATTACATAATGTTCATATCATTGTAATAAGTGATATAATAAGGATAATGAAGTTGAAAATGGTTCTTAATAAGGTATATATTAACTCTAGTTTATTATTCAGGAGGTTAAAGAACGGTTGAGTCAAGTCAGACACGAGGTAAGGGAATTTCTTAACCCAACTTCCATTCTTTGGGTTAATCTCCTACTTTCCGATTATGTCATGATAATATTATGTCATATCCTGTATTCGTACATTATTTATGTTTACTTGTAGTGAATACACATAATAGATCTATTTTATTTTAAAAATGCTCTTTGTAAGGGAATTTCTTAAGCCAACTTCCATTCTTTGGGTTAATCTCCTACTTTCCGATTATGTCATGATAATATTATGTCATATCCTGTATTCGTACATTATTTATGTGTACTTGTAGTGAATACACATAATAGATCTATTTTATTTTAAAAATGCTCTTTGTAAGGGAATTTCTTAACCCAACTTCCATTCTTTGGGTTAATCTCCTACTTTCAAATTATGTCATGATGTTATTATGTCCTATTTTGTATTTTTACTTTCTTTATGTGTACCTATAGTGAATACACATAATAGATCTATTTTATTTTAAAAATGATCTTTTTAAGGACTTCGTCTCAATCTCCTTTCATTGAGGCATATTTGGTTTTATACACAACCTTCTTTTATACGATGTATAAACCCCTTTGACTTTTACGTTTATTCAAAAGGAATCTTTTTTATACGAAGCGTTTTGCTAAACGACAAAAGGGAATGTTTTTCTTTCCGTACTTATGCGGCGACAACGACTTCTCCGCCGCCGTGACCATTATTTGAGTTTCGGCTTCCTCTACAAGCCATCATTTTCTTTTTTTAATGAAAAATAAATACAAAGTTTTAACATTCTTTTATTTTGGTATTGAAAATGGTTTTGAAAGCGTTTTTATTATATCAATGTGTTGTATTGATATCTTGTGATTGAAATGTGGAAATGTTATGTTTCCTTTATGCATGTTTTATGTGATACGATTATGTTATGGTTTATGATATGTTTAAACCTATTCATATGAGGAATGTATTGGACTTAATATGTGACGGGTGGAGCCCGCTATAGCTCCTCGATGCATCGGTAGGTCTCATGAGACAACTAGACGTGGAATTGGCCGAGGCCCTTTCCCAATTTGATTTATGGTTTTGGCCGAGGCCTTAATCATTTTAGATGTCTTGGCCGAGGCCTTGACAAAATGTTTCAGAATGTCCGGCATTATACATTCCCTCATTATGAAAGTGGTTATTGATATTGCATGTGATTATTCGGCCACTAGAATATCCATGTGAAGAAGTGAATGGCATTATCTCATTTTACTTTTGCCATATTATGTTGAAGTTCAAGTTTAAAAGGCTTTTGTTTTAGTTATACATTGCCTTAAATGTTAATGTTTATTTATGAAAGCTTCCGCAATATTGTTATCCTTACTGAGCATCTGAGCTCACCCCTTTCAATGTTTTAATGTTTTCCAGGATTTGAAGAAGTATATTATGAATGACCTGCAGGGATAGTCTGAGGGGATATGAAGACAATATGTTGTAGTTGTTTTGGTTTACTTTATGATGTAATGTAACGTTTACAAATGTATCTAGTGTTTCCAAGGCTACTAAACTAATCGGTCTTTCGAGACTTGATCTTTTGTGATCATGCCAATGTTACGAAGTAATGCACCGACTCTGGGTAGCTGGGGTCAGGGCGTTACAACAACACTTGAGCACAACAACTTCTAGCTGCTATATATTCATCTTTAGAAGTCTAAGGTGTTACAAAATGTTTTTTCTAGCAATACTATGAAACTACGGAATCTCTTAAGAATTAACATGTTCCAGATGTACTTTTTCTATCCATTTTACAATAGCCAATGTCAGTATAAAAAAAATTAAAGTCAAAATCATTTCTAGATGAATAAAATAGATCCAAATCTAATGTTCCCTTTAAATACAGAAAAATTATTTTTACATCCTTTAAATGGGATTATTTATGATTTTCATGTAATAATTCATATAAAAACACTACGAACATTAAGTTAGGTTGAATAGATATTATGTAAAGTAAACTTCTTATAATTTTTCTATAAGGCATTTGACCCACAAGTTTCTCTACTTAGTTAATATGAACAGTATTAGAGGTTTTGATAAGAGTAATTATACTCTTAGTGTTGTAAAACCCAAAATTCTTATGGAGAACTTTGATATTATTATGTTGATATATGTAGTTTCCCTCTATTTTTTGATAATTTTGAAAACCAAGAAAAAAATTATAACTCACCTATCATACTCATCCCAATCTTATATTTCATAAAATTCACAAAGGAATCAGTTATGGATTGGTGAGCTGACCTGAAGTTGATGTCATCAACATAAATTTGGACATTAAAAACATATTTATTATTTTTCTTAAGAAAAAAAAAGGTTGGATCTGTAGTTCCTTTAACATAGTAATTTTGAATCAAAAATACTAAAAGTCTATCTGACCATGCTCTAGGAGCTCGTTTAAGTCCATATAAAGCATTGGTATGTTTATAAGAATGATTAGGATATTTTTTATCTTAAATAATAGGTGGTTTATCTATATAGAATTCATCATATACATAACCATTATGAAAATCACACTTTACAACCATTTGATAATGTTATAAGATAAATAATGTGGCCAAGGATAGAAGAATACGAACAGATTCTAGTCTAGCTATAGGAGCATAGGTTTATTCATAGTGAACGCCTTCTTGTTTGTTAGTTCCTCTAGAAAAAAAATCATGAATTATTTCTAAAAATAACTCCATTTTCATCGCAATTGATTCTAAAACCCCATTTTACTCTAATAACATAATATTCCTTAGGTTTTTCATCCATTGTCCAAACATGATTCCTTACGAATTCATTGAGTTCATCTTGCATAGCCTTAATCCAATCAACATCATCCCATGATTCATTAGGAGTATTTGGTTCAAATTGGGAGTGAAATGAATCATGTTAAACTTCATTCCTTTAAGAACATCTAGTTATTACTGGTTTATTAACATTTCAATTGATATTATCACATGGATGATTCCAAAGTAACAACAAAATTGGATTTTGGAAAACTTTGTTATCAACATACTGTAGAAAATCATTAGGTCTAAGTGTTTCACAAATATTTTCATGAACATTATCCTTCCCTATAAGATCATTTATCAAAGGCTGGTGATGAGTTTTAGAAAATATATCAGGAATAGATTCAGGTTGTTTGAATACAAAAGGATCATTTTCATTAATATTAACATGTAATGTTTCGTCCACAGTGCAAGTGTTTTTATTAAAAATACTCTACGCCTTTGAGTTGGTAGATTATCCTATGAAAATTCCTTCACGAGGTTTGGTTGAAAATTCATGAATGTTATCCTTGGTATTAAAAATAAATACTTTTCAACCAAAATCATTAAATTCAGATACTTTTGGATTTCATCCAATCCACAACTCATTATGTGTTTTTTTAAGAAAAGGTCTTATTAAAAATCTATTTATAGTATAACAAGTTCAACAAGTATCTTCAGCCCAAAAAATTTTAGCTATAGAATATTCAATCAACATGGTTATTGTCATCTCTTGAAGAATATGATTTCTTCATTCAAAAAAACCATTCTGTTGAGAAGTTCTTAGAGCTAAAAAGTTGTGAGTAAACATTTTTAACTAATAAATGTTTCAAAAAAAATATTTTTCAAAATATCCACTATTTTCACAATGAATAGTTATCAACGATATATTTTCACATCTTTAACTTAAGGTATAATGGTTTTAAAATAATAATAATCATTATATTTCATTGCAAGAAAATAAACCATCGTAAATCTAGTGAAGAAATCAACTAGAACTAACACATAATATTTTCCTCCAATACATCCAGTTCGTGTTCGAGCAAATAAGTCCATGTGCACTAATAATAAAGCATTGGTAGTTTTAACTTCACATATAGACATAGAGCGAGATTTATGGTGCTTTCTATATTGACAAGGGTTGCATAATTTTCAAGAAGAAAATATATGTTCCAGTATATCCTGAAAATGTTCTTTCATATAATGTTTAATAAGAATCCATTAGTTACAGTGTCTTAGTCCTCTATTCGAAATCCATGATTATCTTCCAATGCACTATGGAATGGTAGATCTTGACTTCTATGGTCTTCAATGTTTATGGTGTAAACATTCTCTTGCCGAAAGGAAGAATGAATAATCTTATCCTTGGATGTTTGAAGTAAAAAAAATATCATTTCGAAAATTCACAATTAATCCTTCCTCACATAATTGGATTATTCTAATGAGGTTTTTCTTAAAGAATTTTATAAAAACAACATTTGAAATAATATATTTACCAATAATAATAATGTTACCAATACCCAAAATTTATCCTTCTGATTTTTCTCCAAAGGATACTTTTCCACCTTTCATATTTTTGAAATAGTCTTTGTTACCAGTCATGTTCCGGAAACATCAACTATCCATGTAAAATATGTTGTTGGTATTTCCTTCATTGTCTTGAAAAAGAAATAGTTAGATATTTAGAATCCAAAATTTCTTTGATCTAGAATTATTAGATAATAAAAACTTGGGTAACCTTATTTGTTTATAATAGTAAGCTTTATGAAACCCAAGGGATTGAACATTATTTAAAGAAAAATTGTTATTCCAATGTCCACCACACTGACATTTAGTACAAAAAAGGAGATATAGAAGGGACAAAATAATTGTTTCTAATGATAGGGTTTTCATGAAAAATTCGTATACCATGATTGTTACCAAGAGGTCGGATTTGATAATACATCTTGTCAAAATTTTCCTTATTCGATGTAATGTTTTGAAGGAGTTTATTATTGGAAAATATTTTAGATTTTAATCATATGAATAAATTCATATCATCCATTTGAAAAGATTTAGAGTTATGTTTATCCTATAAAATATCTTTTCCTAAAAATAGATTTTTAAGATCTTTAGAATGATTATCCTTCCCAGAATTAACATCCTCATGTTTCTTAGAATGATTTTAAAAACTCCCATTTTTCTTATCATGAACATTAGTATGAACTGAAATTCCTTTTGATAAAATAAATTCTCTAGAATTATCTTTTTCATGTTTCTTAGAAAATTTCTAATTTCTCTTTTCAAGAAACATAGAAAATCTAGAAGCTTCATCATTGGATGGAAAATAATTATCATTATCTGATGAAAATTATTCTTCATCTAAAGAAAATCCTCTATCCAAAATAATTTCACTTAATGAAATATTGGTTAAGGATTCAGTAGTTCGTACCTTAGCTATAAGACAATGATTTTTAAATGGAGCTCTGACTATTAGACCAATATTATTCTGATCAGAGGATTCATATTCTGAAAAGCAATCAGAAGAATCTCCACCACTGTAACCCTATGTTTCATTAGATTTCCAGAATTTTTTATGCTTTGTTCTATAGAACGTTTCTTGTTCCTTTTAGAATTATTATCTTTCGTGTCTCTTTTCTTAAGCAAGGGATAATCAGGTTTAATATGACCAGATCATCTAAATTCATAGCATGTCACATCCCCATCATTATTAGATTTTCCATCTTTCTTTTGGTATCTATCTTGAATGTTTTTCTTTCCAATAATCTTGATTAACCTTTGAGCAAGATTTGTTAACTCATTTTCTGAAGCTTTACTTTCCCTAGATTCTGATTGAATAACAAACTTCTAAGATATTGGTCATGTAATTATCTCATTATTCTTGACTCTAATATGATTTGAATTATTTGTAAAATCAAAACCTCCATTACCATTCATCTTCTTAATATTATCGACATCTCTCTTCATTCTGGATTCTTGTTGAAGCAGAGTTCGAAATAGTTCATCAAGGTAAATTTCTGTGACTTTCCTATTCTCATCTATATAATTCCCTTGGATTCCCATTCATTAAGCATGATGTCAATAATCATTTGTACAAGAATATCATAATCTATTCATTTCTCACACATAGATTGGATGTTGTTGATGATAGTTATAAATCATTGATTTACCTTACATATGGGTTCTATATAAGGAAAGAAGAAACCATGATACTCATCCCTAAGCATAGCTCTTCTAGTTTTAAGGACATTGGAACTTCCAAAGTGAGTTATTTAAAGATTATTTATAATTATATTAGTATCTTTAAACGATGAAATATGGAAATATATATTTCTAGTCATGGAACAAAGAAAAGTATTACCCACATTAATGTTCACATGGTATTCCACATTTTTTGGATTTGAAAAGGTTATATGATCCTTAAAAGGATTCTTATAATCTATAGTTAACATAATATAGTTGTCTACAAATGGTTTTATCACAAAGGTATTCATTCTATCTCTCCAGTATATATAGTCATTTCCATCAAAGATTTCTTGTCTAGTAGGAATGAGATTATCTAGAGATCCAACATGAATGCCTACCATACTAGAATAATATTTCATTCCAACAAATGTGTTAAAAGTAAATGTTTAGAAAAAAAATATGAACAAGTTATGAAAAATTAAATATTGAGCAAGAAAACATATATATGGATATATGTATTTCAGATACATCCTCTGATACCAATTGTATGATCAGAATAATGATGTAGATACTCAACTTACAAGTGGGAGGGGGAATTGTGTTGTTAAAAAATCAATTAGAACCTTTAAAAATATTTAACCTTAAAGAGTATAGAATCATTAATACTATCAGAGTAACAGAATTAAAAAGTATGAAAAAGTTATACTTTCTAACATTACAAAAGTTAATAATATAGCTAAAATATAAAACAACTTAAAATAGTAAACAAGTGACAGTAATATTCTTTTAACCTAATGAGAAGGGTATCCAACAACCTTGGTTAAAGATTCCTTGATTTATACATTCAAGAAAGTTTGTCTTTCCCAAACCCACATAATCCCTCAATCCGATGATTGATATCTGTCTTACTATCCCTAGAAGCCCTCGATTTTGATGTAAATAGGATCCTCTTTCTTCCATATTTGGAAGCTAATGATCATCATGATCAGGGACCATACGGAGTAAGTCTGAACAAGTTGTTCACAGCTGAACAAGTTGTTCATGAAATCCGCACAATGCACTGAGAGTTCTAAGAGCCTCTCCCTATAGAAATCACATCACAGATTTTTCACATGCATCATGTTTATCCACTCTCTACATTGAAGTAATTTTCTCATACAAATGGACTAGTATTTATAGGCAAAACTTCCCAACGGTCAGCTCCACTTCAATGGTCATATTTTCCATATATTTAGGAGGGACCTAGAAACATGTCAAACTTACAAAGGATATATTGTAACAGATTTTATGACATTGTTTCAAGTAAAATAAATGATGTTCAGTTAAATATAAAAGGTTGTATTAGAAATTTTAGAATCTGATAAAATTGAAATGATACATTAAACCACTCTAACATTATCAAGAAAACAGATTCTTAAGAAAAAATAAATCGGATTGAGAAAACGATATCACATTTGTACCGGAATTTGAATCATGAAACCGAATGAATTTTGAACCAGATTTTGAAACATAAAACTAAATTGAATTCTTATTAGACCTAGAATCATAAAACTAAATAACATTTGTACCTGAGTCAAAATCTTGAAACTGAATTAAATTTGTAAAGGATTTAGAAGCATAAAACTAAATGACTTTTGTACTAGATTCGGAATCATAAAACTGAATGACATTTGTACCATATTCGTAATCCCAAAACAGAATGACATTTGCACCATATTCGGAATCGTCAAACAGAAGAACTATTGCACTTGACTTGGTATCATGATATCGTAATGACTTTTTCACTTAAATCAGTATCATGATATCGAAATGACTTTTTATACCAAGATCGGTATCACAAAATCATAATAACATTTTCACCGGAATCGGTAGGATAAATTTGTAAGTCTAACAGAATGGGAAAACATAATGACATATCTGTAAGTATAATGGAATGACATGTTCGGATAATTAGAAAAAAATAGTACTTAAGAAAAAATTTAGGACATAAGAAAAAGTGTGTGTGACTTTCAAAACATAACACCATATAAAATAGAGAATTTATAAGATAATCCTATTTACTCAATAGAATATCCCTAAATATATTACATGCGTTTATTTTGTTTCCATTTCATCCATTGAAAATTTCTACATAATTTCATACACTATATTAGATTATGAACTATAGTGTATAATTTTGAAATATTATACAACATAACAGTGTTTGGAAATATATGTCTACCAAATTATAAAATAATAATATTGGATACTTTTTAGATATTTTCAATGACTGTTAGAGGGTTCCATTTACCTCATCAATGATTTTATAAATATTGTTTCTAAATATTCTACTAAACTATATAGGATAACAATATTACACAACCTTACTCTAGTATCCCAGAGTTGGTTGTAACATTATTTCATTGGCACTATGTATAAGTGATTAGTTCTGAATGGTCTGAATAGTATAATATTATCGAATATCTAGATACCATCTTTAATCTTACATTATAATTTAAAATATAAAATACAGTACAGTAACTATATTGAGGGAACTATTATTCTCCTAGTTTATCCCCATATATCAATTATAATACAGTTCCTCAAATCCCTGTGAAAAGATATATAAGAAAGGGTGTGATCATAATATATGTAAGGGTATGTATACAATAGAATCCAATAGGAAATAATAAATAAGGAAAACTTAAATTCATAAAACACATTCCATTGTGTAAATAACCTAAACATGAAAAATATCATGGTATGAAGAAATTATGATCCAATAATTCCATAAAAAATAATCACATAATCTTAAATCATATCCATGGATATTATAACAAATAGAAATAATCACATGGAAATTAATAATTTATTTCATAACGATGTAATTGATAATATTGTAAATCTAAAACATATCATTGAGCCTCAATAAAGAAATATGATAATACCATCACTGTCTTATACCATGACAAGTCAAAATAAATGGGAAATGCCTATGAAAACCCAATATGGGTTGAATCACTATACATATTAATGTATCATGGGGTTATAGTTATCACTAAAATTTTCATACTAATCCCTATGTATTCAACACATGAATAAATAATATAACTGAATCAGAATTCCTGAAAAAACATTCAGTATCTATCTGTATTAGAAGAACTGGTCATTAAAAAAATTAATACTGACCCATTGAATCCAATCATAAGGAATTAAAATTATTTTTTTGAATGGTATTATTAAATTATATTTCAATATAAGAATGAATAAATTATATTGACATAGATAAATATAAATTAAAGATATAACTTTAATATATTTTGAGGCAAATACACTTTCCTCTTTTATAATAATTTTTAAAATAGAAATTATATTCTCATAACAATGAAATAATTTTCGTTGAAAATAAACCAATAAAATAATAAAATAAGCATTATGTATTTAAGTCAACATGACTGTTGGAAATTCTATTCCTGTAATATAGGTTAAAGAAATAATTCTTTTTACATTTGCGTAAAAAAATTTATAAAGTACCTTTTTTAGAAAATGATGGAAGGATTCCTTTTATAAATTTTTTTGAAAAATAAAACATTATAGAAATGGAATTAAAAAAATCATTTTGTAATATTAAAGTAATTTTTTTAATAATATTTATAAAACATGGTTATGTATGATCAAAATTATCTAGTGGAATCTTAAATGTATGTAACCATGAATAGTATTGAGATCGGAAAATAGACCCATACCTAGGATTTGGATTTATTAAAATTTGATCAAACCTAACTTTTATTTGTAATAAAAATGTTATTAATTTTTACCTAAAATATATGAATATTGATAATATCTTGTACGATCCTTTTTAAATGATCGTACCACACATTCATTAGTAACACTTTGTCCTTTTCAATGTTCCATGTGATCATTCATTTTTTTCTAAATCTTTTTTTATTCAACGACATAGTTCACTACAAATATAGATTTATATTAATTTTATAAATTTGATATTTAAAAATTATAAACTTTTTTAAAACCATTCTAGATTTTTTAAAATAAAACATGAATGACATTGCTTCATGGAGTCATTATTTTGTACGTACAAATGTGCGATAATAACATTTCTAATTGGTTGGATGTGTAAGAATGTGGATTGTATATTAATTTTATTGGATAAATATTATATCATAATTAATATATATATATTTTCATTAAATATAACATTTGATCTATCCATTTAATATGGTGATGATGGTTTGCACTACTATGTTGAGATGGTAATTTGTACAGAAAAATGTGCGGTGTTAAGTTTTTCATATGGTGGATAAAATGTAGAATATAGTTATATATAATACATAGTTGTATATCTATATTTATATTATTTCTTATTTATTATTTTATAATTCAAATAACACATTAAGTGGATGTATAATAATTAATAAACATTAAACATCTGGTAGTGATGATTACATCTTCTTCGGTGATCTTTCTTTAGATATCTTTCAAGGGAAAATAGGTTTGGTATTTTTAGAATACATGAACCTGAAAAACATAGATATGAAATCATGGAAAATAAATGGGAAATTATGGGTTGATATAGAAATAAAAATGTGATGTGAGGATGTGAGGGATGTGGGAGAGGGGAACTTTTTGAAACTCCCAAAATATTATATTAATATAAATTAATTTTTTATTAAAAATATATAGAAAGTGAGTGATTTATAATAAAATTTATTTATGGATAATAATACCCAGATAAAAAAATTAAGACAATTATAGGTTACATTGTTACCCTTTTCAAATATTTTTAACCACTCTAACATTTTTAACTCTTACCACAATAACATAAATTTTATTCTAAATGGTTCAATATTAATTCTATATAGTTCCAAAAAAAATTAATAAATAAATTTTCTGTTATATATTATACCATATCATAAACAATATTCCATGTATAATATTTATATGAATATTTTATTATAAAATAAAATAATATAATTTTTAAAATATCATTAATTTAATTTTGACACTATGCATGACATTAACATGAACAAAATTTCTAAATAATTATATAAATTTGAAAACGTTCTTATAATACATCATTAATGTTTAAAAATAATATATAAATCATTTTTATGACATTAGTTATCTTAAATTATATTTAATTTATTATTTTAAAAAACATTTAGTCAGTTTTCTCCCTTAATAAAATAACTACAACATCAGTGTTATGAAAGCATTTAATAAATTTTTTTGTGCTCAAATAATTTTAAATAAATTAAAATGACGAAGCTAAATCCTTTATATTTAAAAATTATATTTATATTATATAATATATTATGGAAAAATTTATATTAAAATTTTCATAGTTATTAATATCATATATGTGGCATCTGTGATTTTTTCATTATATAATATAATATAACTGCAATAATCAATACTAATGGAAACCAGATGTGATATAACTAAACAGTTAATGATTATGTGAAAAAAACAACTCATAAAATAAATTTATATATTTTATTAGGGTCATTTTATATTCCTTATCATTTTATTTTTAATCCATAATACTAATTTTCACTATCGTGGTAAAGAAAATTTTAATGTTTACAATTCATATTTTCCAAAAATTTAAAAGAAAATATTTAAGTAATTAGTACCCGCTAATTCAAAATACAAAATCAATGTTATAAAATTCAATTCTTATAATTAATATAAATTAATTTTATAACAAGTCCATAAAACATGATAAAAACCACATATTATAATATTCAATTATTAAGAATAAATTAGGATTTATTGTTATATTGTGTATAGTGAAAATATTAAATGAATACCAAAAAATAACTGAATGTATAATTTATTTATATATATATATTTCACTAAAATAATTCACTAGTAGTTACTACTTGAATTTATTATGATATAACTATATTTCATGCATAAAAAAAATGCATTTTTCATATAAATATATTTTTTAAAAATGTTGGGTCCAAATCCTGAATTTATTATTAAATAAAATACATGTTTTAGAGGGTAGAGGGAGACCCAATAGATAGGCCGAAGGCCCAAGGCTAAGTGGCCTGAATACAAGGCTTGAAAGCCCATTTTTTGGCCCAAATGACCCTCTGTGAACAGTACTGCTATAGTACCTCGTGCAGCTACAATTATTACTACAGTACCGCCGCCACTACAGTATCCTACAAGAGTTCCTCCACCGCTACAATACTGCCACTACTACAGCTCCACTGATGCTATAGTGTCTGCTACATTGCCCCGCTACAGTATCCTGCTACAGTAACCCAGAAAATCACCCCTACCCAGATTTTAACCCGAGTCTTTTGGATGCCAAGAAGGAGCCTGTACCACATGGGTACAGGCTTGTTGGCACTTTTATTATTATTATTATTATCTATATTTTTAATTCTAAAAAATTCAAAACCAAAATTTCGTATTCTATAAATGTATAATACATAATTTTTTTAAAAAAAAATATAATCTTATTTATTCCATTAAAATTAAGGTCCTGATAATCACAATCACATAATAATAGATCATGGTCTGTTAGAACTCATAGTTGCATGTATTTCAATCTATTTGAAGTTAATAATTATATTTATAATGAGACATACCATAAAATTACAGGGTGTTAAAGTTACCACAAATTTAAAAGGTTAAATTATCTATTTTATTATAATAGGAATTACTAATAATCTCTATTCCATAATAGTATATAACTCTTATTGGGTCAAATGAGTTAAAAATTATATTATAGAATGTTTTGGTGAAGGATTTGTAAAAATGAGCATTTATCATTTAAATGATATATTATTTTATTCCCAGATGGCCAATGTAGTACTATTGTTATTTATAGGATATCATAAATTCAGAAAAGTGACTACTATTAACTTTTTCACTACTCAATATGGTTGATATATTTGATTAGTTGAAGAGAATAAAATGGTTTTGGAATATATAACTATGTTATGTGTATCATCAGCTCAAAAAGTGTATATATGATACTTTTAATATATATGTTCAAATTTATTAGTTTCAATATGAGGATTTATTCACTCCCATTATATAATATAATTCATAAACAATATTTATTGATATAAAGAACCAAATATTTCATCCATTCCCTGAATCATTCATTGTTGTTATATAGATTACATCTTGGTAAATTTCAAACATCATGGTGAAGATGGGAAGCATCATAAAACAATGTCAAAAAAACTATGAGAATATTAGTATTATAAGAAAATACATAAATATTATATCAGGATTGAGGAATTTCTATTTCATGGACATGTATATTCCTCACTACTACTAAACTAGGTTTATCAACCACTATGGTTTTAAAAGCTCTATCTAGAAAAATCATTAAAGAACCACTTAGTAACCACTAAAAAACTTTTGTAAAAGGGGGTCTCTAAAAGTTATTTTTTAGCATTGTTAAAGGTGGTCTTTAATAGTGAAAATAAAAGAACCGCTAGAGGGGGCCCTTTTTAGCACATTTTTACAAGTGCTGATAAATGTGGTATTTTATCAGTGCTAGAAAAAAACATTCATAAAGAGGATGGATTTTCAATACCTTTTTAGAAGCGTCGACAATGACCACACATTCTTTGTTCTTTTTTAAAACGTTTTTATAAGAGTATTTATAATAAAATTATATATAATTAAAAATAATATATTAATATAGAAATATATTTATATTGATATAAATGTAATATATATTTTTAGAAATATGATTTAGATAAGGTAAATAATAATTTTCACTTAATATATAATATATTAAGTTTAAATGTATTATAAAAAATATAAATAAATATTTTTAATTAATAATTTTCTTATAATTATTGAATAATATTCATTTAATATCAAATTGAGGATAAAAATTTAAAAACAATATCAAAAATATGGTGAAAATGTTACTTTAACTTCAAACATCCTTAACATTTTATTCGAGTGTCCATTTGTGATCTAACACATATCAAATCGAATCCTGGGTTGAGCTCAATGAAGTCACGACTTAGGAGGACCCTGGAAATTATTTTTAGTGTCCATAAAAGGCATTGAAGGCCTCATGAGTGGTTTATTTTTTAGGATACCCTAATTTTTTAACATTCATTGGATTTTAAGCCTCATTTATGGGGGAATGTTAGTACTTTTTTTTATGGGTGCTTAATTAATTAGTAGATATTACAGTAATATATATATTATATATTCTAAATTTTGTCATTTTTTATAATATGATTTTATTTATAATAAAATATATAACAATATAAAAATATTTATATATATATTAAAACATAAAAAATTAATTTTATAAATAAATTAATAATCACGTTTAAATGAGAAAAATATTTATTAATATGTAACCATATATTTAAACATATATATGAATAAATTCATTACAAAATTGATTAAATATATATAAACATATTTACATATTATTAAATGTAATAGAATTCATTTTAGAGAAGTGGTAATCTGTAGTTGTATATGCTAGAGGTAAAGAATTTGAAACTTGCTAGAGACATGGGCGCATGTGGGAGGATGAGATTATCTAAATCACTGATAAAGGGGTGGGTTGGGTGGGATGTTTTGATAAATGTGTGTGAGTGGTGAATGGAAAAAAATAATATTCTTTGTAGCGCTATTAAATTCCCCCTTTAACAATGCTAAAAATATATTTTAAAGGACACCTTTAACATCCCATTTATAACCCAGTTAAAGGGGGTATTTAATATACCCTTTTTAGCACTAATATATATTTTGGGGATTTAACCATGCTTCGATTATCAGCACTTTTTTTAGCACTGAGAAAGGCCATTTCTAGCACCTTTAAAGGACAACATTGATGTTGTTCATCTTCATGGATCATAATTGTACCTGAGAAGGTTGAGGTGGTTTTCTCATTGAATGTTTTGAGTAATGTTTTTGAGACTCCTTAGTTTGGGTATTTTTAGATATTATCCATTATTTGTTACTAGTATTCAGGAATTTTAGAACACATAGATTACATTACAATGAAGGTAATTAAGTTTATATATCAAGATCATTGTTATGTAGCATTTGAGTTGGAGAAAATATTGATTAAAATTCCGATATTGATACTACCTCATCTAGGATTTTTTCAAAGTCCATTTTGTAACCTCATGGGTAGTTATGGGATTTTTATTAATGTAATATCACTGAGGGGTTTTTATTTATGTCAATAAATTTTTAGGATTCATTTAAAATATTTAGAAATCACGACCTCGAATTATCCATTAAAGAGGATTACTATTGTGATGGATAAAATTCCATTTTTTTAGTGGAACATGTATGTAATAAAAATTAATCTCACACATATATCATTATGTAGTGAGAACCAGTTGAGAGGCATATTTTTTGTTAAATTATTTTCTATCCTTTTATTTTTGAAAATATATATACACCTTGTAAAGAAAATTTTTGTCTAATTATACAAGTAGAATGACTCTATAGTAATTCCATGGAATTTCAATGTATGTCATACTGAAATAAATAATATAATTATTAATGTGTATCACATATTATATCAATCTAAAATGAATAACCATTATACATTTTGAATATCAAATTTAATCATTAAAAAATAAAAAAAATTAACTCATATAAATTAAATTAATCATTTTACTGAATTAATAAATATTATAATAAGAAATTGAATTTATAAGTATATATCTTACATAAAGACACAATTTTTACATCATGAAATAGAGGAATAATCTCTAGGGTTTTCAATAGAACAATGAAAAATATGTATTCTAGAATTTATGGATTGAGAAAAACTGTATATGGGAGAATTTAGTGCTAAAATATATTTACAAAAGATAAATTCTAATTTAACCACATACTAAAATAGTTACCATAACATAACCAATCCATAGAAATTAAGTGATTATTATAAGGGTTTATGAATGTATAAGTTAGGATGTTATAAATATGTAATAAAATATTTTTATATATAGATATATGATGAATTTGTATATATTTTTCATGTTCATTTTTCCAATTCAACTTATACAAAAAATATATGTATGGGAAAATGGGACTTTTATCAAGGAAATGAGATCATTAATGTTGAATAATAGAAAGATATATTTATTATATCAATAATAATTTTACGCTAGATTAATTATAAAAATATTGGAAAAATATATAATAAACCAATAGTTATTTTCCTTTTAAAATAACTAATATTAATATTTCATTTCATTAAATGTTTTTTTTGGAATTTTATGATTTAAAATTTGGAAAAATTAAATTCATTTAATAATTATTATGTTTTTTATAATTTTCAAAAAATAATATTATAATGTGAATATTGAAATATAAGGACATTACTAATACAATGATTTTTTTTATTTTATTAGTATATAGGTATAAAATTAAAAAAATTATTCCTTTTTTTAAATATATTTATTTTTTATTTAATATTATAAGTTTATTAAAATTTATTATTATTAAAAAACATATGTTTTATATTTTACTACTTAAGTAATATTTTTCACAATTTTTTTTAAATCAATATACATTTAATATATTAAAATTACTTTTTGACACCATTAAAAATATAATTGGAAAAAATATTGAATTATAGGTCCAAATTATCTAATAAGGAAAAACTTATTTTTATCCATAATTATTAGGTTTACTTAGGTGAAAAAAGTCATCATAGTAATATATATAATGGAAAATGTAATAATTCTAGTGTAAAAGGGAATAAAAAAATGTTTACAAATGTTTTGAAAAAACATTTTTGAGGATTTATATACCTTATATATTCTTGAACACAATATTTATAATAATTGTCAGTCACATTCCTTGACAGAGACTTCCCATTATTGAGATGATGTCAGAATTTAAAAATAATGACTTCACTTTTCAATTATAAATGGGGATCTCCTATCCTCAATTCCCCTCAAAACTGAACGCAATATTTTCAACATAAAATCTTCCCAGACCTATAATAAAAAAATTGCATAAACCATAAAATTTTTCTTTTCTTATCTAACAAAAATCTCTACAGGGCTTAATCCCCTTTTCAAAAGAAATAATCCAAGAATTCAGGTATATGTTCATAACCTCAAATTCTCATCTATATTTTTATATTATAGATATTGTTATTAAAATTAAATAACTCCATTTTGAAAATGAAAACAAAAGTAAAAATTTTATACTAATATATTTTTATAATTATGCTATATCAATTTTTAAACATCCTTTTTTCTATTACGAAAATAACGTGAATTGTGTTTGTGTGTAGAATACAACATCCACAAATAAATGCGTTTATTTTTCCATATCTCTATTATGGATGGTTAAAAATGGTTTTAATGGAAAATATTAATATTATTATATGAAAAGTAATTTTATAATATAAATTTTATCACATAATAAGGATATGAATAGTAATCAATTGTTATAAAATCAATCATCATTAAACAATCATACAATGAGAAAAATGATATGTTTATTTTTATTAATGGATCTCTATAAGTTATATTCTCTATATAATTATTTAAATAATTGAAATTTCACACATATACACTCTAAATAAGATCATTATCTTATTGGTATAATGATATTTCATCTAAACCATCTCATAATCATAAATTATTTGTGTTTTGTTCACATTATGATGGGTAAACCACATTCTTCAAAAATCTAATAAATAATTATCATTGGTGGTTATTAAATCATTAATTATAATATTATATAATATAAATATGTATATAATTATTATTATCTAGTTCTATAAGGGCTATATATACTTTTAATTTATTAATTAAGAAAAAACCCTTCATTGGTTTGGTGGCATCAATATGTGATTATTATCGATTCTACTTCAAGGATAATTTATAAATAACTCATGAAATTATAGTTAATGATCATAAATATTGATAAATAATACCTTATAGTAACATCAAGTGTTTTTTAATTAAAATCTTTTGGAGAAAAATACATTTGAACACCACTCTTGTGAAACTATAACAAACCATAAAAAACTAAAAATTCCAGATGTTAGAATATATATAAAAAACTAACTAGTATATAAATACATGGAATGATTATTATTGGGGAGTATATACGGATATATTTTTAATAATAGAATATGGTACTTAATTTAATGACATATTTAATAATTTGGTATGTTTGTTAAAGCTGAAGAACGGACCAGGATCGTGGAAAGGGTTTCCATCTAAAATTCACTTCTTTAAGTCATGATTTCCATTATGAACCTAATTTATTTAATTAATGGAATATTATACATATTTGAGATATTATATCATGTAATATATATTATTCATGTTAATTTGAGATAAATAAAATCTACCTCCTTCAATATGTTTTTATTTAAATGCTTGAAAATATTAAAGTATATTTGATAACTTAATTATCATTCATTGAGTAATATTTGATTTTCTAATCATATTTTATATTGTTTCTGTAAAATCATCAATTTAATTTTATTATATTTTATTTTATCATTGATATTAAGGGATTTAATTTTTATCAACTCAAAAAATCCTCAATTGTTTCTAACGTCACGAAGTACGTTGTGTGTAAAGGGATTTTGAAAAACCAATCTTCTCTTTTTAGTTAGGTAGTTTATTTTGAAATATAACCATAATTTTTTTATATATTAATTGATTTATATTTTCACATGATTTTAATGTTTATATATATTTTTTAAATAAATATTAGTATTAAAATCAACTATCGTGATTGTTATCTTACATTAATATATGATGATATCGGGAATATATCATCATATATTTATTTTCAATTTAGTTTGTAAGAATGTTTTCACTTTTTCCCAATACTCACCTTTTATGTTTTCAAATACAATTATATATCAATTTTTTTACCTTCATAATTTTTATCCACTTTTAAATATTCATTTTTATAAACCATTTTTATATTATTTTTTGTCAAAGGTTTTTCAAAATGTTAAAAAATACTTTCCTTTCAAACTGAAAAATTTTATTTTTCACATTGAAATTCCTGATAGAGAACAATTATTTATCTCTCAAGGATATATTATAAGATATTCCTTTCAAAGGAATAATATGGGAAAATTTGTAGTTTATCTATTTTGAAAATATATTTTTTAAATATAATTTGAAAATATTTATAACACCAATATTTGACAATGTAATTTTTTAACATATCGTTTCTAGATTTAACCTCAACGTTCATTTTATCACAATGAACCAATATTGTATAATCTATAGTCTTACTATACTCCAATTAAATTATTTAATTCTGTACATCTTTGCGTGATCAAATTTGGTACTATAAAATCTAGTTTATATGGTTATTTTTTTATACGTTTTGAAATGTATAGTGAAACCAATTCAAATTCTTGTGTTTTGATGAGGTTATGAGTTGATGGTTTCACATGGAACATATGTGTATGAGTAATAATTAAGTGTTATGTAGGCCACATATATCCTTCCAATAAATTGGATAACTCATTATACATCGTTAGATAATGTTACAATGAGTAATAATGCTCAATGAAAATTGGAAAATAAATTAGGGATTAATAATCAACAATGCGAAATAGAAACGGATTCCAGATCCACTATGAGAAATTAGATTTAATTCTTGGTGAACTCTATTTCGTTTATTATGTATATATTTTTTTTAACAAAAATCATTAACATGTGACTATTTTATGCTCTCTATATTATGATTTATGTCTCATTTTTTCATAGTGTTTACGCGAGGTTATACATTTGATCATACAAGATTAATTTTTCTCATATCATTTGGATGGTAAAATTTTATAATACCATGTTATTTCAATCAGATATATCATTAATTCATTTTTAATTTATATTTTCATGATCTCACACTAGTAAATCAGTTGTAAAATTTATTATTTCCTTAATAAGGATTGAATATCCAATATTCTTTTGTTTTTTTTCCGCCATGAGGATTAGTTTAAAGTGTGAGGAGTATAGAAGAACATTTATTATGATGAAGTAATAAGGTGATGTTTACAAAAAATATAACAGAAGTCAAAAATGTGGATAACCTATAGAGAAGTTGAATCACTTTATTATTTAGATGTTGAGATTATTATATAATATAATATTCTAATTATGGAAATGATGTATGATAATGTAATGATTTTTGGTACTTTTTATCTTACTGAAAATGTATATGAGTCAATGAAGAGTAGAGATTGAAGTATTAAATTGATGAATTTTTATTTATTTATTATAATAATGGATAAAATATGTTTCATAACTATTAAACATCATATTTTATTGCTATATGGGAGGAATCACAGTGTTTCAACCACGTGTTTATTAATATTAGATAATCACATGATAGTGTGGATAACCTTCAATATTATTTGTGGGATTACCATTTTTTTGTATTTTTCAAAGTTTAGTAGTTCAAAATAGAACTAGGGATGATGTTATTTGAGAATAACACCAATATACGTGTTTTATTCATCCCAGTATCTCGATTATGTATTTTACAATCCATATTCAATTTATGTTGAATAATTGAAACAGATAAACCTATTTTTTCACTAGGTTTTTCACTAATTAGTATGTAAGTCCAGAACATAAATCACTTGGTCTAGGAAGTAGATCTCTAAGATTTCATGTATACATCATCATATGTAAGGGGATTCCAAATGGACGTATGGATTTGAATTTTATTACAGGGTTACTATAACCATTGTACATGTTCCTGACATGATAAATAAAAAATGAATAATAACAAAAAAACATCCACAATATAACCAAATAATGACAAATTCTATATCAGATGGAATGTGAGATAAAAAAAGAGACAAAATGTCAATAACAATCTCCCACAACATTTCAGCTAAATATAGAGTATAAGAAATAAATAAATTAGTTATAAATAAACTATTTCTTTAAAGTAGAGTATATCCTAGTAAGGCCTTCGAAAGCAAAGATCAATCTTCCCTACTTTCGGTCAGTAGGCCCTTTCCCTTTCATGGATACTAAATCATGAATTCTATTTGTGCATAGATATATCCATATAATTTTTTAGTGTAATCCTGGTATTTCATTAATATTTTATCCTTAACATATGTTTGCATGATAAATATGTGAATTCTATGGTAATAAATAAGAAGTATCAGACAAAATCAATAAATCAAGTACTATGTGGTCATTTTCTAACTATGATGCTAAAAATCCAGTCAATGCCTAAATTATCTCTATGTCATAAAGAAAATAATATTCAAATTTATAAAAATGTTCTCTAATAATGCCATTTTATATCCCTAAATACTCATAAGTCGAAAATGTATCGGGTCATTCTGTAAGGTTATCATTCCACATATCATTCATGGGTTACAGTATAAGGACATCATACCTTATCACTGTCAGAGGTCAAACCTTAAATATATAATGCTCTATCTCAATCAAAAGTTATGATTTGAGCCTATATTTACCCTACCATATGTCTAATTCTATCAAAATCATCATCTCATTCATACACTCCCTCTAATTTATAACTAATATGACACAATCCACATGTCATTTTACACCAAAAGAAAAACTTCAAAATTCTATATATTCACATCCAATAGGGTATAAAACTTATAGGCCTGATGAATAATTTCTAAAAAGATACACAATAGCCTAACAAAATTTTAGGTCCACTGTGTTCGATACCCTGAGAAGGTGGGGGTTATTTAGGGTGTCACAGATTAAAAGAACTTCCCCTATTGATCTTTTTTCTATGTTAGATAAAACTCCCTTATCTCTCATTCATGTTACAAATTATGAAATAATCATATGGAATGAGTAGGACACTACAATTTAACTTGGTTACCCATCACTAGGATATGTGAAATGATTATACACTGACAATTTTCGGATGCTCCAAATCCACTAAAAGTGCATTCCTATTTACAAATTTTTGACCAGACTCACTATCCGTCCTGGATTACAACCAATCCCAATTTGAAATCTCATTGCACTCTCAACTAATGTTTGGTCAATTCTTATTCAGAATAATCAATCACATTTTAATGTATTTTATATCTCTTAAATTGAATGAATACTTGAATCCTCATCAATATTTATATGCTCTATTGAAGTTCATATTTCATCCTCAAATGAATTCTTCTCAGCTAAAGAATTGATATGATAAACCTCAAATTTTACGTGCAACCGATACTGTAACTTGCGTGTAATTTTCATTCCTTGTGTGAAATACCATCTCTACATTTCTTGAAACATCCACAATTCTACGCAACCGTCCTTTTATGAACATCATTATCTTTTACGTGCAACATCAATTTTTTCACGTTATACCAACTTTTTCGTGCAACTAACATTGCGTATTTTATACGTGCATCAGAGCTAAAATCATCTCTATTTAATGAACTACTTCAATTGAGATGGGAAAATCATATTTGTAGTAAAACATGATACATATGTGAGAAAACCTACCTTGATCATTTAATCCTCTTCAAATGAAAAAAAACTCATCTTTTTCACAACAACGTATTTTGTGAACTGCTCCATTATTTCACACACCTCATGCCTTTTCCAATTTTTGAGCTCCTAATATCGAAATAATCTTTAATGGAAAACTATACTCCTCTATTTCATGCATCACTATACATTTTTCTCACATATTAATTTTCCAAAAACACATTTCTCTCTTTTCTGATTTTATGGCCAATAAATTTGGTAAACACTGGAATATGGTTCCACGTTGTATCTGCTCTTTTTTGTACCACCTCTATATCATCCATTCCATTATCATGGTTCTTTAGTAAATTATGGACATTCAATAATATATCTTGAAACTAATAAATCACAATAGATTCCCCCTTTTTTGACAAACTGAACATAGAAACCTAACTTGTCAACCAACAAAACATCAAGGCCCACATTGCCAACAAACAGAACCAAACCAAAAAGAAATCATAAATTATTTCTTAAGAGATTTCTTCCAAACCCAATCACACATATAATCCTAATATAATATGGCCTCTTGTCATATACACATAAAAAAATGAAATAAATATCAAACATGGGTCTCAAAATATACACACACACATATATATATTTGGCCAATATTAGAGAAAGACCAAAACAGGTCTATAAATTATATGTAACTTCCTACCTCAATCATAATTATACCATACTGTAATAGATACAAGAAGTATTCACATGAATCAATCATATCTTTTATAGATACAAAAATATAGTACAAATTCACTATGAAATGGATTACAGAAAATTAATCAAGGAGAATAAAAAGATTGGGTCTTTACTATGATGAGAAATACCCAATGATAACTACTGTTAATGGATTATCTACATCTATTCCAGATAGAAAAAATAATTCTCAATTGATCTAGTATTTTTATCCATCAATGATTTAGTAATTTTCCATTTGATCACATAGGAATGTACCGATCAAGTTATAAAATCCCAGATCTATTATTCATTTGAAGTAGAGGAGAGAGATCAATGATAAACATGAAGAACAATAGAGAAAAATCTCTTACAAAAATTTTCCTATATCCAAGGCATCTAGACTAGCTGTAATTTAATATTAATGGGATTGGAAAAACCAAAATAAACCACTTGAGGCAATATGATTGAGATATCGGGGTGTAGGTGAAATAAAGGAGAGTTTTAGGTAGGTTTTATATTTTAAACTACATTTTCCAATTAATTCAAACTATGTTAATTGTTTGGACATAGTTATTATTGAACCATGTACTAACCTTTTCTGGATTACTACTTCCTTTGGGAACATGTGTGGTATGGACACATAATTTAGTAAACTAATTTCCAACTATTCTTGTTTCCTCTATCTCGAGTGAGTAGTCTTTCTTGGAAATGTCACAATATTACCATAAACTATGTCCCAACCATGATTCACCAACTATAGCTCTCTAAAATGTCACACATATTCCTTGGGAGAATAACTCGGTTTACCCAAACCATTCTCATTCCATAAACAAACTTACCACTGTTTAAAATTCCTCCAACACCATTCATAATCTATATTATACTTCACATAAGAATGTCATAAATCAAAATAATATAATATCGGTTGAAATAAGTGAGTAAGGTACATAAAAATTATGGGATTTTATAATCTCCCATATTAAGGAAAAGTTATCCATGTAGAGTTTTTTTGGAATTCCTTCTCAAACAACTCGTTCTATAGAGATTATATATTTTATTACTTCTCCCAGGTTTCCTCATATATTTATTATTATTATTTATTTTTACATGAACAAGGTGTACCATATTTCACATAATTATATTCTTTATTCGGTTCACATATAGTATAGGTTTCTTATCAGATTATGCATCAAGTTACAACTCATCATAAAAACTATAGATAAAATCCACAAAATTAGGCTCAAACATCCAAAAATTAAATGTAAGAAACATTATTATAATACATTTATATTTTGAAAAAAGATCTAGTTAGTAATTCACTACTACAATACACACTGTAATCTGAAATTGTACCATGACCCATAATCCATGTTTTCATTATACCCAAAAAAGTAGACATCCAAACTGAAGTGACATCCATAAAAAAATCATGTCTCCCATAACGGACACTAATGACCATATCATTCAGTCACTATATAATCATTGAAGTAATTAAGTTCTTCTTGATCAATTTTACCATCTCATAGGTCTCATGGACCATGTTCATCCTTGAAATAGTTTCCTCAATATCCTTATACCCACATAATGGTGATCAATATGAATTACAATAAAGAGACTCTAAGGGTCTCATCTTAATTAATGATTGGAAAAAATTAATGTATATGAAATCTAACAAGGTTATATGATTACCACATATTTCACTAAAACCTATGTCATAAGCCAAAATCATATCATCAATGAGCTGGATAGTCCACTCTAAATGTCCATTGGTCTATGGATGACTCATCATAATCATATTTTACTGAATTTCCAAATAACTCTTTAATCCCAAACAAATAAATTATCTAAAACATGAGAACATATTTTACATGATAATATATGGAACTCTATGAATTCTAACAAACTCTTCTTCATAATATTTACATGTCTCATATATATAATTGGTCTACATGATCAAAATAAAATGTGATACTTCCATAACATAAATAACTTCATCCAAATAGAATCTAAATGTATCTGGGTTTTAGGATTCCCCACCAATAATTCCATCATCATATGATACCACTTCTGGTTTGTGGCTGAACTAACCCTCCTAAAAGCTAATGGTTGACATTGATCCTCAAAAAGGTCAACAATTGACAGACAATTCCTATGATGTATCTCTTCATTCATGGCCACAAAATCAGTCCCTAATATTATAATACATAAATTTCAAATGTAGTTTCAACACCAATTTTGAGGCATGAGGGTAAATAATCAACTCTTCAATCATAGAACCAGGAACCAAAAATCTGTAAAAAATAGATATCATTTTCATTATTCATCCATCTTCATGGGACAATGTAACCTACCAAAAATATTTCTCACATTAATAATCAATTGGAATCAATTCTTTGGTAGGCCTAAAACCCTACTATTGACATATTCTTGATAGCCTAGGGTTCACATGTCAAAACAACATATTTTTTATATGAATCAACCAACCATTCATCTAAAAACGTCATTATAATTCATTCCTCCTATAGAGGTATCTCCTCAAGATCATTTCATTTTTTACTGAGAGTTTTTGAAAAAAATAGTACCTTTTATCAACGCACAATCCACCACAAAATAAACATGGTGTACACACTCCCCCCCAATTACACTTCTAGTGATTTAAACTTAATTGATATAAGACGTAATAGTAGAACATATGGTTAATGTATATTAAAAATATCTCACAATAAATAAAATGGTTCCAAAAAAATTAGCATGAACCATATCTACAAACACCAACTCAGTAATATTGTAGTTCGTCTCATGTATCATAAATGGAGAGAACCATAAGATACAACCTAATCCAATTTTATCAACACAATTCTTAAAATAACACCCATGGAATCCCAATAAAATAAATAGAATATTAAATGATTTGGAAATGTTATTATTAGAGATGTCTGCACCCTCATCATCATCACTCTGAATGATTCAATAGACTATTCATTCCACTCATGCATCACTCCACTCTTTCAAAGTATTACCATATGTGCTACCAAATTGGATAATACCTTTATAATCTTTTATTAGTGCGCTATTAGTCAATGAATCTCATGATATCTTGCACATTTTTTGGGAATTCCCAAGACAATATATCCAATGACTACTTTCAGTCGACAAAAGTATCTTTATTAGAGAAGATGTTCCTTAGAAAATACAACTCCTTTATCGAGAGGTTAATCATTGGGATAATTGTGTAAATCATATGTGATCTGAGAATTATCAATAAAATACAAATGAATCTAATGTGAATCAAAAAAATCCTTGAGTATATATAGATATTGTCAAAGAAACCAAATTAATGACATTACATATGGAAGGATGATCATATTCATGAAAAGCATAAACACCTCAGGTTCTTGTGCAACCTAAAATGCATCCAAAGATACTCTTACTATTGAATCTAACTATTAAGTCTATAATTATAATATATTCATATAAGAATCGAGGTAGTTGGTAACCAAATTGTAGGTCAATCTTCAAGAACCACCATACTCACCGTAATGAATTAAATAGGTAATTTATCAGTTTCAAAGGGTATCTATTCTTCATCATATTTGGGATCAACTTCATATCATACAAACAAAACCAAAGACTATTGTCTGAATTCTTTGAAAACAACACTGGATAACTGTATAGAGATGTGCCTGATCTAATAAATCCACTGACATCCAAATATTATAATTTCACCATATTTTTTTTCCATTCAGCTAAATCCATATGATATTGAGGATATGATATAAGTTATAGACATGGAATGATTTTAATATCAGTGTCAACAACAATATTCCAAGTAAGTTCATACAAGTCACCTGGAATATTGTATTGGTATATATCCTCAACATGAGGAAAAATGTAACATCTCGGTTCCGTTATCCACCCAGAGGCGCCCCGTACCCGGTTGGTCACATGGCCTCAAGCGCATTTCACCCAACGCCAGAGGCTTCCAACTAGCAGTGAGGGCCTTGGGTGTGATAGTGGGTAAACTATGACCTCATTGGCAGAGTACACAGTAGAAGAAAAATAATCTTGCAATAGTAGAAGTAGTGATAACCAATAATATAAACAATAGAAGACTAAATCATCAAACTGGACCACATATGTATATATATGAAATGATGCATAATACGTAACTAGGAATGCATCCTAACAAGTCACAATGCTGGAAAACACTACAGTACAAAAACAATTACAAAAGTAAAGTAAACAGATCCTCAGCATCACAAGTAAAATCTTGGTCCCATGCTCCTACGCTCCAAGAAATCATGTTCCAGAAGCCGAAGGGCGCTTTCCCTTGTCTATACCGGCGACAAAATAGTCTGCATGGGGCCAAAAACATGGCCCAAACAAAGTGTGAGATAAAATACCAGTAGGAAACCTCCCGAAGATCTATGCCTAATAGTCAGTGAGTATATGGCATGTAAAAGTAAAATAATAAGTAAATAGCAACATAAATCAATAGGCAGTAACAGTAAGCTGTAAGGCATGATGATACAATAACAATAAAACCATAACCAACAACAGTAGTGAATAACAAAGCTAACAAACAGCAACCCGATGGGATGTACTCGCAGCCATCCCCTCTGGTCCTATCCAAGAAGTACCACAACCCTCTGGGAGTGTAGTAAGCCTAATCCCTCTGGCTTGGTCATATGCATTTATGAGACTCTCTGGGGAAGCTCACTCGGTCAATTACCCTTATAGTCTAGGGTAGTCATGGACTCTCTTGAGGAATATCACGCGGTCTAACCCTCTTATCCCCAAGGTCTAAAGACTCTCTGAGAATGTTATCTCGTTCAATTCCTCCTATAGCCTCAGGTATACCATAGACTCTATGAGGAAGCTCACTCGGTCAATTCCCCATCTTGCCTGGGAAGGTTCTTAAAGAAATTCAAACAATGTAAGACTATCTGAGGAATCTCACTCGGTCTACCATCATGTAGTCTATTATATCCAAAACTCATTGGGAGCCCACTCAGTCCATCCCCTCTATAGTCTATAAAGTCTAAGACTCTCTGGGAAGCTCACTCGTTCTATCCCTTATAGTCTATAGCACCAGGTCCTCTTTGCATCGTGCCAGTCAGTGCATAATAATTCTATAAGTCCAAAGTTCACATATATATCTCCTTGGCTAACCGAAGTACACCTATAGAGATACTTGGATTGATAGTCTACAAGGCATCAAGAATATCCATAGTTTCACTACAGCCTATAACCACAAGGCATAGAAACAGGTGAAACATCCAAAGTAAAACGAGACCCAATGGTCGTAAGTAGAAAAAAACAAGGGAAAAACATCCAAGAACAACAAATTATCCTCTAACATGGTCAAATTACCTCTACCCAAGCATATAGGAAAGGTAGTAAAACAACAAGGGAAAAAGGTAAACACGTGATACCTCGATCACGGGTATCGGTGGAAATTCACACATAAACTCAAATACATTGAATGGTAAGGCACAAACAACGTTCCACGATCCTAGGAGATCGATATACATGATCCACGATGGAAGATTCTCCCTAGAACGTCATAAATCTGAGAAAATTCACAAAACATTCAACAGTAGATAACTTGAGAAGGGGGATGAATTGGACAACAAGGTTCAAGAAAAAGGAAGAACTCACCACTATGCTTCCAACGCAATCGACCAAGCTCGAATCAGAGATTAGATGGATAGGCAAGAGATCGGGGAATATTAGGTCGTACGGGTCGCTCTCGAATGCACCAGACCTAGATGAAGGCAAATATCGCGATGAGGCACGACCCCGGTTTTTTTAGTGAAAAAAAGAAAAGTACACGACGTTTATATTTAAAGTAAACGTCATGTAGTGGGTTCTTCTGTACTCCGACAAAATTGGCCTCCACGTCACCCCGATACGCTGTTTGTGTGGCCTGGGCATGTCCAGCACATGGCTTCGAGCCAGAGAAGAGTACACGGTGTGTACTCAAAAAGTACACGGCATGTACATTGAAATTTCTAGAAACTCTAGAAATTCTCAAAAACTCTAGAAAGGGAAAGAAATACCTGAAACGATGATCCGAGTTCATACAAACTTCCCCCTTAATGAAATTTATCCCCGAATTTCCCTAGATGGGCGTGGGAGAAGGATTCTCGAATAGCTCCGGCCACTACAATCAATCCTCGGCCTCCCTCTCCCAAGTCTCTTCTTGTACTCGCCCGTGCTGCCATAGCACCCGTACTAGAGGAATAGACCGGCCTTGGAGAACCTTCGTGCTGCGATCGACAATCCGGATAGGATGATCCTCAAACGATGCATCTGCATCAAGCTCAGCCTCCTTGGGTTAGAAGAAATGAGATGGGTCTGAGAAGTAACGTCGGAGCTGAGAGACATGGAAGACGTCGTGCATAACCTGGTACCTATGAGGAAATTTCAACCGATATGAAACCGGCCCAACTCTCTCCAATACCTCAAACGGCCCGATGTACCAGAGTGAAAGATTACCCTATCCTTGAATCCTCTTGTGTCCCAACCTCGGTGAGACATGAAGGAAAACATGATCTCCGACCTCGAACTCCATAGGTCGTCTCTACTGATTAGTATAATACTTATATCAAAACTGTGCTGTAGCCATCCTCTTCTGAATCAACTATATCTGCTCCGAAGTCTCCTGAACAAGACGAGGTCCCAGTAAAGCTGCCTCTCCTACCTCCAGCAAGCATAAGTGTGATCAGCATAACCTAACGTACAAATCCTCATATGATACCATCTGAATGGTCACCTGGAAAATGTTGTTGAAGGAAAACTCCACAAGTGGTATAGGATTCTCCCAAAAACTGCCGAAGTCCAGAATGCAAGCTCGGAGTGTATCCTCAAGCACCTGGATAGTGTGCTCGGACTATCCATCAGTCTAGGGATGGTATGTTGTACTCAAAAGTACATGTATACCCAAATCCTTCTTAAGTCCTTGCCAGAACCGAGAGGTAAAGCACACATCCCTATCTGAAAGAATGGAGTCTAGAACTTCTTGTTGGTGTCCAATCTCTTGGATGTAGAGTTGTCCCAGATAATCAACACTGAAGGTTTCCTTGATCGGAAAGAAGTTTTCAACCTTCACAAGACTATCGACGATGACCCAAACAACATCACTTCCCCATGGTGACCTCAACAACCCGGTGACGAAGTCCATCGCGACATCGTTCCACTTCCACTCCGGAATGGGTAACTGCTGTAAGAGACCCATTGGTCGTTGATGCTCTGCATTCACCTACTGACAATTAGGGCATCTCATGACAAAACTGGAAACATCATTCTTCATACCTGGACACCAGTACTGGGGATAAAGATCCTGATACATATTGGTGATGTTAGGATGAACTGACAAAACTGAGGAATGAAAATCCCACATCATCTCCTCGCGTATGTCGGCTGGAACCCATACACATCCCTGGAAACACAAGATCTCATACTCTCCCACTGTCCATCTAGGAAGAGGGTCCCCTCCTGACACAGTCTCCCGCAGGACCAAGGCCTCTGATTCTGAAAGCTGCCTCATTCGTACCCGATCAAGAAGTGTGGAGGTAACAACCACATATGAAAGGAAAGTCTGTCCCTGCCTGTCGTTCTCCTCCAAATGAATCTCAGAGAATAGAGCAATAATCTGCAACCCACTTCTGGACTCCTAAACTACCTGAATCTGAGTTCGTCTGCTCAACTCGTCTGCAACTGCATTTCCCTTTCCTGGTGTATAGGCAAGTTTGATGTCAAAGGACAGAAGATACTCGACCCACCTGCATTGTCTCAGATTCAGATAATCCAGAGTGAAGATATACTTGAGAATCATTTGGTCGGCAAAAAACAAAAAGTTCTCTCCTAAAAGATAGTGTCTCCAACAGCATATGGCATGAACAACTGCTGCCAAATCCAGATCATGCATTGGGTAGTTCCTCTCATGTGGCCTCAACTGCCGAGACCTGTATGAAACGACTCCATATCCCTACAAAAGCATGACTACTAGCCCGAAACCCGAAGAATTACAGTAAATAGTGTATGTCTTGCCCGGCTCTGGAAAGAATAGTATCGGTGCTGAAGTCAACATGCCCTTCAGCTCTTGAAAGGATGACTCACAAGAATCTTACCATAGAAACTTCTCCCCCTTCTTGGTCAGATATGTCAACGGTTCTACTAGGAGAAAAAAGTCATGAATGAAGATTCTGTAGTACCCAGCTATCCCTAGAAAACTATGTACCTCAATGACGTTCTTCGGATGCTCCCAGGAAACTACGAATCTCACATTCTCTGGGTCCACAAATACTCCAGCCTCTAAGATGACGTGACCTAAGATGTGAATCTGATCCATCCAAAGTTGGAACTTCAAGAGTTTAGCATACAACTAATTCAATCTATGTATAATTAGAATTATCACAAGATGTGTGTCATGGTCGTGTCGAGTGAGAGAGTACACCGAGATATCGTCATATAAGACCACAACAAAGGAGTCCAAGTACGGATGGAACACTCGATTCATTAGTGCCAGGAAGACTTCACGCATGTTTGTAAGACCGAACGACATGACTGTATACTCAAATTGACCATACCTGCTCTTGAAAGCTGTCACAGGTATATCTGATGGTCTAATGTGCAACTGATGATAACAGGACATCAAGTCGATCTTCGAGAATGCCTGGGCTGCTCGAAGTTGATCGAAGTGGTCCTCGATCCTTGGAAAGGGATATCAGTTCTTGACTGTCAAATGGTTCAGCTTCTGATAATACACAGAAAGCCGAAGGGTACCGTCTACCTTCATTGAAAACAGGACAAGCGAACCCCAATGAGAAGTACTGGGTCAGATGAAACCCTTCGCCTGCAACTCCTCCAACATCATCTTGAGCTCCTACAACTCAGGTGTATAAATACTATAAATTGGAATGAACACTGGTGATAATCCGGGCACGTTCACAATCGAGGAGTCTACCTCAAATTTTGGAGGTAAACCTGAAAAGACTTCTGGAAAGATGTCCCTGAAACGATCCACCACTGGAGGAATGTCTAACTGTGAATTCCCCTGGTCATCCAGATAATGACTGGAAATCTAGGCTGTAACTTCCCCTACACCATGATGCTCTGGTTCAGTTCTATCCGCCTGGACATCCCACTTGCCTAAATGAAGGAAGGATCCGCCCTATGGTGAAATGAAACTCTCCCTGCGGTGATATCAATCAATGACTGCCTGGAGGGGAACCAACCAGTCCATCCTGAGAAAGAGGTCATAGCCTATTATCTCCAGGACATAGAGGTCCCATAATAAATGACACCCCGCAACCTCAAGAGTGCACTCTCTTCACTGTCGTACGCTAGATGTCCTCATTCCCAATGGTGTGTCATGAGTCAACAAGTCGGGAGACGAAAAGATAGAGAGCTCAAGTCTCTCCACAACCGCAGTAGAGATAAAGCTATGGGAAGCAAAAGTATTGAAAAGAGTAGAAGATAAAACAGAGGCTACTAAAATCGTACCTCGAACTGTAGAAGGGTCGGGATCCTGCTCTTGATAGGTCTGCTCCATGGAGAATGTCTGGCCTCCACAGCAGGCCTGCACCCTTGGATGACCGCTCTGATCTGATCCACTCTGCTATCGCTGATGACATGGTGACTGACCATCAAGTCTGTGACCTCCACCTCGTCCTGAATGACCGGAAGAACTCCAGTTCCTTGACTGGTGGGAAACTAGTGAAGCATCTCCAAAACATGAGGTCACAGAGGAACCCCTACCACCAGCTAAAGGAGAGAAGATGTGATAGAAACACTTGAGATGGCCTCTCTTTCCGCAAGACCGGCACTCCATCAGATCCCTCTTTCACGGAGGCATAGTATTCCCACTCCTACCACACTGGTTTAATACAACATGGATTCTAGAAGATGCATCCCCCGAACCTTGATCTCCTCGAGAAGACTCTCTGTGACGCTTCCTACTACCTGTAGGAGGAACACCAGCTCTGGATATCAAAAAACCTTGGGTCACTGCTCCAGAATCCCTCATATTGCGCTTAGTAATCAGTGCCTAGTTGACGATGGAGGATATCAAAGTCAACTGGAAGATATTCACCTAGGAACAGATCTCCTGCCAGAGACTGTCCTCAAACTTCCTAGCAACGAACAACTCATAACCTGATGGGATCGGTGTGAAAGGATGTAGCTTAGTGAAACGAGATGACTACTCCATAATAGAGAGAGTACCCTGCTTCAGAATCATAAAATCCCATGATCGATCATCCCTCAGGGTCTCCGGATAGAAGTAGTCATGGAAGGTGCGACATAACTCATCCCAAGACATATTTTGTTGACGTCCTCACCATTAGATCACCACCCAACAACCCTTGGCAGTGAACCAGAGTATATAAGTATCCATCTTTACCCTTTTCCCAAGAGGGATATCTAGGTGCTCAAAGATAGTTAGTGTGGCCTCTATCCATGACTCTTCAGCCTGAGGTCCTCCATCCCCTAAAAAATTAGGAGGATGCTACTGATGGAAAACATTATTTAATTCATCCATCGATGGGGAAAGAGGCGGTGCTCCCTAGAAGGTCTGCATCATCCTTAGGAAGTCCTCCCTGAACTACGTATCGACGCCTGCGACGAGTATGACAGATGGTGCCAAGGCTGGCTCGACTGGGGGATTGGCAGGAAGTCCCTGATCAGCCATATCTAGTGTTTGATCACTTCCTGACAATATACGTACAACCAGGGGATGTCTCGGAGGAATTGCTTTGAAAGATCAAAATTACATCTTAGATCAGGATTTACAAGATTGCAAACAAAGGAGTAAAAAACAGAAATAGGGGAAGAAACTCTCATGTTTTACAAAACCCGACTACACGCCGTGTATAAAATCTACACGACATGTCTACTTAAGCCACTGAAATGGGTGTGTACCCCTGCCCGGCAGGTCATGTAACACCCCAAACTACACAGAACTTTAACCCAAAACATGACATGTACTTGAAGACTATTCCCCTGCCCGATTCCCATTACATGGATAACTCACACGGTCAAACAAACCTTAGACTACACGGTGTGCTCCATAGGGACACAACATGTACTAGACACTGACTCGGCAACCTGTGTTGTTAGTTACACGACTGTCTACATGGATGGCATTTACATGGCGTGTTCTGAACAAACACGACATGTATAGGTGAAGGTGACATCTTCCAGTGTTTTTTGTGACATGGTCGGGTACCTGGGCATGACTATAGGGAATATTCCGAAAGCAACACGACATGTCAACTCGAGCTTCCTCGACCCGTGTTGTTGGTGACACGGCCGAGTACACGGCTCTAAACTACACAGTGTGTACCTGCCGTACACGGTGTGTTCCTAAATTTATTTCTACAAAACCGTGTTCTTACACACACATCAGTAACACGATCTAAAAACTAAACAACGTGTAACCAGAAAGTACATGCTGTGTATTTTGGGTTTTTCTGGGCAGTAGCTCAGAAACCACATAGAAGCCTAGAAAGACAGAAAACCAAGAAAATACGTGCCAAATTCTGATCTGTGAGGGCCCATACTACCTGAGAATCAAATCATGGCATCTCCAATAGTCATGTATAAGAGGAAACATGACCAGGATCCACCAAATTCTGATTAAAGAGTTCCCATATCACCTCAAGAATCAAAATTTGGTGTTCATTTAGGAAAAAAACAATGCAAACAATTCTCTAACAAGCAGCAGAGATTCTATCAAACATCTATCTCAACAGCATGCATAATCTATACAACGTCTATCACAATAGCATGCAATTGCTAATGCACCCTAAATGGCATGGAAAGAATGCATGGCATGTGATTTCTACAAGTTCCTATATGATTCATGAGATGGAATACCTTTATCTCATCAGGTTGCGACAGAAAGAGAACCATAATATCAAAACAATAACAGTAAAAGAATTTGAATCACTCTAGGTGAAATCGTATCAACTGTAAAATCTCAAAACTAGAAACTGCAGTAAACGAGGATGTATGGCTTTTCCCGGTACACGGGCTAGCTACTCCCGGGAAAAGCTTATTACCAAGTACCAAATCTGTCATATCCCTGGCTAAAGTCTACAAATAGTAAATCAAGAGAATATAATGTGCTCTGATACCACTTTGTAACATCTCGGTTCTGGAAGCCACCTAGAGGTGCCCCGTACTGGGTTGGTAACATGGCTTCAAGCGCATTTCCCCAAATTCCAGAGGCTACCGACTAGCAGCGAGGGCCTTGGGTGTGATAGTGGAGAAAATATGCCATCATTAGAAGAGTACACAGCGGATGAAAAATAAACATGCAATAGTAGAAGCATTGATAACCAACATTATAGACAACAGAAGACTAAATCATCAAACTGGAGCACATATGTATATATATGAAATAATGCATAATACATAACTACGAAAGCAGCAAAACAAGTGAAAATGATGGAAAGCACTACAATACCAAAAAAAGTACAAAATAAAGGTAAAAAGCTCCTTAGCATCACAAGACAAAGCTTGATCCCATGCTCCCCAGCTCCAAGCAATCATGTTCCAGAAGACGAAGGGCGCTTGCCCTTGTCTATAACATCGACAAAACTGTCTTCTTGGGCCCAAAAACATGGCCCAAACAGGGTGTGAGAAAAAATCCCAGTAGGAAACCACCCGAATGTCTGTTCTTAACAGTCAGTGAATATATGACAGGTAATAGTTCAATAAGCAGTAAACAACAACAATAAGCAATAGGCAGTAATAGTAAGCAGTAAGGCAGGATGATAGAATAGAAATCAAACCACAACCAACAATAGCATTTAAGCACAAAGCTAAAAAACAGTAACCCTATGGGAAGTAATAGTAGCCATCCCCTATGGTCCTATCAAAGAAGTACCACAACCCTCTAGGCAGTGCACTCAGCCTAACCGCTCTGTCTTGGTCATACACATTTATGAGACTCTCTGGGGAAGATCACTCGGTCAATTCCCCTTATAGTCTAGGGAAGTCAAGGACTCTCTTGATGAAGATCACGCGGTGTAACCATCTTAGCCCCAAGGTCTATAGACTCTCTGAGGAAGCTATCTCGGTCAAGTACTCATTTAGCCTCAGGTATACCACAAACTCTCTGAGGAATCTCACTCGGTCAATTCCCCCTCTATCCTGGGAAGGTTCATAAAGAAATTCAAACAAGGTAAGACTATCTGAGGAATCTCACTCGGTCTACCCTCGTATAGTCTATAATATCCATGACTCATTGGGAGCTGACTCGGTCCATCCCCTCTGTAGTCTATAAAGTCTATGTCTCTCTGGGAAAATCACTCGTTCTATCCCTTATAGTCTATAGCACTAGGTACACTCATCCCCATGCCAGTCAGTGCATAATAATGGTATAAGGCCAATGTACACCTATAGAGCTACTTGGATAACAAAATTACACCTATACATCTACTTGTCTCGACAATCTACAAGGCAACAAGCATATCAAGAGTTTCACTACAACCTATAACCACAAGGCATGGAAAAAGGTGAAACAGCCAAAGGAAAACGAGACCCAGAGGTCGTAACAGAACAAAGCAAGGTAAAAACATCCAAGAACAATAAATTATCCTCTAACATGGTAAAATTACCTCTACACAAGCATACAGGAAAGGCAGGAAAACGACAGGGGAAAAAATGTAAAAACGTGATATCCCATTCATGGGTATCGGTGGAAATTCACACATAAACTCAAATACATTGAACGATAAGGCCCAAACCACCTACCTCAATCCTAGGAGATCAATATACTTGAACCGCGATGGCTTATTCTCTATAGAATGTTGTAGATCTGAGAAAACACACAAAACGTTCAACCTTAGATAACATGAGAAGGAGGAAGAATTGGAAAACAAGGTTCAAGAAGAAGGAAGAACCCACCGCTACGCTTCCAACACAATCAACCGTGCATGAATCGGAGATCGGATGGAGAGGCATGAGCTCAAGAAAGATTTGGTCGTACGGGTCACTCTCGGATGCACCAGGCCTAGAAGAAGGCAAATATCATGATGAGGCACGACCTTGGTCCGTTTAGTGAATAAAAATGTAGACTGCCTGTATTTTTAAAGTACACCGCGTGTAGTGGGTTCTTCCGTACTCCGCCAAAATAGGCCTCTATATCACCCCTACACATAGTGTGTGTGGCCCGTGCATGGCTAGAACACGGCTTCGAGATGGATAAGAGTACACGGTGTGTACATAGAAAGTACACGATGTGTACTTTGAAATTTTCCAAAAACTCCAAAAATTCTCAAAAACTCCAGAAAAGGAAAGACATACCTAAAACGAAGATCTGGGTTCTTATAAAAAATATGGGTGTTTTATCCCTAATCTATAGAAATAACCATGAAATCTATTTTTTATATATCTCTAAACATACGTATATATGAAAACATTCTATCTACTACAATACCCAATTAAATAGGTAAAACAATTCCAACCCATATTCATTGTAAAAACCACATTTCTCTTATATTATTTTATGTTCACATGACAGTTAATCTACTAGCCAAATTCAAAATTAGCATTGAAAGTTGAAATATTTAAAATAATGAAATATCCTATATTTAGATCGCCAGAAACCGCTGTAATAAATTCCAAACATTGTTATAGACAATATAATATATTTACCAGGGGTCTGTTAGTAGATAACAACATGAATTTTATTTACTAACATGTCACTTTCGAGAATTACATGAGAATGTGTAGAAAAATAGTAACCCCCTTTGTGAAATTAGAAAAAAAAATTGATTAGATATGATAAATACTACACCTACAACAATCATTGGTATGTATCTATCATCTTTTTTGAACCAATTTCACCATATAAACTCCACCTTCCTCATATCCATATGCTGAACCCTAATACTTATAAATCACCTCTGTTTCTGAAGTCTATGAATTCATTTTATTCAATTGAGGACAATTTATAGATCCTTTGGTCATACTTTCTATCTCATATGCATTCATATTACATGGCACCACTCACATCCTCATATGAAACTACTCATGGATCCTCATATTTCCTCATCAGTGACACTTTACCTATGGAATTGGGATTTTTTTTGGATAGAAGCCACTATTTATACTATTCAAACACTGAATGCTTCCACATCCCAAATATGTAATGATGAATAAATTCTTGACCTAATTTCATACAACATATCTTATGAATATCCCCATCTATCCTCTTCATAATACTAGAATAAGTACCCACTACAGTGCAGGGAAGTCCCAAATAGTATGATCAAGAATAATTCTAATATCTTTGTCCTATTATTACCCTTCTTGATCATAAAGTCCGTATAATGAACCTCCATATAGGTTTTTTTTGTCAATGATCATGAAATGGATCTTTATGATTAGTTAAATTTTTGAATCTAACTTCAGGTCCATCTACACCTCATTCCTCATAACGAGAGGATATAATCAGATCGCCCCCATGAACCTATCACAGTCATAAGACACTGATGTTAGTCCGTTTGGAAGTCACATAATCTCATGAGAATTTTCTATCAATATTATATCATTGAAAAAAACCTATAATAACATATTACTGATGATCATCTATATAATGAAATCATGTATTTCATCATAGTTCATAACACCCTTCCACCTCATGGAAGGTCGCTAAAGCCTGAAATTATCTGTATTTAATCATTGATCAATTAACATCTTTTCCAAGCTAAATATGATTTCAAAGAAATTTATCCAGTCCTAAAAATATTGAGGATCCCACATTACATTGGATGGCTATTGGGTAAAGTAATGTAAAATATCATGAATAATTTTACATCATCCTCTATTCCTCTTCACCTTGAATTTTCATTAACTAAAAGACTCCAATATATACAAGTCATTCTACATAAAAAATTTCATTGTGTTTAGGTGTATAATAAAGTGAATACTCTTAAAAACCCAGTAGTTGAAAAGGTGAAAACTCCCTAGTAGTGAAATTCTAATCTTATTCCATTAGTATCCCCCTCAAAAAAATTCTAGGTGGAAATTTTTTCTATGAATAACTGAAATTTATAAATATGATAATATATAAATAAACATTTCAACTCATATAGTCTATGAAAATTGAAACAGGATTTCTATATAAATATCTATTATAGGAGGATATCAATAAAAATAGTTATAACCCCTAACACTACTAAATTATCATCTATAGTCCTCATTTCATTCAATTTATTAACAGTAACATTGATATACTGCAAGCATGATCTAGCTCAAATAATACCAATCTTTACACATATATATCACATAAGCCCGATAATAAAACCTGAAATTTAATTAAATGATCTACCATGGATATAAATATACATTTATATATGACATGTGATCCTATATTCATATTCATTATGCATGGATACATTAATTTCACCTGAATAGTCACAATATAACATATTAGTGATTAATATGAAACTGTAAAGGTAGAACTTTAAAAGTAGTATCATCATCACTAACACAATGGTTCATCACTAAATATCTAGTTAGAATCTTACGTGACTCTACTACCTATTTTCCATATAGTATCAATCAACACTATATTTAAACACACATAGTGAAGACGAAAATAAATGTCAAACCTATACCGATATGACATTGTAATGTCCTAACATGAATAACACATTCCATTCTACATATCCACATAACCTCAAGAATGAATCCTTGAATGTATGTTGATTATAACAAGCTAAAAATATATTAATAATACAATGGGTATACTATACAAACTATATTAGTGGCGAAGAACTAGACTACAATTAAAAAGAAATTTTTCCAAAAAAGGAACATCCTATGAAAAAAATATTATACCCAAAATAATGTGAGACAAACTTTATTTTTATAAATGTAAATCACCAAAGGCTCCCAATGTGGTAGGTTAAACTATAGTGTCAGTAATTAGTTAAAGTGTACATAATTAATTATAGAATCACTTCACAAAATATCATGGTGTCACATATGAATAGGAATCTCTATATCATCAACTCCCTTTCCCTAGGCTGTAAACCATTATTCGTTCCATAATAATGATGTTCTCATGCCTATTGATTTCTTATCTAGGTTTTCAGTATTGACCATGCATGACACCAATAGTGCATCCTTATCAAAACATTTAAATCATAATTGGTTTATTAACAGATAATTCATAATGTTAGAGGAATGTACAATCAATAACGTATAGAATTATCATGTGCTAACCATGTTTCCATGAACCCCAAAGGTACCTACTTTAGCTCCATGCATAAAAGATAGTAATAATATAATTCATGATCATGTTTGTTCACAAGCTCCCATGTATCAGTAAACATAAACATAACAAAATATATTCTAGTAAAGACATAATGAAATAATTGTACGTCGTTATCTTGAGTCATTCCCCATTTCCAAAATACATATTCACTATTATAGGATATCTTTAAAGGTCATCATACCTAATCATTAATACAGGCCAACCCTAAAGGAGATATCACCCCTTCCATATGACTTGTCCCATAGTTTTCATCACTACATGTCACATATTCTCTATGTAATGTGTAACTAATCCATGATGATCCACCATTCATTTGAAACCATTACAAAATTCTCCTAAGTCTACATATTCACAACAAAATTGGAATAAAACATATAGGCCCAACATAACAAATCTAGAATGAGTCGCAAATCCACACACACACACCTGTGATCATAATCAATCAAATTATTATGTGATACATAGACAAACATGAAATAAACAGCAGACATTGGTCACATGGTCGACACACACTCATGTGACAAAGATCATATAGAAAACATTAAAAAGGAGAATAAATGTTTAGGAACATCTTACATAAAGTGTATTATTTCTGAATGAAGATTCTAGAAACTCATATTTCTTCAAAAAAGGGGATTATAGAACATGAATCAATGAGAAATAAAACATAGGTGACATAATTTGACTAGGCATACCACATGACATCCTCACTCAATGGTATATCTATATCTATTAGAGAGAGATTTTTTTTTTCAACAGATCTACGATTTTACCCTTAAATGATACAAGAATTCAATATTAGATCACAAAGGAATACATATTTATAGATATGACATCAAATATCACTAATTAATTTGAATATTTAGAGAGTATATCTAAAAAATCATTAAAAATGAGGGAGACAAATCACTTACTAGAAACTCCCTTTAATCTAAGGAATACAAATCCATTTAATTTATAGTTTAAAGTGTGATGATTTCCAAAAATATGCTATTCTTGTTTTGAGGTTCATGATACATTTTTTTAGTATAAATTATAATGATTTTAGAGGAGGATTCTGGTTTGATTTTTTTTTGTTGAATTTATACCCCAAACATAATATTTTCACACAATTTAATAAACAGGTCTCCATTCATGTGATGATTCCTACATCGTCTAGAGACATGCATGGTTTGACCAAAATATATTGAAAACTAATTAACAACAATTATTTTTAACTCTAATCTAAATCATTTTTTAGTGGAATTTCAAATGGTCACCAATAACCTTGTGGAAATACTCTTCTACCCATTGAACCCACCAAACTAGAATCATGGTTTTGAAAAAATAATTATATGGTTTCTCTAGTGCAGCCAAAAAAATTCCTATAAAACCCACCAAATACATCAATAAGATACCTTGTTCTTCACCTAAGTTACTCATAACTCAAAATTACTCAATCTCTCATTGATGTATATATTATAATTACACTAAACATCCTTTAATAACAACTATCGATATTCAATTAATTATAATAATTTTATGGAAATCTATTGAAGTTGATGTCAATTTCCACACCAATGGAATAAAAATGGTGAATCAACCATTAATATGTCTGTTATAATTTTAAAGATGATCGAGTGGGTCAAGATGATAATAAAAAATTTAACCACATGTGATAAATATAAAAATTTTTATGTTTGCCAATGGATAAAACCAATAGAATTTTATACAAGTCATCATTTTTCCTCTGAGTGTTTCCTTGATAAGGTCACAAAGACATGGGTTTGTAGTGTATGATTACTCATTGGGATTTTATTAAATTATAGATATTATGGAGAAATGAGGAAATATTTTATAGTTTTTTCTTAACATATATTATCAACGTTATCAATAATGTTTCTTGTGATTTGTATCTAAGGAAATACATTCCTAACATTTTGTAGGAAATTTATATTGATGAGATCAAGGTATAAATGAATGGTTAATATTAAGATAAACCTATATATATCATTCAACTGAAAGAAATTGTGATACAAGGAATGCTATTATACTAGGATGTATTAAATTGAAATATGGGAATCCTCATGATTAAACCTTGGAGTGAGAGTCTGAAATACAATTTTAATAGATTATATTAGTTTCATATATGGATTATTAAAGACAATTGAATTTTGGAAGACCAAATGTAAATCATTTTTAATAACCCATGTAATTATATTTATAATTTTATTTAATATTATATTTAATAAGTGTTAATATATTGATTATGTATATTCAATAAGGTTTTATTATTAATTGATTGAACGAGAGGAATGGAGTTGGGTTTTGTTATAGAATAAGTAAATGATATGAAGAGGATTTATGCACGATGTTGTGATAATATGTGTAGCCAACGATTACTCAATATCCGTAAACTAATTACATTGTATATAAATGATTATTTTAAAAAAATGGAAGATTTCAGATTTTAACATAAAAATTAAATCCAAATTTATAATGTGTTACGGATTTCATCCTCTAATAAATCATATTCCACTCTCATTGGATATTATAGTCTTAATAATCCTTCCTAATATTATATGAATCTATCATTAATTTATTTTTATTCTAATTATTTGTAAGAGGATATCTATGGTGAGTCTATGGTTGGTTATTTTTATATCCTTCTTGGTTTCTTTCATTATTTATGAAATAATTAATTATTTACGTGATTATAATATGATTTTTTTAAAATACATTCCAAATATTAAATTTAATTTCCTCAATATTATGTGAAAGATAATATTTGGTGTAGCTAATGTAATAGATTCATTTTTCATTTTATTTTTCAGTTACATTCCTGGTGAAATTAACACAAAATATTTTTATGCTATGTGGTGATAATCTTATTTCTTAAAACATATATTATCTATTTTTACTAGGGATCTTGTTTGGAATATTTTTCTTATGGTGACCCCTTCCTCCCTCTCATAATATTTCATTTTTTTTGGAAATAATGTCATTTGATAGAGAGAAAATGAATAGAATGATAGTTCATTTAAATTGTATATTATTTCTTCGAAAACAAAAAAAGTAATTGTTTTAAATTAGATTTATTAATTTTTCATGTTTGGTTCCATTATTTATGATTTTTATTTCTTTGTTAATTTATTATGGTCTTATTATTCTCATAATTTTTCAGATAATTTATTGTTTTTATTAAATTATTTTTTAAAATAATGTCGTGTATATGTTCAGAAAAGACTATTTATCATGATTTCCATGTGGTATCTACACATATATATATATATATATATATATATATACTTTAAATTGATAATTTATGAAATTGAATTTTCATATTTCATTTAAATTTATAATTTTTAATGTTAAATAAGGTAATGGTTGGTTGTGTGTATTATTTCTACAAATAATAATTTTTTACGTTAGTTACACACTATATCTATATATTTATATATTCAAATATTGATGTAGTGTGGTTGTATGAGCCATGAAATGCCCTATAATATAATTATGTAAAATAGAGATTTTTTTATGTAATAGAATTTCCAATTACTAGTAATGTACTATGACTATTTCCATTGTTAATAGAGATTCATTTGGATTCAGATATATATCCTCTTTTGAAATTCTATGTATAGAGTCTTTTCATAGATATTGAATAGCGATGGAAATCGGTATGGTTGTGTTCCACATTGTATTATTCAAAATAAGAAAAACAACATATAAATATATTGTTTAATATAATACCCATTTTTCTATATTATTATTTCTTAAAATAATTTCATTATGATTAAAGTTATTCTAATAATTCATGCATCCATTTTTATAGTAGATTATAGGTTCTAGGTGTTGACAAAATGGTTGGGTAGAGAAATATTTATGATTCAAATTTTTGTGTAAATACGGAATTTTTTGGTAATGGATGTTCCAATTACTAGTAATAGACTATGTCTATTTCCATTGTTCATGGTTACTTATTTGTAAATTAGATATATATCCTCTTCATAAGTTATACATATAGCTTTTTTTCATATATATTTAATAGCGAGGGAAATCGGTACGATTGTGTTCTAAAATGTGTTATTCAACTTAAGAAAAACAACCCATATATATATTGTTTAATATAATAAACATATTTGTATTTTAGTACTGCTTAAAATAATTTCATAATGATTCCAATTGTTCTACCAATGCATGAATCAATTTTTATAGTCGATTATAGGTTCCAGGTGGTGAAAAAACTGTTGGGTACATTAATTTTTATGATTCAAATTATTCTACTAATTCTTGCATCCATTAGATCTATATTATTATTGATTAATATAATTTAAAAATGATTGAAATTATTATGGATTGGATGAAATGGTGGTAGGTCTTGCTCATCACACATTTTATGGGATTTTTTATACTCTTGGTCTTTTTTATAGGTTCTCTATTTTCCTTTTAATAATTAAATATTCCTTCATTTATAGCAACATAGCTGGGAACAATAGTGTTTATCTATATATATAGAGGTGATAAGTCTTCTACAGTTATGAAAATTCTCATCATATGGTTTCCAATGTATCTTTATGAGTAAAATTATAACCCACATAGTTTAGTTCTTCTAAATAGGACATGATTTACCTTTTATGCTATTGTGGAAAGGACTCATCCATGATTTTTAACATCGTATGACATGTAAGACTGTGTTGAGGTGTAATTATTGATGGGTGTTACGGGATACAATCCTGAGACTCCAATTTTAGATTAACCTTCTTATGAAGGACTAATAAAGATAATGTATTGTTTTGCAATACACCTGGAAGGATGATTATATAGATTAAAGAGAATATGGGCATTTCAACTCAATCTATATGAGGGAATCCCAAAAGATAGTCTCAACATTTGGAATATGTGATAGAATTTTGATGCTCATACCATATAATAAATGGTATATTTTAGGATGTTGGGATTGAACCTCAAATGAGAAATAAATAATTCCCATGGATTTACCTAACACATCACCTGATTCGGCCCACCATAGGGCCACTAGTGAAACTTATCATACACCAGAGGCTACTGTCATGAAGTTAGGGTATAAAAGATATAATGGGGATACTATACCCACTTATCAGAGTTGAATAACAGTAGAAATGAAACAAATCATCCATGATGAAAGAAATTAGTGTACTCATAATGAGTAAATTGAAATAGTACAATGTTATAATAAATAAAATAATTTATAAAATCATACATACATAGAGAATAAAAAATAGACCATTTTAGCTCATAGAATCAGATAACCATATAAAAAATAATGAAGAATAAAATAAAAAGCATTAGGATCCACAACAAGCACTATGAAAACCCACATACCCAGTCTACATGACCAAAGAGATAAACCATCCCAATATATAGACATTACATGTGTGTATCCCCTTGATCATGTAACACTTTTCCTCATCCCCATCCATCATACAACATATGATCCAACCTACACGTATGTATCAGGTATTCATTTTCAATAAGATTCACATCTAGAGGTAGAGAAATATATCGGAGTAGGTTACCCACAATGGTGAACCTATAATTATATTTCATAACATGTTCCCACACCCATGATATTCCATGCCTACCTGATACCAGTAACAAATATCATAAATAATATTTCATAAAATAACAATGGAAAAACATGGATTGAATCCAAATGTTTGTTCTAATGTATCAGTTGATGTAAATTAACCTTTTTATGGTCTATTCTAAAGTAGTTGTAACTTGTGGCTCATCTAACCACACAAAACCCATCACATCCACTTGCTCTATACATGATCTAGAAAATATCAATACACAATGACACAAATTTCCTACCCCAATGATTATCCAAAGATTCACAAATGGAAAATAAAATTTAGAATGATCTAGACTCTAATGGCATGATTATAACTACAAATAGAGTTTTGACACCACACTCCCGATAAAATAAATTACCCCAATATTTCCCAATAATGAACTGGGATCAAACACGGAATCAATACATACACCTCCCATGGGATTCATCCATAAGGTATAGATGGAATAATTTCTCAAAGGGATCCCATAAAAAAATTGATTGTTAAGAATCCATATTACAATGACAACAATAGTTTTCAAGAAACCATTATATATAACATATTTCTATGTAACATACTCAAAATGACGTGGTTCACTCATATAGATATTTGATTCACACCCCCATACACTTTAACCATAGCCATCAAATTTATGAGAGACCCATATCAAACCACAGGCCAACAAAAAATCCATGATATCCAATGGTTTTCCTCCAAAAACATAATTCTTAAGAATAATATCACTCAAACAACATGTCCAACAACCAATTGAACAAGGGATTATCAATCCTCAATCCCACAATCAAAACAATTGAGCTTGTAAAACCAATAAACAGTCATCTAATAAGTCATGATTCCACTCTATGGTCCCATTTATCATAGAATCAAACAAAACTACCACCAAGATCAATCAATGACCTATCATACGGACAAAAAAAACTCAAGGTTATAACGGTACATGTGTCACTACATAAAGTGATATACAAATATAGACTCCCCTGCTCACCCCATGGTCATGGGCCACACCTATCTAAATATCCACAACTAGCCAAAATTCCATACCAATAGAAGGATATGGAATAAGGGTTTCATATTAGTCAGAAAAACCTTATGAAATGTCCAATGTAAAAACATCCCAAATAGCACATGGTGGACTCCTGGAAATCATTAATCAACATCATACAAAATGGAATACAAAATAAAAATAATTTATAAAAATGTGTCCATAATGGTTCTAATGATCACCTCCAAAAAAGTTTTATACATGAAAAACTCAGCACACGACAAACCTCTAGGGAAACCCCTTTTAAAAGAAAACCATATACATACTTCATGATATAAAAACAATCCATGGGTACCAACTGACCCACAATGGAATAAAAATAATCACCATGCCACACAAGAATTATCAACAGCTGACTATGACATCCACTAATCACCTATTCAAAAACCATCCCAAATGGGAACCCTCCAGAGTACCTCAGGATCATCTCAAAATAACAGTGACATTCATCCATAATGTTCATCCTATGGAGTTATCCAATCCCAAAGGCTATTACAACTCTGATACTCAAGCTCAATATATAATTATTAATTGTTCTAAAAATGAGAAATTAGAACAATCCAATATGGATAAAACATGATCTCCTCGAAGAACCGACATGGATCCAATTTAAAAAATATATCCAAATAAACACAAACTGGACATTATTGAACATTCATGATAGGATGATCACTAATATCATGCCCCACACCCAGGATTCACTAATGAGAACCCATCTCGAAAGAGGGTTCCATATCCTAACCTATAATAAATCATCCTATAAATGCTCTCCCAAGACAAAATGCAATATACATGGCCACAAAACACTGGAATGATACCCCCATAATAATATAAATGAGAACATCTTCTTATGGAACCCTATTATGTTAAATTATTTATCCATGGAGACAAATATACAAAATAGGACAAGGAAGGAAAACGTACAAGGAGATTACTTCATGTACATGGAATATAACCCCATTGATCATCCCGAGCCATGTACTACGGGCCTATTGGTGTGTACTTATCCAATGTACATAAAGAATACACCATATATGTGTTGTGTACCCCAACATGGGGTGCCCAGTTTTGTACAAGGTCATGTAACTGCAAACATGTTCTAGGAATGAACTGTATAACGCATCTAACCATGCACCTCACCTAGGATCTAAAAATGTGTCCTTAAACTGAAAACTGGCCGAAACGGGTTATCTATTTGTCCCCCAAACCAAAATCTGAGTAGTAATTACACAATGTGACACAAATTTAAATTTTTTGTATTCTAAAAACATCATATCCCCAAATCATTTTTAACATATAGATTTTATTCTATGAACCACCGACTATGTGACTAGTATTTCTGAGTAGGAAACCACTAGAGAGTCCATGGAATACATGATTTTCCAACAAACATAGTCCTCTATGACACTCACATTACCCCGAGAGAACAAAAACTGTACATAAAGTCATAAAAATGGATAATATATGAGTATATCCTAAAAAAATAAAATCTGACCTACCGCTAAGGGGAATCCACCATAGCTCTCCATCAGATTCATGCCACGCACCCACAGGTCCTTGATCTACCAACAGAAGTGCTCTTTGTGTGTTGCCTCCTTATCCCTCCCCTTCTACTCTCCATCTACATCTCTCAACCATGAGACACATGAATACCTGGGAAGATATGTGTGATGAAAATGGAGTAAAGGTCAGAAAAAAATAAAACAAATCTAGATAAATAAAATAAATAGAAAAAGAAAAGGCTCTCTTGCTCGGCCTAGTGCCTTATGTATGGTAACCCCCATCCCCCGATTACGAACTCAACCATAGGGATATAATTTGAATCTGAAACTCCATTTCACATATATCATTGAATGTTCATTTTTTATTACATTAATATTTAGTAAAGTAAATTTCATTTATTCTATGAAAAATTAAATGACCTAGACTACCAACATACTCTTTTCATTGGGAGAACACTATATTTTGAGAGCAACAATGTGGTTATTAGATTTATCCAAGATCATATCATATGAAAAATTACCATATTTTTAGTAAAACGCTTGTAAGAAGGAACATATGAAATTTCCCCTAATTTTAACAACCAATTATTATGAATGACCTCACAAATTCCCCACAATGAATGCTTCTCAAACATAACATTCATGAGTTTTTAACATGCATGAATACTATCTCCTAGGAATTGGATCAACCGACACATCCTCAATAGTCAAAATAAATGTCTTACAATTACCAAAACTCCATCACAACATGAGAGAAATTAAACCATGAACGATCGAATACTCCCCATCGATGAAATATCCTTATCATATTCTTGATAACTAAATATATAATTTTACATAACTTGTTATTCCAATGACTAAACAAAGTTGATAAACATGGAAAAAATATCACAACATAGCACCAATGCAAAAACCCACTACAACCAATGATCAGTCATAGAGGACCTTGAATAACAACCTATATCCATATAAAATCACATAAAAAATAGTTTTAAAAACTCTAACAGGCCATAGTATAGTCTGTATAATTGATATTTTATTACTCCTCTCTTCATGAACCAAATTTACTCATTCTCACATTGTCGTAGTCCAAAAAAACTAAGATAAAAACCCTATAATCACTGACCATTCTCTTTACATAGTCTTGTTCCAAAAAACTAGATAACCCTCAGAACTCCACAAATAAATCAATCCATCATTTTCATTCAATTATAAAATACATGGAAACCATACACAATGAAATATACTCAAATTAATGAGCATTGATCCATGATATTGCTTGGTCTCTCTATCCATATCCAAAATGAGCAGGGGTAGGGCTCTGACCAAACCAATCCTCTACATCTATCTTTAAGATAGGGAGTTACCCCATCATCATTATTAGAAAACACCATGAATATTCTAAAATAAACAACATACTAGTGAAATTATACCTCAAAAAACCCACAATTAAAGACTAACATTTCCCTCCGAGTCAATCAATGACACTAAGAACATGAGAACCACTATAAGACACATCAAAAGGAAAGTGGAATGAAAAAATACCTCCCATTAAACACAAACCAGGTACATTTGGGAGACCACCACCTATGGTTATCTCAATTCCAATCTAAACATCTCTCTAGTGTTATTTGCCTCATCGATCCACCAATAGTTAATTAGACCAATTACCAACACACTCAGGTATCCATGCACCCTTCGATAAAGGAACTACATCTCCAACAGTTGAAAACATCTCACAAAAATATACACATGGAAAATATTCATAAGAATATTTACACAATAATTTTTCTAGAGGATATTTCCATAAAGGTTCTATATGTGAAATACCCATTTTTCATTGAAACAAATTAAAAAACAAAACCTACATCATTAATTAAATCACAATGAATAGGTATATTTTATACCAATCGTTCATAGCATGAATGACGAATGAATGCTAGCCTCTTCCCAATGAGTCAAAAGCCAAAAAAATGAATAAAAAATAAGTCTATAAAATCATATGAATCATAGTAGGTGAATGCACACACCCATGAAAATGAAAACCACTCATATTAATCCCATTCCACTAAATCATGGGATTCCTATATGGAATGGGGTCTTCAAAAAACCATCCTAGTATATTGCACATATTTCAAAATATTCTTATAATAACTGAATACCAACTCGCCATGTCATAAAACCAAATGGATTTGGAATCTTTTTGTATGTAACCGGCCTGGGTCAACCTAATGTGTAACCAAATTTAGTAAACCTAGAGGCCTCATGAAATAATTCCCATGTGCCTGAGGATTCTAACTAGTAGAAATGGTCTAATATATATTTTTGGTTATTATAACATCTGTTTTGGGTATAACAGAAGTGAAAAATAACCAAAACATTCTCATGGGTTAACATTAAACTATTAAAAATAAGTAAATTGAAACCATTTGATGATATAATTCATAAATTATGTTATATAGTCAAAAAAACTCATAGAATGTGAAATAGTCAATAGCCAGTCCCCACTAGGCTGAAAATATTAAAATAATAAATAAACAACAATTAAAATACCTCAGTCTCTACTACTAACACAAAACAATTACATATAAATTGTCTTCCCAATTCATGGTATCCACTATAATGATCCAATACTCCACATGAGAATCTCCATTAAATCAATCAACATTGTGTATCAGCTGCATATACCATGAAACTCATGATATAACATGAAAGTACACATAAGTACTACATAATAATTGAGATTTGGGTTCAAGAGGTAATAACTATATCATATAAGGACACCTTTAATAGTTGACCTATATTATGGTATTATATATAATAGTATTAAAATGAGATATTCATAGCATAGTTCAAACAAACAACATGTCTAATATGATGAAAAAAACCTAAAAAAGGGGTAAACCTAAAAAAGGAAAAAACAACCACATGTTCTAGTATGACTCCCAATGTAAATATACAGAAGCTCTAGAACGCTATAAATGATTTTTTCCATGAGTCTCACCCAACCACACAAAAAAATATGCATCCATCACATCTAAGTAGGATTTCCAATACATCTAAAAACATATTTCTCGAATATCAAATAATAATGTGTAACTGTAGGTATCCACAAAAAACACATAAATTGTGATATAATACTGTAATATAATTTTTTTGAACTAGATACAAAGTCTTCAGACAAAACTCCATAGAAATTTTCATGTCACTAGTGTCCTACATGTTGAATCACGATAAAAAAGTCATAATAGATACCCCAACCAAGGGGTCCATCTCTATGGACCAGACTGATGAACATCCATGTGGGATCCATACCCAAAGTCAATATTGTCAAGAATCTAGGGTATCATGAGTGTAAAAACATGCTCATAATCCATATATATAACCACTAGCAATAGAGCATAGTCAAATAGAGGGGGCTCACTCATCCAAATAATCCACCTGCCCCATAATCCCATCTTACCAAATATTGTCTATGGAGGAGAGGACTAGATACAACATAGGTCCAACTTATAATCCATGGTATCCCATAGGTCACCTCTAAAAATTGAGTTCGTGAGTAGAATATACTCAAAAAACCTGGCTTATTTCAAAATAAATATGGTACATTTAACCATCAATCCCATCATCCTAACTGCTGAACTAGTTGTGCTAATAAACACATGGCTAACAATTAATGGGGACATTCCATAGTCTCTTGTATCTCAAAATCCCAAAAAACTGGTCAGCATGGTCTATGAATGAATGTCCTCATTGAAAAACTAAGTCTCAAGGATCCCTTGGTCCCAGGGATAATAATGTAGTGTGATATACAATTAGGGGATCCCTAGCTTCTCCCAATCTCCCATATTATGCCTTCCAAAAGATCTACAAGTAGTATTAATTAAAAAAAGTGTATGACACCCAATGAGGGGATCATTTAACTCATACATAGTATAGACACACCCCTTGAAACATGCCAAAAGGGAATACAAAATCACAAGAATACCTACATGGGTATTTTCAATATTTATTATTTCCACCGCTTATGTAGGAACATATAATAGAACCTAGGAATTTTCTGAACCATCGGGGGTATATTTCACTATAAAAAAACATCAGAGGGCCTTCATAGAAAAAGGGAATTCCACCAATACTAACTCACGAATATGGGATTACAAATAAACACTAGTCCAAAAGTTCATTTTCAAGAACTAAATATGACATCCACTTATCAATTGATCATAAACCAACTAATATGGGAATCCTAAGGAGACCCCCTGACGCATATCCAAAATGAGAAACTGTTTATCCTTAACTTCCATCCCATGCCAATAACCCACCCAATAGGTGAAAGCATCCCTGATCCTCATGCATATGATCCTAACATAATCTTCTCAACCATGAGAAAATAGTCCCAACCTATATGAACAAACTCATATTTCCTCCATGTTACCATATTTTTCCACCTTATACCATCCATCTAAGAGAACAAAAAATAGGTCACCATGGAACAGTCAATCCAGGATGATCACAAAGTTATAAAATCTCACTTGGGACTCACATGTCAAAAGACAACCAAATTGAGATTTTTTAATGAAAACCATAAATAAATCTTCCTAAAATATCTCCATCGAGAAAACTCTATCCATAGAGTCCCTAAACAACAAAATGATACCACCACCATGGTCTATATTGAAAATAAAATACTATGTAAACCTATTAAATCCAATTCATTAGCCTGAGAAAAAACATATATAATAGGATATGGTAGGGGAAATAATATTTTGTGTACTTTGGGTACACAAATTCTACTCCCAAAGGTCCTCACTCTCTATGTTCCACATGCCATTCAGTGTGTACTTATCCAAAGTACATAGTGTGTGTGCACATCACATGGTGTGTATACACTCATAGAGTTCCTAGCTATGTACCTAGACATATACCACCAGATTGGGTCTAGCTGAATGAAGTATAAGGCCACTGTTTATATTCCTCGCTAGGGTTGTAGTCATGTTCCTGAAATTGCTAATTTCCCCAAAAATAAGGGGTCTTTTCATTAACCTCTCCATAGCATGAGTCAGAAATACATGGTGTATACTCCCATGTAAATATAATGTAATACCAAAAAAATCATCCACGAATAGGAATTACACTCAATGTTTTTATTTAAACTACACACTGTGTGATCATGAGTTCTAAATGAGAGAACCTTGCAAATACCACACAAATGTTGATTCTCCAAAAAATGCCCAATGGGGTCCCTCAAGAAATCCCATGAAATATAAAAACGGTTTTAAAAATTGAAAATCTTTTAATATACGTGGTTTCATAAAAAACATAAAATTATCCCCACATCATGCACCAGATTTTCAGTACAAACATAAAGATCATCAATCAACCATCAGATGAGCACTCTAATTATATATTCCCACTCCATATCCTTCATTTATTAATTACTTATATCATCCGCCTGATAATTTACTCCCATAGGGGAATATTCACTAAGACAAATCCAATAAATTATATAAGAAGCTAAAAATGAAAAAGGATGAAAAAAATAAAAACTACAAGAAGATGGGGATAAGAATGGCATCATATTCAAGGTTTATTCATTCCTAAATAATGCCATATTTCAAATTCATCCATGGGGATAACATAAAAATCCAAAATACCATTTGAATGATATCACCAAAATATTGTGGGCAGTTAATTTAATGATTAATTATTAAATTATTAATTATTTTGGGGAGTTTTGAATTGTTTAGATCCATGTCATACAACTATAATAGGGTAAACAACATTTATGGAGACCGAAATAGTTATTGGAAAAATTATATAAGAACATAAAAGGTTTAATTAACCATTTCATCCTTTAATCAATCTCATCAACAAAATATCAAATTTCACTTGGTTTTCACAACCCATTGTTACATGAGGTGTCGCAAACATCATGTGAATCAATTGTGCTAATAGAATGATCAAGTAAACCTATAAAACAAAGTAGTCCATTATCATTATGAGAAATAAGTGATAATATAGTTTCAACTACACTGGATTAAAGCATACAATCATGGATTGAGTTTTGATTTCACATTGATATAGATAATATGGGTTGATTATTTCATAAAATGATTGGAAACATGAGACTAAGTAGGGATTAATCATGAGTTACCCCTAGTTTTCTGTCCTAGTGGGTGATCAGGGAAATGTATGTTTTGAGGCTTACACCTTTGTGTAGCCCATGTACATTTACAATGATGATTTTTTGAGTGAATCCATTTGTAGTATCCATAAGGAGTATCTCATGACAATGAATGTCATAGAACAAAGGAGAGTATCTTGTTTCAAGGAAGTTTGAGAATCCCTATCAATAATCTTCGCTCAATGATATTTATGCGATAAATGATGGCTTCTCATATTTAAAAATCCAAAATATGTTAGACCTAGAAAAAAGTCTCCACATGACTCGTGATTTTTCATGGGGTTTAGGGATGTAATCCAATGTATTTATCCAATTTCCAATGATCATAATACATCCATGATCATGGTAGGGGTTATTGAGAAATAACCCATATAATACGGACATATGGATTTTGAGGTAGGTCTGGAAGGGGGTTGGTCTATGCGGCATGATCATGAAATAGTCTATGATATACCATTACCAAATATTTATATAATTATATGACATAAATAAAATAGTTTATAATAATAAATTTTGAATATCGTTTATCGTTATAATTTTATATAATTTGGATTGATATTTTACATACAAAACCCATGTATCATTTAACAAGTAGAGATTTATCACACTTTATAAGAATATGATTAATTCATAAAAATTACTCAATAGCTACCCATAATTATCCACAAAATAAAAATTCTAGAAAAATAACACATACTATTACTCATAACAAGATGAAATGAAAATATAAGAAAATGTTGTGTTCATATTATCAGTAAGTGTAATAATAAGTGATAACAATGAAATATTATAAGTAATCATAATATGTGTGTACTATTATTTTAAATATAGATAAGAGAACCATGACCCAAAAATTATAAATCATAAATCCAAAAAGAGCATTGAATGGCATAATAACATATCATGTAATTTTTGCAGAATATAATGGAACAATAATAATAACAAGTCGTAGAGGCATAAAAGTACACAATATTTTATAATAGAGAATGGAATAGGAAATTTAAAATAAAATTGATTGAAAATATAAATATAAAGGTGATATAATCATATGAAATTTAATCCATGTGAGTGAACTCATTATTCTCACACCATTGTGGACAATATCATTAATATCATGCATAAAAATGTGTCAAAACTAATTATTCCCATCACATTCTGAAAAAATTCCTTATGTCCCGGAAAAGATTTATCATGAAATGTAAATAATAAACTATTCATTGGACTATGATATAGGAATACATCCATCTTCTTCCACACGTATTTATCCCATATAAAATCAACCACCATTATATCATAGTAAACTCATGGAATCAAAATGGGGTTCAGTTTTCTTTCAAAGGGAATAATATAAGGAAGTCACTCAAAAATCCATAATTATATTTAAAACATTTATTAAAAGTAATAGGGTATCCAATGATAATAAATCACAATATAGTCTAATTATATTAATTGAATTATATGGTACATAAACCATATAGTTAAAGGGTAATGGTTTGGTCACTAATTTCCCAAATAAATTGATATATGGTGTCTTATTGAACACCATTCAATAAAACAAATTTAAAATATCATTATAATAAATTAATGTATTGGAAAATAGTTATACCTATTAACGATGTGTGGTTATATTTGAGAATGGTAGTGATGGACAACTCCTTTAATATGAATGAGTGTTTCTCATGTTATCCCAAAAAATTAGGATGAAACATTTTAATATTATAATAAACTAAGAAATAAATATTTAAAAATATATTTAGATATGTGAAAAAATAGTGTAATTATAAAAATGACATTGCAAAAATGTAATATATTTTACATTTTAAAAAATAAATATATAATAAAAAAAATGGGTTTAGAATTTATTTTAGTAACCAAATATTTGTATAATGAAATAATAAGACAATAAGACAAAAATAGTGGAAATTTGTATTCAAATACAAAATGTAAAAAATATAATATTTTCCAAATTTGATAAAATTAACCCTTGCATAAAATTTTAAAAATTTATTTAAATTTTTTAATGAAATCCAAAGTAGTATAAAATGCACATAATCTAATATTGAGGAACAGATAATGATATTCTCAACAGAATCCATTAAATAATGAATCATATTGAAACTACTAGGGAAATTTTATCCTAAATCATTTTAATGTTTGATTAGTATTAAATAATTATATTTTTTAGTGTTACATTCATTATAAGAATATTAGGTAATTTTTCTACCAAAATGAATTGGTGTTATTTATATCCAAAATGGGTTTTTGTAGATTATATGGTTTTTATGTTTAATTTAAAGAATATATAATATATTTTTTAAATTATTAATACCATTTTTAAAATTTACATTTCAACATAATATTTGGATGATTATTTTAAAATTTTCTAAAAAAGAATGATTTTTCAATAAATTTGAAGAATGTATATTTTTTATTGAAATATAGTCTTTTCATCAAAAAAATTTAAAAAGTCACAAATATTTTGTATTATTAATCAATTTAAATACTTCATATTTATACAAAATATTCCAATAAATTTTATTATAATGAATAGTTTAATTGAGTTTTGAATAATAACTATTTTATTTATGAAATTTTTTTTTGAAGATATTTTGTTGATTCATTTTATGCCTTAATTTTGGAATATTTTCTATCACATCACTACATTTAATTTTATAAAATAGGTCCCATATTAGGAATCATGACATTTACATTTGGAAAATAATTAACTTTTATCTTTTATCATTATGAATATTATCAATAATAATTATTTTTCACCTTGGTAAGATTAAATTTAGTAATTCAGATTAAGAATAATAATATGTGTTCAAGAAATTACCATAAAAATTACATTAATTAATATTATTAGTGGTGTTTGAAAAGAATCATCTAGTATTATATTTTCTGTGATTATTATTCCATTTTCTGCTAAAAATTACTTTTATATTATTTAATGTAATGAAAAATAAAAAATACCACTCTTTGGGATTTAAATTTTTATTATATGTTTTCATATTGATAAAAATAAGTTGTGAATGAATCAGAAAAGATATTTTGATAATAATGATATTATTTTAATAAGTAAAATTTATTTATAATTTTTAGTGTGGATATAATTACCTTAAATGTTTAAAAAATGAGGGCAGAGTTTTTCAACAAGGAGTGGAAAATTAATGTTAATAATTTTAAAAACATAAATGATACACTTTTTGGATGAATTATGGTCTAACGTAAATTTTATAGTTAATATTGATGTATTATTAACATTTCAATTTATTATATAACAATTTAATTACATCTATTTTGTTTTAAAGGTCAGATTATATGAATAGTTAAAAAATGACATTAATATTATGTTTTGTTATAATTATGTTAATAAATTATTTAAAAATCTTAAAAAATGTTTCAAGAGAACAATTAGAGAGATTAAAGGATTGAAATTTCACCTTATTTAAATTCATGAGATAATTTTTATCTTATTGATAATAATATTACACCATCATATTGAAAATTATGTTAGCTTGATTATGGTTAATAACTTTGACTAAAGGATTAATCTAGAAGATAATATTTTAAATGATATAAAAACTTTTAAAAATGTTTTTTTTTGTTTTATTAATGATGAATCCTTCTTCTAATTTATTCTACGTAATTTTTGTACAATTTTATTTGATTTGGAATCATAATATATTATAACATTTCATGTATTTCAGAAAATGTATGTCCCCTCATTTATAAAATGAAACTAATTATCCCATCCTCTATACATTTCAGGAGCCATTTTTTGTAAATTCATATTGAAATTCATTCCGAACACCCACACCATACATTATATAATTTAATTAGCACATCGTTCCAATGATATAGGGATTATTTTGTAATGAAAATGTGGTTTCTCAAAGAGAAAGTATATAATTTAACTAAATGATTATAAGAGAGAAGAGAATTGACCATTTTTAATTTTGGGGAGGTGTTACCTTGGAGTTACCTAATCTATGCAATTAATATAAACTAACTGTTATTCTCATGTAAAGAAAAGTTAAATTATTTTGAATCTAGGATAATTATGTCTTTTAATACTCTTATACAGTAAAACATTGACATGATTAGGTGATTATTTAACCCTTCCATCATAGATTTCACCTCTCCCCCCATTATCATTTTTTACGAATACTGAGATATAACATCCTTTTACACATTTATGATCATGAATTCTACAAGAGAAGGTTAAATGATTGATATGTGGATAATATATTATATACTAGACTATATTCTATCACATGGAAAAATAACTTTTTAAATTTTTTTTTAAATTTTTTATTTATCTTATTATACATCTAAATTAATTTTTGGACAATTACCATTGTTTTACCTTAATGAAAACATCACTAATTGGTTTAAATTATTTATAAAATTTTCTAGGCAGAATAATACACCAAAATAATATTAATTTTTATATTTTTAAACATATTATTTGATTTTTCTATTATTTTTAAATGTATTGTGTCATGCTATCATAAGAATATATTTGAACAACTTCATCAATGAAATTTAATACTAAACTAACTTCATAAAATTTAATTTAAATTTCAAATAACTATTTTTAAATAAATATAAACTCATTAATGCCTATGAAAAAACATTTTAGATATTAAAATAAATATATTGAAATTTTTAATATGTTATTTACATAAATTAGTATTAATTTCACAATCAATGAAACATTTCAACAAGATTACACAATATATAATGTTCTATTATAATAGTAGAGTGGATTCATTCCATATACATTGATGTATTAATCATTTCTCGGTTCAATAGTCTTCATCCTAGTATATTTTCCACGAATACATCATCCCTATAATATTAGACATTTCATGGGAATCATATGATATAATTACATACAATATCACAATTATTCATATAAAGAGTTTATAAATATTGAATCACATCACTTATTGGAGTTGGTAGTCTGTATGTACGCCCGATTGTTGTATCTGTTGGAGTTGGTTCACTAGAACCTTCATTCATTATACATGAATAAATATTTTCATTATTAATAATTATTTATTATCAAATGATGTAAGTTCTATTGTAAGAAATTACCATGTGATATTTCCTAAGAATGTATGTCAAACAAAAAAGCCATAGTAGTTCCCAACTTGGTTTACAAACATGAGGGACCACAACAATATTCATGAATATAGTTCAATTGATGGATGATAATATTTCAGGGATACATATAATACAATCTATTAGTTTTAAGAGGATTATAGAAAATTGGGACATTTTCTCATTGAATTCACCCTTATTAATCTCTAAATATAATGTTATAGTAATAAATCAATTATTATGAATTCCTAATATTCATGTGATGTTGTATGTTCATATTTGTGGCTGTTTTTATTTATCCTCATAAACTATGATTATATGTAACATATATCAGGACTCAATCATTTAATATTTTGATGAAAATAATGAAGCTAAATTCTCAAAATGAGGTATGATTCATTTGGTTACTTTAGGAATGAAATTGAATTATTGTATAATATATGAAAAGGATTATCCCATTAATCCCTAGATGAACTATATTCTCATAGCCAATTTGTTAGGAATGGAATTGCTAGCCTAAATCCATGACCATGGTTTTTTGTGTAAAAAATAGGCTCTATTAATACAAAGAATGAGAAATTGATCATATAGGCTGAGGGAACTAACGTGAAACCTATTTTATTTGTGATATAATAATAAAATGATTATATTACATGTTAAACATTCATAGGAGGTGGTATTCCATTGCAGTATTAATGAAAATCACTATCTGTTATTTGTAATGTTTCTATATATTAACCTCTTACCATAGGTAATAATGCATAATTGCACTAAGAAAGAGGCAAAGATGGTAATAGAATAAGTGTATCTCAATTCTCAGTAAAATAGAAGAATATAATTTTTATAGTTTGAATATAAAATATTTATTCAGTACCTGTTGATCTCTAATATTTAATCATGAGTTATTTGAAAGAATAAGTGAGTTAAATAATAATAATAAATATTTATTTATAAGTTTGATTAATATAATGGTTATTATATATTATATTAAATAATTCAGATAAATTTATTTATTAAATAGACATTATTCGTGTATTAGTTAATATCAATGAGGGGATATAGACAGAGTAAATGGTGTGAATGCAAACAATATAAATAATATTTATTTAAATATTATTAAATTTATTTTAAAATTCATGAAATTATTTATAAAATTATTATTATTAATGGATATGGGTTAATTTAATAATTATAAATATGGTAAAACATTGTGTTCATTTTAACAACCCAAAACATTCCATAAAAAATATCTACTTATATATCTTTCTAAAAATACAATGCAAGTTCATAATTGATATATTCAGACAATATTAATCCCAATAGAGTTTTCAAGATATTTATATTACTCTTATATACTCCTCTCTCAATATAATAATAGAACACAAAAAAGGATTCCTTTTTGTAAATAATTTTACTACAATAATCTATGATTGGTTCAAGTGAACAAGATAGAATGTGATAGAAACATGTTATTCTATGATGATTTTCTAATATTATGGGGGCATGTTTGGAACACTACTAGGGGGATTCAATAAGTGGATTTAATAGCGTAGTGACGATATAATGATATTGAGTCAACAATATCATCATAAATGAGAAAATTTTATGTTTCTTTAATTCGACATCTACTCATAAATTAAATATAAATTACATGAGATGGTCCTCCACATCTAGTTACAACAGTGAAATAATATTCAATTAATCTATTTTTTTCATCAGTAATTATGGTTAATCACGAACAAAAATTTTTCCATTAAAATTAAAATTAAATCAAATTTTTCCATACCATAAAATGAAAATTCTTTACACCCATATCATACATGTAGTGTCAGCGTTGTCACATGTAAAATTTTTAATTATTTCTGATTAATTGATTGATTTCCATTGATTTCATTTAATTTTACAGATGTTGATACATTTTTATATGTGACATTGATGTCTCTATTATTCAATCAATTTTGGTACCATTAATTATAAAAGTATAATATTAAAAATGAAGGAAATTACATAGAATAACAACTAGATGGGCCAAAGTATCTAGCAATACAAAACTATAGTACATTTCCTATATTTCCTACATAAATTCCCTGTAATTTTGTGTTCACATTAGAATATCATGATAATTTTAGGTATATATAATTAAATTATTCCTAGTATAAGGAATATGTTTATTTGAATGTTGATCTACATAGTCTGGCACATGACATGAATAACTACATGTATTGTAACAACAAGAAGTCTCAAGTTTATCATGATCGAGAAAACGATTTTCCCCAAAGAGAAATTTATTGGATACATGACACAATGTCTAATGATCCATGAAGATATAGGGACACATGTTGTGTATCTATGCTATACATTATGTTCCTTGAATATATGTTGGGAAGGAAACAACGCATGTCCCATACTGTCAGTAGTAAACATAGATAGAAGAATGTACCCACCAAGTAAATTACTTTTTGGTATGTATTCATCTTCATGTTGTGTGATCATTTTTTCAATATATATATATCAAACCTATCAACATGTGTTTTTTCTCATTTCCCAAAAATATGTAATGACTCAAAAAATTAAAGGAATTTTTTTTTCTTAATTTTCTTTAGGATTTTACAAGAACGCAGTTTCTGACATCGCCTGATTCCAAGGCCCGAGGTGCCCAGAATCAATTTCCGAAGTTTAGCTCGGATACGTTCAGTGAACGAACGAGCGGGTTTTTCTAACATTGGAACTGGTGCTCGGAATTGAAATTCGAGGGCCCTGATGAAACTGCAGCTCCAGTAATTGCTTAAAAAGACCTTTTCCAGAGTTGGGTTTTCTTGGGAAGAGTTGTTTAGTTTTGTTGATAAAGACTTCTGAGAAATAAAATTTGTGCAAATAATATTATTTCTGTAAAGTGGTTAAATCCTAAGGATAGAGGTTAGGTGAACCTAACTACCTAAGTGAGGTTAAATGTGATGTGAGGCCCACACTAACCCCACCCCTTCACATTCCTTAAACCTCCTTTAACTCCCCCATTATGTGGGTGACCTCTCATCTTCTATAACTCTCTCCAACCCCCCTTGACACCCCTTAAAATTTTTAATGTTCCAAGTCTTTAATTCAATTTTTTGAATTGAGTTTTTAAATTTTAAACTCCTGTAATGACTTAAAAAAATAAGTAGACCTTATTTTATTATTGGGTTAGTTTTGTGGTGTTATGTTTTGGGAGAAAATACTCAAAAGTACGAGGAAACATTATCTTCTTCATTGAAGAACGCGATGAACGTCAAGACCCCGACGAAGAACACTGTCACCGCAAGGAGTGATCATCGTGACTTTCTTCTCCTCTCCGCAGCCGGTGTGAGACGCTGCTCCACCTTGGACGATCTCCGTCAAGCACATATGGTGTTTTACCTCGTGAGGCTGTTTCCACGACGATCTTCGACCATCAACCGCTGTTGAGGTAAGGGTTTGAATCATTGTTCGTGAATATTCAAGCGTTCTTTGTAATCTTAGCTGCTTGTTATCGATTAACAGGAGGGACCCGGACCGCAAAAACACTGCCGACCCTCCTCCCTTAATTCTGTTGTTGACCTTGTTGTGGTTTTGGAATGGATATGGCACGGTGCCGTCGCACCGCACGGGATCATGCGACAAGGATGCGCGGCGCCGTCACGCCGAGCCATTGAAGTCGAACAAGGTCGCGGCGTCGTCGCGCCATGCCAGAGAATCATGAAAACACCATGGCCAGAGCAGGGCCGCGGCGGAGGGGCGTGGCACTGTTGCACCGCGCCAGACGGACCAAGGACGCGGCCTGAGGACAAGGCGAAGCAGGGAGGGGCGGCTGGCTTCCGGCTGTTGGCGATGGAGCAGGGGGACGGGAGCTTGTCGATCCCATAGCGGCAGAAGCCGGCCGGCCGGTGCGGGCCAGCTGGTCAGGGGAGAAACTGGGGGTTCGTAACCCCCAGCTGGAAGGGAGCCCCCCCACAAGTGGGTGCCGCGTTTAATGAACAGGGGGGCATCGCGCCCCACCTTGTCCGCCCAGCTTGGTAATGCCGAGCTGGCCAGTGGGCCGCGCCCAAGTGGGCCAGACCCAGACCCGGTTTGGCACGACCCGTTTTGGGCCGTCCCAGGGGGTCTCGGGCCGGGTCGGACCATGCTCGAATCCCCCATTTTCGGACCTCTTCCGGTCTTTTTCCCATAACATGGGCTACAGACCTCCGATCGATGAACCGTTAGCTGTGATGCGATCCTTGGATCAAGACATTTGTTTCGGTATTTTACACTCTAGGTTTCAGAGAACATTGGGAACAGCCAGGTTGGTTCACTCACGAAACCAACCGTAACTCACAGACCGGGCGTCCATTTGACGCGCCGTCTATTGCTTTGAGACCCTTCTGACGAGGCAGTCCTTTGAGATACTTCTTAGTGGGACTTTGTGATACTTGGATTATAGACCTGTAGCTTGTGGAGAGGACCATCCCAGAGACGAGCGTACGGAGTATGGATACCGTGTAGCTCTGCTGAGACCGGATGACTGCTTGTCTGATTCGATTCAGAGTGCCTACCATAGCCCAGTGGGGAGCACTACTTTGTGAGGTGGAAGACCCATGGAGGAAGAGCACTACTTTGTAAGGTGGCAGATCAGCGGTACTCGACAGGAGGAGTACCTCTGTAGTCTATGAGGGGGAGCACTACTATGTGAGGTGGCAAACCCATGGAGGAGGATCACTACTGTGTGAGGTGGTAGACCCGTGGAACTCTACAGGAGGGGTACCTCAGCAGTCTTAGGTTAGTGAGAAGTACCTCGGAGTCGTGACAGGATCATTGTACTCTCCAGAGATGGAGCTCTTCAGCAGTTATGGTTTCGATAAAAAAAATCCTAGTTTGAGATGAGTCTTTGACCTTTGTGTTTACCTCATGATTGATATGGGTCACTTGATCACATAGGTATGCGTATGGGCATATACCTAGGTAGTGGTTATCCGTTGATTTCATAACCATTGTTTTTCCTCGTGATTGAGATGGGTTACGTGATAACATAGGTATAAGTATGGGCTTATACCTATATAAGGGTTATCTTTTGAGATCCTTCTTTGTGGTTATCCTTTTTTTATTTAGTGAGACCTTGAGGGTCATGGGGTCCCTACTGAGTATTATATACTCACCCCTATATGGGATATGCCTGCACTTCATTGTGTTGGTTGGAGACGTCGGGCAGCGCTGACAGAGGCCGAGTGTTTGAGGAATAGACGGTACCCGGAGGTGGACCTCACGACGAGTCAATATCCAGAGGTGGAAATCACGATGAGACAACATTAGGAGGAGGTTGACGGGCGAGAGTGTTGCGGAGGCTATCTGTACCTACCCTTCAGGTAGGATCCGTGGTGGACGATCCAGGAGCTGCGCTATCTGTACCTACCCTTCAGGTAGGATCCGAGGAGGACGAACTAGGAGCTGCTTCCATTCTTCTAGCTGTTTGTCTTTTTCTGTTGTACTTTTGTTTAGTTGTAGCTTAACTTTCGATTGGGTTTATATTCTGGCCCATTTACTTTTTAGCACTTCCTTTTGTATTTAGTGTATTACTTCCACATGTACTCTGTGGTTTTTTTATTACATTTATAAAGGAAATGCCTTCCTAGTTATCGGGAATTACGCCTTTGGTGATAGTCGCCAGCCCCTGGCCTATGGAAGGAGGGCTTGGGGTAGTCATGGCACGGGCCAAGAGGATGGGTTGTGAAAAATTGGTATCAGAGGAGTCAGTTCTACCGCATAACTTATAACTCTGATATTTTCTTTCTGTGATGCAATAATGTTTAGGGTACCGAGTGTGGTTTTCAGTTCAGGGAGTCCAATGTTGGTGCGGGCGACCCACCTATCCATACACCAGGACCCTGACAGCTGATTTCCGATGTTGTGCACAAAAACACTGATTGCGAGTGTGTTTTAAAAGGTATTCCCTTAAAACAGCTCAAACTAGGTTAGCTCACTAGGTATAAATCGTTTGACCGTGTCACGTATGTTTCTTTCAGGATGCCTCCCCGCAGACGACCAGCTAGAGCCCCGTGAGTTGTACGTACTGACAGCCTGCCGAGCGACGTGGCCTATGTACATGGCCCTATCCCAGTTGAGTCACCAGTTGAGGCACCAACGGTACTACTACCCATTGGGGCACTGATGCCACCAGCCCCAACAGTAGAGGGTGCACGTCTCTTGAGCGCACTGCACGAGTTCTAGTGCCAGAGTCCACCCAGGTTTAGGGGAGTGACGGACCCGCATGCGGCTGAGGATTGGCTAGAGGCTGTGGTGAGAGTCTTCAGGCTAGTGGGGACAACAATAGACTTCATGTTGATACTTGCTGCCATTCTTCTTCAGGCCGTAGCAGGAAGATGGTGGAGCCTGATGCTCCAGATGCATGACGAGGCGACACTTCTATGGGAAGACTTTGAGAGCCTATTCTGGGAAGTGTTTGTACCAGCCACCCTTCAAGCGGTGCATATACAGAAGCTGCTACATCTACAGCAGGGTATCATGATGGTGCCACAGTACTCGGTGAGGTTCACAGACCTCTCGCGCTACTCCACAGATATGTTACGAGAACCATTCTTCAGGGCCCGAACATTCGAGTAGGGGCTCAGGCGAGAGATTAGAGCTTCTATTGTTTCTCACAGCATCCCAACACAGACATGGGTGTCAGAGCAACCCCTCTTAGTGGATACTTTCCATGCTGAGTAGTATCCAGCAGCTGGACCCACCACTAGCCAGCATGCGGCAGAGTCTTCTGTAGCGGGCAGTAGACAGATGACGCAGGGGTCCAAGAGGACTATACCTACATGTGGTCGACCGCATGACTCAGGGTCGGTAGTGCGAGGCAACAAGGGGAATGACAGAGCCAGACCTGCCATGCAGTGTTACTCCTGTGGTGGGATTGGTCACATGGCACATGACTGTCCGACCCGCCATGCAGTGGACCTGTAGTTAAATGAAGAACCTCCTAGGTAGAGGCAGAGGTTCGATCGAGGTGGACCGCTAGGAGCATAAGGCCGAGGGAGGGGAGCTGGCCGTGCAGCTGGAGGTGGATGGCCCTATGAGGTGTTTCCACCACCACCACAAGGAGGTCCACCCCGACCATAGGGAACAGGTGGACATGGGAGACCTCAGCTTCAGTCAGCAAGAGAATATGACTACGGAGCTCCAGAAGAAAGTGGACAGGAGTAGAACTAGTGGTTTCCTTTTGTTCTTCGTACTTCTAGTTCCATGTTTTTAATACATTTGTATCTTTTTACTATGAGATGCAATAATAAATAGACACTTACCTTTGTGACATTTTCTTCCTTCCTTTTTGTGTACTAAGCTGTTCCGATTTAAACTGTTGACTTTACTCTCACTTTTGAGATTCGTACTGGAGGAGACCAAGTTACCTCACGCTGATGCCGACAGTGTGACCTAACCCTTCGAGGCGAGAGTAATGGTTGGATATCGTGGTATTAACGTCGAGGCCTTACGACGTCGTCCATGGCATTAATATATCATTCTTGTCCGGATTGACTATATTTGGAAAAGAAAGTGGTTCATCCATGGGATGAGACCCGATTTATTTTTTTGGAAAAAAATAAATCATAGTAGCTCTTGTGGAACCAGAGATGGTCCATGCGATGCTAGAGAATTTCTAGGTCATCCAAGAGTGGATGAGGACAACTCAGAGCCGAGAGAATCCTTATGCTGACAAGAGGTAGAGACCACTAGAGTTCGAGGATGGAGACCATGTTTTCTTACGGGTCTCACCTTGACGTGGAATTAGGGACACTTGGATGAGGAAGGAAGTTATCATCACGCTTCATCGGACCCTTCAAGGTCCTCAGCAGGGTAGGCGAGGTTGTTTACCGCTTGACCTTTCCACCTCAGTTGCGCCGGGTGCATGAAATCATCAACGTACCTCGGCTAGGAGATACGTGCATGATCCTTCACTTATCATCGACCTCAAGTAGTTGGACATCGATTACAGGGAGACATGCACGGAGATTCCAGTAGAGGTTGGGGATTGATAGGAGCAGGTCCTACGAGGATGGTTGATTCCACTTGTACGCTTTCTCTGGAAGCACAAGAACCTCTAGGGGAGCATCTGGGAGCGAAAATCTCAGATGCGTGCTCATTACCTCTTTTGTATCCCTAGATTGTGTTAATGTTTTATGGGGACGTAAAGACCTGAGGTGGGATTATTGTAATGACCCGGAAATTTCAAGGAATTTTTTTTTCAAAATTTTCTTTGAGATATTACAAGAATGCAGTTCTGACGGCGCCTGATTCTGAGGCCCGGTGTGCCCGGAATCAATTTCCGAAGTTTAGCTCGGGTATGTTCAGTGAACGAACGAGTAGGTTTTTCTAAATTTTGAACCAGTTCTCAGAATCGAAATCAGAGGGCACCGTTGAAACTGTAATGCCGGTAATGGCTTTAAAAGACCCACTGCAGAGTTTCATTTTCTCAGGAAGAGTTTTTTAGTTTTGTGGATAAAGATTTCTGAGAAATAAAATTTGTGCAACTAATTTTATTTCATTAAAGTGGTTAAATCCTAAGGATAGAGGTTGGGTGAATCTAACTACCTAAGTGAGGTTAAATGTGAGGTGGGGCCCACATAAACCCCACCCCTTCACATTCCTTATACCATATCTAACTCCCCCATTAAGTGGGTGGCCTCTCATCTTCAATAACTCTCCCCAACCCCCCTTGACACCCCTTAAATTATTAATGTGCCAAGTCTTTATTTCAATTTATTGAATTAAGTTTTTAAAGTTTAAACTCATGGCATGACTTAATATAATAAGTGGAGCTTATTTTATTATTGGGTTACTTTATTGGTGTTATGGTTTGGGAGAGAATACTCGAAAGCTAGAGGAAACTTTATCTTCTTCATTGGAGAACGCGAAAAACGTCAAGACCCGGACGAAGAACGTCGTCACTGCAAGGAGTGATCGTCGCGACTTTATTCTCCTCTACATCGCCGGTGTGATATGCTGCACCACCTCGGACAATCTCCGTCAAGGTCATAGGGAGTTTTACCTCACGAAGCCATTTCCACGACGCTCTTCGATCGTCAACCATTGTTGTGGTAGGGGTTTAAATATATGTTCGTGAATATTCGAGCGTTCTTCGTAATCTTAGCTGCTTCCTATCGATTAACGGGAGGGGGGGGGGACTGCACAAACATGACCAACCCTCCTCCATTATTTCTATTGTTGACCTTGTTGTGGTTTTGGAACGGAGATGGTGCGGTGTTGTTGCACCGCACGAGATCATGCGGCAAGGATGTCTGGCGCCGTCACGCCGCGCCATTGAAGTATAACAAGGTCGCGGCACCGACGCACCGCACCAGAGAATCACGAAAACACTGCGGCCGAAGCAGGTTCGCGGCGGAGGGGCACAGCGTCGTCCCGCCATGCCGATCAGACCAAGGCCGCGGCGGAGCAGGGAGCGGCGGCCCGCTTCCGGCCGTCGGCGATGGAGCAGGAGGAAGGGACCGCGACGGTCCCGTGGCGGCAGAAGCCGGCCGGATGATGCGGGCCGACTAGTCAGGGGAGAAAACGAGGGTTCGTAAACCTCAGATGGAAGGGAGGAGCGCCCCCTACACCCCCCCCCACACACACACGTGGGGGCCGTGTTTAATTAAACAGGCGGGCAACGCGCCCCCACTTGTTCGCCCTCCTCGGTCACGCATAGCTGGCCAGCGGACCGCGCCAGGCCGGGCCACGCCGCGCCAGCCGAGCCGTGCCAGTCGGGTCAGGCCGCACCCAAGCGGGCCGGAACCGGACCCGTTTCGGGTCGACCCGGTTCTGGCGGACCCAGGGGGTCTCGGGCTGGGTCGGTCCGGGCTCGAAACCCCCATTTTCGGACATCTTCTGGTCTTCTTACAATAACATGGGCTACGAACGTCCGATCGACACACCGTCAGATGAGATTTGATCCTTGGATCGAGATGGTCATTTTAGTATATTACACTTAGGGTTTCGGGGAACTTTGGGAACTGCCGGGTTGGTTCGCTCAGGAAACTAACCGAGCCCCTGGGACGAAAAGGATAACAACTCTAAGAACGGGCGTCTGTTTGACACGCCATCTGTTGAGTTCAGACCCCTATGAAGAAGTGGTCCTTAGAGATACTTATTTGTGGGACTTTGTGATACATGGAGTATCGACTTGTAGCTCTTGGAGAGGACCCTCCCGGAGACGAGCGTATGGAGTACGGAGACCGTGTAGCTCTGCTGAGACCTGATGACTGCTTGTCCGATTCGATTCGGAGTGACTAGAATAGCCCAGTGGGGAGCACTAATTTGTGATGTGGAAGACCCATGGCGGAGGAGCACTACTTTGTGAGGTGGCAGACCCACGGTACTCGACAGGAGGAGTACCTCTATAAGCTATGTGGGGGAGCACTACTATGTGAGTGGACAGACCCATGGTGGAGGAGCACTACTGTGTGAGGTGGAAGACCCGCGATACTTGAAAGGAAGAGTACCTCATCAGTCGTAGGTTAGTGAGCAGTACCTCAGAGTCGTGACAGGATCACTGTACTCTCCATAGACAGAGCTCTTCACCAGCTACGATTTCAATAAAGAAAATACTGGTTTCAGCAGAGCCTTTGACCTTTGTGTTTACCTCATGATTGAGATGGGTCACTTGATCACTTAGGTATATGTATAGTCATATACCTAGGTAGTGGTTATCTGTTGATTTCATAACCTTTGTGTTTCCTCATGATTGAGATGGGTTACTTGATATATTAGGTATAAGTATGGGCTTATACCTAAGTATGAGTTATCTGTTAGATCCTTCTTTGTGGTAATCCATGTTGGATTTAGTGAGACCTTGAGGGTCTTGGGGTCCCTACTGAGTATCGTATACTCGCCCCTGCATGGGCTATGTCCACCCTTCGTTGTGTTGGTTGCAGACGTCGGGCAGCGCTGACAGAGGCTGAGTGTTCGAGGACTGGACGGTACCCGGAGGTGGACCTCACGACGTGTCAATATCCAGAGGTGGACTTCACGATGAGACGACACTCGAAGGAGGTTGACGGGCGAGAGCGTTGTGGAGGCTATCTGTACCTACCCTTTAGGTAGGATCTGTGGTGGACGATCCAGGAGCTGCGCTATCTGTACCTACCCTTCAGGTAGGATCTAAAGAGGACGACCCAGGAGCTTCTTCCATTCTTCCAATGGTTTGTCTTTTTCTGTTGTACTTTTGTTCAGTTGTAGTTGTACTTTTGATTGGGTTTGTATTCTGGCCCATTTACTTTTCAGCACTTCCTTTTTTATTTCTTGTATTACTTCCTCTTGTACTCTCTAGTGTTTTTTAAACTTTTATAAAGGCAATTCCTTCCCAGTTATCGAGATTTATGCCTTTGGTGCTAGTCGCCAGTCCCTGGGCTATGGAAGGCGGGCTTGGGGTAGTCATGGCACGGGCCCCGAGGAGGGGTCATGACAAAAATAGTACACACCATGTAATGGGATCAGTAGTTATATATTAAATCTATTTCTATGTGTAAACATTAGATAAATGACATTATGATTCTTCCATGTACACTTGTCAACATCATTAGTTTAAAATGAAATTTATTTTTAAAAAATTATATATTATGGTGAGTTATGGATGAATGTATGGAATAATGATAAATTTTTATTAACTGGATTTCATCCTATATTAGTGTCTATTTAATTATGAAATATAATTAAATGATAACTATATTGAAAATTTATGATGTTTTCTCAATAAGTGAATAATTACAAAATTAAACCATCTAGTAATATTTTTTTCCATTTATTTTAATTTATAATGTTTCAACTAATCATGATGGCCTTCATATCATCCCCTATCCCATATTTATTATATAACGGATTTGATAAATATGGTTTCTTTTATGTAAACCCCATTTTGAATATCCTTTGATCATGTCACCTTTGTGATTAAAATATTGTGTTTGGATAGAGCTTGTAGACAAGTAGAGGAGGTCCACGTATAATAGACGAGGTGAAATGAGTTAAGGAGATACATATGATCCAAATTGAGATGGTTTAAATAATAATATATATGGTTCTATAAATTTTCCCCTTGGTTTGAAGGTTAGTTTATTAACCACTATACAAACTAACTATTAGAGAATACTAATATCATTCCATTAATATTTTATTCAGCATAGTTAGATTTTTAATTACTTATGTATGTTGACATTACTCAATCACCAAATAAATAAATTACTTATCATGAAAGATTAAATATAATATAAATCTCTTATATGTGACTGTTTTATTAGACATGGTTAATCACTTTTGACAAATCAACATAATATTAAAAAATCATGTGAAAAGATGATATGGAATTTATACAAAAGATAAAAATCCATCGCAAAAAAATATTTTGTTGGTAAATCCCTTGCCTAATAATGTTATAATTGACTTCATAGTTAAAACTAATTTTCCAACCCAAGTTGTAGTAATCTCAATTATCAAAGAAATTGTCGATAGTTTGTTTGGTTAAATAATTATTAGTTTACATTATTAGTTTACTACACATGAATGATATTTGTATCTAAGAGAAACATGATCAAAAATCAATATAACGTGATTTGAAGATTTTGGAGTCCACTATATAGAACAAGGAACTCTGAGATAATGTAGTTACATTGTTACACTTACTAAACCCCATAAAATAACTTTTTAGGTAGAATTATGGGTTGTGAGAAGTGAAATATAGGACATTGGAACAAGAATATATGAGATATGAGACCTTCAAAATTTGTTGGTAAGGACTATTTTGTTTTGGAAATTAGTGGTATATTATTTAAATTTAAATAATATAAAAAATTTAAACTATTTTTTTTATCAAAACAAGTAAAAATTATCAGCTCATAATTTTTGTGAACTGAATAAAAAATTGATCCAACAATATCACTATGATCCATACAAGAGAAGGATAACATTATAGTCTATGTGAATTTCCATGAATAGTATTGGCACTCTTGTGTCCAAATAAGACATGAATGGAAATTATTCATGAGGGTAACACCAATTCCTTAGAACATTTTCTAAGAGTCTAGTGGGGATGGAGTGTCTCTCAATTTGACGAATTTGTACAAATCAATGAATGTAAAATGTTTCATGTTATCCCGCACGTCTAATTAGATTCTATATAAATATAAGGAGACGATTTCATATAGAATTTTTACTCACCTTCAAGATCATTATAATTAGAGGGGGATATTAGGGAGATATAATTTCTCTAATTCATTGTTCACATGAATTATTAGTGACTTAATGCTAGTTGGACCTTATGTAGATAATATGATGTGATACATTGATTTCATGGACATATTTTTTTTACAATCCCGGATGAGCTATGAAAAGTTCTCATTCTATCCCCATTACCCAAAAACATCTCCAAATATATTTTCAATTATAATATTATCAATATTAAGATGACACTTTTAGAACTTCTTACACTTATTCTCCAATTTGATAATCATATTGAGCATGATAATCCAAAAATACATATGGGGGTAAGAAGAGGAAGAATAATGAAAAAGGGTTCGAGGTAAAATTCCTTGTCTAAGGATAAAGAGAACTATTATTCCAATAAGAAGAATATCTAGTGGAATGGAAAACAATAGGATGTGTTTTGTTTTTATGTGGAAATTAGTTCAACAATAAGGGGAATTTCACCAAGCTGAAAAAGAAACTATAATATTATGGTACATTTCTTATTGAGTAATATATATATATATACCTTTTGGGAATTAGATACTACTTTTGTTTCTGAAATTAATTTAAAAATATAGGTTATAATAATTTTTTGAATGTTTTCTATAGATGTTGTTGATCTACACGCTTTCAATAAAGTGTTGTTGTTTGGTCTATCCATTAGTGTCTACCGTCACACTTTTATGATATATTGTTTTGGTTTAATGGAATTGTATTATGAATCTAGTGTTAAAAAAATTATTTTGTTTTCTAACTATGGATGGATTTTTTTATCAGCAGAAATAAATGTTGTTTGTTTTATAATGATAGTATATGTTATGGTAGGAACTATTTGATAACATTGACGATGTTTTAAATTGTTGGAAAATAATATTGTAAATTCATAAAAGAATAAAATATTTTCCACTCATGATACCCATTTGTATAATCATCATCTTTGTCACATATATGAGAATCATTTGACGAGTCTCTATCAATATGGTTACTTATAAACTATTGGGATTATTTCAATCCACTCATATAAATTTTTTATACAAGTTACAATGAAAATATCACCATATAGTGGATATTAAATTTGTAATAGATATTATGAATTTGGTACACACTAATGTATATGGGGGATTTATATTATAGGATAGTGGTGGATTATCAGAATTTATATCATAAAAATTACAAATAATGTATTGTTATATTTATTTGATGATTTTTTAATCTAAATCCTTTGAGGAGTTCAAAAAGATCAATAATTAATTAGAGAAACATATTTGTAATAAGATAAAGATATTCAAATTAGATCAAGGTGGGGAATATATTAATCATGTATTTATTTATATTAAAAAAGAGTTCATTATTCTATCTCATCTCAAACCTCCTTATAAAGTAAATTGTAATCATTTTAGTTATCATAGTAAGACACAATAATAGATACTTTAATCTCGATGATGAGTAACACGATCCTTCAATAATCATTTTAGAAATATGCATTATTGAGGGAATCATACATAGTAAATCGAATCCATTTAATGTAGAAAAAATATTACCATTTAAATATGGTGTGGATAAAAACCCATTTTGCCACATATTTTTTCATGGGGATATAAGGATATTATTAAGGATAGCTCTTGTAACAAACTAGTTATCTGAGGAATTTAGTGTATCATTATAAGTTATGCAAATAAAATAAGGACATTTTTGATAAACCCCATTAAGATATAATATTATTTTTCAATATAGACTGTCATTACGGATAAGGACCACATTGACATATAGGATAGTGGGATCATGGTTTACATCAATGATGTTTAGGCAAATGATAAACATGTGTTAGAATATGAGTAGATTACAACGGACACCATGGATGCTATTTCTCCTAAAAAACAAGTACTATGTAAGAGCACATGAGAGGTAAGGGAATATAATTATATTCTATTTTTAAATAAGATAATCTAGATATTAGGATCTATAATATGTCAGGAATCCCTAATTTTTAGATTAATTCCTTTTAAAAAACCATTATTGTTTTTTGAATGATCCACTAGTTCATGTAGTTTTTTGTGGGTGTAAATGGGTCCATAAGAAAAAAATAGATAAGGAAGTTGATGTGAATACCTAAAAATAATGTATAAAAGAAAAATGGTTTAGAAAACATCATTTAATTGACTATTAATAAACATATAATAATTTTCTATATTTAAATTCATAATAATATAGTTTTCCATAAAATTACACAACGGCTAAGAGAATTATAAAATAGATGTAATACAATCATGACTTAATAGGATAATTTTATTGTATTATTACATGATAGAAGTAGAGATTAATTTATTTATTATGGAAAAATTCTTTTCATGGTATATTTGATTTGAGGTACCTATAAATGAAATTTTTTCATGATGAAAAACTGTGAGCCATTTACATAAAAATGTTTTACTGTGATTATGGTTATATTAAATTTTGTATATGTTGTCAACATATTACTAATTCAAAAAGATATACAAATCCTTAAAAATGATATGAAATGGTATATGTCAGGGTACCTAAATTGTAAACACACATAATGTGATCGTTATTCAAAAAATACAAATGAGGATTGGTTCATGTTTCATATGGTATATATATTTCATTGATATTGTTCTCTCGTACATGAAGGAGAAATATAGAGAATATGTAAGATACCATATACTTATGATATATGAATAATCGTGTAATCAATGTTATGATTTATTATTTATATGTATTATCCTTTATGAATGGTAGGCAAGTACCAATAATATCAAAGACAAAGGTATTAGACTATTTACAATACTAGAATTTCATTTTTGATGTGAACCAAGGATATGTTCCTAGTGTATATAAGAGATGAAGATCTAGTCATCAAGGGTAATATAGTTTATTTATTTAATATAGATTAGAAAGATATTATGTTATGTGATATGGATGTATTTTGTCTCTAATAAGGAGTTTTTATCTATAGGAGTTTTATGAAGATGGTTTGTGTTGATTATATGGAAGAATTTGATTATATTGTGGCTGCAGACGTACCCAAGGAATTATTTTTTATTAGATTGATTTTTCAAGAGCTGTAAGTGGTAACTTCTATTAATGAGCATATAATATTAATATGATACAAATTTTGTTGTAGATCTCTCTATAGGTATGTGGTCACACAAATTGAAAAAAATAACATACATTATAAGATTAATATAATGAGTTGCCTTTCAAAATGAGGTGATGTTATGGTGAGAGGAGTATCCTATGAGGAAAACGTGTCAAATCTGATATCCAATGAGTTATCATAGTGGATTATTGAGTATAATGTGAATGTGGGTGGATTAATGGGTTTTCAATTGGATATAGTTCATGTGGGAGTCTATTACAGTAGGTTCACTATAATTAAAATTATTAGTACATGATTACATGATTTCCTTTTTAATAATGTTATCTTATGCCAATAAGAATATTCCTATATATTAAATTTCATATGATAATATCCTAAAATGTAATGTCAACATTATGTTTAATAGTAATTCCCTTTGAAGATGAGAACCTTGTGGTGCGAGAACAACATTCATGAATATAGTTCTATAGTCAGATGCAATTTTATGAAGGATATAGATGATACAGGATATTGATATTATGAGGCTTATAATTCAAGGAGAAAGCTTCTTATGGAGTTCTACCATTGTAATATTTATTATATGGAGCTATTAGAACATTCCTATTATAGTGAATCCAAATTTCTATGTGTCATTGGATGTTACTGCCTTTAGAGACATGTATTACCCTAGTCCTTTATATTATACATAATGGTTATCATGATTAATATGATTTTTAATTAATGAAAATCATGATTAAATATTAACACTATTGGGTATGAAATTTTGTGTGTATCATATGTGATATTGCATTTATAGATAAATAGGGAAAATATTGGTCCCTTCCATCCCATGATTGAAGTTGATATATAATGTCTTTTTATTGAAATGGAATTTCCTATATAAATCCATGTACATGGAATTCACTGGGTAACTAAATTTACAAAAATTAAAAATAATGTGACATTGATCATATCAGATGGTGACCATAGGATAAAACATTATTGAATTGAGATATTATAATAAATTGATTGTATTAAATTTTATGCATTCATAGGAATTCTGATGTCATTCTGTAATTTAATTATTCTTCTGTGGGTGGCTATGTGTATTGTGAGTTTTGAAAAATATACCTTGGGTAGTAATTACAAATTCATCAAGGAAATGGGCCTACTATGTCACATTATATGTGTATCCACGATCCCTGTTAAAATAAAGTGTATAATTTGAAATGATAGAATAAATTATATCTATTCAGTATTGGTTGATTTCAATAATTTATTCCATATTTATTTGAATTAACAAGTAATCTAAATTATAACTATAAATATTTTTTATCATTTTTAATGATTATAATATTTATTATATTAAAAGTAGAATAATTTAGTGACATTAATATATTAAATAGTCATTATTCAAGTAGCAATTTTTTTTAAGGAAAAGTAAACTTAGATTAATGTTCTAGCTATAAATAATGTAAATAATATTTATTTATGTAATCATAAATTTTATTCACATCAGAATAACTTACTAATGGTTTTTATATTATTAATGAACAAGTGGATTCTTAATAATTATAAATACATAATGAGTTTTCTCTAAAAATTCATATCCATAAACCTATCATAACCAATATATAATTATATCATTGTCCAAAAACAAAAAAGAGGTAAAAATGCATAGATTTATACCGTCTAAACAACTATAGAAAAATATATATCCACATTTCTCTTCTACCATCAACTCTCATGTTATCTAGTTAACATCAACAATACTTCAACTTCTTGATGTCTTCTCCTAGAATAAACCATGAAAAACACAGGTGATCTGGATCAGACATAACATCACCCAATGATTAGATTATGAACATTATTAATTATCATTCTAATGTGGATAAATATTAGAGATAAACTACATTGGATCTCATATCACAATGATGATACGATGAGACATAGTCAACTAGATCATCAACGTAGAGAGACTTACATGTTTAGGTAATATTATGTTTTCTCATAAATTAATTATATATTACATGTGAGGATATTTATATTACCATTACATTATTTTAATAGTATTCATTTATTATATATTTTTTACTATATATAAAACTTCAATCAGGTATAAATATAATAACACATAAATTAGGACTAAAATCAGAGTTAGTTATACCAGTAGACACACATCTATTTTACCATGAACCTACATGTTCCAATTTTCAATGGAAGGATAAAAATAGAATAAATTAATAAGATAACATTACATAAAATAGTAATATCATAAATATTTCATAAATTCATAATATTTATATATATAACCATCTAATTGATGCAGTGATTAAAAAGAAAATGCAACACTTTTTGTTGCTTGCTGTCAACACGTATGCATGAGAAGTTCTTTCGTTCACTGTAGTATGTCAAAAAGTGGATAATTTTTTTTCAATAATTTTAATAACTATTTATTATAACAATTATAATTAATTAATTAATTAATGTTGTATTCCATAGATTCAAATAAGGTAGACAAAGAAATAAAATTTAAATTACTCGATTAAGCATTATACATCATCAATAAGAAACAATTTTTAGAATAAATTATTTGTCGTAAAATATTATATATTAATTAAATATGATAATGATGAAATTAATAAAACTATATAGATGATTTTACCACAATAAGTATCCTGTTTATGGAGCAACCAGACTGAAATGTGCCTGAAAAAATAAGCATTTATCAAACAGAAATGTGATTTTAATATAAAATAATTCATAAAAATATTATATGTTGTTTTAAGAAAATGATATATGGTAATATATAAACTAAAATCACCATTGGGATGATTTATAATAAATCTATACTTATTATAATGGTGGATTGAACATGTATAAAGAAAGATATGACTTGAGGTAAGGGTTTACGTTATAATATCAGTTTTTAATTGATAATTCTTCTAAAATCCAATTTAGGGATATATTTAACATATAATCCAATGAAATACATCTATTTTATTCACATATATTAGTTTAAAGTATTTTCACTACTTTTCTATCTTTTTAACTTTCAATTAATGATAATTATTTCAATAAAATGTCATCCCTTTTTCTTCATTGGTGAATAAAAATTTTCTTCCATCTAATTACTATTGATTTTTTTATAAAATTTCATACATATACATGTAATTTTATAAAAGGTATTCATAACCACCTTTTTAGTATTTACAATGGCTAAGAATGAATATTTATGAAGGACTTTTAAACCTATTGTTTTCATATTTTTATAGAATTTTGAATGGATTATTTTCTTATATAATATTTGAAATGAATATATTATACTGAAATAATGAAAATTTTATTATTTAAATATTAATTTATCATTTCCCTGGTTATTTTCAATGAAATAGTGTTTCTAAATATTCTAAAATATTTCATTACAATTTCATAAAAGGAGAATTATATATTCATAGGTATTCAATGAAATGTATCCATGATATTATAATGGTGTTTTTAATAAATGTAAAGACCCAGTAATGTTTCATATTATTACATATGGATTAGATCAAATGGTATAATACATGATTTTCCCTCAATGTATTTTGGTTATGTTTTGAAAAAATAGTTAGGGAATATGTTAATTTTTCAGTGGTTATGTTTTGATGATATGATGATTGTTTTATTATCTTATTGAAAACAAATATATTTTATCGTTTTGTAATGGGTTGGTCAATTAATAAACTAAAATATTTTCATTAATGATGTTTACCTCAATGTATAATTAGGGGAAATAATATTATGTTCTCAATCCCCTATGGGAAATAGAATGGGATGCCCGATCCACTAACATATGGGAAATATATCGAGGTTCTTAATCTACAATGATGTGAGAATCATGTGGTGAATCCTAATCAAATATGATATGATTTTTTCAATAGATGAGAATGATAAATGATATTTATTATATTAATATAATGGTTCTACATTCTTACATAATGTTGATATACATATGATTTAAACATAGAGATCCTTATTTATATTTTATTGATTCCCTCATTATATAATAGGATTATTTTTGCTTCCATGACTCAAGATATTGATATATAAATTTTTGGGATGATTAATTTTGGATAAATTTTTTTAATACTATTTTATGCATTATATTCATAGAAATTATCATTAAATGATATCTCCCAGGTTTTTCATCGCAAGAAATCTAATTTCACCACTTCTAATAATTAATCTTTTACCTAGGTTACACAAAAAAGAGATATGTATAACGAGTCAATAAGAGTAAATATTTTAATGAAATATGTTATAAATGATGAATATTTTTTTTAAATATCCCGTTAATGTATTCGGTATCAAATTATACAAATACTTTGTGATTTTGATGCATGTTTATTTTAGAGATATATTTAATATTCGTCCAAATGATATAATATATATATGTTATGATTAGGCTGATATATATTTAAAATCCTTTACAACATTAAATATATTATTAAATCTTATGAAATTATATATATAATATTATATATACCTTTTTTATTATGAATTATTTATATATAACATGAATTTAATCATATGTGGTGTTTTTCATTCAAACACATGTGATGTGTTGGCTCCTTCATTAAATCTCATAGGAATAGATAAAACACTATATATTAGATACAAGTCCATTATTATTATTTGGACCATCATGATGAATTTAATATTTGTTGGTAATTAGAAGATTTTTTTTTATTTTGGGTGCTTTAAAAATTAATATTTTTGCACGAGAAACCCTCACATGTCATGAAATATTATTCACTCTTTAAAAGAATCCTTTTAAGCCTAGTTATTTCATGTCATAGAACTCTGTAAACATAATAAAAATTGTCGATATGTAAAAATTAAAAGAGACATGGATTTAATGATTTCCAAATATATTATGATATATCAAAATAGTGTACACACACTGATGTGTTGATGTACTAATGTATACTACATTCACAATTTAAAGGATACAATTTTGGCCTCCATCACTCAATACTAAATATTAATAACTATAGTGTTCATATATTGGACACAACCTACCTTGTGGTATTTCCTATTCTTAATTATTTAAAAAAATATTGGGATGTCTTCCATAGTTTATAAGCATGTTAGTATCTTCAAAATTATTACAAAAAAGATTCATTATGCTTCTTTAAAACCATAATATACAATCTGTTGATGTCTTTATTCATCATTATCCTTCTACAAGAAATACGAGATTATATTTTTAAGTAAATATTTTAACCGATATCTTCTAATAAATCATTATAGTAATGATAAAAAAGATTAAATAAAGAATAATTACTCTTTAATACTACATTCCTTCACTCTAACATATTTTTTATTATAATTATGTATCTATAAAACTCAATCATTAATGTGAAGTCCTTTTTATATAGATTCTTAGATGAAATCTTGGTCAAATTTTCATTTAATATTTATCTTTCTTAATACACAATTTATATAAATTATATTTGATATATATAAATATGTAAAATAATAATTTTTATAGAGTACTATAAAACATTTACCCGTTATTCAATAATTGTGTTCAATTATTCTTGAAATAATTTTATATGACAGTGGAATCATTCCCACATGAATTAGTGAGGTAGAATTTTTCCATTCAAGGTGAATATATTACTTGGATTTTCTATTCCATTCCAAATCATATTTTTTAATTTATAAAAAAACCATTTTAAAATTTAGGGGTTACCTCACAATCAACCCTAGAAGAACACTTAAATCCAGAAAAAACCATACACAATATCTGAGATTCATTATTCAAAAATCAAATTATGATAGTCAGGGTGGGGTTTAGCTGGTAGTATATATTCTGAAGTGATTTGCTCGAGGATAATGTCCCAAATTTCATTCCCCATCCAATACCATCACATTTCTAATATTAAAATTGACCCCACAAGCCCTCTCTGTCGAAACCATGGCCCACCAATAGAACCAAAACTGATAGAATCAATTGTATTAATTAAAAAACTAAATTCCATGGACCTTCATAAATCAATCATCGAAAAATAGATTGCCAAACCATCTGACCAATTCAGTATCATCATCAAAACCATCCAGCACTTAAAAAAGAAACCACTATAACCATATGACATTTTAAGCATGAAACAAATCAATCCCATCACTTTTACCCTCGTCATTGTTGAAACCACCTACTCTAGTTTAAATATGCATTCCAAAGAACCATAATATAACAATATAATCGAAAAACCAGATATTCACCACATAGCTAAAATATATTATGGACAACATAAAAAATGATCAAATACCATCTTCTGAACACTTAATCCAACATCATTGAACCATTAAAAATATAGAGAGAGAACCTCATGTAGGATTCCTATGGAATTAAATGAATATAAACAAGAGATATCAATGAAAATCCATCTTAATCCAATGAACCCATAACACATTCTCCATGGGAGATTGAAATAGAATACCATCACCATAGTGAAATAGAGACCAAATGATTGCCTCTTTGGGATGTAAGTATATCCATAATAGCTGCAAGGGCCCCAAGTAAAATGATATTCAACAATTGAGACAGAGTATCTCGACGTGAGGTTAGAAATCTAAATCAATCAAATCCATAAGAACTATAAATTAGGTGTTGCGACAAGAGACATATCCATTGAAAAAAATAATTTTCTAAAATGGAAAATAAAAAATGAGATGACTATGGCAGTGAATAGGGGACCAATTTCAATTTGGTGATTTTACCATGTTGTAATTATTTCATCCCCAAAAAATACTAGTTACAAAAATATAGTATCATTTTTGTTATTGTATTATTTATCCTTTCTCAATCAATATATCCTTCATGGTTTTACAATATAAAACATATATAAGAATGATTTAACTTTATATAGACATTTTTATACATAATATAATTTTAGTATGATAGAAATATCCATAGTGGAATTGATCTTTGATATCCAAACAAAATCACAAAAAATAATCCTATATTCATATTCACTACACTAACCAAAATTTAAGAGACAAACGCATATTTTATTATTTATATTATATTAAAATTTAATAATCCATATATTTAGTATTACTAATTTATTTTCGTTAGGGTTTGAGAACACCCATAATAGTTTGGTTTGTCCATCGTTACCATAATCCACTAAAAACCATCTCTAAAGTCCTTCATGTGTGATTAAACCATTGTCCCTACCATAATATACTAATTGTTTTTACATAGTCTAAGATCGTTTTGTGCTATATTCAATAATATTCAGGCTCATGATTCAACAGCCTTAATATATAGATTTGGAATGTTATAATTTCACTATTTCTTCCATATTTTCATTTTAGTGACTATAATGATTCCACTCCAATGTTTTAATTCAAATCATGATGATATTGAATCTATATCATTTCTACATCATATATGTGAATATCATGCATATTTCACCATGATCGGTATCTAGGTATCGTAATCATGCCATGTATCTCTTTTATGGTTGTTACATTTAATAATAATTTATTGACATTCAAGATGACTCTTTTAGTTACATTATTGCCTCCCCCAACATATATTTTTCCCAATCATCCCAATTATTATCTTCACTCTTCATGTCATATCATCTCATATATGTCCACTATTGATTCGAGTCATCATTGATAGTATGTGAAATAAAATCCAACACACAAACTATGATTTCTATATTAACCACTTTATATTGTTTTTCAATTCATTCATAAGTACACCTCTTTAATTATTTTCCATGAATATCCAATGAAAATTAAAATATTTGTAGTGAATTATTTTTCCTCATAATTAATAAACATTAATGAATATATTCAAAAAAAAATATTCAATGATCTCCCCCTATTATTATTGAAATTCAATGAGTTTCCTTATTCAAATCCTATACCTTATTTTCATACTAATAAAATATATATCATTTTCTTACTAAATCAACAGATTCACCTAAATGATGAAGTTTTTTTTAGTTGGTAATCATCCTTTTTTTAAAAACATCATCACACACTTCAATCCCTAGAAATTGTTTTCTTTTCATAAATAATCTTGGTATTTGTCAACCACTCAAAGGACATGTTCATATATGAAATTCCAAATTTATTAACAATTTAAATATAATTTCCACATGTGGGAATTCATCCATTTATTTTCGGAAAATCCATAGCTCCATGCTTGAAACTACTACGTGTGTTCTCAATGATTTTAATACAAATTCATCTATTTTTTGGGAAAAAATTAATTAAAAAACATAAATGTCTTTTAAAAAATTATTCATTTCATAAAAAATATAATGAACTCACCACATAATATATATTCATCTAAGAATAATCCAAGCATACTAAGTTGAAACACGTATATGAAATATGAGTATAAGTTAATAATATCAATGATTTCCATTTCAAAAATGTAATTTCACTAATATGTGAAACTTTAACTATAAATTCCATTATCCATATACCTATTATCTAAAGAAAACATTAAACATTATAAATATAAAAAAATAAACATTAGGAAAAAAATTGTAATATATATAACATATTTAACATATTTATGCCACTTTTCATGGGAATCATACTAAAAAAATTGATGAAATAATTTTTATACATAAAGATATGGATTCTTCTTCCCTATTAAAGGGATAATTGACCTTTTAAGAATTAGAGAAAATACCATTAAATAATTTGTATTGAGAATCATGCAATGAATTGATATGAATATCATGGTTGTCTCCATCTGGAAGCATTAAATATTTAGAAAAATAATAATATTATACCACATTTTTAGATCGATAACTATTGAAATAATGAATCCCACTGAGAATCATTTTACTACTTTGTACACGTTTTATCATTTTAAATGGTTTAATCTAATTAGTATATGCGTAACACAAATTATCGAACACCAAATTTCATTGATACCGAATAAAAACCATAATCTACTTATAATCATAATTTCATCCATTATAAGGAAAATACTAGTATAAATTCTCAATCACCATTTGTAATTTAATTATTTTCAATATTACACATGATATATTGGATTATAAAATGATACATATTTTAAATTCTCTTATATAAACATATAACTCTAGAATGTGATCTCCAATAAATTGAAATTTCATATTATGCATGGTTTAATTATATAATTCACAAAAACTAATTGTAACATTAATATTATATTAATTCATTCATTTATCCTTAATGTATTAACAATATCTGTCGTATATCCCCCCTGATCCATCATTACACAAATTATATTTATATAAATAAAATAATTTGGAAGAGCAGTTATATCCGGAACATATTCATATAGAAGAATGCATTTTATAATTATTAAAAACCAATTTACTTAAAAATGACATCAAATAAATAAGTGTGGTCCACATTTTAATGGATCAATTTGTTTATGATTCATTCTAAATATCAAAATTTTCATCATCCACCTCCCTAATTGTGGTATTCTAGTACACTGTGACACTAATTCCACTTATATATTCTTCTTCATTTGTTTTATCATCAATGCATCATTTATCTTTCTTCTTTAAACCATCAGAGGTATCTTTACAACTCATTACATAGGGTATCTATTTTTTACTAGTTAATCATTGTTCATACTTTTCCTACTATATAAAAATTAAAACAAACTCAAATTCATTTATCATTGGCGAGTCTTTCTATAAAATTTCAATCACAATTTCTTCCATATGAGAAGTTTTGTAATTCTTCCTCGTCATTGGTTAAGTAGATATAATATTTTCCCATTTACAATCATTATATGTTTACATGAATCACCATTTTTTCATTATTTTTATAAAAACATCCAATTCTATAAATATAATTTACACAATAATAGATAGTTTTTTCTTCCACACATTCCCCCATGGAAAATTAATTGATATTTTATTCTCAAAGTCCATTTATTTCAGTTTTTATTGTTCATTCCTATATATCCATAGTCATTATAAATATAATTTCACATTTTAGAATCATACATTGGATATTAATTCCATAATAGAGATGGTACACCTTATTTCCTTCCATTATTGAGTTATTTTTCTTTTAGACACACATCCTTGTTCTGTAGTACAACCCTATATTATTATCTAGTTAATTTCATATTTAATTATCTATAATCAGTTATTTTTTTAAAAAATATAATACACTTAGACATTTATTCCATCTTCAAACATTTTTTACACTTTTTTTCATTACTTTTTGTGGATACATATATTCTATTCCCTTTTTAGTTTTCACCATTTTTTAAATAACATGAATCATATAACCATTTCAGTCAACTGGGAATCTATGTGATTTAACGATGAAAATTATTTATTTTTATTTTATCCCCCCAAATGTTTCATTATTTTTAAGGGATAAGTATTTATTTAAGATTATTCTATATTTTCAGTTATTCCTTTAACTCAGGTCAAATTTCATTGTGTAGGAAACCTTGACCCATCATCATTACACCATGTAATTGATTTATTTATGATCATGTATTATTTAATAAAAACATTATTCTATAAAATAAAATCTAATATAATTAAAAAAATCATTCAAGGATGTTCTTCTATTGATAATTTTTTAAACCCAAATATTGGATTAAATATTGATCACTGTAAGAACATTCTATAGATTACCGAATCTATGTCTGATTTATATACCATTAACATGATTATATATGCATTACAATTTTATATTTGAGAATCTATATCATTATATTTTTATGATTTTTCAAAACCAACATTATGAAAACATTTATCATTAAAACCATTGATGCTTACAAATATGGGTGTCTACTTTTTCCAAGAGGTTTCCTTCATCTTACATATTCTCTACATTTAATTTTTCAAAATGAAGTATTCATCAAAATTAGTCTTCAAAACAAAATCATAATTATATTTTATATATGCTTGAAAAAATGAAATCTGAATTTATTTAGCCTCCATTAATTTCTCATCTATTTCATCAAAATATTGAAGATAATATACTCATTGGAATAGTAATATTTTTTTTGAAAAAATACCTACATATGACTATTATCGATAAATATTTGGTCACTAAAAAATTAATTAATTCTCTATGCATTATAAAATTTAAAACAAAAAATTTATATATCAAAACACAATCAAGAAAATCCCATAGGAGAACTTCTATCTCTTTTTACCAATCAGAAAAGGTAATTTCATTATTAATTGTTAGCTTTGTTACTAATTATATACAAGAAAAAAACAATCAAAATCTCATGATTAATATCCAAATATAATTCTAAAGAATTTTATTTGAAATGAAGTTATTATCAAGGTATGATTTCAATTGTGACGCACCCCTGGAAATAGATGAGTTACGGTTCTATTAGAATTAAATAATTTCCACATGAACCTATGAAATGTCATTAGATATTTTTTCATCATTGGATCAAACTCGTTCAATAAATTTCTTTATCATAGACACACTCACTAAATGAAATTGTATATAAGGATTCTAAAAAGCACTGACTGTAGTGAAAAAACTTATTTGAATTTTTGTTGGATACATTTAATGTGAATACACATAGTGATGTGTTTGTCTCATAAAATACACTATACTCACTATTTAATGGATTAATTGTTTATCTAAGTCACTCAGTGATAAGGACAATTTGTTTCTCAATTTATATATATCGAACACTGCATCTCAAGGTTTACTCTCTATTATTCTTCATTAATACAATACATTAGGGATGAATAGATCATTTTATAGACATGAAGGTTTCTTCATTTTTTTTAAAAATCTTCACAGATATGAAACCTCAACACTTCGTGAAATGATTTGTTGATTTCAAAATTAATTTCCCTCATTAAAAAAATTATATTAAATTATATTCCCAATGAGGGTTGGAATTAATGCATTTTAAAAATTACTTATAGGATTGATAAAGAACACCAAATTTTAAAATAAAATATCGATGGATTTATCATTTTCTTTTATATCCTCTTCTCCAATATAAATATATATTATAAAATGTCTATTGTTAATGATCATTCCAAAAAAAACTAGATATAGTGGTGAATTAATTTTTTTATATACTATACACTCTTTTATTCATATTAAAACCAAATCTAAAAAATCAATTATAATTCTCTAGAATAAAAAATTAGTTTCTATGAGGAGATAAATAACATAGTCCCATTAAACAGTGGTTACATTAACTTCTCTTTCCTATAATTATTGAATATAGATCCATATGTATCACATAAGATATTGTGGATAAATTCATCCATTAAATACAATAATTTATGTTGAAAGTTGTACCACATAATACTATATTTTAATTTGAATATGTTCATAAATATTTCATTTAAAAAAACAGATCACGACCTGACATCCTTCATTATGATATGAATTACAAAAAAATTCCTATTATTATGGCATGCGATTTTCCTTCTAGTGTGATATTTATGTAATAAATAGATCTAAAAACAATAGTTGATAATAAATTTTAAACACTGTTATGCTTGTGGTATTATTTTCAATATATAAAATATAATTAATCTAAATGTGTTATGGTGATCTCCCACATGGAACAATGATTTCAACCTTATCAAATTATAGATTCACCAATCCTTCTAGCACATTATGATGGGTAATTATTTATAAATAATTTCATCAAATTTTACATGGTTATAACGTTAAATATATTTTTTTTGTATGATTTAATTTTCATTACAAATGTTTTATTCCAATGAAATACAATTGGGGAATGATATTTTGTTCTATTAATTAATTACTATTATATATTTAGATAGATAACAACTATATTTTCAATATTTCTACTTCATTGAAGAACTTCCCGTTTCAAAATATTACCCACATTAATGGGTCATGATTCATCCAAAACATAATCATCTACATAATTCCTTTTTATCTATAGAATTGATCATGGAATTGAAAACCCAATTTGTGAATGGTTTTCCTCCCTTAACCAAAATAATATTCTTTTATGATTTAGTGAGAGTGTCCATGATACATCACCAATATTTATTTTTTTATCAATTCATTTATAAAATATCCACCCTAATAATGACATAAAAATATCTAAGTAAATTGATAGATTATATTTTTCCCCCTTATAGTAAAAATTTAAATGGTTTTCATATTGTTATTTTCATCAAAATTCCTCTTTATCACTTTAATGTATATAGGAATATTTAACAAATAAAAACCACATTATATATCACATTAGAGATCCTGAATAATTTTTTTCAATGGACACATTAATATTAAAATATTTCCAAATATAGAGTGCTGGTACTCATCTGGTATCATAAAACTCTCCCATAGTCATTACATGTCTATACTATTTTATATGATAAAAAATCAAATTAATATATCAACCACTAATGGGATATCCTTATCTTTTACTTGATGTTTTTTTAATCATTTTTTCTATTTATACAACCTATTTAAATTTACCCTATAATTTTCAATATGTTTTTGGATCTAAATTTCACACCATAAGATGTTTTCCCAAGGATTCTAAAAATATTTTATCAGTTCTTTGTGATAGAACATATTGTAAAAAATCATATTTTCTATTTATAATTATGAAACCATTCATCTATAGTAATGTTTTCAATGAGTTTTTAGTGAGTGAACATACCACTTTGAAAATAATTATCAAAATAAATTCAAATACTACTATGTCTAGACACTGTGTAAGAAATAATGTTTTAACTTGGAAACATCAGTGTTATCCAATTTCCTCACATAATTCAATGAATTAATGAAACATGAGATTTATATGGAATTAAATGTCACATTGTGATCTATATCAAAGTTATAACCAATAACATAAGAAAAAATAGAAACCCAATGGTTGTTATTAAAACTATATGTTGAACTAATTGATTCAACTTGTAGTGATAAACTTATGACATCACATGATGAACAAACATCTCCTATTTATAAGAAGGCATATCCTTCTTTAATATAAGTCCAATAATCCTATTAATGATCAATAAAAACATATATTGGGAACCATTAATGTTATTTTGGTGTATATAATTTAAATAAAAATCATGTGTTTTTCCATTTTGTAGATTATTATATCCTAAAAATCCCATAATGTTGTAAGACTTTCATAGATCAATTTCAACTGATATAATGTATTTATCTATGAATATTATCACTAAATTATCAATCAATTTTTTTTATTAATTATGGTCTAAAAAATTATATTATTAATGATACAACATATAGACCACTATATTTTGTTTGATAAAACATGAAAAATTAGAATTTTTATTTAACACTACTATATCTACTACAAAAGTAAAATTCCACTTGAATTTATCTATTCCCACCTTCAATTAGACATTTTATTATATATATCTTATTTTTTAAAATTAATCCTTCATTCTAATTGTAATATTATTTAAAAATACATGTAAGTATGGATATGGCTATGGCACAACATGAATTTCATAATTATACATTATCTCCATAGGTGATTCCATCTACAATGCTTGACGAATTCATTATCTTATAATTAATTTATAAAAAACTAAATATTCACAACACTTGGGGATTTATTCAAACAATGGATTTCAACTACCCATAAATAATATATCTTTATATCAATAGTAATAGTAATTAACTACATGGGGAGATGGTTCAACTATTTAAATTATTCAATTATATGAATGTTTTTTTTCCTAATGAACCAATGAAATAATTTTAATACACATTGTTAGCTTCTTTTTTTTCTCTAGTAAACGAAACTAATTATACAATCATTACATTGTATAATAAAATTTGTATAACCCACATTCCATTACATGGGTTTGAACTCCATTAAGATACATTTCACACACACATATATATATATTCCTATAATTTTTTGGAATCATTCATTGGGACAAACAAAAAAATACATTAATATTGCATCATCATAAATAAATATTAATTAAATATCAATATAAATATCACCATAGAATGTCACATCATAGAATGGGAGCCATCAAAATGTGGTCGTGAACTGATTGGAAACAAGGCCCCAAGTGCACCTTCTCCATAAAATAGAGGATAAGAAAAAATTGAGGGTCTCTCATGTGTGAGTAGAGACACTATTCCTTCATTTATGAGTAAAAAACATCTTTAAATAACGAAACATAATCCATATTTATAAAATAAAATGGTCATATATAGTTAATATTAACATGTCTATAATAATATTAAAATCTTATAAATTCCAAATTACTATGTCACACATATATCACTGATATCCCATTAGGACAAACACATATATAAGATTAAATAAAATAAATAGAATAAAATGTAAAAGGGTAACATCCAGCCCCTCATCATTAGCTTGAGACGACATGGAATTTCAACTTGGACTTAAGATACATGTTCAGTATGACAATGTTTGTAAATAACTGTCAAGGGATTCAATACAGATGGGGAATGACTTTCCCATTGGAAATAAATAACCACAAACCGATATACTAAACCATAAAAAACTATAATATCAAAATCATTTAACTAATAAAAATCAACGTAATAAAAATATATAATTACACCAAAAAGAAAAAATAATATGATAGTACAAAAGAGGAAAATTAAATCAGAAATATATAAAGAATCCAAAGACACAACTCCACAACTCCAAATATACTCAATGTTAAAACTCTACATTCCATACCAAATAATCATGAAGAAGCACTAATGATGTGTAAAATATTACCATTACATGTGTTATAATTATGAATATCTAGAAAATCATTCAATTTTCAAATTAGGGGTGAGTAATGAAGCTCAGTATGTTTTCCCCGAATGACTCCCCTAGTCACACCACTATAATAGAAAATGTTAGCACATTCATGTAAGATATTTTATATAAAAAATTAAATCAATCAATATAAAATTCATTAACACAAAACCAAAAATCTTTCTACAAAAAAATAGTTTTCCAAACAAAAAAAATCCATGGAATAAAAACAAGAATTTTTTTTAAGCCATTTCAAAATCAACTTGGCATAACCCATTCCTATCCAATGATCCCCACATACACACATTCATTCCTAGGTGATAGTTCCACACCCATGAGAAATATATCCTTGATCTATGATGTAATCATATGGTAACCAATATCCCAGGATCCATTACACTATTAGCACTGAGAACTAAGTCATATTTCAACAACACCTTATAAAATTCAACATGAACACACACAAACCATATATTCGAAAAAAAATGTGCCACTACAATTATTCCAAAACGAGTTCAATAAAATAATATATTTCATTAAAACCTATCCATAAATCCTTTTCCCTAGGAATATAACCAAGAATATATTTTAAAATCATCATTTTTAATTCATTTAACAAATCACATTTCACAACAATTCAACAATTATAAAAGTCATCAGTAAAGAATGTTACCACCCATAATTTCCCAACAAATTCATAATAACTTTTAAGAAAAACAAAACATTAAAATGAATGACGTCAATTTATAGAAATTTGAGTCGATATTGAATCCACATAGCTTAGTAATTATGGTGAAATGAATAATGATACAAATTATTCAACAAAACTAAATTGAATCACAAAAAACACACCCTTGATCTCATTAATTATCACAAAAAGTAAAATCTCATCATGATTGGTATCAATTATCAAATTTTTACCCCAAATAGTTTTTATCTATGAATACCTAATAGAGAAGAAATGCAGATCTGTGTAATACTACCATATTCAAATAATTACCAAGGGAATGGGGCTTCAATGCACCATTATTTTGTAATATATATCTTCTGGATTGAGGGGAAAACACTACAATGCATGTAAGATGAGTAAAATCATTTTTAGGGTCAGAAATAGTAATAAAATAGATTATTAGTGGAAAAAACTGTGAGATAAACTTTCTTACGTTCTAAAATAAAACTTTGAATGATTTATTTAAAAAGGTCAACAAATTGTGCACCAACCGTGTTCCAACCTCTACTTCAAGGAGTAGCTCAAATGTTTTGGAATGAATAGTTAGAAAAATTGTGCACCTACTATGTTATTCCCCTATTTCATTTTATATGGTCACTAATAGGATGCTACACAGTTTAAATAAACAATGCTTCTAAACTGTGTGCTACTAGAAGTGCATTGTTTAACCATTCATGATTTCCTATTGAATTTTAACTGTTTTTATTAATGATACAGAGACTACGAACCTCTAGAAAGGACCCGTTACAATTACAACATTCTTCCAAACCCTCTCAACATCCACCATAGCCCTTTACATAGTTAAATTAATTAAATAATGTGTAACATACTTGAGACTAGAGGGTGCTACATTCTTCCCACCAATAGGATTTATATCCCTGTAAAATTGACAACATTCATTTCCCTAAAAATTTTATATCCCTTTATTAATCATTTATTTTTACCATTCATAGGATTCATCTAGGAACTGATCATATTTCCAAAAAACCTACACTAGAAGATGTTTTTTATTGGGAGGAATCTATCTTACCTTTCTGAAATCTTTACTAACTTGTGAACCAACACAACATATAGCTATAGATCAATGTTATTCCATCTAATCACATGGTAAGTATCATGTTGTTAATTTTTCAACTAAGATCCTAAAATTTATTGTGCATTGAACAAAACATAGGGGTATAATAATATTGATAGTCCAAACATCCTACCCATTCAATTATCTAAAAAGTGAATATCTATTTAAGTGAAAACATGATCTCTTTCCCTAAATAATGATTTCCAAGCCTTTGGGATATTGATAAGAACAAATGATTTCTTACATTGAACGAAAATAGGCGTAAATGATGTTTTTAAATTATTTATAATTACTATGATCCTTTTACAAATATTTTCTAATCATTTGAATCTTCTTTATTGTCACATAGAGTATATTTGTCCCACCCAGGGAAGCCTCACCTGTTTCCACTAAAAAATTGGAAGATGACAAGGATAACAACAAAATTCTTCCAAAGGATCTATATCAATCGAGTTATAATAAAAGTTATTATTATAGAACTCCTCTAATGGTATTTTATCCTCCCATGAGCCATGGAACTCTATTATACAAGCCCATACCATGTTATCCAATGTTTTTATAAACATTTAGGATTTCCAATCTATCTGAGGATGATACCCCATAATCATTATTAACTATGTCTGAAGGTCATTATGTAAGGATTTATAGAAATAATATGTAAACCTTGGATATTTTTCTAATACTATTGAATCTGGTATTCCATGTATCTTTACAACATATGAGACAAGGATTTTTGACAAGTCTCCAACCATTTGAGAATCATGAATATGGATGAAATGGCAAATTATGTGAGCCAATCTACTACCACCCATATGAAACCATGTCTCTAAATAGCTCATGGTAGTATAGTAACAAAATATATAGTTAAATTATACCAATTCAGAACAAGAATATGTAATTACAGTTACATACCTATTGGTCACTAATGTTTCACCTTAACTTTTTGCTATTTTAGTAATATTCAAACAAACTCATCCACCTTAAATTTCATACTGAACTGCCAAAATTATGATTTAAACAGGTTATATGACTCCATCATTCCAGGATGAAAACTCCATACCGAATAGTGGTAGCCATAAAGTAGTTGATTCTAACAATCCATAGGTATGAGAATTCGGTCATGAATCCTCAAAAATAAACTCTAATACATTTTTCATCCCTCATTTATCTCCCCTCCATTGACTTTTTAAGTCATATGAATGAATTCATAGTCATATATGAATTCCTTTTTAAATATCTCTATTAAATTAATAATGATAAAATTAGAATGAAAACCATAACATCACATTATTCTTTATAGTCAAAATTCATGTCAAAAGGAAATACACCTAATACATGTAATATGATGCTTCTTTTTCTAATTAATCATATGAATTTCTTCTTAATGAATCATGAAAAAAATCTATTAACTGGTCTACACATTAAATCAATGTCAGATATTCAAAGATACTCCCTCCATATTTATTGTACCAGTCAAAATATTTTTGTGAAAAAATATGATTCAATATATTATAATAGGTAAAAAATCTTAATGTATCATCAAAGAGTTCATGATGCCATGTATTCAATTTATGGACTACATCAGCAGACAAAAAATAGTGTTTTGGGTAGTTCCTCCCATAAGAATATTGATATCGTGATCCATAAGAAACAACATGATCTCAATTCAGGACAACACATGCCCTCCATGATCCCAAAGCACCACAATACACCATGTACTTATGTACGGATTCTATAAAAATCAAGATCAATGTTGATGTATGGAAACATTACAATCTATAAAATATATATAATAGTACTCAGTTTATTATAATGAATAATTTTACCTTGTAAAATATATCATATGTCAATCTATACATCATAATTCTTGAAAAAACATCAATAACAACAAGCTAGACTACGGAAACAATGTATCCCCCAGAAAGTCATTTATGATTCCCAATATATAACAACATGTATCGTTTCCTAATCCATGACAATAGTTCCTTTCAAGATTACATGGCCATAGAAATTTTCTTATAGAATAAATATGTCACACATTGAAAATTTTTCATACAAATGACGATCCGTTAAGAGTCCCAACACTACCACCAAGTGTTTCTCAAGATCATCCCTTTTCCTTGAATACACCATTATTTCACCCAAAAAACCCACCAAAAATGAATCTATGTATATACGAAATATCTAATAAATCAATTAAAAAAAATTATTTGTAATTCCTAAGAACGAGAGGAATAACCACAAACTCAGGATGTCCATGCCTACACATTAAATTTGTTCTAGGAAAATCCTTCTTCCAAACATGTAATTAGTGATATCCTATGTGCAATTCTTCCTTAATGAACCAATGATATCCGCTCAATTGATCAATCATATCATCAAATCAAGGAATTGGTTACCTTTTATTTATTTTATGTTGGTTTTTCACATGGTAAACTATGTATAACCAAAGATATTCATCCCCCTTTTTACAAATAATACGCATGCTGCCAACATAAATGTGCAGGGCTGAATGAACCATTAAATTCTAGCTCATAAAATTTTACATTAGGTTTCATTAATTATATTGGATCCATTTGATAAGATGTATAGTAAATAGGTATTATCCTTGAAAAAATAACTATCATAATATTCACTTATCTTATGGGTAGAAACCCATATATTGTTTTCTAGAAAAACATATTAAAGTGATCAATAATAGTTGAAAAATGTTATTCTCAATACCTTTCATTAATGTCAAGATCAATGCTTCTATAATGTATGATATCGTTCCAACTGTTGGTTCAAACAAACTTGTTTCACCTACCATGGAATTCTGATCTCCATTAAAGAGATGATTGATGACATCATTAGTCACAAAACTAAATTTTAGGGTTTAATAGTTGATGTGATCATTGAACATTGTAAACAAATCCATACCTAGGATTATTTCATATAATTACATCTCAAGTATAGAGAATTAACATATTAACGAACCTCCTTCAATGGATATAGAAACTTCATTACACATAATGGCTCAATATTATCATTCACCAAGAGGTGTTAGGTGTTTCAAAATAGAAGGCCTCTTCTCAACATGAAATCCCCCCAAATCTATAACATGAGAAGTAATAACATAATGGGTTGAAATCATATCCTCAATATATCTCATAAGGTTGTAATTAAAAACAATCATAACTATCTCCATCAATTGTCTATACTATTCATCCAAAATAACTTTATATAAATAAAATAATTTCTTACTTGCATCAATTTGTTCATTATTTCCCTATTCAGATTGCACCTTTTTATGAGTCATGGTATTCCAAGAATTACCATGAATTTCTTTTTTCTGCTGAGGAGAGGTATTCTGCTACCGTCATCCTATTGAAGCAAATAATGTCTATAAAGCAATGAAAAGTGGCTACACCAACCGACCTTGGTGAACTATGACGATAGTGCCCAATATTACCCAACTGGTTGAAATTGTGTCGCGGTATAGGTGTTGTCATTCACTCCTACATCATGTTATTATAATTTCCACATTGGCAACATCCTACCATTCACTTGGGTTATTGTGGAATATTCATCGATCCTACAGTCCATTTTTATCCCCTCCACTATCTTGGAAATAGGCTTCACTCTTCCAATTATTCCCATCATTGGAGTTCCCACCATTTACCATATGAATCAAAATAATTCCTTTAGATGTAGGTCATATGATTACCCATTGGTCTTCATTTGATATAGTTTCCATCTTAGTATAAGATGTTATATAAAGAACAACAATCTTTAAGAGAATTTTCTTCCTCAACCCTGATTAAAAATAGTATTCCTTAATTATTTCATTAGTAGAAACATTATTTTAATATAAGACATAATGGAAAATTTTAGTTCTGTTCTATGTCACTAAGAGGTTCTCATTCATCAATCTGAAAATGTCCATCATTAATTCAATTAAGAACATACGAAGATAGAATTTTTTGTAACAAATTCTTCAAAATAGTTTCATGAAATTCCACCGACTAATTTATTATAGACTGATAAATCCCAAAATTTCCATTCCAAATAATCAACTATATACATCAAAAAATTAAATTTCAACTCTAATGGGGTGATAAGTAAATAAAAAATAATATATATATCCTATTCAGCTGCCCCTCTGGTTTTCATGTTTAAAATCACCTTGAAATATGGGTGTATTCTATTTATATAACAATATTGAACGATTCACATTTCTTGATTCATGACTCATGTTTCGTCTATCCACAGCTTACAAGTATTGGTCTATAATCTGAACCAGATATCTTTTCACCTATCGCTCATGTGAATCTAAATTCATAGAACATACATCTGGTTTTTTTCTCTGAAACCTACTAGGTTTCATTTTCAATAAGAAAATCTCCAAAAGTCTCACTATCAATAAACCTCAGGCTTAGCAATTTAAAAATATACCATATCAAAACTATCTATATAGTTATTTAAAAAATTTAAAAATTCCAAAATTTCACAATATTATATTGTTACAACTTTCTTTTTAAAATAAATCCATTGTTAAAAAACCACTACTATTCTGTTATTAAAATAATTCACGTGAAATAAAATCAACATTTTTCAAAAATAAACACGTTTTCACCAAATCCTCAATAATTAATCTAAATAATAAATTTATCCCATATGGGAATTAATTTTTTAAATAAATGTTATTCTAAGATCATTATCTATACCCATGAAAATGAAATTAAACTACTATAACTATATATAAAACACATATGTCCCAAAATCCATGATAACTCGATGATCAATAGAAATATGTTAGCTAAATATATTTATGATATACATTTAATTTCATAATAAACCTACTGTTTTAAACCATCCCAACTAAAGGAATAAATCAAATCTAATTCCCACCCAAAGGAAAACAACCAATACCATTTGTCCCAAAATGAAATATGGATTTTCCAAGACTGATTTATTTTTATGTCAATGATTGATGAATTTGATACAACATGTCTCTAATAGATATTTGGACCGAATACGGTTGTTACCAATTATAACATCCCACTTCTCATTGGATTAAAATGATGTGGAATTACTACAATCCCTTAAGTGACATCCCCAAGATGCCAAAAGTTAGCAACAAATTCCACAAGTTTTGATACAGTTGGGAGATGATATTCCAGAAGAAAATAAAACAACTACACGCTATCATACCAAAAACCCCACTATAAGATCCATGATAACAATGTAATACAACTCAATTCAATACAAAAAGACAATGACACACAACTACACCATAACCAAAATAGGAGTACCAATTATTAAGAATAAATCAACAAAAAATCAATGAATCCATATCCACAACATCACATCTCCCATCATGATATTTTCTCCATCTCCATATTCGATGCCCAAGAAACACAATGAACCACTAAATATTTGTGATATGTTACATATTCATTTGTCTCAAAAAATAACATATCTAAAAGCTACAAAGTGACCAAACATGGGGAGTAATGAAACTCGATAGGTTTTCCTAAAATAAATTACCTACTCACACAACTATGATAGAAAATTATAGAACTTTCAAATTAAAAAATTGTATAAAAATTTATATAAAATAATTTAAATTAGTTTCTCAAAAAACATTAATTTTTTATATGAAAAATATTATTCCGAATCAAAACGGTCTCCCACAGAAAAAACCTAGAATATTTTATAAATAATTTAACAATACATTAAGAATAAACAATTTGAATACACACATCCACATATTAATTACAAGGCTATAGTTCCACACTCATGAGTGCCATCTCATTTATCTATCATGGAATCACAAGGTAAATAATATTCCATGTTTCATTACACTATTGGGACAAGGTACCAAGCCATATGTCAATAAAGCATCAAAAATTTATACATCATCACATTCCAACAATATATTCCCAAAAATAATGAAATAAAATTTTTCCAAAATAATATCAATTATATAAATTTTTTATTAAAACCCATTCGATAAAATATTTTTTTCAGGATTCAATGTTTTAAATTATTTTATATTTGAAAACATGAAATAGTTTATCAAATAAAATTTCACAAAAATTATACAATTCTACAATTCATCACTAAAGAATGTTTCCACAATGGTTTCACAACAATTTCATTATCATTTTGAGGTGAAAATAAATTCAAAATAAATCCTTCCAATTATAGCATGAGGATTTGATAGTGTGGCCACCTACATCAAGAATTATGTAGAAAACAATGAACACCACCCATGCTCCAAAAAACATTGGTTGAATCACAAAAATCAACCATTGATCTCCTTTTCTAACACCAATACATCCAAATATCATAAATATTAACATATAATATCATAGATCTGTCCCCAACAGATTTGAAATATGAATCCATGATAGGGAAAATAAGTAAATATATGGAAAACTACAAAAAATGACGACTTACTTAAGGATTTAGGGTTGAACACACATCGATTTTCCACCTGATCTCTTCTAGAAAAAATTAATTCTTCAAGGGTTGTGTCATACAATTTGGAAAATCGAGCACCAACCAAGTTCCACCCTCATCCTAAAGGAGAACCTCACATGGTTTGGATTGAATGGTTAGAAAAGTTGTATGCCAATTGTGTTTTTCCTATAGTTTTGATTTTTTAAGTTTCTCTTAGTTGGTCACACGGTTTGAATATATTTTTTCTTAAACCATTTTCATAAAAAAAATCCCACTATTTCACCTTTCATGGTCTTCCATATGACTTTAATTTTTTTCAAACTGTGTTCAAATCATCCTCCTTTAGAATATACAAAAAACCTATCTTAAATTCTTCCAAAACCTCCCAAAATCCACCCAAACCATTAGATAATTAAAATACATAATGAATGGCTTAATACTTGATACAAAGGGAGATAAAAAATGTTCCAATGCATCCTCTATGATGGACAACATTCCTAATATCCACATAAATATATAATCCATCAAGAGAGATAATCTATAGGCCCCAATCCATCTTATTCCAACAATGATGAGTATATATGCTTTGGTAAAAAAATAAAATAGAATCTTGAGTAGTGTGTGAATATAAAAATCAGTAGGGAACAACATGCACAGTCTCATAAATAGAAATTAAATTTACTGTATACATTCATGAGTTAATCCTATGGATGAAAATAATAAATACTCCAAGAAAAGAAAACAATCATAAGGGATTTATTATCAAACATAGGCATCTTAACCTAGTAATAGAATGAAGTTAGAGGATAACATTAATCCATCATTGATCCTTGGTTATGGGATTTTAATTGACTGGGAATCCTATGAAAGTGGCATTGAGCTGAATATCATAACACTCAAGCCTTGTTTCATTCATGTTGATCCTTGTGTCCATAATATAAATTAATGGCACCTATTATTCCCAGAATAGAAAATATCTCTAATAAAGCTATAAAAACCACATAGAGACATATTTTATAGCCTTGGTATCACAGGTACCTTCCATTAATCAATATATTTATGTATTCATTATAGGGTATGGAAATCTTAATGACTCAAAACATTTACAGTATCTGGATAAAATAGCGACCCACTTCTCATAAGCACATTATTAATGAATAATTATAATCAAGAATAAAATAATTCCATTTACCCGATGATCACATCCATGTAATTACATATCAAGTATCTTTGTATTATTCAATGTGACATTTAATTCCATTTTCCCAAAGAGTATATCCAATGCATTCATACATGGTAATCCAAGTATCCTCCATGGAAAAATATCGTTCATATGATGTATGTGTCTATAAAATGAGTTATAATATGTTAATCCATGCATAACCCATGGTTCCATATAAATATATTTTTTATATCATCGTATCTAAGGAATTTCTATAAGGGAAACCATGTTTCACTTAAGGATAAATATATCTCAACATCACAATTTTTATATCCAAGGGATTCTTATATTGGAATATAAATATTACTGATGGTGGAATGTAATACATTTCACCTTTAATCCTTTCTAATGAATTTAGGGTCAGGAATACAAGTAACACTAAAGTTTTAATATAATATTATATGACCTATGAGCACATCAAGAAAATTACATATTCTCAACCCATGTACTGCTCAACGTGTAACATTAATATGTTTTTCGTATATGTTCTTACAATATAATATGTCTTAGGATTATACTAATCTCTAAAAGAATAATGTTATGTTATCTAAACTATGGGACAATGAATGGAATCCTTTGTATCGAACCCATGTATCAATCAATAAATATTATGCCAAATCCATGGAGGAATGTCTGTTGTAACATCCCATAATAATAACGAATATAACATTTTCATATTTATTATTATTAATGAATTAAATATTAATATTAATTTAAAGGGGATGATATGTTTGACGTTTTACCCAACAATGGGTGACATTGAAATCATACGTTCCACACAATGTTGAGTTATACTGAAAAATAGTATAATAATTATATTTTAAATGGTGGTTGAGACCATGAAGTTTTATTAGCGGGAATGGACTAAACTAAATAAAATATAAATATACATGTTTTTTTCATTTATCCATTAAATTTTAGAGAATTAAAATAATAATGAATCTAGATTTATGCATAAATACTCTAATATTCATTAAAAGTACAATTTAATGCCTTTTGATGAAGAACCCAAGTTAAATATAGTTTTTTTCACTTCTATATGTTATATTTGACAAAATAAAATTCATATTTTGAATCGGGACATCACAATTTACATTGGGTAAATTTTTCATTTTTTTATAAAATTTATTTTTAAATAAATAGTGAAAAATACTGTATTGTAATTAAAAACTTCCTTTTGATATAATATATTAATATGGATAGATTATATTTTTAATTTGTTTAAAAGAGTAAATATATTATGTTTTTAACATTTAATAAAATATTCGTCATTGTATGTAATTTCACTTTTACGTTAGATATAAATAAGTGTCAATATTTTGATATTTATTACTTCTAATAAATTGATTGTTATTTTGATAGCGAGAATTAATTTTATATTAATTTCGGCCAGTTATATGTTTTCAATGTGAAAAAATGGATTGCATATTTTGAATCAGGAGTTTCAAATTGTGAAAATAGGGAACATTTATTTTTAGACATTATTAATATTTACCTAAGTAAAAATTTAATTTACCATGGTTAAAAGGTAAATCCAGTAAATAAGGGTAAAATAATAATAATGTAATAATATTAAATTACACAAAAATGTGATCTAATCATATTGGGTAATACATTTTTGACCTTGGGAATCCCTGGGTAGATTTTGGGACCCCATGGAGCCACTTAGGAGTGATAATAATACTTTATATTAATTAATATAAAGCACATTCAAAAATGACATAAAAATATATCCTTTAGTAAATCAATTATTAAATAAGGTTGTATAAGTTATCTCTTAAACTATAAATATTTATTTTAAAGATAAAACTATTTCCAGCATCATTTTTTTAATTCTTAGACATCAAATAAATAAAATTATTTTTGACACAATAATGTTGTAGTGTTTACCGCGTTAATGAATGATTTAAATAAACAAGATTATAATGATAAATCATATCCAAAACCTGTCCAACTCATATCAAATGATTTTATTTCAAACACAAGTAATCTTATCATTGAAATTAATATGTTTTGGTCCTTTGGAAACTGAAAATCATTTTAAAATAAAATAATATTTTTAATCATTCCTAAAGAACCACTCCTCCCCCTTATAAAATGCCCTTACTTCTAACACAATCCTCACAATTCTCAAGTCCAATGGCTCATCCAACCACTTCCCAATAAATCTCCATACATCACTCCATTCTCCCTTGAAGCCTTACCATAGGTAGAATTCTCTTCAAGTAAATCATTTTCTTCAATCCAAAGGGAGATACCCATTTTAAAGGTAATGTCTTCTCTTATGCTCTTTTATTTTATTTCATATCCCCAACCCCTAAACATTTTTTATTAATTTAATTAATAAAAACAACAGTGTATTCACTATACTAACTTTCTATTATGAGAATTATTCAAACTGCACTTACACACACCTCCATCAAATTGGTAAAGAACATACTATTTATGTGGACATCGAACTATAGCCTCACGAAAACGATGATTGTTCAAACTTTTCCTACCACCTCTCATGGTGGACATTATAATGGAACTGTATTTATATATTATATATATATATTTTTTATTTTTTTCAATGCTGTTTTAATTTCTATTTATAAACATACCTTTATACTTTCAAATTTGTTAAAATATGATAATATATTTGAGAAATTGCGGACTACGACCCCCTCAAAGAGATATGATTCATTCATGAAATACATGGAACTTATAAAGAATGGAATTAAAGAAATTATGTAACATATATATCATATTATATTAAAATGATATTATTATATACCTATGCATTATTATGATTTAAATCCATTAGATATGAAATAGAAATGAATGTATCATTCATGCGTACGTATGGCTTACCGTTTCCACGAATGGTTCATTTTATTTCTTATCTCCAAATGCTATGTAATATAATAAATAAATACATATACCAGAAATATATGATATATATGATATATAAAGAATTAATTTAATTCTGATGAAAATGGAATTTTGACCACATGAACAACTTGTTATTATAAGAAGTTCATTTTTTACTGAAGTACCAAATATCGACAAAATGTCCATTATTAACATAAATGATTAAATAATGTTTATAACATGGTAATAAGTGTTATAAAAGGAATAATAAACATAAAAAGTGTTATTATTAAAGAATAAATTAACTTTATCATAATATTCATGAGATTAAAGAACGAACGGGTCATGTCGGACCCGAGGATATGGGTTTCATATCTCACTTTTAATTCTGTGAGATTTCAATTGATCCCCACATATTTATTACATGAGGTGATTCTTATGCATCCATTTAATATATATTATCATGATTATATTTATATTCACTGTATTATGGGATTAATTTTGTGGTCTAAACTTTTGTTTTATATGAGTCGATTGATTACAATGTGGTAAGGGGGTTTCATCTCACTTTTTATTTCTATAAGATTCATGGTATATTTGCCACTATTTCCTTCTGTGTGTGGAATTTAATTCCCATGATTTTATTATTTGATTATTATACTTTAATTTTGGGGTATTTAAATCTTCATTTAATTATACTTCGTTTATGGGGTTTATGTTATTTATGTTACAAAATTGCTTAGGAAACCTTTCACCCTCTTCTTTTTAAAAGAATTCTTTTCGTTATGTCTTTTAATTTACATATTATTATATTGGGATATGTTTTTATATATCCTTAAAACTGTAAATTTTATGTCCAAGTGGTTAAATACACTTTTCTCTCAAATCAACTCATTTTATGAACATTAATGTGATGTCCTTAGTCTATCGAAATTCTGTAAGAGAAATTCTTCACAAAATTTCCATTCTTTGGGATAAACATCTACTTCTTGATTATGTCGTGCTATGAATATGTGTGAATAACCACTAATGGTTTTACAATTAATATCCACTTATATTGAGTGTATTTATATTTTTCACACATAGTTATGTCATCTATGTATCCTTAATCTAATGATATCAACTTTATAATGTATTTCAGCTCTATTTACATTCCATTGAGACTTCTTTGTTGATATGCACCGATTCACTTTTAAATAGTGTATAAACTATTCTTTGGCATATTATATCATAAAAACCATTATTCTAATTATATTATAATGTTTTGATTAAATGTTATTCCTCAATTATTTTATTAGAGCATCTCTCATTCGGTTAAGAACTCCTTAACTAAAATATTGATCTGAAGATTTATTCATCTAAATATTTATCATTAATTTCCTTGTTTTATATAGGGTATTAATGATTTCTTTATATGAAAATTAATTTTTTAAAATATTAATTCCATTAAAAGTATCAATGTGTTTTGGGACACATTGATTCAAAAATCTATTTATTAATTGTTTAAAATGGTTTTGAAAATGGTTTAATAATGAATTGTTTATTTAAATATCGTTACATGATATATTGGGAATGGAATGTGGATATGTTATCATTACATTATTAATGGGTTATCTGTAATGATTATGTTATGGTTATTTTTCATTGTTTACGTATACGGTGGTTTCGTGATAATCCAAGGGTGGGTGAGCCTGAGTTAGCTCTCCAATTCATTAGGTAACGTTATAGAGGTAAACAATAATGTTTCACCAAAGTGATTTACTGAATATACTATAATGGGTATTCCATTGTAACTCCCTACATATATGTTATTGTTACAATGTAAGTATGATATTTATTTCATAATACACCTTTAGGATTTATGATTTTTATGTGTTATTAATAAATCTTTTGATTTCATGAGGTATGTTATGATTGTAAACTATAGTTTCATTGATTTGTATTTATTGATGGGTTAATGTTTCCATTCTTTATTTTATAACCCTTACTGATATTTTGATGCACATACCATGTTTTTTAAATGTTTTCCACAAGACTTAAAGATGAATACAATCAAGGATGGGATCCAGGAATGTCATGATATCTAAAACATGGAACCAGATATATATCTTTTGAAGAGTTTTTTTTATAAAAAAAATAGATAATTAGTAGTACTATGTACATGAAATTTTCTAGTTGATATGTAATTATTATGTTCAAATTATCTATAACTCTAATATTGAAAAGATCCTCAATGTGAATACTTCATTTAATTTATGATTATGTCATGTTTTATGGCCAGGTCCTTATTGTTGGTATCAGAGGTCGGTATAGAAAACTTTAGGTATTAGAAGTTTTAGTTAAACTCATGGTTAATCTTGATGTCTAATATTTCAGTTAATTTGTTATTTTATAAATTTTTCAGATCAAGTAAAGATAGTTACAAATGGAAGGAGGATGATCTTAAAAAACATTCATATCTCTTCCTGATGAAATATTTTCTATAATAATTGAAATGTCATGTTTAGATGGTTGTGATACATTTTCTAGCATACAAATCACTGAAAAGCAGTTATTTGAGATATCAAACACCTCCACTATACCTCGATATCATCATGGATCATTGGTTGTTTTTAATAAAATCATATTTACTCAATATTCTCATATTTTCATGAAAGGTATACATTATCAAGGAATTTTCAAATATTTTACCTTATCATAAGATTATAAATCATTTTCTGATTTTGAAAAATGTGATGAAGAAGTAGACACATGCGCAGTATATTTAAATTGGATGTTAAAATATACTCTCTCAGTAAATACTTATGGTTCATTAAAACGAGAATTGATCGAAAGATTCCACTCAAAATTGGTCTGACTGTTTTATAAAAATAATGTTTTATCAGATATTTTGAAATTATATGCCATAGAGGATTATTTTCTGAAACTTTTTTTCAAGGAACACCCATATGAATAATTTTGTACAATGTGTATTTTGATGAAGGGAGAAAATAATTTTGAAGGATCTCTAAATCATTTTTTCAATGCATGGACCTTCTACATACGTGAACAAGATGATGAAGAAACCATATAGACACCCTTATTATGTTATGATGTTCTTTCTATTGGTAATAGTTGTATTATATAATATAGAGGTGAAAAAATGACAATATATAAGATTTTGAGGACTTAATGTATTGGTTTCAAAATTAAAGGTATAAGAAAACTTTTGAGGTTAAAACGTGTTTGGGAAATTTTTTAGTCTTTTAAAAAGGTCAACCCATAAGATGGGTGATTACCCATCACGCCCAACAAGGCTGCATGAATTGGACCCCCAATTGAATGGAGACAAGGCCGCAACACCTACCATTTTCCTACGTGAAGTACCTAATTAGTATGACTTATTAATTTGAGATAAATGTTTTTTTGTATCATGAATAAGTTTACTTGGGAACTTATGATTCATCAAATAGATATCCTTAATACATGAAAATGTTTTGGTGATTATGTAATAAAGAATATTTTATAAGATGTTTTCTTTTTTGGAAACATTATATTCTTAAAGAAAATTGAATAGTATGGGATGTCATTTCTGGTGTAATGGTTGAAATTTTATTTTTGAAGAATCTATGTTTTAATTTTAGACCTATGATGATTAGGTGTAATTATGGAAATGATAAAACTTTCATGTAGAATATGTGATTAAGTTAATTTCTTTTCTACATGATACTTTTAGAGTAACTGCTGTTATTTGGATACATATGATAATATTTCTCTTGGAAGACTATGTGATTATATCCTACTAAGATTTGTGTTTCTGTCGTAGTTCTGATTACTTTGTATAATTTTATGGAATGTTTTTTATTGAATGGACTTCGATGAAAATTGGGTATTATTTGAAAAAAATTGGAGATTAATAGTAGTTTTTCTTTTTGTAAAAGATTATACCTTTGGTGATTATCTGATCTTGTACTAACCATTATGGTTTTGGTTACTGTATAATTACATGGGAAATGTATAGTTAACCTTATGGGGTGTATATAGCTCTATATAATTTGATTATAGTTCTTTCAATTTAAACAAGTCATCTTGAATACTCATCGTATGATGAAAAGATGAGTTTATGGTAGAAATTTGTAATGGATGAAATTATACAAGAAATTTATGTAGGTTTCTCTATTTTTTATTAATGCTCTTAAATAAATTACACATATTTATGAAAAGTAACTTAAAAAAAACATTTTCCGTTATCTTTTTCTAATGGGGAATAAATGACAGTTTAACCCCTCAAATGTTTGTGATTTTCTTATTGTTATTCTTCTCCTAATCATGTTTTCTACCACTCTCTTTCAATACTTGATGGTTTTTTTCTGTTACATATCCATGGATTCCTACATGTAATCCTAGTATGGGCTATCTCGGGTGACCTTTGTATATCTATTTATTTCATTGAATGTGATATTTTATTGACTCTTTTTCTGATGTGAGATATTCAATAAAGTTTCAAAGGCCCATTTTAAAATTACGAGAACAAAATTCCATAAAGAGGGAAGGATGTAACATCCTAGGTAAATAATGAATATAACATTTTCATATTTATTAATATTTGTGAATTAAATATTAATTTCTATTTATAGTGTGTTCTATGTTCGATGTTGTGCCCATCAATGGGTTTCTTTGAAATCATACGTTGCACACAACATTGAGTTATACTGAAAAATAATATAATAATAATATTTTAAATGGTACTTAATGCCTATCTATTTTGTTGGATGGAATGGATAGAACAAACTAAAATCTGAATATACATGTTTTTAAATTTTTTTTACATGTATGCAATAAATTTTATTGGCTTAAAGTAAAATAGAATTTGATTATAAGCATAAATACTTTTAAATTCATTTAAAGAATGATTTAACACATTTTTATGGATAACTATATTTAAATATAATTTTTGTCACTTTTTTATGTTATATTTGACAAAATGAAATTCTTCTTTATTATTATGATATTATAAAATTTACGTTGGGTAATTTTTTGGTATTTATAAGATAAAATTCATTTTTAATGAATAGTGAAGAATACTATATTTTAATTCAAAACTAAATTTTAATCTAATATATTTATAAAGATATATTATATTTCTAATTAGAATTAGCGAGTAATTATATTATTTTTTACCATTTAATCCAATTTTGTTCATAGGATGTAATATCACTTTGAAATTGGACATAAATAAGAGTCAATTGTTTTTAGTTACTATTTTTTAAGAACACGCTTTTTTGGACAGAGGGAATTTATATTAAATTAATTCCTTCCACTTAGGTGTCCTGAATGTTTAAAAATTGATTCAATATATATAATTAGGAGCTCCAGGTTGTGTAAATATGTAAATTTTATTTTTAAACATTATGAATATTTATTTCTCTAAATATTATATTTACAATGATTAAAGGGTAAGTATGGTAAATGAGGGTAAAAATTAATATTACTAAAATACTAAATTACCCTAAATTTTGTTTTAATCTTATTGGTTAATAAATTTATGACCATGTTCATCCCTAGGTCGATTTTAGAACCCCATAGAGCCACTTAATTGTAATGCCATAATATTTTATGAGAAATATTTTTTTTAAGATCTTTTATGTCTTATGTTGTACGCTACACCATGATTATCTTGAGACATATACAACACCTTATTATATTGTAGTATATGAAAAACTATTCTTGGCTTGTGTTGTATGCAAGAACGACCTTCCTCGATAGCCTGTGTTGTATGTAATACCGAGTTTCACTAAAAAACGATATATTATTATGAACTAGCCGTTATAAATAATATTAACCGCATTTTTAATTTTATAACATTATTATTAATCTTACACATTATCTATAACATCTTCTGAAAGAAAAATAATTTTTTTTTGGTAAAATAAGAATTGTTCAAAAAATGAAGTTTTTTCACCTTTTGAGGGAAAACCCACTTTAAATCTAGTTTTATACACATTTATAAATTCAATTTGAAAAAATAAACTTATTCATTTCAATAAGGATATAAAAATTAACTTTGGATAATTTTTTAATATTTTTCTATTAACTTTCATATTTTGATGAATAGAAAAAATACGCAAATTTTTATTTAAAAACAACTTTTTTGATCATGATAATTTCTTTGGTTAAATTATAATATTGAATGGTGTTAAAATATAAATAGAATATATTTTTAACATTTAATATAATTTATGTCATTATCATCAATTTGACATTGAATTCACAGGTAAAAACATTTCAATATTTTGCAATGTTTTAAATTAAAACACATTTTTTTCTGACAACGAGATTATTTTTAAATTAAATACTTCATCCAATGTGTATTGAATTTAGAGAAAAACATTCCATATTTGGAATTATTAGCTCCAAATTTTGTTAATATGCTACTTTTTATTTTTGGGCATTATGAATAGTAACTATGGTAAATTGTTTTTACCGTAGTTAAAGATAAATCTGGTAATTAAGTGTAAATATTATATTATAAAATTTCCCTAACGCCTGAAAAAATTCTATTGGATAAATATAAGTCAACCCATATCAACTAAGGGTCGGAATATATTCTTTTCCTTGAATTTTTACCATGAAAATTATATCATTATTATTGAGTCCAAAATAAGTGATAACATGTCACTCTCTTATATCTTATAATTATAATAATTGTAATTAAGTGATAAACTTATCAAAACATCCAACATAAATAGTAACCAAAAATATAATAAAATTATCTACAAAATTTTAATTTACTTATAATTTTTAGGGATTATATAATTATTATTAATGGTGACACAATAGTGATGCAGAAATAGTTTATTTAGTGAAAAATAAATAATACAGTTTTTATTATACTTATAGTGACCATAAAAAGCACAAAAAACCTGGACAAAACTTATTGGTCATGTACATGTAAACCAGAAGCATCCAATTGTCGAATATTATACCATTTGGAGCCTTATAAATGCGATTATTACACTTATATTATTTTTATTTGAATGATTCCATTGTTGTCACCTTCATGATTTAATAAATAAAACAATTTAAATGATGTTATTTTAAGATGATAAATTTGCGTAAAATAATTATTATGGAATATATTAGATTTATTTGTTTCATGGTATTTTATTTTTTAATTTTATGCAATAGATATCTATATTAAATAATTATACACAAATGTTGTAGTAATTATTTTTTATGGGAAATATCAATTAATGGATTTAAAAATATTAAAATAAATTTAATTTGAACAAATTAATGTGCTCCATGAATTTTTTAGATGAATAAGAAATGTTAGAAATCAATTAAATATTTTTTTTTGTATATATTTTTTGTGTGTATTTTATTTAAATTCAAAAAAAATAAATAGTTTCAAAATTTAAAATATTGTTATTTTATAAAAATAACATATTATTGAATTGTTTAAAAATACCAAAAAATATTTATAAATAATAAATTGAAATTTATATGGTCTAAAATTTCATAAATTATCCAATTATGGACAATTCACAACACATAAGTAATTATTTATAACAATTTAATATTTCAAATATTATTACAACAAAAAAATTAATTATATTAAATAAAGACAAATCAAGTTGATAAGGTTTAAAATAAATTCCCAACATGTATAAATTTTATTGGATGATGAGAATACAACCATATATCATCTCATATTTGGATTTGAGTCATTTTTTGAGGTTTTTATGCAGGTTTCGAGTTTATTATAAATTAATATTTTAGAGGTTTCCAGAAGATTCCCTCTCCTCTTGTATAAAAGGGAAACTTCTTCCTCTCCTCTTAAAAACACTTTTTACCTTAAAGATCAGCCAAACCCTACCCATTTCACTTCTCCACTTCCCTAGAGACATACTATTGGTCCTGGTATTCTCCAAAGAGTAGATTTAGTGCCCTGAGTGGAGGTTTAGAAGAGGCGCGTCGAAGAAGATGTAATATCATTTACCGATTCTTTCAATTTAATTTGTTCTTCTACATACTCATATTTTGTTGTTTCATAATAATGTAATAACATCAGTGTCACCCATATACTGATATGTTATTATTTATATGAACCAAACCTATTTCACTTTCTATCCATCCTACGGAAAATTAAAGCACCGCGTGTGCGTACGTATGGAATACCGTCTCCACGCCGTGGTTTAATCTGTTTTTCCACCACCAACTTACTTGGATGGGTATAGTAGTTTATATAATAAGTATATATGGATATTATGACAGGATACTAATTATATGATATTATATCATCTATTGTAATTCCATTCAATAATTTTGGCAATTATATCATCGTTCGTGTGTACGTACAGATTACAGTCTCCACGATGCGATGAAGTTCATTCTCCAGGTTAACCATTCAACAGTGATTATAAGGTATAAATAATAAATAATCATAAAATATATGACATATTAATTATACTCGATTTATTTATATGTTATATACTTGCTTCAATTCAATTTAATAAGTAAACGAAAACAGCTTTCATGCGTACGTACGACCTACAGTCTCCATGAACGGAGTATTTATTTCCAATTATTGATCTTTTATATCTATCTATATTATGAATATAAATTATATATAAATCATGTTTTACATTTTTTATGTAATTAATCATGATCTAAGTAATCATATGAATAATTACAAGTCAAAACATGGAAGATAAAGGAAATGATTTTACCCAAAACGATGCATTAAAATGGAATTGACAAATGAACTGGTAATATAAATTCGTATGTGAATCATGTATGATATCATAAATATTAGTATGGTTCTTTAAAAAGTTAATAATATGTTTAAACCCACTATACAGGACTTTCAGACACATATAGAAGAAATTGGAAATAAGGTAAGGGATAATTTTGCAATCTCATTTTTGTCCGAGATTGCTTATACTTACATTTTTAATGTGGTATATTTTTCTTCCATGTCCATAAAATATTTTTCAAAATTTATTTAATATTTTTCCATGTATGTTTAAAGTCATGTTTAGCCATATTTGACTTTTACTTTGTGTAATGGAAGGAATCTTTCTTTTGTTTACTATACATGGTAATTTTTGACTTTTCCGTCAAAAGTACGAGGAGAATGTTTTTTTAACTTATACGTCATGAATGGATTTTTACAGTTTCTTAACTCCTTATTCTCATGAAGATTAGTCTATAAGATTTCATGATTATTTTCAACAGAATCCTTTTATTTTGAAACTGTATGGGATTTTTTGAAAAGATAATGATTTTGAAGATGGAAGTATATTTTCCACAAGAATTCATTTCATGTGTTTTATCAAATCCATTTTCCATCTAAGATGACCTTAATTAATTTTTTTATATTTCTAGTATAATGTATCTTTTATTTACATGGTTTAATTTTTATTATGATGAAATCATATCCATTTATTTTATATGGATTATGTTATGATGGGGTGGTGTTTATAAAACCAATATTATTCTTTTTGTTATGATGAATGATTTATGTTTTTTTGTGGCACACGAAAGAATGATTTAATTATGAGATGGGTGGGAACTATATCTCCCTCCAATTCCTAGGGTAATGATTTATATCTCATGATATAGACATGGCTAGAACTTCAAGTGAATCTGGTTCGGTAATACTGCACTAGAACGACAAGTAAACCTGGTTATGTATTAGACTTTGTCTACTATGATGGTCTTGGCAGCAATTCCATGGATAATATAGACATAATAACATGTGCATAATGGTTGACACAATTACATGTTTTATTCCCAATCTATTTTATCATGGTTAATGTTCGTTTACGGCCTATGCCTTATAAACTGCCATTATTTATGTCATTACTCATAATTTTGATGTTTTATTTTCATGTTCTTACATTCAAATGTTTATGTATTGTTTTATGTTCTCCATGTTTACCCTTAATGAGAATTTGAGCTCCCCCTTTTTATGTTTTCTTTTCCCCAGGATATAAATAATTGTTTTCGGTAAGAAAAAAAAAGGAAAAGTTCATTATGGGAGATTTTGACTAACTTTCACCATGATAACAAGATTATGTTCCTAGATTCCAAAGACACTAAACTAATACAGTCTTTGGGAGTCTGTTTTTGTACTATATTAAGTATTCTGAAAAATTAATGTAATTTCTATGTATGTCAAGATCTGGGCTATTACAATATGTATTAGACTGAAGGATTAGTCATCCTTTGGAAACTAGGATGCGAAATCTTTAAGTGAGATCCCTAGAGATATTTCTATGTTATTTCTAGGGATGTCTCTAAGGTTATGTATAAGAATATGATACAATCCTACAATTATGAAAACGATTATGAAAAACCTAGGATTAATCCTAAGTTGTAAGAGATTGAATGTACTCCACTTGATTACGTTTTTTTTCCTAGTATGATTTTTTTCCTCTCAAACTATTTTTTTTGGGTTTTAGAAAATTGCCATAAACTAGAATATTCATGATAATGGAGGATATGATTGACAATCGAATGTTATTATTCATGAGAAACCAAATGAAATAGGATTTGGAAGTCCAAACATCATTATTATGCCTAATCAGAAATCTCATAATATGATCAATAATCTCAACTTTGGTAAGTTTCCTGACTCAGGTAATAAGAGAAAGAAGGAGTTTCATGATGATCATAGAGGAATGAATGTTCAATTTATGTCACGTTAATCATGTTGTATAAGGCATCATGGAGAATGTTTCAAACATACTGGAAGATGCTTTGGGTGTGGAAAAGAAGGACACAAAGCCAATAATTATAAAAGAAAAGGTTTTGTTAACCCCATGGAAAAGGATAATGGTATTTCTAAGACATCAACAACTGTTAAATTTTTTAAATGTGGAATGTACAGGCATTATGCAAACCAATTCCCTAAGGGAAAATCTCATGAAGTGAATCAGCGTGGTCACATGTGTAGTATTTATGTTGATGACGATGAAAAGACTTGAAATGATGTATGATATGAAACATGTGTTGAGGAATAAAATGATGAATCTCAGTCAATTGTTTAAGAAGGTAGTGAAATGATTGTATTTTTATCAAGAGTAATATTGTATTAGTAATTTAATGGTACAATGGAATAATGAAACATCTAAGGATTGATACACTATTGTTTTTCCAAAAGTATTTGAAAGTATATATTTAATGGTTCTAGTAACCATGAAAGGTTATTCATATATTTTTGTAAAGAATATTATATGTAAATAATGAATGTATTGGGAGAAAATAATATGTTTTAGAGTATTAATGAGCTCATGATTGATATAAGGACAAAGTGACATCATGGATTGAGTAAAAAGAATTTTTTGGATTTTTGTATGTGGAAAGAGTTAAATTTTGATAGAATTCATGTTTTTAACTAAGGTTCATTGGGTATTCATTTTTCAAGAGAATACATTATTATGTTATTAACATTATTGGAATGTGACCAACAACATGATATATCTTCTGATATATCGGGCATAAATGATGGTAATCACATTTTTAGTAAATGACCTATCTAGTAATATTTTTCTTTATACTATGAGATTGGGTAGAAGTATATTGAATAAGCCTAAAGATTGTAATGGATTATATTAGACATTATATAGCATTGTTTATGGCTAGAACGTTTTTATTATTATTTATGAAATGTTATAATAGAATAGTTTTATAAAAAGGACAGCCCGTAGGATGGGAAACAACTTGTTGCCTTAGATAAGGATGCGGGAATCAAACCCACAACCGAAGAGTGAAAGGCCTTTATCACCAACCATTGTCCTACATTAACTCCCTAGTTAGTATTAGTTAGTTATATTTTATTGAGTGTTATGATATATGGAGTCTATGTCCATTTTTGGAATCATATTCGATTAACCTCAATATAGTTGGACTTATGTATATTTGATAACTTTTGATAACCTTTTGTTTGAGACAGATGAAATGACCCATCATTTTATCACATGATCTGCTAAAACTTCATGAATGACCTATTAAACTTCATTTCATTATGATACGAAGAGTAAATTGTTCATGGAATGACCAACGACAAGATTATACTGAAATCAAGTATGTATTTCTTCTAATTCAAAATTTTCAACTTTAGTGAAATGATATTGAAAACCAATAATGTTTTCCTAGTGACCTCATATCTAATGAATCCTAAGGTACCTTATATCATCACCAATTTATGTCTTTGTGATTGTTGGATTTTTTATAGACATTTTCTCTACCACTATTCATTAGAACATGATGGTTATATTTCTCTTCCATATCCATGTTTTCACCGATATTCTCTCATATGGAAACCCAGTGTTGAGTTACTTTGGGTAACCGTAATGTTTCTAACATCCCTTTTTAAAATTAAATTTTATTATTACTTTTTTTGATGTGGGATTCTATGAATGAAACATTCAAGTAGTAAACGATTTATAACCCTGACGAATTCTAAGGGCGAAATTCATTTTAAGGGGGTAGAATATAACACACCAAAATTTTATGAGAAATATTATTTTTAATTTCTTTGATGACTTGTGTTTCACACTAAAACATGATTATATTTCCCTATATGCAACACCTTATTATCTTTTAATATAAGCAACACTATTCTTGGCTTGTGTTGCACACAAGAGCGACCTTCCTCGGTAGTGTGTGTTTTACGCAATACTGAGTTTCACTAAACAATGATATATTATTGTGAACAAGAATTTTTGAATAGTGTTAACAACATTTTTAGTTTTAGAAAATTATCATTCAACTTACACTTGTTTCGGAAAATTGTATGAGAACACAATAATTTTTTCGGGTAAAATAATTATTTTAAAAAAATGCTGTTTTACCACCTTTTGATTGCGCGACCACTTTAAATGAAGTTTTTGACACATTTATAAATTCAATTTGACAAAATAAACTTATTCGCTTCAATATCTATATAATAATTAACTTTGGATAATTTTTTAATAATTTTCTCTTAAATTTCATATTCGGATGAATATAAAAATACTCTAAATTTTAATTAAAAACAACTTTTTCATCAAGATAATTTATATGGTTAAATTATAATATTTAATGGTTTTAAATTATAATTATAATATATTTTTACTATTTAATATAATATATTTCATTATCATAAATTTAACATGGAATTCATTGGTAAAAACATTTAAATCTTTCGCAATGTTTTTAAAAAAAACCAATTATTTTCGACAATGAGATAAATTTTAAATAAATTACCACATCTTATGTCTCTTAAATTTTGAAAAATGGATTCCATATTTGGAATCAGTAGTTAAAAATTATGTTAATAGGTTTCTTATTATTTTTGGGAATTAAGAATAGTAACTCTGATAAATTTTATTTACCGGAGTTAAAGGTAAATCTGGTAATTAAGGGTAAAAATAATATTATAAAATTACCCTAACACCTGAAAAATATTTATTGAATGAATAAATGTCTACCCATATCACCTAAGGGCCGGAATAGATTCATTTCATGGACTTTTGACCATGAAAATTATATAATTATTATCAAAACCAAAGAAAGTGATGACATGTCACTCTCTTATATCTTATAATTGTAATAATTTTAATTTAGTGATAAACATCTTAAAACATAGAACATTAAATAGTCACTAGAAATATAATAAAATTATCTTCACCTTGTAAATTTAATTATAATTTTTAGGGATTTAATAATTATCATTAATGGTGACACAATAGTGATACAGAAATTGTTTCTTTAGTGAAAAATCAATAATAATGTATTTATTATACTAATAGTGACCATAAAAGCCACAAAAAAACCTGAACAAAACTTATTGGTCGTGTACATGTAATACATAAGCATAAAATGGTCGAATATTTGACCATTTGGAGCCTTATAAAAGAAATAATGACACTTATATTACCTTACATTAAATGATGTCAAATTTTTCACCTTCATGATTTAATGAATATATCAAATTAAATGTTGTGAATTTAATATCATAAATTTTAGTTAATGTAATATTATGAAATATATTAGAATTATATGTGTCATAGTATATTATTTTTAATTTGTATGAAATAGATATATATATTAAATAATTATACAAAAATGGTGTACTAATTATTTTATTGAGGGAAATATCAAACAAATGGTTTTAAAAATATTAAAATAAATGATATATGAAAAAATTAATGGGCTCCATGAATTTTTTTGAATAATAGTACATGTTAAGAATATATTAAATAATTTTATTAATATATACTCCGTTTGGATTTTATTTAAATTCAAATAAATGAATAGTTTCAAAATTGACACTATTGTTATTTTATTAATATAACATATTATTAAATTGTATAAAAATAACAAAAATATTTAAAATTTATAAATTGAAATTTATATGGTCTAAAAGATCATAACGTATCCTATTATGTATAATTAAAAACACATCAGAAATTATTTATTATAATATAAAATTTACAATATTATTACCAAAAATAAAATTAAATAGATTAAATTAGGATAAATCAAGCTGATAAGGTATAAAATAAATTTCATACAAGTCTAAATTGTACTTTTTGATGATATTACAACCCTATATAATCTCATATTTGGATTACTATCATTTTTGGAGGTTTTTATGGGGATTTTTAGTTTATTATAAATTAATATTTTAGATGTTTCCAAAAGTGTCTATCTCCTCCCTTATAAAAGGGAACCTCCTACCTCTCCTCTTCCAAACACATTGACCCTTTATTCTCGGTCAAAACCTACCCATTTCTATTCTCCACTTCCATTGAATCATATTAGAAGTCCTAGTTTTCTTCATAGACCATCTTTAGTTCCCTAATAGAAGGTTTAGAAGCGGCGCGTCAATGAAGAGGTAGTATCGTCTACCAATTCTTTAAAATTAATTTCTTCTTCTACTAAATCTTATTTTGTTTTTTCGTAATAAAGTAATAACATCTGAATCAATAATATAATGATATTTTATTATAAATATGAACACACTTTATTTCACTGTCTATCCATCATATTGAATATGAAATCACTACGCGTGCGTACGTACAGAATACCGTCTCCACGCCCTGGTGTAATTTGTTTTTTCCACCACCACCATACTTGGATGGGTATAATGGTTTAAAGAATAACTATATATGGTTATTATAACATGATACTTATTCTGAGATATTATATAATCCAATCTAATTCCATTCAGTAATTATGGGGTTGATATCATCGCTCGTGCTTACGTACGAATCACCGTCTCCACAACATGATGAGATTCATTCTCCAAGTTAACCATTAAACAATGATTAGAAAGTATATATATTAAATAATAAAAAAATAAATGACATATTAATTATTCTTTATTTATTTATATGTTATTTATTTTGATTAAATTTTATAAGGAAATGAAAACAGCGTTTATGAGTACGTATGTCCTACCGTCTCCATGAACGGTGTATGTCCTTCCATTTATTGATCTATTATATATATGTATATTCTGAATATATATTATATATAAATCATGTTTTATAGTCTCAAATTATGTAATTATGATCCATGTAATCATATGAATAATTACACGTCAAAACACGGACGATAAATTAAACGATTTTACCCAAAAAGCTTCTTTAACCTTGAATTGACAAATAAACGGGTAATATAAAGTCATAAGTGAATCATATATGATATCATAAATATTATTATGGTTCCGTTAAATGTTAATAATATGTTTAAACCCACTATACTGGAATCTCGGACTCATACAGAAGAAATTTGACATAAGGTAAGGGATAATTTTTCAATCTGATTTTTATCTGAGATTTCTTATACATAAGTTTTTACTGTGGTATATTTTTCATCCATGTCCATAAAATATTTATCATAATTTATTTAATATTCTTAAATGTATATTCAAATTCATTTTTACCCCTCTTTTACTTTTACTTTGTGTTATGGAAGAAATATTTCTTTTGTTTACCATAGATGATACTTTTTTACTTTACCGTTAAAAGTACAAAGAGAATGTTTTTTAACTTATACGGCATGAACAGATTTTTATAGTTTTATAATTCCTTATATTTATGAATATTACTCTACAAGATTATAGGATTATTTTCAAAAAAATATTTTTCTTTTAAAATTGCATTGAATTTTGTGAAATGAAAATGATTTTGAAGAAGAAAGGATATTTTCCTCAAGAATTCAATTCAAGTGTTTTATCAAAACCATTTTCCACCTAAGATGACATTATTTAATATTTTAATATTTCAAGTATAGTGGAAATTTTATTTACATGGTTTCATTTTTCTTATTATTAAATGATATCCATTTATTTTATATGGATTATGTTATGATTGGATGGTTTTTATGAAACCTATATTAATCTTTGGGTTATGATGAATGATTTATGTTTATTTTCTGGAACACGAAAAAATGATTTCATTATGAGATTGGTGGGACATATATCTCCCTAAAATTCATTGGGTGATGATTTATATCTCATGATATAGACATGCATGGAATGGAAAGTTAATCTGGTTCAGTAATACAGGGCTGGAACGACAATTAAACCCAGTTCAGTAATTGACATTGTCCACTATGATGGTCTTGGCAGCAATTCCATGGTTACTACGGAAATCATAACATGTGATTAATGGTTTCCATAATTAAATTTTTTATTCCCATGATATTCTATCATGGGTAATGTTCCATTATGATCTATTCCTTATGTTGAGCCACAATTTATGTCATTACTCATGATTTTGATGTTTTCTGTTCATGTTCTAACGTTCAAATTTTTAGGGATTTCTTTATGTTCTCCATGTTTACCCTTACTGAGCACCTGAGCACACCATTTTTATGTATTCTTTTCCATAGTATATAAATAATGGTTCTAGGTAATAAAACCAAAGGGGAAGATCATTATGGGAGATGTTAATGATCTTTCACCATGATTATAAGATTATGTTCTGAGTTTCCAAAGACAATAAACTAATATGGCCTTTGGGTGTCTGTTTTTCTCATGTATTAAGTATTCCGAAAAATTAATTTAATGTCTCTATATTTCATTTTTTGGGTCATTACATTAATAGTGATAATGAAACATTATATTATTTAATTTAAAGTAAAGACAACAATGAAATAAACTTATATCTTTCATTAAATCAATTTTTACATTGTATTATATAAGCTATCTCATAGACTATAAATATTCAATTGAAATATAATATGGTTTAATAAATCATTTTATTTGTATTATAATTTTTATACATAAAATAAATAATATTATTTATGACACAATAATTATGCAATGTTTACCTAATTAATTAATGATATAAATAAATAAGATTATAAAAATTTTAAAAATATCAAAAACCTAACAAATTCTTATTGGATAATTTTATTTCAAACAGGAGTCATCATATATTAGTCTTTAATATTTTTTAGACCGCTATAAACCTAAAATAATTATATACTAAAATAATATTTTTATACCTTCTTAAAGAGCCCCTCCTCCCCTTAATAAAGGCCTCACTTCTAACCCATTCCTCACACATCTCAAGCCTCGTGGCTTATCCAAAAAATGCCCAATTAATCTTCCAACACCCCTATATTATTATTAGAAGCCTTATCATAGGCATAATTAACTTCAAGTAAATATATTGGTTCAACCCAAATGGAAATACCCAATTTAATTGTAATGTCTTCTATTAAGTTATTTTCTTTTTTTTAAATCTACTAACCCATAAACACTTTTTATTCGTTTATTTAAAAAAATAGTATCCTCAATATACTAGGTAGTTTTTATGGGAATTATTCAAACTAAAATTATAGAAAACTGTATCTAATGGGTAAAGAACATGTTGTTTTTGTGGATGGAGAACTACTACCTAAAGAAAATAACGATTGTTCAATCTTCCCCTACCACCTCTCATGGTGGCCATTATGACGTCATTGTATTTCTATATGATATATATTATGTTAATTTTTACTTAATAAATATGTAATTTTTATTTAAAAATATACCTTTATGCTTCCCAATATGTGTAAATATGATAATTTCATTTGAGGAAGTGCAGACTTCCATCCCCTTAAGGTGATATGATTCGTCCCAAAGACACATGGAACGTATAAATGATGGAGTTAATGATTTTTTAACATATATTTCATATGATAATTTACTGTAATTATAATATATAAATTCATCATTATGTCTTAATTCCATGAAATATGAAATAGAAATGAATGTAGCGTTCATGCGTACATACAACTTATCGTCTCCATGAACGTTGCATTTCATTTCTTCTCTCCAAATGGTAGTTAATATTATAAATATAAAAATATAATGAATATATATGATATATATGATATCTAAATCGGGAATAAAATTATGGATATAATGATCTTTTGACCACATGAACAACTTGTAATTATAAGAGATTCATTTTTGGCTCAAGTACCAAATTTCAAAAAAACTTCCATTGTTAACGTAAATGAATGCATAATGTTTATAACATGGTAAAAAGTGATATTAAAGGAATAATAAACATTAAAAAGTTTTTTAATAATTTATAAAATATTTTTATCTTATTATTAATGATATTAAAGAACAAACGGGTCACATCAGACACCTGGTAATGGGTTTCTTATCTCACTTTTAATTCTGTGAGATTTCCATTGTTTTCAACCTATTTATTGCATGTGTTGTATTGTGTACGGAAATTTGATATATATTATCATGATTCTATTTTTATTTATGGTATTTTATGATTTATTTTCTGGTTATTAACGTTTTTTTATATGAGTCGATGGATTACAATGTGGTAAAGGATTTTCATCTCACTTTCTATTCCCGTGAGATTCATGGTATATTTGCCACTATTTCCATTTGTGTGGTAGATGAAATGCCCATGATTGTATTATTTGTGTAATATAATTAAATTTATGGTTATTTACATATACATTTAATTATCCTTCTTTCATGGGGTGTATGTTTCGTTTGTTCCCAAATTGGTAAGGGAAGCTTTAACCATCCTCCTTTTAAAAGACTTACTTTTGTTGGGTCTATTAAAAGATACCTTATTATGTTGGGATATACTATTCTCTATCATTATTGCTATAAATTAAATTCAAAGTGATGATATACCCTTTTATTTATCAACAACGCATTTTCATAATTTTAAAATGACGCCTTTAGGCAGTCAAATTATTGTATGGGAACATCTTCTCCCAATTACAATTATTAGGGTTACACTTCTACTTCTTGATTACGACATGCTATGAACATGTGTGAATAACCTATAATTATTTTACACATAATATCCACTTATATTGGCTGTATTTATATTTTTCATAAATTATTATGTCACTGATTTATCCTTAATCTAAGTAAACCATCTTTATAAGGTATTTCGTCTCAATTTACATTCCCTTGATACGTCATTGTTGATATGCACCAATTCACTTTTATATGGTGTTTAAATTGTCTTTTGGCATATTATATAATTAATACCATTATTCTCATGATTTTATAATGTTTTTATTAAAATTTATTCCTCATTTATTTGTATTAACGAATATCTCATTTTATTAAGAACTCCTTAACAATAATATTGTTTAAAATATTTATTCTTCTAAATATTCCTCATTAATTTTTATGTTTTAAAAATAGATTTAATGGTTTGTTTATATTGACATTAATGTTTTAAAATATTAATACCATTAAAATTTTCAATGTTGTAAGAGACACTTTAATTCCAAATTATCATTATTAAATGTTTTAAATGTTTTTTAAAACGGTTTGATAAAAATTTGTTTATTTCAATTTAATGATATGATATATTGTAATTGGAATGTGGAAATGTTATCTTTCAATTATTATTGTGTTATGTGTCATGTTTATGTTATTGTTATTGGGAATTTTTTATGTATATTGGTGGTTTTTTGATAAACCAATGGCGGGTGATGTTGAGATAGCTCTCCAATGCATTGGGTAATGTGACGGAGGTAAACGATAATGTTTCTCCTAAGAGATTTAGGGAATATCCTGTGAAAGGTATTCTAACTTAACTAACTATGTAGTGGTGATGGCTACAATGTATTTATGATATGGTTTCCATAAATTACATTTCTGATTTATGATTTCGATGTGTTATTCATAAATCTTATGATTTCAGTAGTTCTGTTGCGATTTAAAAGTAAGGTTTCATTGATTTGTATTTATTGATGGGTAAATGTTTACGTTAATTATTTTATAACCCTTTCTGAGATTTGTAGGCTCACCCCATGTCTTTTAAATGTTTTCCACAAAACTTAATCATTAATACTGTCAAGGATGGGATCATAGAAATGTCACGCAATCTAAAACTTGGAACTAGACATGTTTCCTTTGAAGAGTTTTTATTTTATAAAAAAATAGATATTTAGTTGTAGTGTCTACATGAAATTTTCAATTTGATATGTAATAATTATGGAATAATTATCTAAAACTCTAGACCTGAAAAGATCCTCAATGTGAATTCTTCATTTAATTCAAGATTATGTAATATTTGAAGGCTGGGTCCTTATATATGTTCATTTAAATAAACAAACAAGATCAACAGCAGCATCTCAAGAAGTATATATAGGAATCCCAATCATATACAACATCATTTTACACTCATCATCCAAAAAATTAGGAAATACCTATAACAATCAAAGATACTTCAATGATAACCTTAGAATCAAAAAATAAAATTATTAGGGGGAGAATTCCAGAACCCACTACTTTTTCCATAGCACCATGGGCTTACATGTTTTGTATGAGTTCTAATGTAACATCCATAACTATGACTACTGAACCCTGTGATGTGTTATCTCAGTATTTTTAAAAAATTAGGGAATTCATGGATTCTCCAAGGTCATAACTTAACAGATAAATTCAACTAAGGATCCATGACATTCAAATGTAAATAGTGGAATCCCATTTTGGATTATCTATGTTAATATTGATGTAAAAAACGTCCTTCTTAGAGTTCTCAATATGAGTAATAATGTGGAGGCATCATACATGGTCTCATCTCTGTTGGATAATAAGATATGGAATCCCATAGGGGATCCTCAGTATCTAGGATTTTATCAACTCAAACATAGAATATAGAATACATGGGTTGTTAGAGACCTCTATGATCATCTATTTAAACAACCCAATAAAATTAATAAAATAACTATTGGAAAAATTCTAAACATGGGGTTTTTTCATGATGGGAAAGCCCATAATTGAATATACTACAATAAACATTCATAGATACCATATGATAGGAACAAAATACCATATATCCTTATAAAAAACATTTTTTTAATTTAAAATGGTGGAAAATAGCTACCAATGTGGTTCCATGATTTCACAAGACAAATGAAATTCTTTTTCACCACAAATAGATTTATAATTAATTAATTATAAATAAATCATAATTAATTAATTAGTCTTATAATGTCATAAATAATTACGAATTTTATTAAAAAATTTATAATTTCAAAAATATCATTGGTCTATCATGTTGAATTAGAACCATAAACTAGAACATAATATCAACCTATGACACATCCTATACCATTAATATGACATAAACCCTAAGAAACAATGTTAAAAACCCACAAATAAATTCTCATTTAATATTTTGATATATATATATATATATATGTAATTAGTATAATGATATACCTCAATCAAATAGCTTGGATGTATGTGTACACAGAATCCTAGATAATCATCTTCCAATAAATAGAATAATACTCATCACTTGTTTCTAATTCCACCATGCTCTTGTGGAATTGAGATCAAAATCACTAATTGGTTAAACCAATATTTGGCCAAGATGAAGATTCACAAAACAGAAGAAGATAGAGTTGAATACTTACTGCAAGGGTTCACTAATAACTATTAGTATTTGATTCCTACTAAAAAAAGGGAGATACAACATGGGAAAATAGAGTTGGAGTATTGCACATGCGGGGGTGATTTTATATGAAATGAGAGAGGAAGGCGCTGTAAAATATATTTAGAGTTGAGGGGGAAATAATTATTTTTTCACATTTAATGACATGCATAGATAGATCATATGGTCTTCATAACCATGAACAAACCATGGAAATATAGTACCCCCCATACACATCCACGTCGCAGGTTTGTAGGGAAAAATTAGTGAAACTTTGCGCCATTTGTGCGATATGTATGTTGATAATTTGAGGCCCCCACAACACATCCATTGTCATATTGTAGGGTTTCTAAAACCATGAACCAATAAGAAAAATTATCACATGGTTAGGATTCATGGTCAATGATAACAACTCACTAACCATAAATTATGATCTACACCTTTTCAAAAGACTACTTCTATTCGATGAATCTATAATATGCTCTTGAAAAATCTAATCCACTTTACAAGCCTCAATAAGCATCTAAATAATACTTGCAGTCATTCCAACAGTTAGAATTCCATTCTGAATCTACGATCAGTATTTGACACATCTTGTAATTGTAAATTCAATTCCCTTCTGCTGTTTCCAATAGGAAACCACAGTAAATAAAAACTCTATTCCTTAAATATTATTATACCCAACATGCCTTAGTGGAAATTAAAAAAACTAACCATCATGGGGTTTTAGTTATATAAATTCATCCACATTTCATCGTTGAATTTATAATTTGATTCTTAGAACCAATTTAAACTCAAAAGTACATAACATAGTAAAACATGACCCAACACTCATATTCATTTTTTAGACATCCATACATCACTTACCCATCCTTGTCTATGCAGAACCAAAATCACTTCATCTACTAATTGACCAAATGTCTTATAGTTCTCCCCAAAATATTTTATTTAATTTCAATGTCAAATTTCATGCAACAATACTCCATCTATCGAAATTTCATAAAATAAACATGTCCTTGTTGTCAGAGATACACTTCTGAAACATTTATTACTTTATACATATTATTTTACATGATATCACTCCTCATTATCCTCAATTTGACCTAACATTTAAACTCTTTTTTATCAATATAATTCTTTTGGTGTTGGGGTTTCCTTGAAAATACAAATCTTTCCCTTTCACTACACCTATAATGTTAATCTAGTGTTCCATATTCAGTTCCTCAATGATCACATCTTAACAATTAAATTGAAAGCATGTCAACCCATTGTATTCTAAGTATATTAAATAATTATAAACTTCAAGAACTGACACTTCATAAAATCCCAATCCTAATACCTTCATTCATATGAACACCCAAATAATTTTGAGAACACTCATCAAAACAAGTACATGAATTTTGGTGACATCTCTTGGTCGAACCATACCCTAAAAAACCATCATCATGCCTCAACATGAATAGTATAAAATTTCTGATAAAAAACCTTTGTATCATCATAAGTCATATAAGGCCGGAAAAACAAACATAGAATCCTATTTAGTCCATATTGAAACATGTTCCTATCATTTATTGCATAATTCAGTCATAAATGTTTCCATTTATCTATTAGAATATAGAATCCAAAACAACTAGACAGTTATTAGAATCAGCCAATAATGATATATTTCACCCACCTAAATTGTAGCATTGTCCTCGCACCGATGAAACAAGTTACTAATCACCACAACCCATGATATGTCTATATATTCACACAACAACTAGCATGGATGAGATCCCACTCATACTCGATCTCCATTTTAAAGGTCACTCAGCATCCATTTGTAATCCAGGTAAACATCATCAATTGAAATAGTTGATTTTAAACACACAACAACTATCACCACCACCAAAAAGACATTTGCGCACTTCCCACTATATATATTACCATATAATACTCTACGATTGTATCTTTCATGGAGTGTATCTATAAAAACTAGAGAGTTTATTGATATATAAAATATTTGTGGCGTATGAATGATGCTCACTCATTATTTTTGGGATGATGTAAATATATTGGTAATTATAATCTCTATACTATGACTATACTAATATTGTATCATTAGTTGTGTATCTTCCCCTTAATCCATGACCACATCTAACTATTCCATTTCATTCATTGACAAAATTTGAAAAAAATATCATAAAACTGTGTCCCTATGGCCATTTATAGTTTAGTTGTCTCATGAAAATTGGTTTATCATCGATTTATCCTCTGACATAGAGGGACCTTCCTCATTTAATTACAACCCTCTAGTAATGATGCACACATGAAATCATCAAAACCATGACTCCTCAGCTGTCACCCGACCACATAGTGATTCATGATTTAGATACGACTGCATGGAATGGGAACATACCATAACCACATAAATCACCCTCCCATGAGTTATCCAATAGATGTATAATAATACCATGATACATGGAACATCCGTATTATTAATCTTGAAACTCCCTCGTAACTCCACTTTTTAATCAGGTAGTTCACATGTTCCATGATTTATTCTATGATCACAAGTCAAATGGATTTGTTTTTAGTCATTATAATCTACCCATTCTATGAAAATATGCTAAAAATTCTATTTCTCAATAGGTTCAATAACTATAACATTCCTACCCCTCAATCTCAATCTCAAAATATAATCACCTGAAGTGATTTCATAGAAACAGAGGTATCAAACCGCCTAGATCGCAGAACACATTCATCTTCTATTAAATGGTCTCAAAAAAAGTGCGCAGTCAATATCATAACATTAATGGAATATATAATACTAGGAATCCCCTCAGTTTTATGTTAACTTAGGTCAGTCTAACCATAAACCTACTATATTATGATTTAAAACTATGTACTTATATGTATCCCACCAAGCCCTATTAATCATGGATAATATTAGGGTCACTAGTACTTACAACATGGAATATATTTCAAACCTCTCCATGGTCCAATCTCATAGGGAGTCACCTCACACACCTTTCAATGCAATGCATCTATCCTACCTTTCCATGCTTTTTAACATAGGTATGGATTACATTGACCTAAGACATAATAAACATGAAGAATTATCCTACCATGGATCTAATCCTATCTGTTAATAATTATACGGTATTGTTCCATGTAGGCTGAAAATATGATAATAGAAAGGATGATTAACTGACACTCACTGAGCATCTATCTATGAAATCACCCTCTCATGTTTCTTGTTCACTATAACAGTTTCGAAATCTATCGACATTATACAATGAGAAACAACTAAGTCACCTAAAATGAAGGCTTCAAATGTCCATTTTTACCTATTTGGATTAATATTATGAAATCAAAAACATCTGAATAATTCATTATATATCATAATAACATAGTTTTGGTATGTAGAATACCATTCAGATCTGTTAGAGAAAACATCGTATAGGTCATTAACAACACTAAAAATATTCGAACAAAAGTAAAAAATTCCCGCAAGGGGTATAAAAGAATATAACCATTTTTCATATTGAACTACCTTGTTCATTTATCATCTCAAGAATGAGAACTAAATTTTCATCCTCATTATTAAAAATATCAACATATAACAACCTGACCTATCATCAAAAGGATATATAAATATAGAGTGGGCTGAATATATAGAATGCCACCCTGAACATATATGGGAAACAATATTTATTTTTTACTATAGTCTAAATTTTTTCCCCAATTTTCAATAAAATCATAAAAGAGATGTCCATTAACATGTAGACGTTATGTTCAAATTATGAGTCATGAGAAACCTCTTACCTTTTCATTCCAAGAATCAAAAAATCTCAATGTATCTTTTTCCATCAAAGCTATATAGAAATCCTTCAACGGTACCTTACCTCTTGTTTGAGATCTATAAATCCGTATAAAAACACAAAATCCATACTGATATGTGTTTTTATGAAATAATATAATCATATAAAACTATAACATTTCTTAACAAGAAAAATAATTTTTTTTTCATTGGAAACCAGAATGTCTTATTGGGATACATGATCCTGACGATCCCTTCTAATATCTAAAATAGTTTTTAAATTATTTATAATACTCCAAACAACCACCTCCAAAATTTTAATATGAATGAAATTAAAAAAATCTTATTTAAATTTGTATCATCCTGCCTCGAGATCAACTAAAATGGGCCTTGATCATGTTTTCCACAAGGCCTCAAGAATGTCTCACCATATGTTAAATGCATCCAACCTGTAGTGAGGGCCTATGGTGTTTCATTGGAGATACTATTACAACATATATTAGAATTGAAATCTTAAAAATAATATAATATCATCCATTGAAGTAAAATAATGAGTGAATATTACCAAATATAAACAATTATATAATTATTATATAAATGAAGTAAAGGCCAAAATGAAAATGTAACACATATCTCACTAATCACCCACTGGGCTTATTACATATAAAGGAATAAATAAAAGAAACATAAGTAAAATTATTAGGATCTAATACATTCTTTGATATGAACTACATAACCACTATACACATACATATCTGATCTATCTTAATCAATTTTCCCCATGCCTCATCCTGACCGTTTCTTGTAACAATGTGAACATATACTGATGTTCTCTTGAGAAATGGAACACTTATTATTGTGTGATTTTCATGGTTAATAGGGAACAAAAATTGTGGTCTCTTTTATAGCTTGTAAATATAGTTTTTGTATATGATATATACTCATGAAGATAACAATAATAATAAAAACGTAAAAAAATTGAAGATAGAAGTCAAACCAATGAATACCACCACTATTTCATGCTCTTGAAACATGATTATCCAAGATGATACATAAAACGAATTAAATTAATAAAATAACATTATCGGTGACCCTAGAGCATGTGATCCTAATAAACTATAGAACTTGTGGAAGAGGCACTAAACATTATATCATATCACCCATCATATGTATAATTGAATTCAATCTTTTGGTCCGTAATCCAATCAAGGATACCTACTTCTACAAGGATTGAAAATATCTCAAATAAAGCTATATATCTCTAGGGGGATACATTTCCTATTTCTGGCATCTCATATACTCATGTCCAATCACTATAATGAATAATTATTGATAGTATACAAAAATCAAATAGATATTAATCATTAACAATTTGTGAAAAAAACTGTGAACTATGTTTCAGTACCAAGGAACCCATGCATAACGATAACAAGATTAAAATGATTCCATTTATCAAATAACCCATAAAATATATTATATATAAGGAATTCATTATGTATCTTGAAATCATGTAATTCTATTTTCACTATGTGTCTCTCTATTTCATTGCTTTATGTGAAACAAAGTTACAACCCTGGTAAAATTTAATTCATCATAATGGTGATTATTTCAAGACAACCCTACATGGAAATACAATTGTCACTCAAGGAATCATATAATTCTATTTTCGATATGATTCATTATAAATAATTTATACATTGGAATCCAAGATTCACTCAAGGATAAATATAAATCATCTATACTATGAGACCATTAAAGGAATTATTACATGGAAATACTTGTTTTCATTCAAGGCGTAATATAATAAATTTAAACTATTAGTCCATCTAAGGAATTATATATCAGGAATATAGGTATCATTCATAGTGAAACATAATCTAATATATCATTTAAGAATGTATAATAAATTCCATACCATGAACCCATGTATCTGCCAAAGAATAACATAATACCATTTTAACTAGGTGACCATCCATGTAATTTTTTATTAGGAATCCATGAATCGCTCAAGGTGTAATGTAATTTTTTATAGACTGTGAATCCATATAAGGTATTCTATTTTATGAACCCATGTATCACTCCGGGTGTAGTAATCCAAATCCCACAATGTTTTTCTCTGCATACTAAAAAAATTAAGGCTCAATAAGATTATCAGATGAGGTAGCTAGGGGAAACACTATCATAGAGTGGATCATGTTTGTTTTGGGATCCAAAAACCAGGATGAACCGCTATAAATGATAGATTCTTAAATAGTAACCATGGGAATTCATAATTAATATAGTGAGGGGGTTATAATATTAAACCCCCAACTTATTCTAAAATCCCTTTTATAATACAAGTTTTGTCTAGGTTTTAATGCGACACCTACAACTATATATATCCTATATCATGATGTACTAGATTAGGTTAAGTAAAACACTGTGGTTCCCATGTGGTACCCTAGCTCAACCATCAAGAGAGGTATCATAAAAGGTATCTTCAATGTTCTTATATAAATGGATTAATACCACATGGGATCCTATAACTCAACACATAAGTAATAAACATACATTTTGGGATACTCATAAAGAGTATGCAAGTGGAGAAATACTACATGGGATCCACTTTTTCAAATCATAATTAGAGGCATCCAAAAGGTATCCTCGATCATTATGATAGTCTCAAGTTGAATAATGTTTCTATAACAACTAGGTTTTCAATGACCCCATGTAGGTATCCTAATTAAACAAATTAATTATAATAATTCTATATAGGTGGAGTATCCCTCAGGGTAACTCTTTTGCATCAACATACTACTGTAATCATTCATAAATACCATAGGATGGGAATTAATTAACCCTATACATTAGAACAAGCTTTCCATATAATTTCTAAGGGAATATGGTAGCTTCCAAGTCCCTTCCAATCATAATTAAGGTACATAAGATCTTATGTCATCCAAAAACTATTAGAATTAAATAATAATCACAATAATCATAAATAATTAATTACACTTATTATGTTGTAAATTATTAACAATGTAATTTTTAACGAAATAATGAAAAAATATCAACTGGTCAGTCATGTCCCACTTTATTTGTGACTTAGAACCTACTAAAAACCTATGAAACATATTAAACTATGAATCTAGAAAAACATTATGAAATGGTGTTAAAATATCCATAAAAAATAAGTTATTATTTTTATATTTAAAATGTATTAATGGTTAGATATCTCAATGAAATGGCATGCAGTTGAGTCAAGAAAACATCTCTAGTGATCCTATTCCAGGGCCAAGTAAAATACCCAAACTTGTTTCTAATTCAACCATAATCTAGTGGAAATAACACAAAAATCCTGAACCGTTAAAACAAGGATAATATAAAAAATGTTAATAACAAAAATTAAGCTAATGCAGTCAATGTCTTATATCATGGATTACAATTCACCCAATTGAATTCATTTCCCAACAAAAACAATAGAGATCCCCATGGAGTAAGGGATAATGATGATGAAATATCAAGGGGATATATTAGGTGAAATGAGGATGAAAATGTGTTAAAACCAATAACAGTTCAGAGGGGAAAAATATTAATTATTTACCTTTTAATGAATTTCATGATTATGATGCATTATTTAATAATCCTTGAAAAAATCATGTCGTGCTACTACCCGACTGAAAATTACTTTTTTATTATAAATTAAATACTTTTTAGGAGAAAGTTAGAAACCACAAAAGTTAACAGAATATCAAAAAAACACCCAAAGAAATCAACTGGTCTTCCACCACCCAAGCAATTATGTCATGATGAGAATCCTCCAGCGATGTAGAACCCTCAATAGACAGTCCTGTGTAGATGCACAAGAACGAAACTGATGAAAACGCCATACCCTCTAAAAATACCAATCCAATGGTTTGCCTCGATAAAGGAATCTAGCTCTGATCCTCATTCGGAGAAAGTCGAAGCCAATTTCCGGGAACGAAAACAAACTCACAACCATGCCATACTACAAGGGATCCTAGAAATGCAAAACTCAAAAAACCATTACCCTCAAGCCATCCACCCGAGGCCAATAACTTTAGCAGAGATTTTAAATATAATATTGATGTTACCCAAATCAATTTCCCTAAATACATTCCATGCTAAAGATGCCAACTACATATTAGATCCTTCCAATATCAGCTTCTCAGACACAAAGACCAGCTGGTCCCAACACTGAATGTACTCCTCTACAAGAAGAATGCCTTGATTGAAGCCTCAAACCACAATTGAATCATGTTTTCAATCCATGTATATTTCTCCTCATTGAGAGACACCTAAAGGGACCTCCCCATCATTTTAGATACCTCCTCCTTAGTTGTGTTGAGCAATAAAGGTTGTTCTATCACATGATAATCCGAGCTTAATAGCAAGACCATGGGATGATCATCATGTAACTCGAACTTCTGGTATCTCAGACCCACCATATCCACTTCATCTTCGTCATTTTCTTTGCAGAGTGGGTCTCAAGAGGAGGAGGTTGAGAGGAGTATTAATTCATCCCCTTCCATCTCCTGGAGTCCCTATCACATCTTAGGCTTGAGTCCTCATCTACAGAGTGAACATGTTAATGAATTTTGGTATCCAACCCATTTATCCTAACATCCCCGCCTGGAGGAATGGAATCTGAACTCAAATCAGCCTCTGCGAGACCTTCAAACTGGTTTCACAAGGGAATTGTCAACTGAAATGAACCTGAAAACCCATTTTTCTCACCTCTGGTAGTAACAGGAACAACCCAACCAGACCCTTTCCTCCACCTACTAACATCTTCATTTCCCTTCCATGCTTTCTAAACAAGAAATCCAAGAAACTCCACATGCTCACTGCCAGATGAGTGGTCCAAGGATTGGCCCCCATTTACCTCGCCTTCCACCTGAACCTCTACATGCTAGGATTTGCCTTCTCCATCATGAATCCTACAAATGGGAGGACCCACAAGATCCACCTTCAGCAAGTTGAACACATCCAACACCTTCTAGTTAAGCCGTTGAGCCTCTGATGTGGAATGGAGACCCATCCCCACCACATTACAGTCCCCTTCCTCACTCGAAAGATGTTCCTCCTCGGTCAGCTGCTATGGCAGAGGTCCCCCAACTCTGTTCTCGACACCCATGGCCTGTGATTTACAGATCAAAGATTCACATAACACTGGTTCATTTCCCTTTCCATTTTCCGCCAACAAATTTGCGACATGCCCACCCTTTTTCCAAATTCTCCTAGGTTGGGAGCTAACTCTCTTACCCGACATCGATGAAGGTCCCTAATGGCACACATCCGAGTCATTCCCCAGCATCCTACAAGTATAACAGAAATCGGTCCAGCCCTCATACACAACATGTTGTTTACACCTATATTCCTCACCGTTTGTAATCCGGAAAAAATCGAAGGGATCCTTCGACACATCCATCTTAACACATACCCTCAGATAAAATGGATAGAAAACTGCTTCCATTCATCTGACTGAACAAAGGTATCTTCCAAATGATATATCTAAGAATCCTTATGATTGAGGCGTTTTGGAACGGTAAAGGTAGATGCAGAAAACTAACCCAAATCACATTTTATGGAGGGTCACAGTTTTTTTTGGAAATCAAACGACCAACAAACCATGAAAAATCATCAATCAATGCAACTTCGGGGCACCCTTGCCTGGGGATGGATAAGATCCTCCTCAGAAGAAAAGTGGATCATGATATGCCTATAATCGAGCAAGCCAATAGTTGCGTGCTCCTGAAGGTCCCAAGCATCGAAGATGAACCTGTCAAAGGAATCAATCGACGGTCTTCGCTGCTTAAACCGTGCAACCATGGGGTGCTTCAAAAGAGCGATATATTCAGTGAACTCCATGTTCAATATTTGAAGATTCGGGAAACCCTCAATGAGTTTTGGGGCCTTCCAGCATAACTTAATTTTCATAAAAGAAGGTAGAAGGTCCGGGTTTGAGAAAGGTCGTAACGAATGTGCTTTATTTTCTAGGAGAGATCCCTCCCCTATGAGAGGGTGAGGGATCTTCGCGGTCACCACCATCATCACCGAAAGAGATGAGACAGCCTAGGGTTCCCTTCGTGGCCGAGCTCGCAGTGCTACTACCCACATATACAAAAATCTCACATAATTTAAGTGCATGGTTAGTCAAACTATGTACCAAATATTCTACATGATTCACGTAAATTGTAGACCCCCACATAGATTCATCTAGACTATCTCATGATTTATCAAATCATGATCCAATATCAATTGTACCACATGTTTAGGACACACAATTAGCACTAAACAGTTTCAAATTATGCACCATGAATTTATACTTTCAGAAAAAAATGGATTCACAGACTAAACACGAAGGATATTTCAAAAACTATTTATCCATACTCAAATCCTCATTCTATGATTAAATAGATTACATAGAATAATTACATCCATCAATATTCAATTCAGAATATTCAAAAAAAAAATTGATCCGTCATGTAATTAATAATTCATGTTACTAAAAAAATTTAACTTTCAAAATAATTTTACAATATAAATAACCTACAGTTTTAATGAATTTTGTGATTATATACCAAAACAAATTATTTTTGAAAATATCCTCAACATATTTCATAAATAATATTCACACATGATATCATTCTAGACATTACATACATAATACTAGACTTTTTTACATAGAAAATGGTAATTAATAATGTGTGAGGTCAAAATATCATAATGGGTTAACATAAGACATATCCATCAATGATTAAAAGTGAGAATAAAAAAAATATTTTTATATGATAAAATTTTCAATTTATGTGATCATTTCCTTAGGAAATCATAGATAGTAAATAATGTATCATAACTCATGAGTCATGACATATGGATTTCATCATGATGTGTTTTATATTGTCAGATCCTGAGGTTATTATCATAATAAATAACATATGAATGAGTGTTAACATAGAAATATAGCATAAAATGTTTTTTTAAAGTATATGAATTGAAAATCATTTCATTAGTCAAGGATCACATCTAATACCGTCATCACATAGTGTTCAAACATGCATAATATATTAGGTTTAATTTCAATTCAAATAATAATAGAGGATAATATACCATATTGGATTGTATTTCCTCCCAAGTAACTCACATGTCAATTAATTAGATATCGATATTTTCCCAATGCAATGAAAGTGTATATAATTCCAGGCTGACCTAGAAAATAAAAAATTATGCATGTATGAAAAATGAACATGAATACAATCACAATTATATAATAGATAAATAATCACATTAGAATGGAATGTGTTCAACAAAAAATTATAAAACAAATGATCATAATCCATACATATATATAATTTTGATGTTTTATTTCGATAAATTAATTATAAAATAAACACAATCCTTAAAGGTTGTTGACTTATATGAAAATATATAACACCATTAGAAAACATAATTGAAAGGTAAAAAAATAATATTTAGGTTTTTAAAAAAATGTATTACAAAATTAAAAAATTTTATACAAAATATGTTTAAAAATAAATTCATACAAAAAAAATTACATTGGTTATTGATGATAATTTAGAAAGTATAATTTTCAAAAATAAAATAAAATTTTAGTTAAAATAATCATGAAATATATATTAAAATGATTCGTTTCACCCTTTTGTAAAATAAATTAAAACATAATTGCAATTGGCCCTAATAAATAACAACATTTGGGATATGTACATACATAAATGAAAATAAAATACATGGGAATAAAGGAGGAATATTCTGGACCCAATAGAGAGGATACAATCGACACCATATTGATGCATATGTTGGTTTCACTTTTGAATAGTAAGGAGACTAAATTAAAAACAAATATATAGACTTTTGAAATAATTATAGGATAATATAAAATAATGTGTTTTATAGGGAAATAAAACAATTTTTTATGTAATTTTAGTCAATGATAATGTCAATTTCAAAGTGAGATCATATATAAAACCATAACCTTTAGACCCGAGATCTATGAAAGTGTTTTGGCATCCAGTATATTAAACATAAACATGCTAATAATTTATTTAGATTCATTATTAATATATATTTTGTTTTATACCCTTAAGATATAATTAGTTATTTAACATATATTACTCAATTATAGTTTACATTTATCATCATATTGTTTTAGTTTTGTTTATTTTGTTCATGTTTTTTAATAAGTATGTCGATCCTCAATATTTGATAACAAGTTTATCATTATTATATTAGTAAAGTTACTTGAATACTTGGAATTCATTGTTTTATTTGTCCCCATGGACATTTTATTAACATTATGGCTACGGTTTGTGGTAGTAGTATTTATGACTAGCATATTTTGGGTATTCTTCATATAAGAATGAGTTATATTATAATTAACATTCAGTTTTATGACACCCATCCAAACAAATTATAGAACATAAAATTATTTTTTAATATTATATATTTATAGTTGAGATTTATTGAGATTTATTTATGTTTAATATGAGGAATATAGTTCAAGATTATTCATCTTAGTTGTTGAAATAGCCCATGGAATGAGTGAAAGTTTAGAGTTATATTATATTATTATAATTACTATAGTTTCATAGATATGTTAATTGAATATTAGTATTGTGGAGAAGGAAATTAAAAATACAGGAGATGGGATGTGAATTATAAAATTAATAGAAGAACTATAATCTTATTTAATGGAATCACACATTCTCAATATTAGTTCTTTTTCCAGTATTGGATTTAGGCATCCTTCATGGAACAAAAGGATTTAAAACTTATAATAATACATTAAGAGATAGAAGTTGGGTAGAGATTAATTATACATCAAAGTGTATCCAATGTATAAAAATAATAAAGGTGGTTCTTGTATCATGTCATCCATATAAAATAGTTTTAATGATATAGATATTTTAGGCCATTACCCCTTAATATAACCATTTTACCATATCTTATCATTACCTTAGAAACTTATTTTTACATTAATATGGAATATTTAAAAAAAATTAAATTGACCAGATAATTTATTTCAAAAATACAATAAATAAAATAAAAACCATTTAATTATACTCAATTTATAATTAATATTATAATTATTTTTAGTTATGAAATTGATAACATATAAGAAATTTTTTAAAACTATTTGTCAAGCATAATAGTTTCTATATTTCTATTTCATCACAACAATTAAAATTAAATAAAAATTGATTTATATTTTAATTTATAAACAATAATATACAATAAATTTTATATTCAAAATTTTTCAAAGATATTATTAAAATAATAGTATACATTTTATAATTAAAATAAGTTTATTTATTAAAACATTTATAATGTATAATGAATCAATGAATTAATATTCCTTATTACTAAATAATTATTATTTTTTAATGTTACTTATTTTTAAAATAATTCCATAAATGTTTTCAATATATGTTTAATAAAATGATTCATTATGTAAATTAAAATAAATTTAAAATAAATTTATTCGTTAAAAAATTTTCTTAAAAACATAGTATTTTCAAAAAATAATTTGTATATATTTTAATGTAATTAATAATAAATTATGTAATGAGTATTAAATTATTTAATTAAATAATAAGATTCCCAATATAACAATGTTATACATGTTTACCCAATTATATCATAAAAAATGTCTTTATATCTCACATCCATATATCCAATGACTATTTATCCAATCAACATATACACATCAGCCATATATTAAAAGTAAAATTAAATTCTTATATATAACATTTCATGATTCACTAAAATTTATTCATCCTACTCATTTACATTTATTTGGAAACATATATTATTATTTTAATTTATTCCTTTGTTCTAATGATTTCATTAGTGGTTTAATCATTAAGTAAAACCATTGGGATGTAGATTTCATTTTAATAATATTTTAATTTACATGTGTTATTATTTATATTATAGTTTTTATAATGATTTTTCATATTTTATTTTTATAATGTATTAATGTTTATCTTTCATTTTAATACAATACGACAATAAATTCTGTCATGGTGTGTTTTAGTATTTGTTTTCATGTGAAATTAATTCCCTAACTCAGTTAAGTAGAAATATGGTGGGTGATACATTTTAATGTTGTAGAAGAATTACCATATGAATTTTTATTACTCCGTTGAAAATTTGTTGGTACATACTCTTAATTAAATCATCATTATACATAACTTCCTAAAAATTATGATTCCACCCTAGAACATCAACCTTGTATGTGGTCTTCTTCATCATTTCTTATAAGATAAATCATATTCTAGTTGTACAACCTCATAATTTATAAAATGATACTGGTTAAGTGTGTAATTCCACAAAAGTGATACATGAAAGATATCATGCAATTAGGAGAGGTTCATTGGATGTTATAGGTGATATGTTACCATCCATACATGATTGAGGATTTAAAAGGGGATAATGTATCAAGGGATTAACATTACCTTCTATTAAAATCTCATAACCCTATTCTATAGTTATATTTAATGGAATACATTATCTCTAATGTCAAAATAAAAATATATCATGTGATAATCATCATAAGTCATTTTTTCATCATTGTGGACTTTTATTGTTCTTGAGAATTATTTAATTCATCGCCACCAGGAATTAATAATGATCGAGTACCAACATATTCTTCTCTCTAACATCATCCCATCGTATTGAATTTATACAATTATTCCCTTAAAAACACCCATATTGTGAATCTTGAATGCTAGAATGGATACTATTGTTGTAAAATTCACATTCAGAGGAAGTTATTGATTCAAACAACCTTTGAAATCCATTAAAAATTATATTTGATTATATTAAATGGTTTTAATCATCCGTTCATATTAACCATTAGTTCGATAAGGACATGTTATTTAAAAGATAATATTTATATCTCATTCTTTTTGATGACTTGTCTTGAACATCGAGGTAAACCACAAATATTGATCAGATATAATTAAGGGGGATACTCTTTACATTATAAAAATGTAATATATATATATATATATGAATCATCTAGGAGAGAGGAATATTATTAAATAATAATTAATGTCATTGGAAACATATAGTGATCTACTATAAACCAAATTGTATTATCAGATGTATAAGAATTAAGAAACCCTATAATAAAATACATCGTGATTTTCTATCATTTAAATACACATATATGTTATAATTACATAATACACTTATTATTCTAATATTCATCCTTAACGTGATGGAATACCAAGCATCATGATATATAATCTATAATATTAGCCTTAATTTTTTCCCCTCAAATGATCCTTAAGATCTCAATATATCATTATTCGTTCATTAAATATAGATCACAATGAACTATCATTCGTCATCCAATAAATTTTTCTTCCATTTTAAAAATAATGGGATAGTTGTTTATTTTACCGTTCATAAAATTCCATCATTTTCAACGATGAATATTGTTATATTTCTTACCATTGATTATAGTTTAATATCATCCTTATATGACTCCTTGATCTAATCATAGATAGATATTTGAGTGGTCTATTGAGAAATAACATATTTATCCCCATAAAATATTATTACAAGGTCAATAATTTAGATATAAATACGTGTTAGGTCCCTTTTAATACTCAGTAGTGATAATTTGTCATGATCATTCGTACTCAGTGCATCATCTACCTTGATAACATTTTTACGGTGGTAATGTATTGAGGATTCATGGTCTTTGATCTAATCTAACCACATCCTTTGGAACATGATCAACTATTTATATCTAAATAATTAATATATGATACTATTATTACTATATATATTAAACTTATCACTATAAAAATAATGCATCTAGATATTTAATACATATATTTCTAATGAGGATCCAAATCAATCCATGGAAATATTTTATCATAAACCATTAATTAACATGATTCATATGATATGGTACAATTCATTTCATGTGTAAACATCCAATTAATTTAATTATTTAATGAATGCATATGAAAATTACTTCCTAATAACATTTTAATATGACTATAGGTCTTGTAAAAACCTACTCTTATGATAATTTAATTTTTCTACATTTATCAAATAAAATAAAATTAACTCACTTATATTTAAACATGGTAGTTGGATTTTAAAAATAATAAAAAAATTTCACAAAGCATCAGTTTTATATTAATAATCAAAGAGAAATTGGGATAGTTGTTATAGTTTTTCTTATATGGAATCATCTAGTTTCATCAAACTATGAAGGTTCCATGGATATTACATTTCGTAGGATTACATTGTCTTAGAGTGACAGTTTATTTAACAATATTTCATTTATTTTAAATATGGAATATATTTTATCCTTTATTGTGGTGTTAAGAAGAACCCACTTGAAAATCACGCCCATCCATTATCTTAGTATATATGAAATTATCAACTATAAAGACAAAAAAAATTAATTAAATAATCCCTATGTAATATATTAATTATATCCATGAAGATAATAAAGAAATTTGTATGTTTTAATGGGATCACTATGAATATAAAGTGTTCATATATTTTATAGAATGTAGGATGGGTTATATCAACTCTTTTTACTCAAAAATTGAGCTATACATATTGAATAAAAATTATTTAGAATTATTAAGCCACTCACAGTAGATAAAAAAGGCATTAATATAGTATAGAACATAATTTTTCATGACGATGAACTTTATATGCTAACAATAATCAATAAAAATATTAACGTATGTATCATTCATCTTGATAAATATGAATTGTGTACCCTATATTAATAAAAACATGTTCTACAAATCCCATATACATATTATGTTGTAGTTTTTTAATAAATTTACAATTTTTGATTAGGTTATTCTATATGATTATTTTATTTATATATATATTAGTAGGTATGAGTTCAATTAAAAAAGTTTCATCAATATCGAGGGAAAATCCACAAAGTCATCTATAAAAATTAAAATGTATACATTTACGGTTAGTTTATCATCAATATTGGTATCCACCATAACCTATTTATAAAACACCACTGATTACTTTCTATTAAGACCAATATAATAGAAGAACATCCCAAAGGTATTTTATAGTCAAAATTTTACCAATATAGGGTGAAATGTTCATTTAGTATATGATATTATATTTCAATATCGAGAAATATAATATAGGATACTGGTAGAGATATCCAATCCAGGAATCATATAAAATTTTACTGTTTTTTGAATCATATAAATTTCAATAATCACATTGTCCAAAACATCTATAAGATAATTTTTTGAGATATGTGATGTAATATTAATGCCATTATATATTTTGACAGATTATTGAATATCAATCCATTGGGATAGTGAATTAATGAACATATAAAACACTCTATATATGAATGAAGGGCTATAACACAAATCAAATAAGACAACATTATTGACTCAGTGGATAATGTGTATACATTTCAGAAGATAATTTTGGGTCTCATTTCTTTAATTGATATTTCATTTGAATTTTAATTCACTTTTTGATTTAGATATTGATGTAAAACAATTCATTAATAACCATGAAATTGGTGAATTAGTTGTAATAATTTCCATAATGCAAAAATATTAATCATTTATGTGGGTGTGGTGTATTTTTTGTACCTTTATTTTTGTCGAATTTATTGGATAACCTCGTCATATTTCTTTGGAAATTATAATCTTGATGTCTTTCCCATCACTAATTGAATAATTTCCCAATTAAATTATGGAAATTCCCTCTATGATTCTTCAAACATATTAATCATTAGGGTTGAATAAATATCATTCATATATAATAATTATCATTTTACTTTTTATAAAACTCTATTTTCCCTTCTTGTCCCCCAAAAAATGAGAATGATAAAAGTTTCAAATTATCGTTACTATCTTGAGATGATATGAAACAATTTAAAAATGGGTACTGAACTCCGTAATAGATAACAATTTTAAGGACATGGTATTAATACTATAATCAAATTCACACTTTGGATTTAAAGATCAATGATAAAACCAAAATCAGGCCTTATGAGTATTTTGGTCTTTTCATCATGGATTCTAATGGACTCATCCTTCATTTTTTTATGATTAATTAAATCACAATCTACTAATGTGTGAAGAGTTCGAAAAAATATTTACTCGAAAATATCATCAACACTCCTCCTCTTCCAATGACTCATTTTATTCTACATTCCTTGTATTATTCATGTAATTAGATTATTTATAAGTTTCAGCTTGAACATAATGAACATCTAAAACATCCTTTCCATGCTCCATTCTTATGAGAATAGAAACAATATATTATTTTATGTTGATCTAAAATATAGTAATTAGTCGATCTATAAACCTACAAAAGGGGGTGAGTGTTTTCATGTAAAATGATCACTGTAGGTTATTACTAGGAATGTTTAGTAATTGTGAATGGGTTATTTTATTTTTCATATCATATAATTATGGTTGGGAATTTACATAATACATATCACCAAAAACCCTAACATATGTAGCTTCACATTGGTAAAATCATTTAGTATCCCATTTAATTCTCTATTTAAGTGGACCCTATTGGTTCTGGAAATTGAAAAAAGGCCAATAAGGTTATTATGATTATCATTATATAATTACTAGAAAAACTAATCATCTGATAAAGAATAAAAATCATAAGAATTCTTATTTGGTGACATATTTGTTTTCAAACTATAAATTTTTATGTTCATCCAATATCACTTTTGGCTCAATATATGTTGCTTTAGTTCTGTAATATTACTCTTCATGGCCTTATAAAATATATAACTAAGCATAAAAAAGATGGAAAGATATTTGAATAGACCCTTACAAACAAACATATTTCATCATATGGAAGGACTAATCATTAAAATAATTATAAATATCTCCAAAACATATATATTTACTCCATTTAGAGATAAAATATATTAAAAAAACTTACAAACATATTCAATATATCCCAAAAATTATATTTACATATGATACCCTTCTATATATACATGAAAAAAATAAACTTCTCCAGGTGAACTCAGAATATAGGTGTAAGGGTTGACCATAAGGGATATCAATAAAATATAAAAAATTAATATACGTCAAAAAAAATTATTAGAAAATAATCACGGTACAAAAAAATAATATATATGGAAATAATAACCTATAAAATATATACTACTAATCCTGAATCAGGACACAAGTCTTTCAACCAAACATGAATAAGAATTTTGGATCAAAATTAAATTTTAAAAATCAATAAAATAAGAATGTGTCATAATAATTATTGTGTCATAATAATACAATAACAGAATATATATAGAAAATTATTACTATTTTCTAGGCTCAATACCAAAAACATCATCACAAAATTGGAAGAATATTATAGGGTATTTGGTGTAATACCAATTTGTATAAACATAGTGGATTGAACTCCATAATGGATTGGGTTCACCCCGTAGTCAAATGGATAAAATTTCAGGTGATACAAAGGCATAACCAATGAATTATAGGGGTGCATAACTACTGGCCCATCAATCACATTATTAAAAACTATATACATATGTTCTATATTAACATTAAAACATCAATGATTCCATTATATCATAATCATTTCATGAGAATGAAATGTATTACATTAAAATATTAATAAATAATTATCATAATTGATTTGAATAAATAAAATGGATTGTATCATTATACAAAAACCCCAACGGAGAAGAGAAAACATTAATCGATGTTGTTTTTGATTAAAAAAAGTGGTGAATTTTGTTTTCATAAAAGAGTAAATATATTTTATTATAATAGTAAATAATTTATAAAACAATACCTTCAATAAAAAAATTTGGATAATAAATAAAACAAACGTTGGAGAAACAAGGATAAATGGAAATTAATCTTGCTATATAAAACTAAAGAAAAATATATCATAAAGTAATTAAATAGAATCTATTAAAAACACTAGTTTCAAAAAAATATTAATAGAAATTAATATTCAATAGAAATTTTCAGTAATATATTTTATATATAGGGATAAACACATTAATCAATTCATTGGGAAAGTATATACATGAAGGACAAATATTAGTGAATAAAAGTTAATATCATATAATCTCTTATTATAAGAATCATCTCAGTTTAATTGATAACTAATGAGTGGTTAAATGGTAAAGATACATTTATAGAATATAGAATAAAATAGTAAAATTATTTATGGTTTTTTAGATTGAAATAAAAAAAATTCTCTGATATATATTTAGTTATACAATGTTATGATTAAAACTAATATCTAAAAATAAACCTTTAGCTTCAGTTCTAGCATATATAATAGTTATTTAAAATCTTATATAATAATAATTACTATGCTAATCCCTTATTTAAGAAAAATATTATTATCTATTAAATTTTTTAATCATTTCATTCATAATTTATTGAATATATATTTTTTGTTATTATGTATATTCATCATCAGAAGATAATAGTTTGGATTATATTGTACATGTTTTGTGATGGAGATGTACATCCTTATTTTTGAATAAAAAATTATTATTTTATATTTTAGTAATGGTATTGGAATACTTTTTTAATTTTTTTATTAATTATGATTTTCATTTCATTTATGGTACCGACATGGATCTTAATAATACCATTTATTACGATCATTTTTCGGTAATATGTTGATCATAAATAATTATTTTGTAATGGATTATAATTTTCTACCCATTAAATATCCATATTTATAGAATAAATTTATATTTAATATCAAGTATTATGTATATTAATTTCTTGATACTCATTCATGATTTTAGTGGTAATGATAGTACTCTATTGTTCAATTGGTGGATGAACTGACCACAAAATGAACATGTTGTAAATAATAATGAGTAAGAGTTTATAGTTATATAATATTATTATCATATTCACATAATAATAATTTTATAAATAGTTCATTATTACAGTGTGGAATGGTATTTATTAATATTTCAAATGAGAATAAAATTGGAAATGTTATATGAGATCTAGATACATTGATTGAATTTCACCTACCCAAAAAAGTACCATCATAATGAATTATTTATATATTATTTTTTGATATAATGAATATAAATTTTGGTATAATTATATAATTTATTTTATTTTATTTGGAATTTAATATATAAAATAATGATAATATTGTATTTTATAGGTAGATAAGAGGTCATTCTATAAGTGATTTTTTAGTTGCATTTCCTCAAATACTCATTCTATAATGTATATTGTTGGAATTTTTATGTAAGTATATCTGTGGTGTACAAAAAATAATAAGGGGTATTCATTCCATCATAAATACACTTTATAAATAATTTTAGAGATTTTTTATATCATTTAAAATTAATTAAACGCTTTTACCAAATTTTATCTTTGTTTTTGTGAATTAATTTTAATTATGGCAACATATAATTTTCCAAATATATAAATTGAACAAAATTCCAAATGAGAATAACAATACTCCAAAAATTATATCCATTTTAGTTCTTTCATCTTCTAATAATGATTAAAAATAGTTTTTAATGTTAATTTTGAAGAAATAATTTTTTCCAGAAAACAATATTACAAGCATTAATGTGAAATTACATGTATTCCATAATATGTAATATTTATTAAATTAATTATAATTATTCTTCATTAATATATTAAATAATAATATATATATTCTATAATCAATGTATTTGAAACATTCTAATTCACCTAAGAAATGATATATATTAACCATAATATTTTGTATTCAAATAATATTCATTGATAGTGAATTGATAAATTATTATTCGTTATAATTATCTACTTATTTATTGTATCTTATTAACTTATTTTTATTTTAATTAATTATAAATGGTCAATACACATTATAATGTATCATTATGGGTGATAAATTTAATTTATAAAATTTATATTCGAGAAACAACTTATTTAAAAATACTTTTATAAAAAATTAATTAATTTCAGTTTTTAATAAATTTCATGTTAGATATTTTTTGTGAACCACATTATTATATTAAAACTATAATATACAGAATATATTAATTGGATACATTTTTAACCAAGAACCTCAAATCCGATGACCATATATCAAATTACTATTTATCCAATAGTTATATATCCAATGACCATATATCTAATAATCATATATATAATGGTTATATTATATATTTATATATAGCCATAAATAATTCCGTAAAATCATTCATCTTGTTTGAAAATTTACCTTTAAAATTTTCTATTATATTCCTAATTATTTTGATTCTTTTTAATGTTATAATCATGGGTATGATCACTAAGGAAAACATTGATGAAAATATTTCATGTTAACAACCTTTTTATTTAATTTTTTTAATAACTCTTATTATTTTATAAATGATGCTTCATATTTCATTATAAAATTACGTTAAGATATATATTTAACATATTAGAGAAAAATATGAGGGGTGTTATAATCATTATTGCATCATTCGTTATGATTCCTTCAACATAGGAGGGATCTTCTTCCTATATTCTCATATCTCCATGTGGTATATTTTTTAAACCACTTATGAATGATTATTGATTATCCACTTTCATAACTATTAAAAATAGATCATATTCATTTATTAATTTAATGTACTTATTTATTATTTCATACTTCCTTTAATTGACCATCATATATTCCTTTTGTATCCACTATATTGTTATAATTTCTATCTATAATTATTAATGAGACAAAATTTCATTTAGTGAACAACACAAAATTTATTTAATTCCTTCCATAAAAACTTCTAAAACCATAAATCTATTATTTATAGTACAATATTTTTTTCCAAAAAAATACATATCGCCGTTAGACTAGAAATAGAGGCTATATTTTTGAAATATCTGTCACTTTTGTTACTTATATTTTGTACCATATGTATATGGTTATTATAAATAAAAAAATATTACAACACTATACCACAGGTTTCATCCCTTTATAGGGATATCACAAATAATTTTGTTCCACCATTGACTTGTTTTTCTTATATAGATACATATATGTAGTTTCCAAATACAACATTTTTTAACATCTCAATTCCACTTTTCTTTGTGGACAATGACATCATAATTTTGTAATAAAATTTTAATTACTCACTAAAACACCTTGTAATAGAGTGTGAAAATTTTAAATTTCACTGTGGTTATATATAATATAGTGGTAAAATAAGGATTTCTCTTAGAGGAGTGTTCAAAAAATTATTTTCAATATTACTAAAATGGTTATTCTAATTTTATTAATAAAAATATATTTAAATGAATAAACTACAAAGATTGAACCAATATTCTTAAAATATAAATATGGTAGGCTGAATGTTCGGGGATGGATGATAAATTATACCAGTACCATTATTTGAAAATTATTTTAATATGTTTATTATTATATTCAAAGTGAGTGGATACATAATCGTTTCACTTATCTCTAATGTTGTAATGGATATGGTGATAATAATTTCAACTTATAACTTAGATTGGTTAATTATTCTTCCATTTGTAATTTGAAAAATATAACCACTCCCAATTTACCCTAGAAAGGCATTGTCAATATTTGTATCTTTAGAGAAACCCTAGAGTCTTCCACTACCCTTAAATAGTTTCCAATAATATCCAATATCTTAACCAATATACTATTAATATTCATTTTTATATTTCCTATGAGATAATGGAGGGAGTTGAATGATCTTCAAAAAATGAATACATACAATAAACATATCTATGTCAAAAATAATGACATACAACATAATGAATTTCTATTGAACATTGAAACTTAAAAAAGACAGTTTTTTGGTCCTGAATTTTAGTACTCATGTAATAAAATTCACACCATTCACCTTCTCGATAACCAATGTAACTTATCATTCAATATGAATGGTAATGTAAAAAAATTATGAATATGATGACATTATAGTGAAATTTGAAAGGTAAAATAAATTAAGAGAAAAATGGAAACAGTATAAACAATAGTTTGAGTAAAACTCCTTAATGAGAAAACTCTTCTACCTTCGACATCATGATCATCATGAAAATCATTGGTTCCATAATGTTATGACAACTCATATATATGAGATAATTTTTTTATGAATTTATTAAAATTTTATATTTTCCTCAAAATTAACCCTCCTTCATGATCTGGTTGTCCATGGAATATGTTGTTTCCCACATTCTTTTTAATGAAATATATTGTAATTTATAATCCATATAGTTTCCACTAATTAATTTCCTGAAGGATTATGTTGTTCTAAAAATCCTAATGTTGAAATCAATATATCAATTTCAAACAATATATTTCTAGGAATAAATAATGTCATTATTATTATGTATTATCTTTTGTTAACAAGAGATTATTGATTCTTATGAGATTAAAATATATAATATGACCTTGTTATTAGAGGTACCAATTTGTAAAATAATAGATGCTTTTGGGAAGTCCTTTTTTAACATCAATCCCCATCTCATTGTCTTGAGAGGGTTGAGGAATGATACTTGGCTTTTAGCGACATTCCAATGATGCGAAAGGCTTGAAATAAATGTTGATGGATTTGAGAATAAATTAGAGAACAATTTTATATTATGAAAAAACTGTCCAATGATGCCACAAAACTACATGATGAAAGATAAAAAACAACCAAACTCACACATTAACAAAAAGACAACAAGTCATCCATCACGAACCCACATGCTGAATTCAACGAAGCCAAAGTCAGGGTACCAATTATCAGACAGAAGAAAGACTCCAACGTTACATGGACACAATCAATGTCTCCCCACCAAGCTCCATGCTCCAAGCACCAGAGGGTCACTAAATAATCTCATAAAACCTCTAGAAAAATATGATTCTTTAATCTTACCAATGTCACATAATACATCATCTGCAAAACCAACAAAGTGACAAGGAATGGGGTGAGTAATAATACATTGTAATATTTTCCCAAATTACTTAACAACCCACACCACTAAGAGAAAACCATTTTCACAAATATAATATGATGTTTATAATAAACATTAAATAGTGCAACCATTAACAAAAACAAAACATACCTTTGTCAAGCCATGTAACATAAGGGAATGTCACAAGCATTCCATAAGTCATATCATTGCCACACTCATTAGCACAACCAATTTTCACTTTGTATTGCCAAAAATCAATCAACGGCACAACACAATGTTTAACAAACCCAAATTGGTATAAAAATCACTATGGCACTATCATCCGACTTGTTCCTTTCGTTCTCAATTTAGTGTCACTTCTCATCCACATATCTTTGATGGTTGCCTTCCATCCACTATCCATCATCATTTTATAGTGGTAGTTATCTCCTACATTAAACACAATTCAATCATTCTATACCCAAGCATGACTCACTAAAGCAACAAAAATATATAATAACTGTTTCCATAACATTCCAATTCACTACAATAAATAACCCAACTATTGAAATAATAGTTTAATAACATTCCATGGAAAAAAAATTTCAATAAAATGATATATATTTTTTTAAAAAATTCCATCATCAATTTTTATGAATCAATCCCAATAACCAATTTTAAACCCCCAATTTAAAACCCTCAACAATTTCATTTCACCACAAAGTCCCATTTTGTCAAAAATTCCACAAAACACCACCAATGGATTTCAAACCAATTTCAAACATCAAAAACTAAATTAATTTTTTGCAAACAAAAAATTGAAACTAGGATTCTTGTTCTAGAAAAGTGGAGTAGATAGAAAAACCACCAACCATTAGGGTTCCGGTAAAATCGACCCACGAGAAAGTGCACCCCATATCCGACGAACACACCATAAAAAATTCCATAGATTCCATTCTATAACATCCACATGAATTAAAAAAACACCCAAGGAAACCATAAACCAATATCTACATGAAATGGGTGTAGATCTAGAATATCAACAATGATAGAAGTGATGATATATCGAGAAACAAAATTAATCTAATAGGAGAGAGTTACCTGCTAAGAACCACCTTGAAACAACCAAGAAATCCATTTTATTTTTTCTAGAATGTTTAATAGAGCGGCTAAAAATTTTGAGAAACCAAAATACTGAGTGAGGACCATGTGGGAGAAAATTTGGTTTGAAATAGGTCATGCCTGAGGGGGATTAGATTTAAAACCCCTATTTTAATGTGGCTGCACTGTTAGTCTGCATGTTTTGGAAAATTGTGCGCTAACCCTGCACACACCACTGTCTTGAGAGAAGGGGTCCAAAAAGTTGCCTCCCATGGTTTAGAAAAACATGCATAGGTTGTGCGATGCCCCTTGTCTCTCCTTCATGGTTACCTAGAAAATGATCATGGTTTCCTCTAACCATGCCCAACCCATGTTCCATTACAAAATCCTACAAACATATTCAAAACCATTATAGTCTCTCTCAGCCTCTTCCCAACAACATTAAACACATAAAAATCTATAAAAAGGATACATACCTCAAACTGGTGGTGCTATATTCTCTGTTCCATTGGAAATTCTATTCTTCAATAGTAGAGAACTTCTACTTTACTGAAAGAGCTCAGGCCCTTGTTCGGCCATCACTTTCTTTCATTCCTAAGTCTCCTATTGAACATGACTATGATGCCACAAAACCTGAACTAAACTAATGCATATACCCAAAAATAAATTCTCCTACCTATCCATAATCCACACAGAAATGTGGAATAACAAAGAATCTGTCTCTAGCTCAACATGATCCCAACGAATCACATAATCATGATCAGACTGATACTTTTTCATCTACGACACATAAAACACATTGTGCTATGCACTAAACCATGGTGGAAAGGAATATCGATAATCAACCACTCCAATGAACTCATGTATTGTAGAAGGAACCAAAATACATTGGGGTTAACATTCACTACATTCCAAACTGATGATGTCCCAAACTAGGAGAGATTCCCAAAAACACATGATCACCCACCTCGAAAGACAACAGTCGTCGACTATGGTCCGCATATGATTTATGATGACTTTGAGACATCTCCACCCTCTTCTGGATCATCATTATTTTTTCCTTAGACTACTACCCATGGATAAATCCAATCATCATTACCTTTCCCATTTCCATCCAACATAGTGGAGAACGATAAGGACGACCATACAAAGCCTCAAAGAGAGCCATATGTCTTGAATCATGATTAATGTTATTATAGGAAAACTCCACTAATAGTATGTGATACTCCCATGAACTACCAAAATATATCATGAAAACCCTTAACATATCATCCATTGTTTGCGTCATCCTCTTGGATTGGCCATCCATTTGGGGCTGATATATTGTACTATTCTTCAACATTCATCCAGGGGCTTGCTGCAAGGATTTCCAGATATGACATGGGAACCTAAAATAACTATCTGATAAAATCGAATATATAACACCATTCCTCTATACCACTTCCCAAAAATTAATTTTGGAAAGATCCTCCACCATATGAGATTACAAAATTGGGATGAAATAGGGCGACATTGTGACCAATACACAATCACCCATCTATGTCATCGTATTTCTTAACCATTCTCCGAAGACCAATCCCAAAATACATTTCTATCTACTCTCATTTCCACATTGGGATAGGTAAAGACTGTAATATTCCAACTGGCTACTAATGTTGTGCCCTGACTTGATAACACATCCAGCATCTTGACATAATCTTAGCCACATCCCTTTTTATACCATCCCACTAATTTATTTTCTTTGAATGCATTAAAGTTCATTTGACTTATAGGATGGAAAAACCACATGGAATGATGATAATCCCTGAGAAGTTACCCCCCAAAATCCACTGGTACCACCATCCAATTCTAAAAACACATAATTGAAGTCACATTTACATTCCAGCCCTCAATGGTCTCCCCACCATTGAGTTTCAACCTCATCTCTATGCATTCAGAATCAGATGCCTCTACTGCAGGAACCATACCACCCATGTTAAAATCCTATGAAACTAGAATGAATACATATCTTCCACCCTGTTCCTCACATTATAACAACTTTTTGTCTATAACATACATCCCCTTCCACTGATCTAAGATATGTCTCACTACTTTTGCATAATATTTTCTACTTAATGCATCCACCACAAATTTACCTTACCCAGTGTCAACATTAAGATATAATCAAACATCTAGAGATATTCCATTTATCTCTATTGCCTCCAATTCAAATAAATTTATGAGAAGATATGCTTTAAGGACTTTATATTGGTAAACACTTTGAATATATCACCAAAGAGAAAATGAGGCCATATTTTTCAATCATGAACCACTACTGCAAATTCTAATTCATGTGTTGGGATGTTATTCTCATGAAACCTCAACTATTGTGATTGACATGCCACCAAAAGATCCCCCTATATGAGAACACACCCACAAAATTTATCTTGATGCATCAAAATAGACCACATACCCTTTCTCTGGATCTGGAAAAAACAAGATTGTTGCAAATGTAAGGCCACCCTTTTACTCTTCCAATGAATATCTGATATTGTTCATCCCATTTAAATTGGTTATTTTTCCATGTCAATGCTGTTAACAGTGAATCTAATCCTGAGAAATCATGAAGAAAACATCAATAATACCCAGCAGGACAAAGGATTCTTCGTATCTTGAAAACATTCTTTGGATGTTTCCATGAGATAATCACATATATATTTTCGGGATCAACTGAAATTCTCCTCCCATAAATAAAATGTTCATGAAAACGAAACTCCTATATAAAAAATTCACACATTGACAATTTGACATAAAAATGATGACCACACAAGATCGCCAACGTGATATTCAAGTGCTGATCTGATTCAACACTTTTCATCGATACACTAGTATATCATCTACAAATATGACCAGAAAAAAAATTCAAGATATGGCTAAAATATCTGATTCATCAATGCCATGAACACTAAGGGTGCATTCACTAGACTAATGGGATAACCACATACTCGTACTGGCCATATATATTTCAGAATGTTGTTTGAGGCATATCCTCTTCCTCACCCACAATTGGTGATATCCCGACCTTAAGTCAATCATAGAGAAACAATGAGTTCCCCTCAACTGGTCAAAAAAAGAATCAGTGCATGGATGAAGAAATCAGTTCATTATCATAACCTTTTTAGGTGTATGATAATACATCACGTCTTATTCAGCTCCCTCATAACCTCTTCATCTCAAACCAACAACTTTCGTACAACACTCTATTCTTTTCTTCCCCACTATGGAGTTGTGGTGTTCCTAGAATCACCGTGATTGACTCAGCATGATGACGAGGTTTATATTACTGCCCTCATCCCACTGGGATAAATGACCCTTGCGACCCATGAGGAGTGTCACATACACCCGACCTCAGATCATTCTGAAAATAACATTGATGATGCCAAATCTTCTTACAATCATGACTTTCTTGAGGCTTTTTCATACAATCTCGCTTAATGTGACCCATTGAGCCTCACTCGAAACATCCCTATTTACTATGAAGCTTCGGAGGAAGATTCGCTGATCATATCGTTAGAATTTGTGCTATACTCCCACCCTTGTTATAAGTGGCCCTCATCCACTTGAACACAACATTCAGGTTCCCATTATTCCTGATGGGTACCAAACACTTCTTCTACTCATTGTTCCTAATAGATCCCTTTTAGCAATCAGGGATGTATTCACCATCTCAGTATAATCATATATACACAATACATATATCTTGGACTAGATGTACTCCCAATACTAACCTTTAAGATACATGATTTTAATGATGTAATACCAACCAAGTCATGTGAAATCCCCACTAAGTTCATAAACATAGAAATATATTCAGTTACCAGAAGGATCTCCTGCTTCAAACGGATGAAATACGTTGTATGCGAAATTTTGAATGAATGAGCGTAGAATTTCTTGTTAAACAATTACTCAAATCTTCAATTGTCAAACCTTGGTCTATTCTAGTTTGGAACTCTAACTATGACAACTGAAGGGGAAGTTGTTCTGATATATACGTGTCTAGATTTACATTCGACTCTACCAATGTTCCCAAAAATTCAATGATCTTGTTCATTTATTCAACCACTCTTCTTTCCATTATGGCACCGAATAACACCTATAGATGGGTGAATTCTACATTCTAAAATAAACTACATGATCCACCTGCCTCTTTTCATTCGTTTTATTACCACTTTCCATAGCTTAGAAATCATGTACTATACTATGCATGAGACACTGGTTCACCTAAGGTTTAGGTGAAACCACATTTTTAGCAGCCTCCTCTGCTGGGTCCCTAAACCGTATACCCAGGTCCATTTATATCAATAAAAAACAACCATATGTCTCTCTAACTTAACAAGAAAGTGTATACTATTTTCAAATTAAATCCCATAACAACAATCACAACCAGTCTATCCACAAGTTCACATTTTGCATGCTACACTATATTGAATAAACAACCATGTTTTGAAAATCAACCCATTTTCAAAATACGTCAAATTTCCATGGTTCAAAAAACGGCCATTTTAAAAACCCATTCATAATTTTAATAAACCCATACATTTATACCTCCCCATAAATCATTATACCCTAATGAAATATACAACCTAGAGGGAAATCATTTCTTCCATGCATGACATGATAATCTCATTAGGTACACCCACGAAGATGAGATTTCAAATGACTATAAGTGACTCCAAACACTTATATACCTAACTCTATTGTAACATGATTTTAAACATAAAAGTGTTAGATAAGTCCTTTTAATCTATATATTCCATGTTCTGACCATCCAAATTCTTGATATAATACCGTCTGAAGGAATAGGCCTAGAATGAATGTAAACACCAGGACCAACGATAAACACCGAGGATAGAACAACAACTCAAATTTGAAAGACAATGACTGAAAAAATTGATACATCTTGTAACATGCAGCCCCATCACAATGGCTTAAGAGGGTGGAGGAATGTTACTTGGTCGTAAGCAATGTTCCCATGCCACCAAACGTGGGAAATAAATGTCATGGGATTCGAGATTAAATTGGGGAATGATTTTACCATAATAAAAACCCACAAACGAATCCAAAAAATACATGATGCATGTATAATAAACAACCAAACTCATACATTACCAAAAGGAAAACAACTCATCCATCATGGACCCAAATTATAAATTCAATAATGCAAAAATCAGAGTACCAGGTGGAAGACTACAACATGACTCCAACAAAACTAAGATATTATGCATAGCTCTCCACCAAGGCCTATGCTCTAATAAGAATAGAATCACCAAAGCATCACGATGAACCCCTAGAAATATGAAATTTTGTACTCTTACAAATGTCACGGAATGGAACATCTGAAAAAGCACAAAAGTTCCAACATAGGGGTTGAGTACTAACACTCAGTAGGATTTCCCCAAATAACATTCCTATACACACCACTAGGATAAAATCATCATTATATTTATAATAATAAGATTATATAATACATTAAATAGTGCAACCATTTTCATAATCCATACCAACCCTTATCAAGACTTGTATCGGAAGGGAAATTAACTAAAATTATAAATTCCATATCATCATCACACACATTAGTACAACCAATTTCTTCTACGTATAGCCACAACTCTATAAATGAACAACATAATGTTTCACAATTTCAAACTTGTATGAAAATCACAGTGGCACTTATGTCCAACCAATTACTTCCATTCCCAATTTAATGGCACTACTCATCTACGTATCCTTGATGGGGTCCCTTCCTTCCCCAATCCATCCTCATTTTATACAATTAATTTTTTCCCACATTACACACAATTAACAAAATCCACACCCAAGAATAACTCAACAAGGAAACATAAATATACAATAACTATTTCCATCACATGCTAATTCACTCCAATAAATCACCCATTTATTTAAATCTCCGTTTAATCATTTTCCATGAAAAAAAATTTCAATAAAATGACATATTTATCGAAAACCATTTTCATCATCCATTTTCACAAATAAGTCACAGAAACCCATTTTAATCCTCCATGTTGAAAACCACAACAAGGGAGTCTCACCACAAAGCCCCCCAAAAATCCCCAAAATATCAACAGAGGACTTAAAACTAATTTCTCAAATCAAAAACATAATAAATTCTATGAAAAAAGTAATTGTAACCATGCTTCACGTTCTTGAAAATTGTCGTTGAGAGAGAATCCACCTAACTTTAGTGATCCCGTGAAAATAACCCATATGAAATTGCACATCAAATCTAGAAAATTCACCATCAAAACCACTCTACATCCCCTTCCCTAACATCCAAAAACCTTAAAATCAACACCCATGGAAACCATAAGCCTATATCTACTTAAAACAAATATATATCTATAAAACCAATAGTGGGAGAAGAGTGGATCTTGAGAGAAACCAAAAAAAGCAAAGAGGAGAGACATACACATGAAGAACTGCCTTCAAACCACCAGGAAAGCCCTTCAATTTGATTCAAAAATGTTTTGGATATCAACTCTATCCTTTGAGAACCCAAATTCATGATTGAGTCTTTAGTGGGGGAATATTTTAGGGTGAAAAAGGACAAACCTGAGGGATCCCGAATTTAAAATTTTCTTTTTAGGTGGTTGGACGGTTAGTCATCACAGTTTGTAAAACCATGCACTAATTGTTCATACAACACATTATCCGGAGAAGGGGTCTGCATGGTTTCCTCGCACAGTTTAGAAAACCATGCACAGGTGGTGAGAATCCCACTATCTCCCCCTTGCAGGATTTCTTAGAGAAACAGCATGGTTTTTCCTAACTGTGCTCAAACCATGCTTCATTATAAAATCCTCCAATCATAATCAAAACCCTTCCAAACTCTCCCAAACTCGTCCCAAGAACCTTAAGCACAGAAAATGGCATTAAAGATGCTACATACCTCAAACCATATAAGCTACACCAATTATATGTAGTACTCAAAATTATCATTATTAAATTTATAATTACATGGTAATACATTTTTAGATAAATCTACTATTGCATGAAATTAATCATGATGAATAGTCCATGCTTATGAGAAATTATCCTTATAGTTATTTCATGAATATGAGAATCCATCTATGTGGTAATGATGATTGTTTTGTATTTTACAGTTAACCAAATTTCAAATACATAACCATATCTTATAATTCATGACAAATGCTTCAAATGACTACTATACGTGAAATGTCTTTTGAATATGAATATAAATGTATTTTATTTCAATGTGATTTCCCTAATTTAAATAAAAACTAGTAACTATTAATTAAACCATTTTAACAATTATTTCCACTATACTCTACGATTTAAATACATTGACAAATACCCACTAAATATATTAATAGAGAGATTAAATAATTAAAATACAAGGTTAAATATATTAAAATATTAGAACTATCTATTCACCCACACATAAAATATCAATTCCAAGGGTAGTGAACCTTAAAAATTTTACCCATATAAAATCGATATCCATATATAGTGTATGATTTATTTTCAACACTATGTTACTCAACCTTATCAGGCCTACATAATGATTTATGTTACATATAATATAAAATGTTTATTGAGTTATTTTTATATTATTATATCCTCCCAGTATCGATTATACATAGTTTCTTTGTATTCATTCACCCATCAATCTTGTATGAATTTTATAAAATGTTTTTTTCATTCCAAACTCATGTAAGGGTCAATATAGGATTGATTAATTTCTCCATTTACACCGATTGAGTTATGAATTTATAGATATCATGGTGAATTCACAATGTCGTTTTGTACACAAGGGATGGAGGGTTATAAGAAGAAAATTATAAGGTAGGTCATGTAGTTATGAAATATGATTAGGCATAATGCATGATTTTTTGTTTCCTTCTTGAATGGTTACCTCTTACATCCCTCCTCCACTAATATTGCTCTGCCACTTTGAGATATGATATGAAATATCACACAATTTCCATTTAAATTATAGAATCATTTCTAAAATTGGTTTCATTCATTTGGTTTTAATTGTTATTTTTATGTTCCCTCAATGTTATAGAGAGTCATTGGATTTTTCAGATGATGTATGTTCTTCCTTCCCATATATTAGGTGACATTTCATTCTATTTTGATATCAAACAATGGAATTACATCATGTATAATTATAACTATTCTTAACTAGAACATATTATATAACCTAATATAATTCATTATTTGAATAGTATATTTTATCCCATAATCAAATTAAATTTCAATAGAAACCCATCATCAATTATTTATGTATCCCACCATATTGAAATTTAGTATTAATTATGAATTTTTTACCTATTTCCACCCTTTATGTAATTTTTTCCACTATAATTCATTAATATATTTTTTTGGGAAGATTAATTTTTATGGAATGCGATATATCATTCACTTTAAAATAATGGTAGGCCTTCATTCCCAACAATGTGTGGTATCTAAGGCATCCCCCCATTTGAACAATCATTATTTTCCATACAATAAAATAATAATAATTATTAAAAACATCCTCATATATTCTCAAATAGATTTCTTAAAAAAAATTTCTTCCTTTACCCATTATCCCTCCCCCATGTATAAATTCCACTTATATAATGAATTACATTTTATAAATGAGAATATATGGATTATTAACTTGTAATTCAGCATCACATTAATGTTTTTAATTGATAATAATGTGTTAAAAGGGTTAAATTTCTAGGTGTAATATAATGTATGATCATTTTAAAAAAGAATTGGGATCAAACTATTTCCGAAATAATTTATAGAATAAGGTACCAAATTCTCTTAGGTTTGGTGTATATTACATAATAATATATGGTTATTAGAACATGTCTTCATTATATTTATATTGTAAAAATTATTTGTAGATTTTAAAATGTTTATACAGTATAAAATCTAAAATATTTAAATCTAGGATAGTATTCCATGAAATTATAATAAGAAAACAATGTCCATTCATGAATTCACCCAACTTATAATTTGAAGAAAAATTATTTCATCATTCATATATGGTGAGTATATGTGTCCAATATGATCTAAAATGTTAATACAATTTCCAAATTTTCAATGTTATTCTATTTTATCTCATTATTTTTCAAATAATAAATAAATCGGAAATGAATCACATATATAATTTTAAAATGAAAAAATAACTGGAAGAAGAAAAAATCGACCAAATATAAAGCCTCCCCCCTCAAAAAATAATTTTACAGTTCCTTCAATGAATTCTAAAAAGTTCATGAATGATGAAAGAAAAATAAATGGAATCTTATTAATCAATTCATTTTTCAAGAATGTTAAAATCGGTGAACTGTAATTAGTAAATACAATTAATGAGTGTGACCTCATATACTATTTCTTATGGAATATCTCTATTTAATGTATTCATACAATTCCATTTAATAATAAATGAGTCTCTATCACATTTTTGAACCATATTTTCATCCCCATATATATAGAAATCTATGACCATAAATTGATTTGTGATCTAGAATATATTTTAGCTAAAATGAGCTTGATTCATGAGTTGTATAGAAACATATGGTCTCCTATATGGAATTATTTTTTCAACATGATAATTCTATGAGAAACTGTAATTCATTAGTATTAAATTTGTTAGATTAATAAATATTCTCTATTTTTTTATTCTATATCTTACAAACAATGTTTTATTTACTAACCAATTTTTTAGATAGATATTTACCTTTTATAATATTCAGTACGCATTGTACTCTACCTCAATAATTATATTATAAATCATTCCATAACTCAGTCTCATTGGTATTAATATAATGGGTGGATTATATTATTTCTTATAATCTCATAAGTTGTCTTACAACTATTATCTATTTTTTTATTGGTATATTTTTATAGTTTTCTCTGATATTGAATAGATATTTATATATTAAAATTAACTCTGACTATTTGTTTATGAATGGTACTATGTAGATATCATGTTGTTCTTATAATTTCTTATCAATTTTTCTTTTCTACAATTTCATTAGTGATTCCCTTGATCACTAAAAATCATTCTTTGAACTCCAAAACAACAAAAAACATTGTCTCAAAATAACACATTGAACATTATATTGTGAGTTTTGTTGATTTATATTCTACCCATTTTAAGGAATAATCTCTTCCAAAATGAATTATATAATTAAAAATTACATGGGAAAGGTTAATATAAGGAATATACCGCATAAATAAAATATTTCAAAAAAAACTATGGGTATCTAGGGTATTGATTAATTTTAGATATGTGACAAGTGAATTAAATTTATCACATGTTTTCTCTAAGGAATTTATCCATCTCTCACATACTAATCGATTTGTATTCCCATTGATGGTTAGTTGTTGTTTCCTTAGGAAGCGGTCTAACATTTATCCTCCACATTTGGATCGGGGTGCTTTATACGGGTAAGGTTATTATTATAACCAGAGTGAGTTTTCCGAGTATGGTGATATGATGATAAACACCAATTGCTTCACCAGCTTTACAATAATTACATTGAATAGGAGGGAAATCCCTAAATGGATTACGTGCATTAATACGGTTTCCATTACTCCCACTAGGCCTCATTGCTAAACAATGGCATACAATAGATTAGTTTAGGAATCAAAATATATAATTCCAAACTTGTAAAACACTTAACATAATTTAAACATTTTAGGGGATAATAAATTATCATAAAAAATTCATTGAGGAGGTATACACTAATAAATCCATTATAATAGTTTTTAAATGAAATGTTATTTATCCTAATCATACCCCCCAAGAGTGTGTTAACCATGAGTGCAACAAGGCCCATTTTCATGTACCAGTTCCCATTCGACTCTAGCTCAAAGTTGTGTTTTTGGGTTTTCCCCTTGGTACATATGTTCCAGAGCTTCCTCTACCTACTTGTATTTATAAATGGATATATTTCATGGGAATCACACGAAATATCTACATTACCAAAATTCTAGGAAGTGATTCAATATTAATCCTCAAAGCCTATCATAGAGTAATGTTCTATAATCATATTTTTTTAAAATATAAAATCAAAGGTTTGTACTAAACTTCCTCAGATACCAACTATAATTCCCCGAACCTTATTACCCAGAGTCAGTGCATTATTTCATAACACTAACGTGAGAAAAAGGGATCAAATCCCAAAACAATGATCATTTTAGTAACCTTGGAAGTATTAGATACATTAATAAGATTTACAATACATTATTAAAAGAAAAACAACAACAAAATTGTCTCCATTGACCACATTCATATCCCTTATACTATCCCTTATCCTATCCTTATAGGTCAGTCATAATTTACTTCATCGCATCATGGAAGAAATAATACACATAAAAGAGTGAGATCAGATGCTCAGTAAGGATAACTATATAGCAGAAATATTCAAAAATAAGCATAAAAATTTATAGCAATGTGTAAGACTAAAAATTAATCCTTTTAAACATAAACTTCTTCATTATATGAAATATATAAATCGAATAATTCCATTAACTTATTCACATGGATATTCAACAAGTCTAATAATCACATTAAAATATCAATAGACAATTTCATAATGATGGAATGGATAATACCATACTTTATAACCACATAGTCTAGGCCTTTGTCCAAGATTACAAATATTATTTTTTCAAGGCACTGTTACAATACAGTAGTTTGTCTCATGAGACCAGGATATGAATTGAAAATCCATAGTGGGATCCACTCATCAATTAATATGTCCAATTCCATCTTTATAAGAAAAGGTTTAAACATAATAAAAACATTCTTATTAAAACTAGCACATGAAATGTAAATACATTATCCATAAACAATGAATGGTAAAAAAATAACAAATCCATATTAAAAAAAATAACAAAACCTTCAATACAATATAGATTAACTGTATCATAATATATTAACTTCAATCATGTTTAGAATCTATCAAAGGATGCTTACATAGATGAAATGAAAACTTTTTGAATGAAATGCCTCTTTCTATTTTGAAACCATTTAAAGTTATATAATTAAAAATGAAAACATTTATTTTAAAACTATTCCTATATGCTTGTATAAGAAACTTCAACGATGTTATAACGGAGGAAAATAGCTGCACCCGCTGTATAAGTTAAAAATATATAAATTCATAAATAAATTGTGCCAAAAAGGTCAAAACGTACCTTACTGGGAAAACAAAAAATATGTTACTTTCAAAATATATATGGTAAAATAAGGATATAAATGATGTTTATTCATAGTATAGTAAATATTAATAATTTTTTGAATTACATTTGTATGAAAACCCAGAAGTGGATGATAAAGAGGTCCTAATAGATAATTATGTATTAATAACCTCGAATATGTAAAGGGATTGTAGAATTAACCCTACCTTATACATTTCCTTATTCAATGGTGTGTTAACCTCAAGTATAATAGTTAAAACATTGTTATTAATTTATACAAGAACCATATACATAAATATTATATCATATATGATCCTCTAATAATTCATTGTTAATAATATTATAGCAGTATCATCATTTCAGGTGTTAACAGATTCGTTTTTCTTGGTTGCGTATTCAATGTTTGTTATGGATAGAGCATATTTGATTCATATATAGGATAATTTTACATTCATAAAAATTACTTTTAATCATAAAATTAAAATTATTCTTGTATTATAATGATGGGGGGAATGAATCTCATCGCGTTCGTGGAGACAATAATCTGTATGTATGCACGATCGATAATATCATTATATTGAGGGTGAAATCGTATGTAATTATATGGTATATCATATATAATGAATCATTGAAATGTTATATTTCTTATTTACATTAGTTATACTTATTATTATACCCTTCAAAATTATGAACTGTTTTAATAAAAAACTACACAACAACGTGCAGACGGTAAGCCGTACATACGCACGTATGGTGACTGTGTCATTTATAAGATGTGTAGAATACTGAATATGGTTGAAAAAATAAATAATACAATCACAGTATATAGAAGATACTGGAGTTGTTATTTTGTTATGGAAACATCCATGAATGAGGAAGTTGAAGAAGAAATGAACATGAAAGAGGTGGTGAAATTAATATCTCTTCTTCGGGTGTTTTGTTTTGTGTTGATCAAGAGGGATTCATAGGTTGTCTTTCTAAATAATTTATAGAATCTAGGATGATTTGAGAGATTTTTGGAGGAAATTTTGGTAGGGTCTCACTAAGGAAAATGGCTTTGGTGGTGTGAACTTAAGGGAAGGAGAGTACACTCTAATAAGAGAGGTGAGGTTCACTTTAGGAAATGTTTGAAATATTATTTTATAATAAAATAATTTACTTTTTGTAGTAGCTCTAAAATTATTTATTTAGATCATAAGATAGATATGGGTAGAAAAACTCACAACCAGAAGGTGTTAGGCAGGTTTAGGTTACCATATTAACCTTATCATTTAGATTTAACTCTTAGTTAAATAGTTTGACATTTACCACATATCTTTGTATTTTTAAATTTTATAGTTAATAAACATACAATAAACTACCAAGAGGACCCCATTTGGTTGATTGTTAATATATATAAATTTATCTTGGTCCTTTTTCCGAACGTTAGATTTTTAGGAATATTAAATCAATTAATATTATAATATTTGTTCGATAACTCAATTATATCAATTTATACACTATTTAGTATTTTATTTAATTTAAAGCAATAAAAACGTTATAAAAACAAATAAAATTTATTAAATAAACACTTACATGTCAGATTAATATATAAAATGAGTTTAATTCATCATAAGTCTCAATTAATATTTATTTGGATATTTATAATATCAATTATATTAATATTTCACAGATTTGGTAATTTCTTCTTCATCATTGTGTCATAAATAAATTCAAATATATAAGGTATAAAAATTATAATTAATATACCATTATGTTGGAATTAGTTTTACCTTTTTACTTAATATTTATTGTCAAATTTATCATATGTTTATCTCTATATTAAAAATGATTAACTTATTAAATATTGAATTTTACACTTTGACCTCTTCTTTAAATAAAATAATTATAATTGGCCAAATCTATTAAATATGGATATAAAGAATTATATTTTATTACTAAGGTTTATTTTGGTCGAAATACACTTATCCAGTAGAATTAGGTCCTGGGTTATGGTAATTATAATATTATTTTTACCCATAATTATCCTATTTACTTTTAATCATGGTAACTAAAAGTCATCAATTACTATTCACCAAAAATTATTTTCATCTTATTGAACAACATTTACTTAATAATTTCAACCATTTCTTTATTATTTTTCAACTTCAACTGATAGAAACATTAAAATTCTGTTTTATGCAAATTTGTAAATGCTAATAGAATGTGGGTAAAAGACGGTAAACAACTCAATAAAATTTTGTATATATAATCTTATTAAAAAATGACTCCAATTAATTACATTGAAAAAATATAGGTATTATGAATCTATTTTGACATAATATAAATAAAAATTAAATAACTAATTATGTAAATAAAATGTTGATTTTACACAATAATGTAGTGTTTATCACTATTAATCAAAAATTGACAGTTCTCATAAAAATATCAAAAATTCACCCTATGCTTATTTTAATATTATGAATCAAAAAATGAAGTCCATTTTAAAAATTAAAATTTACTAAATTTCAAAAAGTGGGTATTACCATTCATAACAGCTAGTTTCATTGGTCAAGGTGTGTTGAAACTCCATGTTGCGTACAAGGAAATCTATTGCATTATTCAAAGGAAACATACCATGGAAGCTTAGGGTGTTACAAAATTTTCCTTCCTAACATGCCAGTCAATCAAAAATGAAAATATTTGGCTATACAACATATGCCATAGTTTTTCATTTGTAACATGACCCCCATAATGGGTTTTTTAAAAAAAAATGGTAACCTCATTCAATGAAAATACTTACTCTAATGCCTTTAGTCATTTTTTCATATCATTATTCAGATTTAAGAAATTCTCCAATCACGGTTTACAATTTCCTCTTTCATACCTGGATATGGTAGTATGCTTACAAACCTATTATTAATAAATTAAAGCATTCTCATACCTTTGTTCATTGAAAATTGACCTTAAATTAAATCCACAAAATGTCCTAACTACATGACTTAAAAATACACAATATAATGTCCTCACTACAAGAATTAAAACTGTGTAGTACAATCTCCTCACTACATGACTTAAAACTGCATGGTTTAATATCATAAATTTCGCTTTCTATTAAATTTTAACCATTCATCATACACCCAATTTGTATATAATTGTTTTTCTTAATCATGACATATGTTTCCATAAAATTTAACATTATTATTAAAATCAAATTCCTTTGAAAAATAACCCATTTTGGTCTTCAGTCTCCCAAAATATTAGTTTCCCTTGTCTATCAAAAGAAATATGATATATTTTTAGGAGCTCTTTTCCCTGACTAGTATCACGTGCCATTAGGTGGCCTTGCATAAGTTTCCTACATAACTAGACTGTCAGTCAAAAGATGCAACTATTTGGATTTTTTGTGTTTGCATGAGTTGGCCATACATAACACAACTCCCGTAACCTGTTTTTAAAATAATGGTAATTTCGTTCTTGGGGGAGACTCCCATTATGTAGATATTGGTTTTAAATTTGGTGACCATAAAAATCATGGCTCAAGATCCCACTTGAAAATATTTAAATAATATTAAATCATTTCTTAGACACTGAGTCTTGTTTGGGATATTATTTCAAAATTTATGGTCAAATCTTTTCGACTATAAATACTACCCCTTTATAGTCTAAAATTCATGACTCTAAAATACCAATAACAGGAGACAAGGTACAAACTAGAGTGGGAGTTGACAATGGGAACTCTAAACAAAAGTCTAGTCTCATCTCACTAAATGTAAATTATTTTATGATTTAGGAAACATTGAGAAATAAAGTGTCAAAAGATACAATGTTTGTGGAGTTTTTCATATAAAACTAGAATAAATAAAACTCTTACTGCAAGGCCCCATGTCTTTGGAAAAAATTTGGGCATCCTTCCAATGTTGATGTACCTCCAAATCTAACCATATGATGTTTGAAATTGTCAAAGGGACCAACTTTTACAATATAACAATATTATTTTCATTCTGATAGAATCAAATTCTAAGGGTGGGGGGGGGATTTTTTAGACACCATGAAATGTGTTGCATGCACTTATCTATAATGGATTATTTATTTCCATGTTCAACAACTCAAATTGACCTCAATCGGGCTCAAAAGGTTCATGGTGCATCTCTGCATTTTTCAGGGGTGGTCAGTGATGGTAGTAAAGGAACCGACCCGAATGTTTGGGAGAGAAGGCCAAAAGTGATCACAAGTAGGGGTTCGGGGGTGAAACTGTCGCGATATGGAGCAATTATTTTTTTTCTATGTCTCTAAAGTGGCGCCCAAGGTACCTACATGCAAATACATGCAGGCCACTATACTAGAGATGAATGAAGTAATATTTTTTTCTCAGTCTTCAAAATGTCTCCCTTGTCTATCCAAAACACCATAGGTTCACATCCAACTTGTGCACCCCCTTATGTCATGCATCTTACTTATGTGCCCCTATATGGCATGCATCCTACTTGCGCACCAAATTTAGTTTCTCTCAATGTCCCTTATTTTCCTATAAATTGTCTCTGGGCACATTCAATTGTACGGATAAATTTCCCCGAACCCCAATTGATGTTCTAGTATCACTAGTTCTTCACCCAAGTCTTCATAAAATTTTAACGCAGTTCTTCAACAGCATGAACATATGGTTTAATAGAATATCAATGCACTTATGTACATTTTTTATTTGAAAACAATAACACTTGAACACCGAAAGTGCCTAACATCCCTAAAACCAAAATACTTGCTCGTGAACTATTCCATTTAGAGGAACATGAAAACCCCACTTCTAGGAACTCCTTTAAAAATCTATGAAGGCTTGATCCAAATCACACCCATGTATTACTATATATGTTGTTCATCACTTAAGTGAATATCCAGATGCCCAATCCTAATTTTGTTCCCATACTTGCACACCCTTACCTACATGGGAACCCATCTGTTATTAACCTGCTCAATTCATTCTAAATGCCATCAAGACCTATTCAAAACCATTAATGGAAAGTATTATTCTTAATGATCACAATTTTTAGAAAGTGATTCTGTTGATACCTCCTCCAAAACCTCCCGAATTATCTAACCAATTGGAAAGACAAATCAATGTGTCCCCTATTTGGGTTTGTATTTTCGCAACCAGAGGTATTCCATATTTTTTCACAATGTGGTTGGGATTAATGTAGTGTATGTTGGTATTTATATCCACATGAACATGAACCTTTCTCCTAGGAACCTAGCTTGGAAGTTCCTAGTTTTGAGAATTTTGGTTTAGGTGTTGACCTATCCCTTATTAAAGTGTTGGAACCACAGATCTCTGCTAGGGAAGATTCGGTTCACACCTACTTTTCTTCCTTTATATCAAAGGATATGTCTCCCCCGCCGACTAGGATAAATTTTAGGGTATCCATCTGGGTATAATCCTAAAAACCTTCATCCCATCTTCCATTCATTAGACAGGTGTCCAATGTAAAGATGACAGAAGGAGGGCCTGTGGCCTCACCCTATTCTCAGTTCACCTTTCCCTCATCCACCATCACCACCATAGGCTATCCATCCACTAGTAGAGGACGATGAGTGAGATTCATCGTCGAATCATTCACATGGTCTTGTTTCTCACAATGAGCATTACTCATATGGGCGTATATATTTGTCATGGTCACTAAATCTTCATGATGGAATGAACTATGAGATATATGATTCCATCCATAAATGGGATACGTATGAAGCCCTATCAGGGCCCAGGATCAATGGATATCCTCTTCAAAATTTCAACCCCAATTCCTTTAATCTGGTTATCCTCCCGAAGAATAATCCCCAAATAAAACCACAATGTCATCAAGGCATCATTTTTAGGTAGTAATCCCAAACACATTTATCGATGATGACAATACTCTCCTTTGAGACTCATTGAACTACATGGGATTTGATTCTCATCCAAATAGGATATGAAGGAATCCACTTTGAAGTTCAAAACCAACATTTTAATTAAACATTGTTCTCATTTGGCCATATTCCTAACGGGGACTAATCTTACATGGAAACCCCTTTTCATTACAAGTTCCTTATGCCACTTTTGCATAAGTCCCGCACCAAACATTGACTAAGGACCCTTGGATTAGATTTCTATACCACAAGAAATTAAACTATATGGGTAGGTCCTAATCACATGACCATAAAAGGTATGATATATCCCATTTAGTGGAACCAAATTATGAGGCTTCTGATTCCTTTAACAAGGAAGCGTAGGTTACCCATTTATTGGGTACGATCCAAATATCAAAATAATCCTTCATCTTCCTAGATGACAATAAATTCTAGAGTTCCCCGCTGAGAGAAATAAAAACCAGTATCATCATAATGATGATTAAAAGAATCATGAAATAGTATACAAGAGGATTCCATTTATGGGGAACCATTAATACATATGGATTTCTACATTGATTAAGAACCTTTATACATACTTATGGATCTAAATTTTACACATGTTAATATGTGAGTGTATATTTCAAGGGAAACTTATGTTATACATGGTGAATTAATAAGTATTCATGAAAATATCTTCAATTTATAAATAGAGTCCCAATGTACCAAACAATCCCCCAAAAACTGTCTGATGAGTCTGATATCCGATCTTCTCAACCAATGCACGTTCCTAATTATGTTAATTTTTAAACATAATGAATGCTTGGAATTGGAAAGCATGTCTTATTTAGATAAATAACTATTGTAAGTTTATAGTTCAATAAATAAATACAATGGAAACTACATTGAAGCAATGATTCTTAAAAATAGATCTCACTTTTCATGAAAATAAGAAACAATAATCATGATGGATAACATGAGGAGTGGATAAATATCTAATTAAAATATCATGAGATCATTGATTCTTATAATAAAACATGGTATAGAAACATAATATTATAAAAATAACATTAATGAAGCATAAAAGATATCAAATTGCCCAAATACATCTCAATAATCATAAATTATGATTTCTTGACAAAAAGATGTGGAATTTTTTAAAAACAAATTGTAACTTAATAAAATGTAATTTCTTGAAATTGAAAAAAATGTTTTAAATGTTGTATTACCCGATAAAAACATTGAATTATGGAACAAAAATAATCATATGAAATCATATTAGAGAAAAACAATTATACACATGCCAATGTGAAAAAACTAGAAAGTAACATTCCTCAACATCTGAACAAAATCATTATGCCGACACATGTTTGAATTTGGTTATGATACTAAATGATGAATTTAGTGAAGAGAATATTTCAATGATTTCAAATAAACACATAATAGTATATTATTTATTGAGTTTAACATTAATGTTTGAATTAATATACTAAATCATCATTTACTTGTCTATTTGTGTAAAATTATTCCTTGATTTCACTTTTAAAATCTATAAATAGGGGAGGGGCTAGAAAAATGGAAGTCGTTTCTTCATGGTGGTGGTGGTCTGTACCAAACATGAATGACGGGTTTTTTATTTTTTAAAAACATGGGTAAACATGGTTAATAGTTATTCCATTAGAATAATCAAATTAATCATGAAATCAATACTGATTTAATTATATAAGAATTATGAAATAATATATTTGAAAGTATGATAAAATTAGAAAAGTAGTTATGAAAAAAATGAGTACTCATGTTAACATCTTTGAAATTTCCTTTCATGAGTCCCTAGAAATAAAGGTCTTATAAAAAATCTTATAACAATAGTCTTAAAGAAATGTAATATTATTTTCAATTAAAGATAATTTTTAGTTTTTTATGTGGAATCCTAAATCATTGATTCGTCTGGAAGTGGTGGTGGGAGGCCCCCTTTATAAGTGATTTGAATAGCATTTCTATAAATATTTAATCCTAATATAATGGCAGCACTTGTTTGAAATATCTTTAAGACTCCAAAAAAGATAATGATTTATTTAAAATGTTATAAGTCCTATTATAACTCATCAGTGTGTTTTAATATATGTTGGAAAAAAAATTATGTCATTGGGTCTTAAAATTTTTATTTTAGTATATTTTTGTTTAGATTGTTAAATAATTTCTCCAATATAATTTACTATTAATTCCTAGAAATTAAATGGAAATAATTAAATATTTTTTACTAAATTATTACAAATTTAAAATCCATTTTATCATATAAAAATTACATGTGCAATAAAATTTACTTTTTACACTATCATATGTAACGCGTATAAGCCCGGTTTTCAAAAAAGTGCCTTTTAATCCTAAAATTTATATATATAATAAAATCATCAATGATTTTTTTATCAGTATAAAAATTTATTATAAAAACCAAATTATATTTGATTCTAAATAATTCAAAACCAAAACTTTACCTAATTATTATTAAATTTAATGAAAATACTAAAAATATTTTACTTTATTTTAAAATATAACATCAAATTATAAAATTTTAATCATAGGTTTTAAAAATTAAAAAAAAATTATTCCATAGATAATCTAGTCAAAAATTGAATATTTATATAAACCTCTATGTATTTTTTATGTAATGATAAGACTATAAAATATAATGTTTTTATAAAAACTACATTTTTCATTATTTACATAAAAATATACTATTACAGAAAAATTTATAAAAAATAATAGTACTATAATTTTTATATTTAAATAAAAAATTACAATATTTTTTATAAATAAAATTCTGAAAATAATATAGTTAGTTATTAAATTAAAATACAAAATATGGAAAAAACATCTTTTATTGGAAATTAATGACTTGTTTATGTTTTAATTGTTCATAATCATATTTTTATTCCTTTATAATGAATTTTAATATATTTATATACTATAGGATTAATTATTTTTATAATATTTTTATCTAATAGTTCATATACTGTTTTAGTTTAGTTTTTCATGAAAGAAAAACATATCCCTTTATATTTAATTAACGAAAAGTTTATTCTAAAATATTGAATAAGGTTTCATACATTATTGGACTTTCCCAATTCATTTAGGAGTTATAAAGACCTATAAGAGGATGCAATGAGTTTGGAGGATAAATATAGAAATGGGGGTCCACTACATTTTGAGGCCACATTGTGGTGTGGATAAATGTGTTACATCATAATCCAATGATATTTGGTGTGGTATATTTGTTGTGGCGTGAGGAGACATAATGGAGTAAAATCAAGTCTACTACCTTTTAGCCATGTTTTTTCCAAACAAGTTGACTGCGATTTAATACATTCCTTGGTGTTGAGCACCATGATTTGGTGTGAGGTGGTTGATCCATATAAATTTTTAGAGATACTTTCTAATCATGGGTGGTTACAGTGTGGGTTGTAAGATACACTTTTGTCCCACCTCCCCCGGTAAATAAGATCTAAACCATGGATCCATCCATGGATCACTATACATGGGTTATACTTGGGGATAAAAAGAAGACTCCTCAACTATATTATGGTATAGGTAGTCTATGACTTGGTCATAGGTGCTACATTGTGGTCCCTCAAATATATGTCTCTAATAACTACCATTGATTTTTATGTTTCATTTATTGATGTGTTTCTTGCAAGACATTAATAGGATATCATTATTTATGGGATAGGTGATTGTAGATCCTCATGTCTGATATATTTCCATTTCAATAATTCTATACGATTGAAGTACATGATCCATTTCTTCTAATATTAGTTTACATGTAATCATAAATTTTCTTTGTTTTATCAATTTGGATAATGTTGTAATGAACATAATGAATTTTTAATTGTATTAATGAACGAAATTAATTTTTGTTTTGGGATTTCATGTGGCATACTAAATTATAGATAATGGGGGTTCCATTGGTTTTTAAGATAGTTTGATATCTATGGTATATTTGTTAGCATGTTTTTTAGTATTTTTTGTATCATGATAAAATTTATGAATTTGTTTAATAACATAAATTCAAAATTATTTAATTGCATTATGAACAAATTTAATATTCTTGTATAGGAAATATGGTGTTTCTAATAATTTAATAGTAATAAAATATGATGAAAAATCCGTGAAAAGTTAAATCTGTCATTCCAGGTGTGAATGGATTTTTGTGAAGATCATGAATATAGAATTCATATTAATAATTAAAAAAATACTATAAATTGTATATTAATATTCAGTAATTCGTTTTTATGATGGAAAATTCTAGATAACTTATTTTTTCAATTTTGAAGTCTCGTTATAAATGATGACATAGGTTACCCATATTTGTAACCTTTAATAATTGAGTCTATTAAATAATGATGGAATAAAAAAGTTTCCCAATAAAGAATGTTTTTTAGGGCTGAATGTACACCATGTACATAATAGTAGAATGCCTTATGTTTGGGAAAATAAAAAAAAATATATTCTTTTTGAAGGTAGAAATCCTTGTTTTTCGTCCTAGTTTCCTAACGTTTAGGATTAATGTTTATAGCGGTGTTTACCTTTTTTTACATGTAGAGTCCATTTCATTTGTTTAGTCTTATATGACATTACACGTATGTACTTGGTATCTCATTTTTATTTATAATGTGGATTTGATTTGTTTATATATCATATCTCCATCTTATCTATTTTATTTTTGATGTTAATGACTCCCATTGTATTCATGATACACCCTTGTTGTAGGTATACAACGAATTTTCATCTCTATGTGGGACATTGGAGTAACTATCTCACTACTACCATTATATGACTTGGAGGGTTACATTTTGGGGCTATGGGGTCATGAAATTGTATTTCATTACATGTTTTCTTATTTTTTACATATGCATAACTTCTTCAATTTTGTATTCTATGTTCTACATGAAAATATCAACGGTGTTCCCACTCATCCCAAAATGAATCTATTACTTTTTTTGAGAATGATATTCTTTATAATAGTATTGAATTTTCATTGAATAAAATTTTCTTTTGGTTAATTTCTATGGAATAATCGTCATTCTTTTTTAATAGCTTCCTAGGAATGTTCTACTTATTGATTTTGTAATGAATTTTTACAATAAGTGGATTGCACACCTTCCTCGCCTTTATTGGTCTTTTATTCTCACTTATTTTATTTTCCTTATCGAATGATTAATATTTTCAGGCCTCTAAACAATGATAAAATCCAATGTAAATAACATAGTGATTTTTCAATCATTCAAACTTATTCTTAAGATTCATACAATTCATTTACTCATATTTTCTTTGATATTCATCGTCCCTTTGTTTCCCCTCAAATGGGATTATTTTATCTACACAAATTGATGTAATATACCAATATATTAATTATATATAATGAAATATGTTATAGTAAATCAATTAATCAATAATACATGATTTCATTCTTTAAACTAATTGTTTTATATATTTTTTAAAAATATTTTCTTGTTGTTTTTAGAGTTTTAATAAAATAGTAGGGAATTGTTTTTAGAATAGATCCTTATATACATTCATCCAACTACCCTAGATATAGTGTAGGGTCCGCTATCATTTTTCATCAACCAATGATTTATAGCTATATTTTTTAAAAGTTTCATTATATCTTACGGTAAACAAATTACACATACTAATTCCTAAATATTCGTGTTAATAAAAAAAATTATAGAAATATTATATTGATAAGTTTTTCTCAACATCCACTATTTTAAGTCTGTCAACATAAGTGTTTCTTAACTTTTCAAAATGTTCTTCTGTGTTATATTCTTTTCATATAGTATATGGTTATTCTATTTTATCATTACGGGCTTATCCGCCATTTGAGAACATATAAACGATATTACTAGTTTATAGACTTGGACCAACTACTCATTATTTTTGTCTGATTCTTCTCTCTCATATATTTTATTGAGATATTAATTCTAATATTTTAAGTATATTTCTTCATGCTCATCATTCAAGGTACATAATGATCCAATATATTTAGAAATTTTAATTTATGTAATCACTCATTCTTCCAAATCCTTATCCATTATTTTATTCTCATATTATATATGGGTGATATCCTCCTACATATTTCTATAATTTCGAAAAACATATGTGATAATTTATTTGGTGTAGTTGTAAATTTTTTATTTTAAAACACCAACATATTTGTGTTACGATTCCTCGTAATTATAACATTCTATATTGAATAATGGTTCATTTCGAGAGAAATTTTGATAAATTATTTAGGTTGAAGTTTCATCTATTAAATATGATGTTCTACATAGGATGTAAAATTTATATATCTCATTAGTAGATGTTTTGACAACGAGATATAATTATTCAATGCTTAACTTATTCTTGAGGGAATTGTTACAATGGGAAACTAACATTTAATACTCTTTACTCTATAATAATTCCTTCTTATCACTTACTTCAATATGTTATTGATTATTTGTGTAAATTATAAAATACACTCTACATTGATTATCATCACTTACTAAGGATTATTTTTTATCTCCATTATTGGATGAGTCCTTTATCCAAAAAACTCTTTCAATTTTTATACAGTTAATTATATTAATGGTAGATATATCATCCATGATTTATTTGATAAGAATATTTCAATCTTCTTCAAATCAACTTTTTATATAGTATTTTCAATGAAAAATTAAATTCATGAATAATTAAAAATAATATAATCTAATATAGATGGATCCTCCATATGATACTGAATGAAATATATTAAATAGGTATATGACCACATTGGGAGGGGGATAATCAATATAGGATGAATTTTGAACCATTAAAAAATTTCTCTATTGTTAACTCCTCCATTGTTCTATTATTGTATTTATCTATCTATCTCTCTCTCTCTCTCTTTATCTGAACATTAATTAGTGAGAATTATGATATTGAATAAGAAATTATCATAAGAGACACCAATATTATTGATGTGGTTCTCCTCTCTAATGATGAGTATATATGTTTTGTGTGAATGTTTTTAAACCACACACACATTGTTTTTTTGTTATCATCAAATAAATAACATTAAAGGTTGTTTCATGAAACATTTTTTTCTTATAACCAAAATGTTATAGAGGAATAGTGGGAAATGTTTCTCTTTTTAAAATAGAATAAAATTGTACCACTTTGAGGCAAGATCACTTATGTATTCTCGAGTCCCTCATGGACTATATAAATATATCCAATTCTTCTATAATTGAAATCATAGGGGATTCCTCAATTTTATTCATAATTATAGTCAATTGGTATCTAGTGTAGGCTTCCTAATACGAATCATTATAATTTACCTGAATAATTATAGTGTTCCACTCACAATATAATCTAATTATTATTTTCCTTCTTCATATATAGTGTAAGGAATGATTCTTCTATTTGAAGCAATGGGTTTTCACAATCAACCTCTTCGATACATAAATTCATGGAACTAATGTATTATTGGGTCTATTTCATTATAGAAGAATTTATCTTTTTAGAATAATATTGTCAAACCTTATATTTCATCATCTTGTAAATGGATATATATTCAATTACATATAAATTTAAATATTATTCTCAATATATAGACTTCATATTTAATATGGATTGTTCTCCTCCATTAAATTAAGTTATATATTCCCTTAGACTCTCATTAATCTCTCCATTTCATACTCATTTGATATCTTATAAATACTTTTGAAAAATCATTATACATTTAACATTTACTCATAATAAAATAAAATCACAATCTTATACCATAAATACCATTCATTAAAATATACTCAATAATCCACCAACCATGAGATTCAATTATCAATTAAAACATTTCAACTATTCAATATAAATGAACATATAAAAATTAAAATTAATATTCAATGAAAATTAAATAAGATCTTAACCTTATTTGATTTATTTCTTCCAAATATATCACATGAATTCATATTATCACAATTACATGTGATAATGTAGTGTTAAAAATGTTATACTCCCCTTATTTATACATGTATCTTGCATGAAATCTCATGTGACATAAACACACATTGCTTTATTAATTCATCCTTTGTACACATCCATTTATATTGATCGATACTTGAATAAATTTTCAGGTTTAAAATAGTCTTCTTATTTATCTAATAAACATATCCGAAATACATTTTTCATGGAATCATATACCACAATTTCATCCCCATTATTCTTCATGTTTGGTTTTTTTACTATATCTAACTCATTGCCTTTTATCCAACATAGATTAAAATATCCAGTATCATGATTATGAACCCACAAAATATTTTCTCACATGCTAATTCAATATCAATGTGTTCATGACAACATATGCATGTGTAATAATAAATTTAGTATGAAACACATTTATGTATACAATGTGATCTCTGGAAAATGTTTCTATATATTTTCAATATATATCCATTGATTGAATACTCACATATTTTCTGACATCATATATAAATATCATAATAGATTGATCTCTTTACATACATTCCATATTCTCTTTCAATATGTTCATTCAAGTGAACCACAATTTTATTTTTATTTTTATAAAAAATCTAATGATTAAAAAATTAAATACATAATATCCTAAAGATTATATATTGTCATAGTTTTATGAAATATGCATAGATTAAAACAATTTTTCATTCATTCCTTGATCAAACTCGGATATATAAAACATTATGAACTCACTACAACATTTTCAATCACATAATTGGTCAATCATGAAAATTATTTTCATGGAAATTCATATTTGGACTTGTATTTAATCTTATTCCAATATGATATTTTCTTTATATTCCATGTATAAAAGGAATTTTATTATAAAATATTGATCTCCAATCCATTTTGGATACTCAATTTTTCATTCATGTGACTATACAGTAGATCATCTCTTCCATGTTAGGTCTGTGAATGAAACCCATAGTATGACATTCCACTTATCGTGGAAGCATGGGAATGGAAGATCCTTATGATTAATGGACGATTCATGGACTTCATTATAGAATAAGTCATTACCATCATAGTATATACTTAACTTTCATGAGGTAGCACAAACTCATCTTATGGTCGATATAGTATATCTTCATGGTCAATAATTCATGTTAGTTATACTCCACATGATGTTTATCACCACTCAAAGAGTTAATACATGGAAAATGTAGAGTCCAAGATATCCACACATAATATAAAAAAGAATATATATTACTTTTTTACACATCTATATTTGGAAAATAAATTATTCATACAGTCAATCAGATTTTTTTCCCGTGGTCAAACACCAGTTGAACTATTGGTAGCATAAATCCTTATATGGATGAACACCATCGTCACTCGAGATCAACATTTTAGTTGTCATAACTCACTGAAACATAAATAGTTTGTAATTTTTAGGGATTAGAATAAAACACCATTAGATGATCGAACAATTCTTATCTACTACATTGGATGACGCTGGTTATGTGTGTCACTTTTCCGAAGAGGAATAGTGGGAACTACTTCCGAATACCACATTGAATATATATTTCCATCCATATGATCACATATAAACAATATCTTCCCTCAATATCTCATTTTTAGTATCCATGTACTCCTAAATATTTCTTTCACACCACACATACTGGGTTCACTGGATGTTCCTCCCTGTGTTAGTGAACATTCACCCCTACACATGTCTATGTGTGCACCATGACCATTATATGTGCAGGTTGTAACAACAGAGATTTTTATGAGAAATATTTTGTTTTTATGTTATATAAATCATAAAAGTAATTTTTCACTACAAACAACACTAACTTGGCTTGCTTTACACACAATTGTGCCCTTCCTCGATAGCTTGCGTCATATGCAATACCGAGTTTCACTAAACAACGATATGCTATTAGAATATTATTAAAACTAGTCGTTATAGATAGTAATACCCTCTTTTTGAAATTCTGAAAATCTTATTTTTTAAAATGGACATCATTTTTGGATTCAGAATATCGAAATAAGCCTAGGGTGAAATTTTGGTATTTTTCTGAAAACATTCAATTTTTGATGAATAGTGAAAACACTGGGTTACTATTTAAAAACTGACATTTTATTTAAATAATTAATTATTTTATTTAAATTTAGTTTAGGTCCAAATTGATACATAATTCTTATATAAGTTTAATTCAATTCATTGGAGTCATTTTATAAAAATTTTAGATATATAAAAATTTTATTGAACTTTTCACAGTCTTTTACACACCGCCTAGGAAAATTTGCAAATTTACATAAAACATAATTTTACCGCTTTTGTAACTGGAATTTATAAAATCCGAGAGACACAGTTAATATCAAGGACAAAATGTTGTTCAATGAGATGAAAATAATATTTGGTGAATAGTAACTTTTTACTTATTTTTAACATGGTTAAAAGTAAATAGGGTAATTAATGGTAAAAATGTTACTATTATTATCCTAAAACGTGTCCTAATTCTATTGGATAAGTTTAATTCGTCCAAAAACAACAATAGGAATAAAATATGACCATTTAGGCCCACTGGTATTAGATTAGGACATTTATTATTAATTTATTTAAAGAAGGGTTAAAATAGTTAAAATCAAAGTTTAATAAATAAATAATTTTTAATATAGGGTTATACATAAGATAAATTCGACCAAAAATATTAATTAGAAATCTATAAAGATTTATTACATAATGGTATTTTATTTTTAATTTTTAGACTTTGAATATTTTAATTTATTTATGACACAATGATGATGTATTAATTATCTTATTAATGAAATATTGACATAATTGATGTTATAAATTTCCTAATAAATGTAATTTGAGACTTTTTATGAATTAAAATAATTTTATAGGTTAATATGACATGTTAGTATTTATTTAAATAACCTTATTTGAATTAATAAGTCTGTTATGATTTTCAAAAAAATCAATTACCAAATAGTGTCAAAATTTACAAAAAATAGTTTTTAAACCAAATATTATATTATTAAGTGTTATTTTATTCATAAAAATATACGGTTCGGCCAATTTACTTATATAAGGTTATATATATTAATAATAAACAACTTGGGGTTTGTTTGTCTTGTTATTGTGAGTTTATTAAACTTATAGTGTAAGAAAACAAGAAGACACGGTAAAAGTTAAATTATCTACCTTAAAGTTAAATCTAAATGATAAGGTTAAAATAGAAACCTAAACATGTCTAAATTATATTTTATGAGAGGATTTAGACCCATACCCACCTTATCTTAGAAATAAATCAATTTAGATCTATTAAAAACCGAATATGACTTTATAATAATATAATATTTTATGTTTTCCTAAGGTGCCCCTCTCCTCCCATATAAAAGGGCACCTCATCTCTCTCTTACTCACACCACATTGAGCATTCAAGCTTGGAAAAACCCTACCAAATTATCTTCTCCAATTCCCTAGAAATATCCTAGAGGTCCTGGTCTTCTACAAATACCAATTTTAGTGCCCTAAGAGGAGGTCTCAAAGAGAAGCTTCAAAGAAGAGGTAATGTCTGTTACCGAATATTTCAAATTTATTTCTTCTTCCACATCTTCTTAATTATATTTTTAATTATGAAGTAATAACATCAGTATCACTCATATAGTGATATTTTATTATATTTATTGAAACAACCCTATTTCACCATCTACCCATCCTATAGAAAACGAAATCACTATGCGTGCATACGTACGGAATACCGTCTCCACTCCGTGGTGTAATCTATTTTCCACCACCGCCTTACTTGGATGGGTATAATGGTGTAAATAATAACAATATATGATTATTTTAAAGTGACATTGATTCTGAAATAGTATACATACACTCTAATACAATTCCACAATCATGGGAACAATATCATTGCTCGTGCGTACGTACGGAATACCGTCTCCACGATGTGATGCGACTCGTTCTACATGATCTTCAATGAATAATGATTATATAAATAAATTTAATGAGTGAATATGATACATATTAGACTAATATCATTCTGGAAAAGAGGTATCTATATCCTAAAAATATGAATAAGAATTTATTCGACAAAACACGCATAAGAACAAAAAGTAATAAACACCCGAATAACATGTAACAATGAAATATTACAAATAAGAAGCTAAGAATATGACCATATATGAGATCATATAAACAATTATGATTCATTAATAATTCAATAAAATTATTTAAATCATTATACAGGAGGTTCAGACACTTATGAAGAAAATCAGACCTAAGGTAAGGTAAAATCTTGCAATCTCATCTTTATCCGAGATTGTTTATAATTCAGAATTTACTGGGGAATATTTATCGCCCACATCCATGTTTCCTCAATATTTAATATGATTTCTATCCTATTAAAATATGTTAAATTTAATTTCACACTTTTGTGAGTTTTTAGTAAAAGACATGAAAGGAATCTTTTGTCGTTTTTCGTACGAGGTACTTTTTAACTTTTCCGACCAATGTACGAGAAGAATGTTTTTTTAACTTATACGGCATGAGTGTATTTTTAGAACATCACTTCCATGAATATTACTTTACAAGTTTTCAAGTTTATTTTTAATAAAATTCTTTTAATTCAAAATTAAATGCCATGTTAAGAAAGGAAAATGTTTTTGAAGTAGAAAGGATATTTTTCTCAAGAATGGAGTTCAAGTGTTTTATCAGTATTATTTTCCATCTAAGATAATATAGGGTTTTGTTTCTATCCTCAATTTTTACATTGATTTTATTATGTTATGATGGAATATATTTTATGATTTCCTTTTATCTTATGTGGATTTTGTTACGATGGAATGATGTTTTAGAATCCCATTTTTATTACATGGGTTATGCTATGATGTTTGATTTATGATCTTGTGGAACACACAATAATGGTATCATTATAAGATGGGTGGGACCTATATCTCCCTCCAATGCATTTGTTAAAGATTTATATCTCATGAGATAAACATGGCTAGAACGGCAGGTTAAACCAGCTCAGTGAAACGGGACTGAAACGAGGAGTGAAATCGGTTCAGAAATGGAATTTTTCTACTAAGATAGTCTTGGCTATGAGTCTCGATTTCTAAGAAATGATTCTCTATGATTACGTGTGTACGGAACAAAGTTTCATGTTTTATGTTATCATTATTGGTATTACATTTCACTACTATTATTTATCCCATGATATGAATTTATGATCTCTATTGCAGGTTAAGATTTCCAAAATGATATGTTCTTATGAATATGATTCGATTGATATTTATTTTGTTTACCCTTACTGATCATTTGAGATCACCATTTTTTATGTTTTGTTTTCCCTAGGTCAAGAAGAAAGATATTAAGTAGGAAATGCCAAAAAGGGACTCTAGATATGATTAAGGAAATGGGAGAAAACATAGATGATTTATGAACCAGTTGTTTATGTTTCCTAGTATCTAAAGACACTATTCCTTTACAGTCCTTTCATGGTTTTGTTATATGTTGTAATAAGTATGCTACAATTTTAATGTAATAACCATGTTTGTAAAGTATGGGTCATTATAGTTGGTATCAGGGGAAAGGTATAGTCAACCTATAGAAACAAGGATGTGAAATCCTTAGTGAGAACCCTAAGTATAAGTCTAAGCATAGAACAAAATATTAGTGATTTTGAAATGGCCATAAATAACCTATGATAAGACCTTAAGTGTAAAATTTTATTCTTGATTATGTGGTTTTCCTATTATAATTAGTCTTCATCACACTATTCTTCTTGGTTTTAGTCAATGGCTGGAACCCGAAGGAACCGTGTTAATGAGGAATGCGATGGGAAATGCAATGATTGTCCCCCTGAGCACCCAAAAATTATGGGAGCTGGAAAGAAAAATCATGTAGCCATGCTCACACAACTTTATCATGCAATGAATCATGCAGGACTTCCAAATGAGAAAAGGAAGGAGAAACATTCTGTTGAATCCTTCATGAGGCAGCGTCCACCCTCATTCAGTGGGTCTACTGATCTATTAGTGTCTGAACAATGGATCAGTTCCACTGAAAAGATATTATCAGTTCTTCAATGTTCTGAACATGATAATGTAATCTTAGTATTGTATCAGTTGGAAGGAGATGTTGATCAATGGTGGAATCTTATCAATAATATGAGCTAAAGAGATGAAATTGAGTCCATGGAATGGGACGAGTTCAAGAACTTATTTTTCAATAAGTACTTCCCTCATATTCTATGAACAAAGATGGAGAAGGAGTTTCCAGAACTGAAGTAAAAGGATGATGAATCTCTTGGTACCTATGAAGAAAATTTGATAATGCTTGCAATGTATGCTTCTGGTATTTTTATCCAACCTGAGAGTAAGATCGATCGATTCTTTAGTGGCTTGAAACCAAGTCTTCGAAGGGCGTTAGCCATAAGGTACTTTAATAGCTACAAGGAAATCATTTAATGTGCTCTCAAGGTTGAGATGGATATTGGAGTAACCCATCAGTCATATGGGTTTGATAAGAAGAGGAAAATAGAATTCGAAAAAAAACATAAAGAGCACACTGAAAAGAAGATGAGTTTTCCCTATACTCAAATTGTGGAAAAAAACATGGAGGGAGTAGTCTTAAAGGGACAAGTAAATGTCTCAAATGTGGAACGGAAGGTCATCGGGCATTTGAATGCTGCAATGATGGGAAGAAGATGTCTAGTGATGCGAACAATGAAAAAGCTACACAGAGTGCACCTCCTACACTTCAATGTTACAAGTGCAAGGAAATGGGGTATTACGCTAATCAATGCCCTAATCTAGGGGTTGTTGATGATGATCGACGTCAAAAAACTCTTAAGTCTAATGACAAAGGAAAGTCACATGAAATTCCTATCAGCGATATGGAGTATGATAATGAAGTGTTGAAAGGTACACTTACCATCCAATCTAAAGTAGAAAATGTTTTATTTGATTATTAATCCACCCACTCTTTTATTTCTGAAGATTTTTCTAAGGGTATTGCCAGATTACATCAAAAATTAGATGTTGAGATATCTGTGACAACCCCTAATAGAAAAAAAATTGTTGCATCAAAAGTTTATTGTTCTTCTCTGATTGAAGTTTTTGGGAAAGTGCTTCCTTCAAATCTTGTAATCCTTCCTATAGTGGAATTTGATGTGATTCATGGCATGGATTGGATTTAATTATATGGATCTCATATCAATTTCCAAATAAGGGAAGTCACATTTCATATTCCAGATCAATCTATGATCATTTATCGATGCAAAGATTAACATAACCTTCCAGTGGAAATTTATTCCATCTTATGGGTCTTGATTCCACTAAATAAAGGTTATTTATCTCAAATAGTTGGTGAGAAAATCACGAATAAGAATATTCCCATTATACGGGTGTTTGACGATGTTTTTCCAGAGGAATTTCCGGGTCTTCCACCAAATCATGAAGTTGAGTTTTCAATAGAACTCATACCGGGTGCTTTTCCTATTTCAAATACACCTTAACGAATGACCCCAATTGAGTTGTAGGAATTGAAGAAGTAACTCCAATAGAATCTTGATAAGGGATTCATATGCCCAAGTGCATCACCTTGGGGAGAACATGTTCTGTTTGTTCAGAATAAATATGGATCAATGAGACTCTGCATTGATTATCGAGAACTTAAAAATATCACTATCAAGAAAAAATATCATCTCCCACGCATTGATGACTTATTTGACCAACAACACGGAGCTCAATACTTTTCCATGATTGATCTTCATTTAGGGTATCATCAATTAAGGGTCAAAAGAGAGGATATACCAAATACGGGTTTCAGTACAATGTATGGACACTATGAATTTATAGTGATGCCATTTGGTCTTACTAATTCACCTGCTATCTTCATGGATCTAATGAATAGATTCTTTATAGAAAATATTGATCAGTTTGTGGTAGTCCGTATAGACGATATTATTTTCTATTCAAAGAGAAAGGAAGAACATGAAGATGACTTGAGAATTATATTGAAGACCCTGATAAAGGAGAGGCTTTATTCCAAATTTACCAAGTGTGAATTTTGGCTTCAAAAAGTTTCATTTTTGGGTCACATAATCTCAAAATAAGGGATATATGTGGATCCAGCAAAAATAGAGGTTATCTAAAGATGGTTGAGACCAAAAATAGTAACGGAGATTCGATGTTTTCTTGGTTTGGCTGGATATTATTGACGTTTTGTGAAATATTTTTCACGATTATATAATCCACTCACCTGGTTGACTCGAAAAGGAGTTATGTTCGTGTGGACGGAGGAATGTGAAGAGAATTTCAAGGAGTTGAAAAAAGGTTATCTGGTGCACCTGTACTCACACTTCCTTGTAGTAGAGAAAGGTTTGTGATCTACAATGATGAATCCAAGAAGGGATTGGGATGTGTTCTCATGAAAAACGATATGGTGATAGCTTATGCCTCACGATAGTTGAAAATCCATGTGAAAAATTATCCTACTCATGATTTGGAGTTAGCTATTGTAATATTTGCATTAAATATTTGGAGGAATTATCTTTATAGTGAATGGTGTGATATTTATACTGATCATAAAAGGTTAAAGTATATTTTCACACAAAAGGAGCTGAATATGCGTCAAAGAAAATGGCTAGTGCAGATTAAGTTTTACGACTGCTAAATTCATTACCACCCTGAGAAATCAAACATGGTGGTAGATTCATTAAGTCGACAAGACCATGCTAGATTATCCATGATGAGGATCACAAAAGATCCAATATTTATCGATTTACAAAGGATGGATCTTGGAATTATAATGGAAGGGGAAAAATTTATCTTTCTCAAATGAATGTTCAACCATCTATACATGTGATGAATAAAGAGTCACAGAAATAAGATGTATAGTTACAAAAGAAGGTGAGAAATGTTCCTGAATTCAACCTTGATTGTGATGGGATAATATTGTTCAGGAATCATGTTTTTGTTCCTCCCATCCCAGAATTAAAGAAGAAGCTACTGGATGAGGCTCGTAGTTCTTCATTCTCTATTCATCCTGAAGCACAAAGATGTATAGGGACCTGAAAGAGTAGTTCTGGTGGGATGGCATGAAAAGAGATGTCGTTGAATATGTCTCTTGATGCTTGGTTTGTTAGAAAGTTAAATTTGAGAGAGATAAGTCTAAGGGGATGTTACAACCATTACCCAGACCTGAATGGAAATGGAAAAACATCACTATGGACTTTGTCACTAGACTTCCTAAAACATCCAAAGGAAATAATGTTATCTGGGTCATAGTTGATCATCTTACAAAGTATACACATTTTATTGCTATTAGAGATGATTTCTATCTAGATCAGCTTTCTAGGATATATTTAAAGGAAGTTGTAAGATTACATTGATTACCACATTCCATTATATCTAATCGGGATCTGAGTTTTACCTCAATGTTCAGGTGAAGTCTTCAGTATACTCTGGATACAGAGTTGAGTTTCAGCACTGCTTATCATCCTCAGACAGAAGGTCAGTTTGAGATAACAATTCAAACTCTATAATATATGTTAAGTTCTTTCTCTATAGATTTAAAAGGTGGTTGGGATCAACACCTGCCTTTGGTGAAATTTTCTTATAATAATAGCTTTCAATCCATTATTTTGATGGCTCCTTATGAAGCACTCTATCAAAAAAATGCAGGACTCCAACTTACTGGGATGAAGTTGGGGAAAGAAATATATTAGGACCTGATCTTGTTGATGAGATGGAAGAAAAGGTCCGATCTATTCAACAACACATAAGAGCAGCTCAGAGTCGACAAAAAAGTTATGCCGACAACCAAAGAAAAGACCTATAGTTTGAAGTGGGTGATGAAGTGTCATTATGAATATCCCCATGGCAGAGAGTAAAGAGATTTGGAAAGAAGGGATAGCTGAGCCCTAGGTATATCAGTCCATTCAAAATACTAGATCGTGTTGGGAAGGTAGCTTACCGATTGGCGCTTCCACCGAATCTCTCTCAAGTTCACGATGTGTTCTATGTATCTCTCTTGATACAGTAAATACCTGATCCTTCACATGTACTCACCTCATATGTTGTACCGCTGGAGAAAGATCTTTCTTATGAAGAACAGCCGGTAGAGATTCTTGATCGTACAGAAAAAGTCCTACAGAACAAGACCACTCTCTTGGTTAAAGTTTTATGGAGGAACCACCAATTGGAAGAAGCTACATGGGAGATTTAGGTTATGATGAGGGAGAGGTATCCTCATCTGTTAGTTACAAAGTGATGAATTTCGAGGGAGAAATTCATTTTAAGAGGGGAAGAATGTAACACCCGAGCTTTTTATGAGAAATATTTTGTTTTTCTGATATATAAATCATCAAAGGAATCTTTCAGTACACACAACACAATATTGGATTTCTTTACACGAAATCACGATCTTCCTCGATAGCCTGCGTCGTACGCAATACCGAGTTTCACTAAACAACGATATGCTATTAGAATATTATTAAAACTAGTCATTATGAATAGTAATACCCACTTTTTGAAATTTTGTAAAATTTATTTTTCAAAATGGACTTCATTTTTGGATTTAGAATATCGAAATTACCCTAGGGTGAAATTTTGGTATGTTTCTGAAAACATGAAATTTTTTATGAATAGTGAAAACACTAGGTTACTATTTAAAAACTGACTTTTTATTTAAATAATTATTTATTATGTTTAAATTTATTTTCTGTCAAAATTGACACATAATACCTATATAAGTTCAATGCAATTCATTGGAGTCATTTTATAATAATTATAGATATATAAAATTTTTATTGAACTTTTCACCATCTTTTACCCACCTCCTAGGAAAATTTGCAAATTTATATAATACTTAATTTTACCACATCTGTGAGTGGAATTTAAAAAATCCGAGAGACGCGGTTAATATCAAGGACTAAAATGTGGTTCAATGAGATAAAAATATTTTTTGGTGAATAGTAACTTTTTACTTTTTTTACCACCGTTAAAAGTAAATAGGGTAATTAAGCATAAAAATGTTATTAGTATTACCCTAACACAAGTTCTAATTCTATTGGATAAGTTTAATTCTACCAAAAACAACTTTAAGAGTAAAATTTTACCATTTCGGTCCACTTGGATTAGATTAAGAAATTTGTTATTAATTTATTTAAAGAAGGGTTAAAATACATAAAATCAAAGATTAATAACTAAATCTTTTTTAATATAGGGTTATACATAAGATAAATTCGACTATAAATATTTATTAGAAAGATATAAATATTTACTACATAATGATAATTTATTTTTAATGTTTAGACTTTAAATATTTTAATTTATTTATCACACAATGATCATGCAGTAATTATCTTATTAATGAAATATTGACATAATTGATGTTATAAATACCCAAATACATTTATTTTGAGACTTTTTATGAATTAAAAAAAATTTCTCAGTTAATATGACATGTTAGTAATTATTTAATTAATTATTTTCTAACTAATCATTCATTTATGATTTTCACAAAAATCAATTACCAAATAGTGTCAAAATTGACATAAAATAGTTTTTTTAAAATATTATATTATTAATTGTTATTTTATTCCTAAAAATATAAGGTTCGGAAAAATGACTTAGATTAGGTTATATATATTAATAATAAACAAATTGGGGTTCTTTTGACTTATTATAGTATGTTTATTAACCTTATAGTGTAAGAAAACAAGAAGACCCGATAAAAGTTAAATTATCTAACTTAACATTAAATCTAAATGATAAGGTTAAAATAGAAATCTAAACATGTCTAAATTCTATTAGATGATCGTATTTCGACCCATCCCCACATTATCTTCGAAATAAATCAATTTTGAGCTATTGAAAACCGAATATGACTTTATAATAAAATAATATTTTACGTTTTCCTAAGTTGCCCCTCTCCTCCCTTATAAAAGGGAACCTCCTCCCTCTCTTCCTCACAACACATTGAGCATTCAAGCTCAGCCAAACCCTACCTAATACTCTTTTCAATTTCCCTAGAAACAATCTAGAGGTCATGGTCTTCTTCAAGGACCAATTTTAGTCCCCTAAGAGGAGGTCTCAAAGAGGCGTTTCAAAGAAGAGGTAATGTCTGTTACCGATTCTTTCAACTTTATTTCTTTTTCCACTTATTCTTATTTAGTTGTTTCATTATGAATTAATAACATCAGTATCAATCATATACTGATATGTTATTATAAGTATGAAACAACCCTATTTGACCCTCTATCGATCCTACGGAAAACGAAATCACCGCGCGTGCGTACGTACGGAATACCGTCTTCACGCCATGGTGTAATCTATTTTCCCCCACCACCTTACTTTAATGGGTATAATGGTGTAAATAATAACTATATATGATTATTTTAAAGTGATATTGATTCTTAAATAGTATACATACATTCCAATACAATTCCACGATCATGGAAATGAAATCATCGCTCGTGCGTACGTACGGAATACCGTCTCCACGATGTGATGTGACTCATTCTACATGATCTTCATCGCATAATGATTATATAAATGAATTGAATGAATGAATATAAAATATATTACAGTAATACCATTCTTGAAATGAGTTATCTATAACCTAAAAAAAGAATAAGAATTTATTCATCAAAACACGCATAAGAACAAAAAGTAATAAACACCCGAATAACAAGTAACAATGAAATATTACTAATAAGAAGCTAATAATATGACCATATATGATATCATAAAAATATGTATGATTCTGGAATAATTCAATATCATTATTTAAATCATTATACACGAGGTTCAGACACGTACAAAGCAAATCGGACCTAAGGTAAGGGAAAATCTCGCAATCTCATTTTTATCCGAGATTGCTTATAATTCAGAATTTACTGGGGAATATATATAATCCACATCCTTGTTTCCTCAATATGTAATATTATTTATATCCTAATACAATATGTTAAATACAATTTTACCCGTTGGTGTGTTTTTAGTAAAAGATATGAAAGGAATCTTTTGTCGTTTTTCGTACAAGGTACTTTTTGACTTTTCCACCAAATGTACGAGAAGAATGTTTTTTTAACTTATACGGCATGAATGGATTTTTAGAATCTTATTTACATGAAGATTACTTTACATGTTTTCATTTTTATTTTTAATAAACTTATTTTAGTTCAAAATTATATTACATGTTAAGAAATGAAAAAGTTTTTGAAGTAGAAAGGATATTTTCCTCAAGAATGGAGTTCAAGTGTTTTATCAAAATTATTTTCCATCTAAGATAATATAGGGTTCTGTTTAACTCCTCATTTTTTACATTGATTTGATTATGTTATGATGGAATATATTTTATGATTTCCTTTTATCTTATTTGGATTATGTTATGATGGAATGATGTTTAAGAATCCCATTTTTTATTACATGGGATATGCTATGATTTATGATTTATGATCTTGTGGCACACATAAGAATGGTATCATTATGAGATTGGTGGGACCTATTTCTCCATCCAATTCATTAGTTAAAGATTTATATCTCATGAGATAGACATTGCTAGAATGGAAGGTTAAACCAGTTCAGAGAAACAGGACTGAAATGAGGAGTGAACTCAGTTCAGAAATGGACTTTGTCTGCTAAGATAGTCTTGGATTTTAGTATCGAATACTAAGAAATGATTCTCAATGATTATGTGTGTATTCCAAAAAGTTTCATGTTTTAAGTTATGATTATTGGGATTACATTTCACAACTTTTATGTATCCCATGTTATGAATTTATGATCTATTTTATAGGTTAAGATTTCTAAAATGATATGTTCTTATGAATATGATCTGATTGATATTTCTTTTGATTACCCTTACTGAGTATTTGTGATCACCCTTTTGTATGTTTTCTTTTCCCCAGGCCAGAAAGAAGATTATTAAGTAGGATATGCTAAAAAGGGACTCTTGATATGATGAAATAATTGGGAGACAACGTAGATGATTTATGAACCAGTTGTTTATGTTTCCCAGTTTCTATAGACAGTATACCTATATATTCCTTTCATGGTTGTGTTCTATGTTTTAATAAGTATGCTTAAATTTTTATGTAATAACCATGTATGTAAAGTATGGGTTTCTATACAGGTGACTCCCCTATGAACCACTATTCCATCCAAGACGGGACATTGAAATTATTTTGAATAAATATCATGTTGACACTTATGAAATATAAGTGTCATTCTTTGGAATCCACCCCAAATATCCCCACATAAAATAATTTTTTACTCTTCCAATGTTATTTATGTAATAAAATATATTTTAATTTCCTTCAAATTTTTATAATTCCATTCTCATGAAATATAATTTTCAAAATATGTTTATTTCTTAAATTCTGTTCCACTTATAACTTGTATTATTATATGTCCTTAATAGTATAATCCATCTCATTAATCCTCATAATTAAGAACCATCATTAACCTAGTAAATTATTTTATGAACCTGTTCTAAAGAAGGATATAACTCTATTATTCCACGTTTTTCTTCCTTTTATCTAACTTCATATGAACTACATGAAACTACCAATCAATTTATCTTCCATATGTACTCACTCACATCGAAACCAATACAATAGAACTCATTGTTGGTTTAAAAATAAGTTTATGAAATCATGGATCTGTCAATGAGCATGTGACAGTGTCATTACACTATCAGTTTTTTCCCCTCCAACATTATTTTTCTTTACCTAAGTAATTACACATATATAATATGGGGGAGGAATTGTGACAATATTCAGATTTCTCTTATCTCTTTTTATACACACATTCCATCACATCAATATTAGTTTGCTTCAAACCATACTAATAGATTACACATTGGAATGATTTTTTTTCAACATTCTCGTGAATCCAAGATCAGTGGAAAGATTCATGTGTGAAACAATATCACCCCTAAAGAAATAGGAAGTATTAAATACTACCCATTCCACAAATAAAAGGTCACTAATTGTTTTATCCTTCTATAATTTCTCACGATATTTTTGAAACTATATGATTTATGTTCCCCAACGACACAATTATTCTCCCCCTACTGAATTACACCCATCCAAAAGGGAAAATACCAGGTGAACAGTTTGATTCAATCATGTCACTTCATGAATACATGATCATTATCGCACACTAATTTGATACTCATGACTTGTTAACTGATAAAACCCTCACATTATGGTGGTCAATTCCTATCCTGAATTATATAAGAGTATTTCACAACATTTGGTGGAACAAATTATATTCCATTTCATCGATATGGTACATAATGGATGGAATGATTTTTATTTGAAAACCCATAATCAAAATTAGGATTTTCATATTGAAAAATAAAAATATGTTGGTTGGAAATGGTTTGTTCTAATTATGGAAATTAAATATTTATATTCATATATACAACCAGTCTAGTGATTATGACATGTTGAGGCACAGGGAAGGACTCAGAAATTGAGATTTATGCGTGTGAAAAAGAAGATTAGAAAAAAATTCAAAAAACAACAGAAAAAAATGATAAATATTGTGTGGTGGTTTAATAGTGATGATAATGAATATTTTTATGGATGTGAGTATAATAGTATGAAGGTAATGATGTAAAAAGAGGAAAAAATACTACAAGCGGTCATAGAGATATTAATTGATAGAGTAGGGGGAATTTGGAAGACAAGTTTTTATAATGGTTTTCCTTCATTAATGATATTGAATTAAACCACATAGAATTTATTTTATGTTTCTAACCCTTATTTTAATCTAGTAAACTAAAAATGACTAGCTACTATACATTCTCAATTTTATAATTCACCTAATCCATATATAGAATAAATAATTTTAAATTGAGTTAAAATTGAATGTTCAACCTAGTGTCTGACTATATTAGGATATTAAATAACATTTAAGTGAAATAATAATAATTAATTCATTTTGATTTATCATTACCAAGATAAAGTTTCATTTAACATGAATTTTTATTAATAAAATGGTTTTAAAATAGAAATAGAGAGAATCATCCATTAAAAGATTCATGATAAAATTAAAATATTTTAACCTCCATAAAATATTACCACAAAAGCTTTCAACCATAAAAATGATCCATTAATCATATAAAAAGTGTTTTCAAGTAAACACTACCTGATTATTTGAGTTAATTAAATGTTAAGGGTTAATGGATCATCTTCTTCTTATAAAATGTTTAGGTTGTACTTTTCGTAGCTCTGAATGTCTCAATTCTCAGCCCTATGCTCTATGTTCTACCTCTCATTTGTCTCTCAATGCTAATGTGTGTGTGGGTCGAAGATTCAATTTCTCAATTATTATTAATATATTAATATTCCACTTTCAAGCAAATACCTGGATAAATATCATTTTCTATATTTATAAGAAACACTCAGAAATCCATGGTTCAAGATTTACAATATATATCAGCATCACATGGTAACAAAATCCACACTCTATCCAATAGAATAAAAAACTCCTCGAAACATTGTGCCATCCAGTAACCATAATCACAATCTAAAATATAGTTCATGTGGATGGATTAGTAGCCATGACAACCAAGTTAGGATACTTGTACAATATTTCATTGATTTAATTCACACAATTGTGGATTCCTCACATGAAAATGATATCTGTAATATTCAAGGTCATGTTTTACCACAAATGTATGATTTCCATCACATAATAGATTTTCTTCACATACACATTTTGAATACTGTCGGAATATTTTTCATCGCATGAGATTTTTCATGTTTCCATTTTGGATTTAACCAGTATCGCAACGTAGCCAATTGAGTTTATGTAGCTGAATCCTGACATAACTGATTAAAAAAATAGGTGATTTGAATGACTTATGTGATTTACACATTTCCAATTCACACATAACCAATTCTTCGATGTAACTATTTTGATAACATGCATGGTTTATCAAAATTCTATTTCAATTAAAATATCACAATTCCATTAAAAATCTATTCTTACCACATATTTATTTGAGTTTACATTGCCAAATCAGATGACCTAACCAAATCCCATCATAGGAATTTGACACACGAGGAAAATTAATCTTCATCAACTCATATTTGAACCAGGCCGGTCCATCCATCGAATTTGAAGTGTCGTGATCTAGATGATTCATTTTTGAACTAACCAATGTGATATTAGTCATATTTTTACACACTATATTCTCAAATGTCATTCCCCATGATATTCATTCTAAAACATGTTCCCTAAAATCATCGAAAAAACAAAGTACCTCAAAGCCATGAGAGGTGTAGAACCACGTTTCATCATGAAATAAACATGTGTAATCATTCAGCATAGCTATGAATAGATTGTATTACATTTGAGCACACAATATTTAATACATATTAGTTAAAAATTACCGATAATTCAAATATAAGGGATGATAATCTATTCAACTCCACAAGACTATACTTAGTTCACATTATTCTTTAGATGGGGTATCCCATGCTGGTGTATAATGCAACGACTTCACCCCCCTCAGCAATGGTGCTCCCTACACAATTACATATGGTATGAATGTGGATTTGTTATGATGATCTTCTGTAGTCAAGAGTTTTCATTGATTTTAGTTCATTTTAATGCTTTTGTGCATGAGATTTAATAAATCATTAATTTCATATAATAAAAATAGATAACTCCAATTATTAATTCTCTAAAATTGGAAGAACATTCAATTAATAAATGAAAGAAAAAATCCTTTATTAAAAACAATATAACATTAAAAAAAGTAAATTCAGAAGTTAACACAGCTTCCAAAAAAAGTATCGATTTCTACCCAATTTAATGATTCATTATTATAATCATAATTATACAAAAAGAACTCATAAATTAATAAAAATTTATATGGAAAATTTGTAAAAAAGTTCCACATCGAACACCATTAAAAAGAAATGTTTGTTTTTTCATAAACAATTTCGTTATATTTGTCTTCGTAAAATAGAAAATAAGTAATTTCACAGTAAGCTCAAAAGAAATCAACAAAATCTATTTATAGGACAAATAAATCTGATGTAAGTTAGTAATTTCAAATAATAAACATAGGAGGTCTTGTTTTTTTTCAAATACAACAAATTATTCAAAGGAGAATAAATCCATTAATCATTGAGGATTGCATTCCCCTTTAACTAAGTCACACACATCCATATATCAATTCTAGTTCAAGGTCAAATTTCGTGAGTGATTTCAAGCCGGACTTAAGTGAAGGTAAAATCTTAATATATGGAACCATTAATTTTCACATTCTTCTCGGTTCAAAAAATCAACTTTTTTTCAATTCATTGATACTATTGCAATGATATTCATATAAGTTATATTTCCCCATATTTAACTAGGTTCAAAATTCCCCTCAACTTATTAAGATAATTTTTTAATCCTAGGAACATTATTGTTTATGTTTTAAAGTTTACAAATCCTCGTATGTGAATATCACTATGTAAAAGCACATGTTCGATATATAATGATGGTATTACACACACACAAAAACACACACACACACAACTAGTTATGAGAGCTTTAGATATTCCCATTTGTATCCTTATTTCTTATTTTACTCCACTTACAATGGTAAAAAATTTATTATCAAATGAATTTTCACTCTATGGTGATTGATTTTCAAATGGTGATTCACCTAAGTTGGAGATAAAATTTCTAGTTTTTTAATGTTATGTTTATAATTCCACAATGATCTAACCTTTCACACTCTATTGTATAGTTCCTAAACAAAATTTCCAAAAAAAATAGTATTTAGAACCACTTTGTAATCATTCACTCCCAATAATTTCAAAATGAATGAACCCCTCAAAAACCACCAGGTAATTATATTCTAATAAGGACAGAATTAAGAATTAAATTAAAGACAATGAACACTCTATTTGAGAATGAATTTCAAAAATAATAACTCTTTTTTATAGAAAGAAATGGGGGATTTGGATGTGTTAATAATTTAAGCACTTTATTGCCTAGCATAATCACACATCTCCTCTACACTAAAAACTCGACATCGCCCTCAATGATAAATACTATGTATGAAGGTAGTTGGGTTCAGAAAAATATTGTTATTAAATAATAATCATAATTTATAATGGTTAAATGATTGTTTAAAAATCACTTTTTTCACACAAATTTTGTTCATAATTTACACAGGTGAAGGGGGATTCCCCCACACTAATTTCATATAAACATACATAAAGTATTGAGTATACTATTGAAATGATAGACCAATCTACCTTGAATAATGGAGCTCTTATTGTATAATTTTATTCAATTTTTCCTCCTCTATATCCCTGGGTGAGATATGCTGGTTGGTACATTCAATTATCTGCATGATTAATAAAATATACAAAAAAACACAAAAAAACGATTAATAAAAAAATTTACAAAATATTGAGTAAAATATGATTTATAATGTTGTTTTATTATGTATCTTTCATATCAATGGAAATTATATTGAAATTACACAATGATTTGTAAAAATGAGAAGAACTAGATTATGATGTCGTTGGACCAAAACTAGAGAATCAACAGTCGATGTTTTTTGATAAAGAAGATAAATAAATATAAAATAGAATAAGAAACATATGTTATTTCCACAAAAACATTTATTTTTTTGTCCTCATTATGTCTTCAGTCATATTCAACCCACATGAAAAGAATTTACAACCAATTACATTGGGTCCCTTCGTATGAGCGATTGATTATCTAGATAATAACTTTTAATTTTTTTCAATACAACGTGCTCCAATGATCCAATAAAAATAACACTGATAATGGAAAAGGGTCTAATACACATGGTTATCAATTCACCTGGGATAAGTTTCATCTAGAAGTTGAACATGGAGACCCTCTAACAAACCATTTAATACTAATTATGAACTATTGACTCATAAAATGACAGTTTTTCACATATTAAATTTCAAAATTATCATGTAATTACCTCATAATTTTATCAAGATCACTCAAGTATTAAAACGTTCTCCTCTCTCAGAAATGAAGTAAAATTTTTACCTCTTTTATTGGAAGAAAATACATTTGATGTAGTTCCACTCATAGATGGAATGTATTTTAAAAGAGCAGACTATATGCGGAAATCAATATTGAAGTCTTCTAAAAATAACTACAAGCACATATATACTAATTTAACATCATAGGAAAATCCTTTTTTCAGCTGGAAATAATATTTTCCCATATTTGGTTGAGCTCCTTATTAGACTCTTTAGTCGTCCCATTTGATGTTGGTTCATAGGTTATACCTATTTTGTGAGACTATTCAAACTTTTCCATAAACTTTTTTAACTCATTATTTTTAAAATGGTTTCCACTAACAATAATGAATTCTTTGGTCACTCAAAACTTAGTAATGAATTTTTTGTTAATAAATTTAACAACAATTTTTGCATGATTATTTGGAAAATTCACTCCCTCAACCCACATGGACACATTGTCCACATCCATTATAATATATTCATTCATATAAGATGAAGGGAATTTTACAATGAAATCTTATACCCATGAATAAAGATCTATAATATATAGTAGTTTTTTATGAGTAATCTATATCATCATACCTATATTTTCAGGAATTTAGAACTTTTCAAATCCATTCATCAAACTCCTAGGATAATTGAATAGTTTTGTCCAATAGAAACTATCTTATAATAATATATAGTCATTCATTTACCCTACATTGTTTTCAACATAATTTGATGAATTTTATATCACTGGGATGCTTAACATTTCCTCAATATTCTCAATACTTCTCAAATTACCAACATCAAATCTCATAAAAAGTAGGGGATCATCACCAAAATAAAATTACCACTCATAAATAAAATTATAAAATTTATTTATTTTAATCATACCTTACTGTAATACCTAAAAATATAATGTTATCATAATCATAATACTAGGAATATTGATTCACATAAGTGAAAAAAAACATTCATCTGGGAAGGATGTGTTGATCTCCCTTGTTTCATCAAAATGGGTGTTGAGAATCTCATACAAATGGTCAGTAAACTTATTTTCAGCCTCCTATTATCCTTGATTAGTAGATAAAATTCCAAAAAACAAGAGTTTACATTATGAACCTTAGATTTTATCCCTTATTATATAATAGGTTTGGTTCAATGATTAATGAAAATGATCTCTTTAAACCATATCATGTACAATCAAAAAAAATTAGGGGAAAATATAACCACATACAACTAATTTTGAGTGGTGGAATAATTCTTTTTAAAATAATAAAGTAATGTACTATAATATTAATTACATGGATCCTTTTATCCATCCCCTTTCCCAAAATAGAACCTGTGGATAAATAACTATTATTACATATCACTTCAATTGTAAATATCTGGTCTAGGCTTATGATCATAGGAAATGCAGTGAGTTTATCCTATAAATAGCTACCCATCTCCAATGAATTATCTTCAAAAATGGTATATACCTAAAAAGTAGAGATAATAATGGCATATATATCATAAGAAATTATTGAATGAACCTCTTATAAAAATTAACATTCAGGATGAATCTTTAAACCTTATTGACATTCTCAGGTGGAGGAATCCTTTGGATCAACTCAATTTTTGTAATTATCGTCCACTCGTCCATTCATAGAAACATTATGAACCAAAATAAATCTTTCAGTATCCATATAATGAAATTATTACAAATTTAAAATAATATTTTTCTCTTGAAATATTACCAAAATAACATCTAGAATCTCATTGATGTTTGAAAAATCACTTTCCACAACATAAAAATCAACAACAATCAATACAATAATCCTTTTAGTAATTCCAAGTAATATAACGATCATGCATATCTAAAAAATTGTTGGATAACTTAACATTAAATATTTAATTAAATGGTATGAAAATTCCCATAAAAACAATTGAAGGATGTTTTATCCTTATCCATAAGAGAAATAATATTTTGGTTGTAACGAGATTATCTATCAAGAAAATAGATATTCTAATTTCCTGCTAGCCACATGGGTATTTGGCACCAATAGAATGGGGAAGTGACCCTTAATTATGGATGCTATTATTTTTCTATAATTTATATGAAACTGAATAATTTCCATAGTTCATGTTTGAATTTATTCGTTGTATTAATTTTTTATCACAACCACTGAACTATTTTTTGGTATAACTATTAAAGTACATACAAAAGGACTATCAGAAATATGAAATATTATTTCATAATCAAGTTACAAGATCAATTCATCTCATACCACTTCTTTTATACATGTGTTAAGACCCCATTGAGAAACCACCCTTGGCTTACACTCAGGCGACATGGATATTTTATTCAAGAAACATTATGGACTTATAAACTTCATATCATAAATGGATCACCCAATAACAGTATAATAAATTCTAAAGACGCTCAGTAGATAATCCTCATGAAATTCCATATTTTTTAATGAAGTAATGACCTTTTATATAGAACTTTCACCTAAAAAATATTTCTTCAAATCGGATGGATGGGGATTTTGTTTCAGATTGGTTGGTTTTTTCGTATGAAATGACTGTTAGGCCTAGGTGGACTATGATACACATGATACCTCTTAATGAAGTTAGTGAATAGATCCTCATTTTCATTCATATTGATTCAAAAAAAATTCCTTCATATTCAGACTCTTCCTCTGGGGTTATGATGTGTGAAAAGAATAAATATTTAGTTTTTCCAAAAAATCTACATCATCCTTATATAAAGGATCCTCTTCTTTACTAGAACTAATTTCCATGCATGTTTTAGTAGGCTTCTTAGATTAACTATTAATGTCACCTATAATCCTAAAAAATCATCCTCCACCTCATCAGTAGATGTTTCATCTCAATAAATCTCCACTATGTGATGTATTTGTTCTAGGGATGGTTTTTTTTAAACACAGAATTCCACATGTTTTATCCAGGATAAAAATTAATTTTACTTTTGAAAAATCATGCACTAAACCTTCTTTTTAGAGACATGGATGCCCAAGGATGAAAAGTATCTCTTTGTCACACTCCATATCTATTATCACTAAAAAATCAGGAAAAAATGGAATCCATATGACCACTAATAAGTAATATACTCTAACAACTTGGCGAGTGACAGATCGATCAAAATGTTGTCACACAAAGGTGGATGTTTAGGAAAATCCTAATATAAATTGTTGGATCATAGATAAATGAATTAAATTAATTAAAATCTAGGAACACTTAAATAGTTAAATAGGACACCACTATCTCCATAGGTTAAAGGGATAAAAGAAACACAAGGATTTTTATGTTTTCAAGGTATCAAATACTGAAACACATCACTACACTCCTCTATGATATTATAATTAGAAAATTATTCTATGTTTTTCTATTTGAAAATATTTTCTTATGGTATTTTAAATAAACAAGGATTTGAATTGGGGAATTGAGGAATGTAATGTTAATTCTCCATTTTTAACAATCATATAAAATATAAAACGTTTTGAATCAGGAATTTATTTTTCAATTCCATATAAAAAATAAATTGTTAGATAAATGTTCTTAACAATTTTTTGTATCCCTTAAAATTCCCCTTCATGGTTTTTATTCCCTTTAATTTATTTTTCGATAAATCTCTTTTTTTCTATTTTTTTAGTTCTTATATAATGATTTAGACTTTCTCTAGTGGTGATGTCTAAATTTTAAGACTCAATATTTTCTATAATTGATATTCCATATACATATTGTTTTTATTTAGATGGTTTTGGTACTTTAATAGATTCTTGTAGAGTTTAGAGGCCACCAACTCTTATCATAGTCATAGAATTTTCTATTTGTTAATCATTAGTGGTTCTTGGAAGACTACCCTTATATATACTATGATATTTTTTATCTTTTAATCTATTTTAATTCCATTATACTTCCTCAAATAATAAGTTTTCACTTTTTCAAAATCATTTTTATAATATTCTCATAAAACCTACCTATCAAATTTTCGAACATACCACTTAGGTCATATTGTGAGTTATATGATTTGGGTTATTCTTAGGTATTGAATGGTATCCTATGTGGATGCAATAAACAAGTTGGAGAAGAAGTTCTAAGAAGCCAATTCTCTCTCTATTAAATATTCAGCTACTTTATATACCGCTAATTATAGGATTTTGAAAATGGGTCTTCCCTATGATGCATCCTTGGGCCATAACCAAATAAATTACCATTTTAGGAGCATGGATTGGAATTAAAAAATTGGGATAAATAGAGTGTAACTTATAAAACATTCCATAGTTGCGACATTTCATCAAAATAGTTTTTTTTATTATAATCAATGAAAAATACAGAATATTGTTTCTCTTCTTGTGGAATAGAAAATGGTTCTATCCTTGTAGTGGTTCTTCTCCTTTAGAAAATTTTTCTATAAGGTTTGTTCAAATTTATTATAAATTAAATTCATTTCGTCAGCTGTTCTATCACAGAAATACCCTCTAGTAGATTATCCCCCAAATGCATAGTGGTATGGGGTGACACTAATATATAATGTTTCCTTGAGAAATTGGAGAGTGCCTTAGTGGTTCATACATTGTCCATATAATCTCGAAAATCTATCCCATAATTAATGGAATAGTTACCCAACATATTTTATGAAACCATTTGTTTTTTTTCTAATTTAATATATCATTATACTATTGAAAAACACCATGGTGAAGTAATTTCATAATTGATATATATGACAAATATTTCATCTTATAACAATTGAAAATGTTTAGAAGAATTTATCTTAATGAAAAATTGAAAATAATCAATATATGATCTTTATCACTAATGAATCCAAGTGTAGGATACTAATAAGTATAGGAGATGACCCTGATGAATTCAAGATAGTCTTTACTGGGTATTCCATTGATGTTTGGGGCCTGAGACAACATGGATTTTTAATTTCATAATTTATTTTCATTATTGAGATCATAATTTATGATTGATTATTATAGACAATTGTAAACAACAACTATTTCAATTAACTCCTCTCAAAAATCTCAATATTAGGTGGATCTATATTTCTAAGTTGTTGTTATTAATGATCATGTTCAGGACCTCTCTATTATCATACATTTTGATTATTTTTTGTTTTTATTGAAATCCTTAAATTTTTTATCAATTTTATAATTGATGGGTTCTCCGGTCCCTTGTTTGGAACTTTATTTCATACACAAATTTTTTTTTTCAATAATTTTATTAATTTTATTTATGATTTATTTTTAGTTTTGTAATGATTTTGTTATTTCTATTTTTTTTGTGTTCATATATTTTTTTTATTAAAACATTCCTTCCTTATAAATAGTTAAAATATTTTATATTGGGTTATTGAACCCATGAAAATTAAATATGTATAACTATACTTTAAAATATTTTACTGATAATAAGAGGTCAATATAAATGGAATGAATCATTGTTTAGAAGTTATTTTTCCGACCAATAAAATAATAAAATTAATATTAATAAAAATAATAATAATATTAGATGATTTAGGTGAGAATATTTATGAAGTGATGATGAAAATAAATACTTATGTGGCAGTGACTGTGGTAGTAAAAAGAGAATGTTACAAAATAGAGCATCAAAGAGAACAACTAGTGTGAGGTAGATCAATTGATAGAGTAGCGAGAATTCATATGGCCTGTTATTATAATTATTTTCCATTGATCATTTTAATGAATTAAAACACAAAGAACTAATTTATTATAGATAACATAGTTTTTCCTAATGTCAACATATTAATTAATATATTATATACTTTTCAACTATGGATGTTAACTGCTAACAAAGTGTAAAAAATCAGTTTTCAATGAGATCATGTAGTTTTATGAACTCAATGTGTGAATCCATTTTTAAATTGACTAATTTTTTCATTAAATACATATATTAAATATATTTCGGTTTATCATGATGAAGACTGGTTTTCGTTAAACGTGATGTTTTGTGAATAAAATATTTTTTTGAAATTAAAATAGAGAGAATAATACAGTAAATAAAATTAATGAACAATTTCAAAAAAAATAAACCATAAAATGATTTTACATTAGAAGGGTTTATCAAAAAATCATGTATGTATTAATCATATAAAAATTCATTGGAAAAAAACAATCCATTTATAAAAAAATATGCTAGTGTAATAGAGAATTGTTGATCTTATTCATCTCGAAGGAAATGTTCAACATTCAGTATCTCCTAATAGCTTATTTATTTGAATTCTGACCCATGTCCTACCTCACATGTTCCTCTGATATCCAATATGTGTGTGGTTCAAAGATTCAATTTATTGATTCATATTTTTCAATTAATATATTATTTTTAAACAAATAATTTCCTTAATATCACAGTCATGGATCTACAAGAAACTCCCAGGATTCCACATGGCATGGATGTCACTTTACATAATCCTCACATTGAAAATAAAGAGAAAATCCTTCCAATATAATGTACAACTCCTCAAAACTATATTCCATATAGAAACAATGATCACAACATTGAATTATCTCCTTGATGAAAAATTAATATTCGTGATCACTAGCTAAGGATATTTTCACCTTAAATATTTTATTTAATTCTCATAATCAGGTTCCCCTCCCATGATAATGATCTATGTGCTATTTATGTTCATGTTTTACTCAATGGAGTTGATTTCCATCACATATATGTTTGACTTCAGGAATCTGTTTTGAATGGATTTGGAAAATTGATTGAAATATATGATTTCTCACACATACATTTCAGACCTAACCATTATTCCCATGTTTCCCATCGACTTCACATAGCATTATCTAGATTTATTTTCTTAATTATTTAGGTGACTTGATTGAAATATACAATTTTCTATAAAGCTGATACACACACAACTACATTTCCAATAAAAATATTTTGACAGATGTATGTTATGTTTCATGTAGCCATTTTGGTTATCATATTTGAATCCCTATAAAACTCCAATCTTCCCACATTTTCATTTTGGTTTACATAGTTGGAAATAATGACATAACCAAATACCATTATATCATTTTGATGCTCGTTGAGAATTTTTCATCGCCAACGTAGATTTGAATGATGCTTTTCTAGCCACTTCATTTAATGTGTCTACTTCTAGATGCACATCTATTTGATCAAGAATTACGATTTCTTATCTACATATAAATGAAATTGAGAAATAAATAATTGAAAACACTATAACATAAAATAAAAAATTCTGTATAAAAACAATTAACCAATAAAAACAATCAATTTCTTCTAGATTAAATGATTCCTCAATATAATCTTATTTTAACATCAACAACTCATCAAATATATCAAAACCTATGTAAAAATATTTTTAAAATGGTATTATATCACTGGTGTTAGAGCTGAGCATATTATAACCATATTACTGTTGTTTCCACGGGTTATAACGAATAACCCTACTTATAAGGAATAGTATATTCCCTCTTAAAATGTTTTAATAACATTGAATCTACCAATAACATATTAAGGAATGAGTTTTCGGTTACAAACTGTATTGGAAATCATATTGCAACAGACATATATAGTGTTATCACTAGTATGTTTCATGGATATTGTCTAGTTATAAACATTGTTTTTATACTAATGGTTAAATATGAAATAATAATTACAATGGATTGGATCTAAACCTATAATTGATGATTTTTTACAGGATAAGGAAATTTTAATTTTGGAGGATATAAGAAATTTTTATGGAGATACATCATTGCATGAGTCTTGTTTGGAACCTTCTATAGTGGCTCATCCTAATGAAATTATTAAGGAACTAGAAGATCATATATTATGAATATATCATAACGATATCTTTATAAGGATATATCTATTGTACATGATTATATTAATGTATTTTCAATTTAATTAGATGGATATCCACAATATCATGATGTATAAATATATATTGACTATGTATCTAATGGAAAACCCATATCAAACAATATGTATACATTTGATCTTGTGGAATTAGAAAATTGAGTATAAAACAAAATATTTGTATTATAATGGATTAAAACCCACTTTTATGTTACCATGGTGATAAAATCTCTTATTTTAAATTAAGAATGATGGTTTTTTTTGTTTTCCAAAAGAATAGAGATATCAATTCTAGTATAATTAAGATGATGTATTTTGTTGTTTAGGATAATGAATTATTTGATAAATTTCTAGGGGATTAATATATCTCCATGATATATATTTAATTTTATTATCATAAATTAAATTTTAATATTGATGTTATATGTAATACCACTTTTTGTATAAGGTATGGGAATATGATGTCATAGTAATGCATTTCAAATAATAAAATTCATCTGCTTTTAATATATTTTTAATAAATAGAGTATTTAATGATTATGTATATATATATATTATTGTATTTATTTATAATATCCTGATATAACATATGATCTATATGGTCCACGCAAACCATATATTGGTTGTTCATGGTTCTCATAAATTAAAGGTTTTATATGTGAAATTTAGTATGTGTGAATTTAGGATTCAAAATGAATCTTTTTATTGGCATATTTTCTCCATTAATGGAATACATGAAAACCTAATACTGTTAATAGGGGTAAAATAATCACAAATTCATTTAATTTAACAATAGTGAAATCTTTCAATGGCTTAGTTGGTTACTACCATCTACTCAATAAAAAATTCCCAATTAGCCAACCCATTAACATTTAAGGGTTTCAAATTCACTTGATAAAAGTAATGGGATCAATTTTTTAAGGAAAAATATATGTTAATAATCAATGAAACATTATTAACCAAACAATTTGGTAAGGAATGATTTTTGTGATTCATCAGTGAAAGGAAAAGGTTGTTTATTTATAAAAATGACAGTGTTGGGTCTCATTCATCAATGAAACTATAAATCTAGAACAAAATTATCCTACCCATGACCTATAGTTATCAGATAAATTGTATTACATTAAAATATACTGATATTATTTTTAAATTATATAAGGATATATATATATATATGAATAAAAATATTTAAGGGAAATAATCACATAGAAATTGATCAACATGAAAAAATTATATTCCAAGAATGTCATAAAGACTATGAAATAAGGATATGATTCCACCATTAAAAGGTGAAAAGGTTTTAACATGCATTGGGATAGAAGGATCATAGATTCTTATCCATAATTAGGATGAAAAAATATGCAAGATGCTTGGATTTTCTATATTTGAACATGTAAATTATTAAGAAAGGTGTAAAAATAATAATTTCCCTTGTAATTTCCTACCCATACTTACAAATGATGATAATGATTTCATTAAATGATGAGAAGGATCTTCAAAAGAATATTAATTCCATGAATGAATAATGACTTATGTAATTACACTATAAATTTGTGGTTATGATTATAAGAAAATGTTTATACATATCATTGGTTCATATTATAATGACCGAATTTGTAGTTGAATAAACATAACCCAAATATAGTTATACACCCTAGTAGAATTAAAATATATAAGGAATGTAAAAAAAATATTTTAAAGCAATATGAAGTGTACAATTGGAAACTTTGTTTCATCATGATCCGTTTATAAAAATCTAAGAGATAACCTTCAAATGGTTTCATGAATCATATCCTAACACCAGTGTGGAAGTAGGATAATATTATGACAGAATTTATTACTAGTTTTTCTAAGACATCTCATAGTTATCATAAAATATGGTACATTATTTATCAATTTGAATGTTATACAAATTTACTAGTTATATATAAATAACGATCTTAGCATTGGGAGTCTAATTTTAGATTAAATTAATATATATGTACTAATTCATGTTTCTCCTCAATCAATTAGTTTGGATCATGAAACTCATTTCATATAAAAATATTTCTGGAAAAATAAAAAATCCCTAGATAATATGATATATATGAGCAAAATTTACCATCCTCAAATAGATGGGTTGTCTAAATGAACTATATGAACATATTAGTACATTTTTAACACATTACCAGTAAGCATCAATGAATATTGGAGAAAAATTACAACTCCAAAAGAATTTAAAATTAATAATAGTATTCATTCAAATATAAAAATGTTAACATATAAAGATATGTATAGGAAAATATTTCAAACCCCAGCCTATTATGAAAATTTTGGAGAAATAAGACTTATTTTTTTAGATTATGTTTCGGGGAAAAAAATTACACTATGATATATCTTGAATCAAATCTATATGGATCAAATGAAATAGAAAAGATATTTTGACAATGGAATGAAAGAATAATAATATCTAGTATTGGATTATGTCTTATAGAAATTATTTCAATTTGATTTTTTTATAAAAGGGAAGATTATTCCAGGGATCATTGGTCCACTTATGATTTTATAATTATTTGGATTTAGGTCATATTTTTGTGTATTTCCCCCAAACCTCTCTGAAGTTAAAATTTTTTTTATTCCCTGGTGTTAAGGAAATACTTTCTATTCCAAATTCACATACTCACCATTGAATAAATATAACTAATGCATGCCATCCTTTTCTGAGTAACCACTATATATTATTGGAACTAGGAGGAAATTTTTTGTATAATTATATAACATGGTGGGTATAGGTATATTGGATGAATAAAATGAAATAATAAGTGAGAAGGGATCCTAAGGAATTAATTAGGTATAAATACCAACATATATTAATGGTACTATTTAAATAGAATATTTGGACGAAAAATTAGTAATCGGGGAGAATGTATGACCTGTGATATTGAAATATAACGTTCAACTGGTGATGATGTTTTAATTGTTTTCAACTATTTGTTAAAGTCATAGGTGAAAATTGTTGAATATTTTTTACTATTTTGTATGTTTTTTGAAAATTTTGGTAATGAATAAAAAAAGGGGTACTATATTTTAATTTCGAGAAATTCTATATTAGAACAATCAATATGATTATATATGAATTAATAAGAGTGAAACATGTTGAACAAGAAAATATGAAAATTTAAGAAGTGTCACAATCCTTCAAAATAGTAAAATAACATTTTTTGAGTAATGTTTTAGTTTGGAAGAGTATACGTTAACATTGGATGTGAAACGAATATGTTTAGAAGTGATATTTTTTCACTAGATGTAAAAAAATAGGACATCAAAAGAGACATTTACCCTACAAAATCCTATAATTAAAATAAATGTGAAATGACAGTACTCATCAGAAGACTATATAATATTAATTTATATTTTTTGGGAAATCAATTTTTAGTCACATTATATATATATATATAGCTACACATTAAAAAATAATTCAGATATTTATTTTCCAGATATAAATTATAACATATCACAAATATGGTCAAATCCAATATTCAATCCATTTTCACGATTTTAAAGGTCATTAAATATGATATATTAGAAACCAACCAAACTACTAAGGTCCTCTTGACTAGCAGATGGCCAGGTCATCACAACACCCAACCCACCTCCATAGACTAGTGGTTGGGGACAAGAACCAAGATGGAAAAACATGAAATTGGAGGCATTTTGCTAGTGTACATGTATGGTAACATCAAAGAAAATAAATAGAATCTTAAAGATGAAAAATATAAACTTCTAGAATATTTCATTCATGTAATAACAACCAAAATAACAACCAGAGTACCATAGAATATAAAAAATGTGAAAAGGTAAAAATTACTTGGTAAGATAAAGACCCAACGTAACAATAATAAGAAATAACGTAAATATGAGAGATCATGCCTTCTGATCTCAATTATCAAAAACCATATGTAGTCTATGGTTCATAGAATCGTTATTCTCTAGTAAAATGACTTTTGATATATCTGTCTTATGTATAAGACAAGACTTCTATGTGAAAATGTCATGTAGTGGTGAGTATATACATACCCAGTCGATTGCCTTGAAGCCAATGAGAGAAAAAGGTAGATTTTATATAATAATTCATATCAACACAATGAAATATGTAAATAATGACAGAAACATATATATAAATAATTTCATTATAAATCCCAAAATAGAGGGAAATGTGATATACATATCACATCCCGACCCATGATGATGAGACTTTCAGCTGCACCAACGTTCCAACATCGATTACCAATGTCTCGGGTGCCTACATTATATGTCCATGAAGAGGACCCCCACCTCACTACTAAACCATAACAAGAGGGGGTGAAATATCCAATATGAGTATAATCTATTTCCATGATCATTACGAGGATGCCAGTCATTAGTTAGATAGATGACCAACACCTTGGTGTGACCAGTTGATTGTACTTATTAATAAATCGTAGATGAATCATTACCAAATAAAACATGGAGATTTCACTCAATAGATTGATAGAGGAATGAATCCCAGCATGTCGAGGGAATTACATTCATAATATGGAGTACATGAACATTACTATGAAAGGGGTGACACATGGTATTTAATATTAGAGGACGCGTTCCCTACAGTATTAGAGGGGTTCCACTCAGAGGGTAGAAAACCTACATCATTGATCTTTAGGGGATTCCACTAAGAGTATATAGTAATGATATTAAATTATATATGTGGGTTACACTAATATTTCTAAGGAATATCACCCTAGCATGTCAGGGTGTTATATTCAATCGGTTAAAGGTGTTTGGGGTCGAACACTGGTAAAACGGGGTGACTTCAAACTACGAACTCTCTATGATGATCCTTCTTGATAATTTAAAAATCAATAATTTCTTAATGAAGTGTTTTTGTTTGAACATTTTACATATTTTGTCAATTAAAAATTATATCAACACATTTTAAGAGGAATTAAATAGATGATAGGATACATGAGTTCAAAAATAGAATTCCAGGTGAATGATATATGCAAGGCGAATGTTTCTCATAGGGTTACACGTCATGAATGGGGTCCATTGGATATTTCACAACACTCCGATTTCAACCATTCTTCTCCTCAAGAGAAGGATCAAAGGCCATGTCACCATTCACTATGTGTATGTGGCCCACACAGTAACTCTCAACTACTCATGGCCTACCCATGTGCTCCTAGATGTGTTCATGTTTGATAGGATAATACTATGTTATTGGATATGTACATAGTCTTTCCTAAGTATCATCCCATTTTCTGTACTCACAGATTACATGATGTATCCCCCCACACAAGATCCTGGGTGTGTGACAATAGGCACACAACTTCGCTACTCAAGTAGGGTTACAAAATTTGTAGGTATCTTCAAATGATGTGTGATCTGTATATTCGATGAAACCCAAGCCACTATATTTGGGAGGGGCTACATGGTATTTTATATTAAACAACACGCCATGTAAATGAATTTTATGCAATAATATATATTAGTATACAAATCAAAGATCAAGAATTTTCATCATGATTTCATGTGTTTGACCACTTGAATTTGGTGGGGGTCAAATATGGTCTTCATTATCCAACTTCCAGTGGTTGGGAAATAGATTCCATTCATTCACACAATTTTTACACACTACTAAACAAGCCTCCCAACATTGTATGCTCTATATTTTCACGTATTTTCCTCCTATATCCATGAATCATCACACGCAATCTATGATCCATCCTTGTCATTCCTCAATTTTCCAATATATTCATCATACGTCCAAATACCATGAATCTGGGGGTTCAATCACACTCAAACCCATCATAAAAAAGTCAAACTATTACCTTATTGGCCTACAATGATAAACATGATGAATTAAGAGGGTAAAAGAACAATAAAAAATTCAATCAATCATTAGCCAAAAATTATTTTCCATTAATCACATATTGGGGTTTCGAGGGAAAATGACACGTCAAATAAGGACAATAATATTGAATTAACAATAGAATAGGAAGCAAGGCCCAGGAAAATGAACTAATAAATATCATAATAAGGATAGAAGATAAATTACATGATGAAAAATTTAATCACGGTAAAACACCACTATTAAGGGGTTGCATAGAAATTATGGTTCACTCATTAGTAAAGAACAATTTCTCTAATTATCCACTAAATGATCCATGGGTTATGAGGCATACCATGGAGAATATACATAGAATAAAACCTATTGAGTAAATTATGTTATAGATATTTAATGAATTAATTAAATAATTTAAAGAACTATTATACATCTCATACCCACCAATGGATACCTCAAACTAATTATTGTCACCGACCAACATTAGGTCACACCTCTGTGAACCATACCTATGGATTCAACCGTGGCATTTTATTTTTAATCTAATTAACTATATGATATTAATCTCAATTTTTTAAGAAAAACGCATTTGGGTGAGATTAATATATTTAATATTTATTTATAATATTAATTCTACGCTCACCAGCTCTTAGAATCTCATGATATCTTAGTTACTAGATCTAAAACTATTCCATAAAATATTTAAATTTCATACATTAAAAAAATATAGTCAATAAATTTTTCCCAATTGAAATATTTTTATGCCCAACAAGAATGTTCTAAAAATAGTGGGGATACTGAACCCGCATCATGCTCTCCCACTCCCCGACACTCTCATGAATTCATCCACACTATAACAATAAAATATCAAAGTGAATGGTACTTCCTCAAAAGATTATCTCCTTTCAATCCTCACTCTCAACCAGGTACTCAATAATGGTGTCTCTAAACTCAATTTCCATTAATAATTAGTCAATGAAATGTGTAGAACCATGTAAATATCTCTAAATTGAAAAACATGGAAGATTTCAAGCACTCTCCAACTGTGGGGGAAATGATATGCATTAGGAAGGCTCACAATCCCTCCAAAAGATCTCAATAGCCTAATGAACCTTAAATACAATATCCCCCTGGCCATACCACTAAAATTTATATCGTGCTGAGACTCTTAGGAAAATAGGATCTCCGTGTTCAAACTTCAAGGGACTATGATTTTGATTTTTATAATATTTAGAGAAGCTCTGGGCTATCCTTTAATAGTTAATCTATCATCTAGTCTTTCTCTATCATTTCCTGCATCATCTCTGGCCAAATAAGTGATTCCTCGCATATCAAATTCCATCATCCGGGAACCTATCATCTCTCCAATTAGGGCATCAGAATATGGAATGATAATTGTAAAGTTATATCTGATATTATTATAAAACACCATAAATGGTAGGTGATCCTTCTAGATTTGTCCTCTATCAAAAACACACTTTTATATATTATCCTCCAACACTAGGATAGTGTCCTTAGTTGTTACATCTACTAGTTAGTGAAATGTCATATGCACACACAACTAGGTCCCAAATTCCTCTTTCAAGACTCTCTACAGCTGTTACATAAACCATGGGTCATGTTTCGAGATAATTTTTGATGTTACCACAAGGAAATAGATGATATCTCACATGTATTAATACCTCATTAAAAATTGCGGGCCCTTGATGACCACAGAATCCCTATAAAAAAATTATTAGATATTTCTTCCCATTTACACTCTGTGATCTAAATATGCTATTCTAAACTTGCCATACCCTAGTGTGAAACCTTCATATCTTGACATGCGACACACCGGGAGATGAAATCGGCTATGCTCTACCACATATCATACCACCAAAACTATTATTAATGGTAAATTTACAAAATTTACACTATGTTATATATAGCCAATTTGGGATTGTGAATCTACCTCCTCACCTCCTCTCATGTCATGACAGGACCACCATCCATCCAAAAGAAAATAATACTTGATTCCCTACATTATAAAATCTATATGTTTAATATCATGAATATATATAATCATGAAGAACCATAGAGTCAATGTCTCCCAACAATGTCATCGACACAATTTAGTGAAGTGGAGGTGTCAAAACCATTGAAAAAATATAATTTTCACTCCGCTCTTACAAGATGGTAATCTTCATGGAATCAAACTCCTTAAATGCCTCCTCCACCAAATGTGAATGGGAATTCATACTAAGAGAATCTACTACCATATTTCCTTCCCCATGTGAACATAATATCATAAATTCTTTTCCATATAGGATTTCAAAATATCATCTCAGTATTAGTTTTTTTCTATCTATATGTGAGGATGTACCTAGGAATACAATGATCTATGTAAATAAAAAACATTCCCAGAAGATAGTTCCTTTAGATCACCAGCTACTACTACCACATACATGTCGTGAATTTGGTAGTTCTTACGTTGGGGTCTCAACTTTCATGACCCATTTATGATAAATACCATACTATGAATTAAATTTTAGCCAATATAATCTCTCAATGCATTAGAATGTAAAATTTATACCATGCCCGCATATGTTGTCTCCACACTTAATAACTGGTTAACCTCAATCAAAAATGCTCGAAGGCTATATGATAATACTCTGTCTAGGTAAATTGTAACCCATTTTAATTTATGGTGGTCAAGGGGATTTATTCATTGGGAATTCATTAATGAACCTTCTATAATAAATCACTATTCCATGAAAACATTACAACTCTAACGTACTCTTTGGTGGATCCCAAGAAAGAATGAAGTTTATATTCACTAGGAAAAAAGATAATCCCAACATAAAATAAAATTCCCCATAATGTGAATTTTTTGTATCAATAACTAGAACTCCAAGATAATACCCGCAATATTATGATACTAAAGTAATTCTTGGACCATCCTCAGATTCAATGCATGCTCTACATCATATGTGGAGTATGTGAGTAAGTCATCAATGAAGAAAACTGAAAATCAGTTCAATTATGGCAGGAAGATATAGTGCATTAAATCCAAAAAAACATTGAGGGAATTAATCACACCAAAATGCATAATGATGAACTCATAGTGTTAGTAGAGATATCAGAATGTCTTCTTGAGAAATTCAACCTCGCTAGCCCTCATTTGGTTGTAGTCGGACATGAGATAGATCATTTAGAAACATATAGATCCTCATAAGGGATAATTAAAGTCTTAATTCTTTATGAACGATTACTAATTTTCTATCATTAACTATTTCAGGTGATGATAATAAGCATAAATTCCCAATCTCATGTCCATAATTTTTCATGAACAAATCTTGATCTTCCCAAGGAAGAACACTAGGTCGGATAAGACCCTTCTTTCGAAGGTCCTCAAACTTCACCATAAGATCCTGGTTATATTTAGGGGCCATATCATGTGGCATAGAATATATTAATTGAATTACATGGTTAAAATCAATGTAAAATTATATATCATGCCTCATATATAGTCTGGATACATCTTCTCGGAAGGCATCCAAAAATTACTCAACTACTGAAGGAATCCAGATACCGGAATTGAATTTGGAAAAATTGTAATCCATATTTAGATAAATGTAAACCATATTTGGAATCAAAATAATATTTTATGATTAATATGATCATATTAATTTATTAATATTCTAAAAGTTAAAATAATAAAAAAAACTAATTACCACGGTTAAGGTAACAACTCATTTATTGATGGGTTAAACTATAAATATATGCGTTAAAATGGCACGCCAACATGTCCAAAACCAAATTTATGGACATATATAAAACTTATAATCTCTAATTATCGCTAATGACCCATTTTGGTGGCATTTTGGATCATGAAAACATGGGTTTTATTGATTTTATTCAAAAAAATACTTGTGCGTCTTATCCCCCATTTATAAAAGGCCACCCCCACTCCTCCCCTCTTCACACATCCAAATCTAATAGGATCAGCCAATCCCATACCAGATCACATTATTAATCACACTCCAATATTCAAGAGAACATTATCTGATCATTAATGTATCCTAATAAGGACTCTGGAGTAAACACAATGTGGTTTTTTTGAAGAATTGTTAATGTTCTTAGACAAAAAATTTTATTTTTATTTCTTATTCTTGCTATGTAAATTAATATTCAAAAAAAATGTATACTAAAACAAGAATAAACAATATAATGAGATTTTATTATGTTAATTTCGTAACCAAAATTCATCTCTTATTCGTTCAATTGGAAATAGAATCCATCCATCATGTGTATGGTGGACTGCATCTTTACTCAACAATGGAAATCATTTCCCTTAAACACCTATCATTATCCAATATAATGTTGGATTCAATGTATAAATATAATATTTATTTTATATTTATATTTATGTAATTATAATATCACATATACATTTTTTACATTTATTTCTATATAAAAAATGATAATCTCGCAAGTGTCTAAGGTGGACTACAACCTCATAAAGCAATGTGATTCATTTTTACACAAGCTTTCACGTATGTCAGTAATGAAAAATTTAGTAAATATATGTAATATATATTTCATCATATAAATTTTATAATTTCAATATATCGTATTATTATTTTCCATTTGAATCCTTAGGGGAATGGTATCATTGCTCATGCATACGTATGACCTACCATCTCCACGAAGCAATGTGACTCATTTTCCATGTCCATCCATAAAGAATGATTATAAAACATTATCTAATGAGTAAATATGATATTCATAAAATTAATATCATTCCATATATTACATATTAATATCTTGTTAATAATAGCTAAAAATTTAATGTCAAAACATTCATGATAGAACAAGATAATTGACACTGGAAAAAATAAATTTAATGAAGTGTAATTAACAAATAGGTATTAATATGTTATAATCGGATCATATATGATATTATAAGTATGATTACAGTAATATTATAAAATTATAAAATTAACAAACCATTATACAATAATTTTTATCATGTTCAATTAAATAAAAGAGTTAGTGAAGGGATTCCTTCTCAATTTCAATTTCATTGAGAAACAAATGATAGCTTAATCATATTTACCATTTTAATGGGTAAATACTAACAATTTGATACATTTTATAGGAATAAATCTCTATTCATGATTATTAATATTTTTATTCATAATTTTTATTCATGCTATCAAAATTCAGATGTTACAAAAGAGGTAATAATTGTTGTACAACCTCATTTTATTTTATGATTGTCTACTTTTTCATGAAATAATCACTTTATTAGGATATATTTTCAATGCTAGTAACATTGATATGAAATAAAAATATTATTTTTTATGGATAAGGTTATTTCAAAAATACCATAACCTTTATATATTATTTGTTTACATATAATGTTATTTTATGAAAAAGGGAAATAGTCTAAAATTAATATCATTTACATAATATAGATTTTTTTAAGGATTATTGAATCATAAAATAAATATATTAGTTGATATATATGGAATAATTTGGAAATTTAGTTATGGGTGTGTTCTGATTATAGATATCCCCTCAATGTAGAGATAGATCATAGGTGAAATATCAGTTCATTGTATTAGATGGTTTTAAAATATTTTTTAAACTATCTTATGAATGTTCCTCATAGATGAGGTATCAAGTAGTTGGAGATCATGAAGTTAAATAATTAAAATTTTAATTCATTGATAATCAATTTATTCATATTATCCATGAATGAATCCAATTGATATTATATATGTATTCCTTTCTTTTTTTAATTAATTGATTAAATAGAATGTGTGCTCAGTTAGTTTCCTTCCCATGATAATTATTCCTTATTTCATGATCATATGAGTTATTAAATGGAATGTGTTTTAAGTTATTTACCATTAAATTTTTAATTTTTTTACGTACTGATAATTTCTTCTTTTACAAGTAACACTTACTATGAATTTGATCTCACCCTTATTTTGTTTCCTTTACCACAGATATGAAGAATAATTCTTGGAATTAGTCTAATGATGCCAAATATTTTCCCTGATTATGTATATTATTTTATTTCCCAACCTAAATTGTGTATCTTTTACTTATATTATTCTATAAAATAGCTAAATTGATTGGCCCTTACATATATGTCACTATGTATCAATTCCAGTTTAACAAATTAGACCCTAAATTTGAGTTACTAGGGTTCGTATCATTACAGTTGGTGTCAGTGGAAGTTTAGTAGAATATTTGGGAACTATATTATTGAAGAAAATATATTATGGAACATAAAACAATAATATTTTTTGATGAAATGTATATAAATACATCCTAATGTTATTCTAATGTTTATATTATGTGTGATTTCATATAAATACATCCATTATAGTATACTACTAGTATGTGGGGATTTTTAATTGAGCAACATTGGGTTAATAAATCCAACAAATGTGAGTTGGGCTTCATTTGAGCATTACATGGTACTTGGATATAATTCACAGTACACACCAATTTTAAAAATCCAAGGGGATATGATTAGGATATTAAAATTTAATTTACAAATTATTGTAATGGATTTCAGAATAATGATATCCCCAAGGAATCCAAGTTTATTATTTAATGATTAATAATTCATAAATCTTTCAGTTATTTTAAGTGTTACACAATTTTTAGAAATATATATTATGATTTAAAATTCATTTTTTATGATATTATCCAATAAATTGTAATTTTTAAGAAATTGAGTTTAGAAGGAAGAAGGGTATCAATACATATGGGAAATGTTGAGAATTCACTATTGAGATATCCAATAAAGATATTAGTAGAACTGAGATCATAGATATACTTGGGAAAAATAAATAGGTTATGAAAAGTAACCATTATTGGTTGGAGAAACCATACCACATAATAATTCTCTTAGTTTGGATCACTTCATGTGACAAAATCTCCCATAATTTGGTTTTAATATTAATAAAATAGTAGTTGATTAATGTATTATGTCTTTTGAGATGATATTTAAGTCCTTGGGATGTGATGAAAATGAAATGTTTATATAGTTAGTGTATTGAATCAAAGGAAATGTTGGTTAACAATGGTAATTGATTTAGAATAATAAATAGGAAGAGTAATTTGAAATAAATTAATGGAAAAAATTAGTGGATACATTCATTGAAAATTATTTCCCACAATGAAAAAAATCTGAAATGAGTAGATTGTTCCTCGCATTAAATAAAAATGAAGAAAAATGTTTTCCTAAGTATGAGGATATCCTTTAATGGTTACCTAGGTATGATACAGATTATATACACATCATGGAGTGCGAGTTTTACTATTTATATAAAGGTATTAAGACAAGTATATTATGGGAAGGAGTATCTCAAAAACTTTCATCATAAGATGAAATAGTTTTATATACCATTAAAATGGGGAAGTAATTATCAAGATTGACAATGTTTTAGGTAAATCAATAAAATAAAAGGTCAAATGACCACCAATATAAAGGGAATTCTTCAAATAATAATATGATAATGAATCAATTTCGATGTTATGTGCATAGTGTAAAATTATACATATTAATTACTTTAGGCTCATGTAATATTGTTATAAGTGTGGATATGAGGTTCATCATGATAAATAATTCAATGGGAAGAAATAAAATATTTTTATTAATTGTTTCAACTACACAGAGATTGGTTGGAAATTCATACACAGTCACCACATGGATTTTACTTAGTTATCCCATGGATAGTACACACCTATCACACACCTAGAGTGTACATTAAGGTACATGGCATGTAACAATAAGATTTCTATATTTTCCAATATTTTACCAATTTTCTCAAATTCATTTCAAAAATTCAAACAGGGTCCAAATTGTGACCTGTTCAAAAAACCCAGGTTCTTACAATCTATTCTACTTAACATAGCTCGTCACTGAGCTATCAAATGAAAAAAAGGATATGGAACTGAACATACCCATCCGATTCAAAGTAACCTGGAATACCCTGGCCTTAATGGTTCTAGAAAAAATCCTCAAGTCACTTCCCTCCTTCATAATTTCCTAACTTGGTCCCAACCAGACTGAACTAAAACCTACAAAATATCATGTGGCCTATTTCGTGAACCCATTGTCCTCCCGTGATGCATAGTCACCCTTGAATCTCATTGGTTCTCTCTTTTCATTTATGACACCCAAATGTATCCCACTCCGCATCGGTGTCTACCTCCATGAGGTCTTGCAACACATTTATTTTTTAAAAACTCAGTGTCTTTCACCTCATGTAACATGCATCTTCAATACCCCGATTCCCATGGAACCTCTGGTAACCCACATCATTGATGCTCATGATTCTACAAATAGCACATATATATATGTATATATATATATATATATCATATTCCTGAAATGGTGTTAATCCCACTAACCAACATCTAGTTAGTATAGATATATATTTCTTCATCTCGTGCAATCAAAACAGAAATGCCTCAATAGGTCATGCCAAAAGGAAATCAAGGAATTTATGGACACCCCTACTGTGTACCTCTTACCATCATCTGCTCACTGGCCTGCTCATCCCTTGGAAGCTCCAAGGTGTGCACCTAGCATGACACATAGCTGCCTGAAAACTATCCTCATTGCAGTGAAGCACAAGTAACAGGACACTAATCCCATGGCTTGGTACCAGTGCTTGTGACGCGTCCTCCATCTACAGTTTATCCTCAGCTACCCTCTCTTGGTACCGAACCAGAATCAACTCTAGAAGCCATGTTCTGTCCTAGTCCCAGATTATCAGCAATCTAATAATGTTTCCTGTTTACCCTCTCAAAATGCATGACCTGGAAACATGCCCAACACTCCTTTGGAGTTCTATCACACTGAGTCTAGACATTCCCTGGTCTCTCACATTAAATGAAAACCACTGAAGAACATCTAGTAGGTGTTCAAGATATGTCATTTACAGGGCATCCCTGGTGGAACTCATTTTTTCCTCTCTTCCTACTATCTGAACTATCACCTGAAGTCATCATCCAGCCTAAGTGATACCTATTTTTCTTGTTGCCCTCCGCTATGAGGGGTTGAGTCACTGCCTCTGAGAACAACCCTAGAATGAAGATATTTAAATTAGATATGATTTGTGTGTCATAATCCATCCTAGAAGCGCCTCACCCTTTCTGTGTAATCTCTTAACATACCAAGTGAAAATAGAGACATCTCATTGAATGTTGTAGCATTTTCCATAATGGACATGTCTCCCTACTAAAGGTTCAAGAACACCCTATCTATCTATTCCCTTAGTGTCACTTGGTAAAAGTGATAAAATAAACCCTCACCTATGTCCTTTCATGCATTTCCTTCATGTCTTTGAGCCTGAATGGACACATCCCACCATAGTTTCATCAGTCCTCTCAGCATGTACGTCTCCAGCTTCACCCTACTCCCTAGAGGCATCTGGAGCTACTCAAAGATCATCTGCATACTCTCTGTCAAGTTCATAGCTGGCTATGGACCACCCTTAACCTAGAAAAGAGGCGAGTTTTTCTACTAGAACTCCCTCATCTGATATTACATAAATATACTTGTACCATACGCACCGTTGTCAATCCCCTACAAGACATGCATCAGATTAGACTATGCTGCCCGTAAAGACACGACCCAATGACTAAAAACCCCAATTATTTTTCTACATCCACTAGATCTTCCACCCAATCTTGCCACTGAGCATGTACCTTCGGCTCCTTCTCTACCTACACTGGATCCTGAACATGATCCTAATCTTGTGGCACTGTACCATCTCCCTCCTGACGATCAGTCCAAATTGTCTTGTAGGAACCCACAAAATACTATATCGGTCAGACCACCCATATATATATATATAATATATTCGAAGCAGATAATGATTGAAACAAAGAGGATTAATGTGACAAATAACCTTATTATCCCTTATCACAAACCATGCCAATGGAATCCGGGCCTCATGGACTCCTTCCACATAATCAACAAAGCCATGTATCAAAATTACCTCGGGCCATGACCCTCCTAACAACCAATGTTACCTCAAACAGATAACCTAGTCTCCCAATCATGTTGACCAAAATCACCTCAACCATAGCACCTGTGTGCTCATTAAATAGGTAGACCCAAAAAAACATGGCACATGAAATTCAAAAATATATATAAAGAATGGTATATTTCATTTCAATCAACATGAAATTCTATCCGGATTTTAACATATAACATTTAAAAAGAATCTATATTATGGATATGGAAATTATTAAATTATATTATCACATCATAAAGAATACATGAAGTTATGAAATTGAAAACCGCTACTAATGTTCCTATCAAAAACCAATTAATCATGACTTTCTATATCAATACATGGTCCAATTATTTATCTCTTACCTCACAAGGTGAAGGGACACATTTCCCAATCAATAACATCACATACCATGTGAGCCACTATGTTGGAAATCATATAAACTTATATATGAGAAAAATAAAACCAGTAATTACCACCTAAGTAAAAATAGACCATCACTTGTACCTGCGGCTGAAGGTACCCAAGAACAAGCTAGAAACCAAGATCCAACTATAATTTATCTCCATTCTACCAAATCCAAAATACTAAAAGCAGAAAAAATAAAAATTATAAGTCTCAATTTCAGTATTATACATCAAATAACTGCAACTAAATCCATGTCAACAACTCCTATGATACCACTTATAATTTCTTGGATCTGAACAGACACATGAACATTGCTAAATGGGTCACGTGTTACTACCTTAGGCACACCTCACCAAATAACAAAGGCTTCCAACTAAAATGGAATGTATTAGAAGTATAGTGTGGAGGATATACCCACCCATAGGATGATAATGGTACTTGTCCATGTAATAATATATAACATGAAGTGGAAATAAAAAACTCAGTAGACTCGAACCATTCCCACAGAGTAGAATCACAATGAATAGCATATATAAAATTAAAGCAATATGGAATGAACATCAGTATAATGTAAACATAAAGTTGGAAATAAATCAATTTCAACAACTACTAAACACTGATCATGAATCCATAACATGCCATAGATGAATATATATATATATATGGCTCCAATGGCTATCCAACCATTGTTATATATTAATGTAATCATGTTGATATAGAAAAAATGGAAATTAAATAAGTAATATCCATCTAGGAATGACCTCACGGTCCATACCATCTCCATACAACAACTACTACAATCCAACTCCTAATGTTGGTCTCTCTCATATACATAAATCAAAAATGTCTAAAAACATCATGACAGACCTTTGCTGTATGAGAGATTAATATCACTTGGAAACCACTGAATGGTACATACATAATATAACTATTTCAGATGGTATGAATTTATAATGAAAGTAGTAATCAGTACAATGCACAAATAAAAATAATCTACACTGGTGCTCAGAAGCCACCATGGAGTGTCACCTTCTTTGTATAACAGAAGAATATCTATCATGTAACCTAACCACATGTTCCTCCTAACACCTAATGTCTCACATACTGATGTCCCAAAGGCATTCCCAAAAAATATTAACCCTGATCAAAATCACACCTCTTCCCATGGTACAAAAACTGGAGGAACATCGATGCCTGCCATGTGAGAGGAACAGAAGGGATAGTGATGTCGGCCCTCAAATCAGCAACTGAAGGGATAACGATGTCTACCCTCAAATCAGTAACCTAAGGGATACTAATATCCGACTAAAAATTACGGCGAGCCTATTACCATACTTGATAGCCTCAATTCTAACCCCTGATGTCTCATCACCTTCTGTGTCGATTCCTATAGAAAGCACCCACAAATCAATTTTACCTACCCATATCTATCAGGGGCCTCCACCCAACAAGTGGTCAAAACCACCTCATCATAGATTCTACCTATGTGCACACTACTCAATGTTATGGGTGAGATGTAAGAACCAAAATAGGTCACCAATCAACAACATCTATGACACCTCGTGTCCCTACGAACATGTAGCACATGTTTGATGGCCTCTCTATCCATGTAACATGGGCCATGCCCAACCTAACATTCACACTCCCTGATGCCCACTTCCATAATTCCCAAACAGGTGGTCAGTACCACCCAATATAATCCGAACCAAGCCCAACCTATTAACAGCATCACTCAAATATACCCAGGACATGACCAACACAACCTGAAGGTACCAACAAAGGAAAATATCTCACAGGTCATATATATAACCAAAATAAATACTTTAAATAAGTAAAACAAACTATATTATTGAATATATTTTGCCATGTTCTCCCTTAATCATGCTTAAGAAGTTTATACCCTGTTGTTTAATAAAAACAGTTCAATTATAATCATTTTGGAACACCTGTTCAAAATTCCACAAATGAGAAATGACCTCAAATACGACCTCGCTCAAGCATAACAAGGAATAAGTTATTCCCATCAGTGTCACAAAATGAATATACTCAATTCAATATAATTAAATAAAGGACTCGCTCAATACCCAACATCGTGATAAAAATCATCTACTCCCAAATGACCACGATGACACGAATGAATATATGGATCACCTACCCAAGGCTCGTAGACTTAAGCACATCAAATATTGAGATAAAATTTCAAGTCAATCATTGTATATCTATGTTTCTATCATATCCCAGAAATCCTACATAGATGGAAACTGCGGTTTGTGGGGGAAAAACTAGAATGAAAGAGGGTGTGTGGGTTTAGCCTTCTTGATGTGATCCTCCATCCAACAACAGATTGATGAATAGAAATCAGATGACGATTGTTGGGTATGGTATGTTTTCCGGGTTTTCTGTACAATGTTGTTCCGATGTTGGGGAAGAACATGATGATTTCTTAAATTATACGTCGCACCCTCACAAACATACAAATTAAAACTAAACTACATGGCGTGTATGAAATACTACATGCCATGTAGTAGCTTTTTTTTGTACTCTGACTTAAGAAGAGGTTTCAACATGGCATGGGCATGCCACCTGGGTCAAAAATCGGCTAATGTTCAGATGGTACGTAGAAGGACGATACATGTTGTGTCATTTGACACTACACTATGTGTAGTATGAAAATCTTTCATGGTCACCACACAACATATACTTCATTATCACATGGATAGTACATCATAAACCACGCATGGAGTGTACTTTGGAGTATATATCATATAATCTGTAAATTTCTCGAACATCCCAGATTTTCCCAATTTTCTCAAAAACATATCAAAAATTCATAGAGGGTATGGATTTCGACCTGTTCCAAAAACCCAGGTTCTAACAGGTATGTCATACTATGACTATGGGTTTCCCAAATAATTATAGAGCTTCAGTAATTATATCTTATGACCAGATAGATTGGGTTTTATTTGGGAAGGATAATAAAAAAATTACCTTCCAAACATGATAAATTTATTAATAATTGTATAGGGATCAACACTACTAAAACATGTGGGAATGATAGAAAACATGAATGAAGGATATGTGAATATAAAATAATAAAAGATAAAATTTGGAGGTCAAAATTTAAAGATATAAGAATGGATGAAGATGAGCATTTTGATATGTATTTCACCAAGGTTGATGGTATATTTATTTACATTAAAGGAATTGGTTACAAACTAAAATTTTCTTCTATTTTTAAAATGATAATTATTAAATTTATAAATAAAAATCCCAAAATATTTTTTATTAGTTTTTAGGTAAGATATTTCCCTTGTCGAGGTTCATAATATTCATTTCAATTGTTAGATGAAAAAGGATCTAGTTTTTAAAAACAGTACTATATGGGTAATAGAATTCAAATTTTTTAAGAAATAAAATATCACGATTAATCACCATGTATCATAGAGGATCATTATTACAATGATGAAAACCATAAAATATCCAAAAAAATCATCTAAAAATATTTAAATTTTTTATGGTAAATAAAAGGGAATATTTTCAATAAAATGGTTCACTTTTGTTGCGTTTAGACTCATTTCATATTCTTGTAAAAAAAATAAAAACTGTGTATAGCATGATAATGAGGATGATGAAGACAAGCAAGAGATAAAGCCGTGAGTAATATTTTCATGAGAATAAATGTTGTCAGATAAAGGTATAATGAGAATAGAAGGTAATAATAAAAAGATAATTCTGAGAGAAAATTGATTATTTATGTAATTGATGCAGTGAATTTAAGGATGATATTTTTGAATATCCATCAATTTCATGTAAGATGTTGATATAAATGAAGAAAACTGAAGCTATAATGGAGAGTAAACATATATAAAAAATTCGTAGAACTGAGAATGAGGTATGTTAACAGAGAAGCACCAAATTAAGAAATAATTTTACAATCTAAAGAAATTTAATGATGTCTTTCACATCATGTAAAATTATATGTTAATAGAGATCATGTTTCTACATTTAATAGAGGTTTAGTGGTATATAATTATAAAGTAATACCAAAACAAGATTGTTTAATAATATGAATAACCTGTCATGGACATGTCTGGGTTTCTTTATAATAAGAGGACACTCATTAAAATGATGTCAGATTATTATAACATTATGTTAATGAAGGTTTAGTCCTATCTTATCACTAAAAAATATTGCACTCGTGTTTAGTTAAAATATAGACGCGTAGATATTGAAAAGTTAATGTTTATCTCAAAAAACAATAAAAAGTATTGAAGCAAATGTGAGAAAGAGATGGAAATGAAAAAACATAGATATAAACACTCCTCCATCAAATATAGTTGAAAATATTCAAATGAAAAGAATTTCTATAAGTTTAATGTAATGTAATTCCATGAATATTCGAAAATAGTAAGTATAATTTTATAAACATTATTAATAGTTTCATAAAAAACTATTTTTGAATGGAATTATTAGTACTATGGTCTTTTTAGACACAAATAATATATATTTTATAATATTTATCATACATGGATCCTAATATTTCTATAATTAAGGGGGAACTATCAATATTACAATTTATAATAAACTATAATGAAGTATACATGAATTATATTCCCAACTACGTTCCCTATTCAAAATAGTTCTAATTTTCTTGATGATAATTATAGATGATTTAACCATTAGGTCCATTGTGATAAAGAATATATTACTATACCTCTAGTTCCAACAAATATGATTATGAAATACAATAAAAATAATAATTAATACATTATTGATCGTGGACATTTCACTCAAATTTATCTATAAGATTATTATATAAATTCTTAATGGTGGATACACATCTCATATGATAGGAAGTAACAGGTTATTTAATGATATTTCAAATCATTATATTGAACATGTGGACTATAGTTTTTATAGTTAATAAAAAATTAATGGAATTGGAAAATCGAAACTGAACTGCGTTGGTTGAAATAAAACAATGATGCTTTTGTTGATGGGAATATGAAATACCTAGTTTGTGTGATTAATTTATGCTATAAAGGTAATGAGATTATTTTCAATAGAAAAATATAACCTAATTAATATTTAAAATTTGTAATAATTTTATAAAATCTATATATAACCAAAAGGGAATCTATTTCAAATATAAAATATAATTAATTACTACAATCATAGTTTTATTGGGGGAGTCTGTAGAATAGAAATCTTATCCCTGTTTGAAAATATAATTTGATAATAATATCAAAATAATCTTTTTTATAGGTCTAACATAGTTAATAATATATAAATATCATGTTTCTATTTTTTCCTATGTTTAATATGACTCAAGGAATGAAAAAGAGAGTGGAGATATAATTAACTAGATCGCTTTAATTAACTAACATGGATTTTTGTGAACCAATGTGACTCCAATCAACTAATTATGACTTGAATTATATTATATTTAATGATTAATATAAATTAATTTAATGTGTTTTTTATGTGACACAAATTCAAAAAGTGGTGGAAAGGTTCAAATGTTTTAGTAGAGAAGCTATAAGTGAACATTGAGTTCATGTCAACAATTTGAAGATTGATAATGGTATGAGTTTATAAAAAGTTAACATGGTCATTTAATTATATATATTAGATCAATAATGAGTATAGTGTGCCTTAATATTTTCTACAAGATTTGTTTTTAGAAATAATTGATATCCTAGTTTTAGATATGAGAAGGATAATACATGTTGAGTTTGTGAGGTCAATATATTTCTGTATAGAATCCTTGGGAACAAAATTTCACATTTCAAATGTATCCATACTATGAAAGAACTAAAATATGTACTAACATGATATGTGTTATAAGATGAATATGAAAATGAATTATCTTATGCCAATGGGAACCCTTGTATCATGAAATTAAGAGAATCAAATATGGTTATTTTTAATGAGAGGGATCTGAAATGTGTCCTTCATATATATTTATATATATATTATGTAAAATGATACAATTACCTGAATACAATAACCTATTGATTTATATTTTTTTATGTGAGTATCATTGAATATAATTTGACTATTATTTCATGTAATGTAGTTTTAAATTAACTAGTTGAAAGTAATGCATAGAATTGTGATACATTCAATGGTTAATATGATGAAAATGATCTAGAGGATGATAAAACTATCACTGAATATACTAATGTGGAATATGTTACTAAAATGAATGAAAATTTGAAGATAAAAATTATAAAAATAATTTATAAGAATAACATATCATTTGAGATCATATATGAACCAATATAGAATATAAGAAGAACGAAATGTGACAACCAAATAGGTGTAATTTGTCAAATTAATACAAAATCATTAGAATATATTATCAATAATGAAAGTTAGTTGGATCTTCAAATGTATAACTTATCCAAATTAAGAATAACCTCCATTTTAATCTCATCCCTCCATGAAAACACTATAATGTAATCAGGACAATTTTAGTATCCAAATACAAACTAATTGAAAAAGGTAAAATAAGAAGAAATATGGTTGTAATTGTTCTAAAAATCATATTTCTGAGTGTAAGGAGTTTATTTAAAAGAAAAAAGTTCTCTTATTAATTGACTGAAAGCCGTCAAGTTGTTCCTCATAGTTGTATCTTATATGTTGTTTAAATTTTATCAAATGGATTTCAAATTGGCAATATTGAATGGTGAGAATGAATAAGGTGTTTATATTGATTATCCTAACATTTTTTATTAATAATGATGGAAAATTGGTATAAATATTTATGTAAGGATCAATATGTAATAAAATATGGACCTAGGTCCTGGAATTCTAAGCCAGAAAACAATTTTTAAGACTAGGGAATGAAAAAGAAATCTTTTAAAAGAGATTATATTTAAATAAGTGGTTGAAATTACTCTATTAGTGGTTTTATATTTGGAGTAAATAATTTTTAAAAGATATTAATAGATTACTCAAATGGATATTTTAAAATATATTAGAAACTACATTGGTATTCCCATGTGGGGAGAGTGGAGATATTTATTTGGAACACAAGTGATGAAAGATGGGAATTTTAAATCTATTCCCCATGAAAAGATAAAAATAGAATTGTTGAAGGAGTTTGAGAAAAGTTAATACAATATAATATCAATAACAATAGATTTTTGAAAGAAACAATCACGTGTACTAATGATGGGAGTTTAAATCAAAGGGGTTTCTAAATTTTGACTATTCTATAGGAATGCGGAACTAGTGAATATTTCTTTTAGCATTGATATAGATTGGGTAGGTGATTGTGATGTTAGAAACATTACCATGTGAGGATTTTTTATGCTAGGAATATATTGTGTGAATTGGAATTATATAAAATGGAACCTAGAAATATTTATTACCATTGAGTAAAAATATATTGATTCTACCAATTTCATTTCATTGGCGATTCAGATACATAATCAGCTTGAGTATTTGATGATGAAGATTAATCGACCATGAAGTTTAATGTGATTAAAAAATTGATAATTATATTTTAAAAAATAATATTGAACATTAAATATTTATTCACATGGAACTAAAATTTTACTTTATCAAATAAAAAATTACCTATGGTGATATTAAATAATAATTTATACAATCAGGAGAGTAATTGGATAATTTATTTATTAAAAAAATTCTTAAAAATAGGTTGGTATTAGACTCCAAAGTTGAATATTAATTTTCCACCATTATGTGCCTATTTATGGATATTGGGAGTACCCCACATATCTTAATATTGTGTTTTATAAGTGGGATAATCATTTATATCTCTCGTGGAGGAAAGAAAACAATTATCCTTATATATTATATATTTATGATAAAATTTAATAATGAAGTGGTGTAGAAAATTATGAAGTGAATGCCTGAATCAAGGTAGGGAACATTCAATTTACATGGACAAAACATGATTCCCATTGAGTGATGGATGTTCTATGAAACAACAAATTTTCCTATTTTTTGTTTAATTATTATTCTCATCAAAAATGGGTTTTGATTATATTCTGTTGTAATGATTTTTTGAGTTTTAAAGTAGATTAATGTAGTCGAAAACTAATCTATATGGTGGATTGAAATACTTCATGGAATTATGGATGGTGTAGTATGGCTTCCAACCACTTCCATAAGGATAAAAATAATACTTGAAAATCATTTTCTAAGCTTGTTATTTTTTTATGTTTTTATATATGGATAGGGATTAACAAAATAATTATGTGAAAATATTGTAAAATATTGGAAACTAGTATTTGAATTATGAATTTGGTTGTGTTTGACATAAAAATTGTACCTACCATATGACTATAATATTTTAAAATTTTATAAAACACAAAATAATTAATAATAGTAATATATGAATTTATATGAGAAACTATGTATTTTATAAGAGTATGTATTATTATTAAATTAAAAAAAATTACATGAGTTTTTTCTAACATCATAAGAGTTATAGCGACTTCGAAAGAGTCATTAACTAAAATGAATACCAACATTTTTTTTGGAAAAGTCATAGTTCCTTAGAATATTTTATGCATCTTTTAAATATGTGAAGTGTTATTTTTAATCATCTTAAATTTATTCTAGATGAACATGGAAATCATTTTAGTTTATGATTTACTAGACTTAAATTCAAAAATATCCATGATCTGGTTAATCACATGATTCAAGAATATTATTTAGGAGATTTGATTAGTGATTACATAGTAATGATCTGTGATGATATTTATAATGTTCTAAAAAAAATATAAATCTTTTATTTCTATTGAAATATTAATTTCTGATGTAGTTTCTATCATATAAACTAGTATTTTTCAAGTAATTTTTTTCCTTCAAGATTTATGCGGATTCCAGTAATTAATATTGGAAATATTATATGTGAATTATGGAGAAAAAAAGATTAAATAAAAAAAATAAGGGATGAAATTTATAAATGAGATGATGATTAATTTATATTGTCTTAATTAATGATAAATATGATAAATAACATCAAAATGTGATTCATAACTAATTTATGAAGATTTTAAGTGTAGAAGATATTAGTATTGAGTATATAGTCTCTTTATTATTAGATGGAAGAGAATCATATCTTAGGTGCATTCTATCAGACAAGAAAATATTTTTCTACTGAATTTATAAGAGTGCTTTGTGTTCATGATATAATAGTTAAATGATTATTTCATTCAAAAAAATTGATATATATATATATATATATATATCAATAACTACATTTACAATCACTAAAATTCAATATTAATAATAAAATTCATTTCAATGCAAGATTTGAACTTGAAAATCATTAGGCTCTCACACTATGACCAAATCATTTAATTTTTCTGTGTGATACTTTTATTTTTCCATATGGGTTGTGTAGTGGTTATGATATAATGACAACTTATACCATTTATAGAGGTAAAATTGAAAACAAATTAAAGATTTTATACCATTGATTCACCACTCCCCGTCTCAGTTGTTCTCACTGAATCATTATTATAGAAAATTAAAATTTTACTATAATATCTGTCACATTATTAAATCCCTTACATTACATAGTCATAAAACAAGATAAAATATAAAACTATGTTACCAATAATGTCTATAACTATTATTTCATAACACAAAAAAACATATAAGGAAACCCCACCATTTTAAACTCAAAATGGTCAAATTATAAAGATGATAAATATATAAGATATATTAAAATTATGATGATGATAATAATAATGGGAGAGGAAAATATATATGAACATTGAGTATGATATTAAATATTTTAGAATAGAAAATATTGTAATGAACTAGGCCAGGATGCCATCCGACCTGTCACCCAACCCAGTCAGCAACAGGGCACGAAGGGAATTATCTATCCCCATTAGCTAGAATCAATTTTTGGAAATCATTTAAAATCCAAGTAGGAATCATTTCATTCTAATGATCCATGATCGAATGAACAAAATAAACATGTTGATCACATAAAAACCAACAACTAAATCTAAAATAATTTTATAAAACTATTTTAGTTTTAAAATCTAAATAAAATAGAAACTAAAAAGCAAAATTGAAACTAAACAAAGATACCAAGATATCCATGTATCCTCCAAGTCACCACCATCCCCAACACTATCCCGCACAATGATTCATCTCATACTCAATTAACCTGAAAAAGAATTTGAACGTGTAAATTAGCTTGGGAAAACCAAGACCGAGTGGTATGAGTAGGGTGTGAGAGAAATCGCTCAGAAAAAACCACCAATGGATCCATGTGTTCCCATTCTAAAAAACAATATATTAACTCTAGTTTGAAATTATAGTTACAAAAATTACATTTTCAAATTTCAATAAAAAATCACATTTTCCTTTTTTAAAACATTAAATAACACCCTTTTTATTTTCAAAGAATCCATCATTTTTAGAATCCAAATCCCAATCCAAAATCCTAGGAAAAACAATACCATGATGTGATGAAAATAAATAAGCTGTGAAAACTAAAAACCAATAGATGCATTATGTAAACAAGAACACTCAAATAGATAGTGACCATGGGATTTCAGAATCATCTATATAATGACACTATACAAACTTGGTTAGGAACCATCTATCAACATATGTTGAATATCCATTGTATATAACCAACTTACCACCCTCAACTAACCAATCCTATGATCCAACCAACCTTCCCTCTTAGAAAATAATGGGGCATAAACCTATCTAATCCGAGGTAGTAGGAAAACATCACTCAATATACTAAAAGAAACCAATGAACCAATGGTGAAAATATATTATGTAATTTGTAGTCCCTAACAAGAATGACTCAACTTACCTTTCATCACCACCCTTACCAACCCTATACATGGAAACTAACTATATGATAACCCAAAAAGGATAAATACAACCTATAGAGGTGACCAATATATATATATATATATATATATATATATATTAAATCATTGAATATTTTTACTAGTCAATCAAATCATATTGAAATTTAACCCTCTCTATAAAAAATGAAAATTTTCCCATCTAGCCTATATCATTACACATCCAAATAAATTTACCAAAACATTATAAATCCATTTTTTATGACAATGTGGAACACAAATTTCCCAAGAACATTCCAAATGAGCTTTCAAATTTTCAAATTCCATCGAATTTTTGAAACCCTTTCCAAATATTCTGTAAAATATAAAACCATTTAAATTTTTCCAAATGTTCATTTATAAGATACACTCAAAAAATAAGTCTCAATTTCCAATGGGAACATATTTGGAGATGACTAATGAAATTTTATTTATAAATCACACGATGTAACCAATGTACAATATGAGAAATTGAGGTTCATGGAAGACATTAGTCATATGGGCCTCTTACATTTTAATTCCCATCCATTTCTGCACCAAGTGCACCAAAATATGTGACAACATCTAATGGAACACTCTAATGTCTATGGAAACACACAAAACCATTTATAAAACCATCAATTTTTTTTTTCCAAATCCAATATTTCTACCTAATTCTATGATTATAAAAAACACATTAACACCTATGAAAATCCATCTAAAACATTTCAATAAAATCAAAAATTCATAAAATTTCCAAATCACACACACAATTCCAAATTCACAATCCAATAATGATACCAGGACAACGATAGGGATAATAATATCTCAAAACACCTGATTTCTTTTTAAAAGAACACATATCATTTCAATAAACACCAAAGGTGCATATGAACATAGGTATATTTCCAGAATCTCTTGGAAAATTATTTTTTAAAAGTTATACAAATAATAGAATAGCACAATAAACAAACCATTGAATTATGGCGGAGTGAATCATGTTTAAAAATTTATTAATGGAATCCAAGAATCAATAGAATGCATCAGAAAATAAAAATAAGGAGGCACCTACCATAATGGTGTGTGAATGAACCCCAATTCACACTAGATGAACAATACACCCCTATGATCAAACCACACACCATAGACATCAATAAAATTGACATACATATTAACCCTATCATCTATGGTTTAGAAAAGTGGGGGATTACCAAAGAAATCCCATTAAATCTAGATTCGATAGAATGAAGAGGGGAAAATGAATCCAAAAACCCGAAAATATACCTTAGATCATTTATGATGAAACCATGTAGGAGGAGGAGACAATGAAAGATGGGTTTTGGGAACCCTTGGTGTGCCAAATTTGATTAGTATGGAGGTGATGAAATGGGAATAAAATAAATAGATATAGAGTAAATGGGTTTTAAAGATATTAGTGATCTATAATGATCTCATGGTTTGGCGACATTGTTTAATAAATTTTGTTCCAATCATGTGGTAGACTTTTCCTATGAAGGAACCGACCACATGACTATCCTGCTCAATTTGATTGACCATGCTGTAACAATGTGGTGGCTTCAGTGAACCAATATCACTATCTAGATAGGTTCATGAAATGAATAAAATGGATTCCACTTACTAATGGTGCCCATTTATTGGATAAAATCCACCTGAACATCCAAAAGCTCGAAAAGATATTATCTGGGTCTCAACCAAACCCCAAACTAGTAAGATTTAAGACCATGAAAAAGGAAATGAGATTATTTATATAGTCATGGTGTGAAAATTATCCCTTCCTAAAAAACATTGTTCCCCGAGAATGTCATCCATCTGAAGGAAAATCCAAACGTGAATCTATGACTGATCAAAATAAAAGTAAAACCATAAACCCCAGGGTGACAACTCACTTCACAAGTCACACCCAACCGATCAAGAGGAATACACAATACATGAACGAAAGGATACCATGAGGGGTTTATCTCCAGAAAATAACTCAATAAACATGAACAAAATTTAATAGTCCTCACCATAATGACTAGAAACTTGGGAACTCCCAACAAGAACTAAGAAAAACTTCTTCACATAAGAATACTACCAAACCATAATAACTAAAATTTCCCTACAAAACATGAAACCACAATAATAATAGATACCTAAAAAGGAATTTAGACCCGTGAAACAACATCAAAAGATTATCCTTCAATTCAAAAAATCTCCATAATGACCATACAATGACTATTAAAACAAAAACCAACACACATAAGGGATAGAAACACTCCATGATGAAAAACCAAATTTTAGATCCACATTAAAATGAAAATCACTACTGAAATCCTAAAATTACATGTTCATCGAACTTTTACAATGAAATGATAAACTAAATTAAGTAGGAAAACAAGAACAAGAACACATCAAACTTTTACATCCCTATACGGGATATGATAACTGGGTTATGGGTGGTTTCTTGCAAACCACCACCAACTATTGGCTATGTGTGAGCATCACATCGAGGCCTATGGCTAGAACCTTAATGACTAAAGTATCCCCTTTCTTCACATATCGGTGCTATCATCCTCTAATAAAATATAATTTTTTTGGAAAAATGATTCCATAAAAACATCTATAGATGATACACATAGCCACAATGATGAAAGGTCTTTATAGGGATTAAATAATATGACTTCAAATTGCCAAACTTTTTGCACTAATGGAACATAAGAGAAGGTCATGATGAACTGGATCCTAGAACCAACGAAGTAGACTCGTAAAGGACATGTTCCTAGAGAATTCACATCTTAGAAGATGGGGAAACTTCACGAGAGTCATGAGACATTGGATTTCCATTTGCCGGCACTCCAAAAACCAACTCATCTAATAACGATCCATCCACCAACATCTCAAAACATGGATCCTTGGATAAGAGGACATGCCCCTTGATCTGTATATGAAGAACCCCAAGGATGAAAGAATCCTTCAAAAATTCCGTTGAGGCACCCTCTAGATAAAAAGATACTAGCCCCTTCAAGTGGTTAACATAGGCTTTCACTGACCTCCATCCTTACTGAATACTCATTAGTTCTTCCTTTTTCTCACCCATATCTTCAACTTGTATATACCATCGAATGAATATAGATATTAAAATTTCATGGTTCATTCGAACATGCATCTTTGGTGGGGGGAAATAACACTCATTTGTTTAAAGTTGCACATTCAAACAAACAAAGGATTGCACGAACTATAACACCCATGGTAGATCCCATCAATTTAAAGACACACACAATATCGTCAAGCAACTAAACGACCTCTAACAAACCTCGATCATTGAGAAGAATAATAAATACTTGAGTAGAACTAAAAATTGGGGATGACTCATAAGAACTTTTGGGATACTTTCTAGGTGGAATATTATGAAAAACATAAAGAACTCCAATTCAAACCCATCATCAATGGAAGGCACAATAAAAAACAAAATAACAAGCCAATAAAAGTCTCCAAAAACCAATAAAATACAAACAAAACAAAAAATAAACTGTTCAAAATTCCATTTCAGTTTAAATTTTATAAATTTATTTATTTCATCAAAACTTTCCAAACACTAGATCAACTTTTCACTACAAACCCAATTTCTAAAACAATGACCAATTTTAAAAAAAAAAATCGAATTTTAAAAATTACCATAGAAAGATAAGTTCATGGCTCTAATTTAAATCACCACTATTGCATCCCATGAACAATTTGACTTGTGTTCATATGTTTCCATACCTACATTCCAACTTACGCATTCAATAAACACACACTCACATGTTCAAATATTCATAAGTAATACCCTGGGTTACTCTCACCATTCAATTAGAAAAATCCAAAAACCCATCAAATTTCAAATCCAAAACATTTTCCTTTAAACCCAATTTTACTTGTTCAATACCATTTAAATGAAATAATTATCATTCCAAAACCCATTTTCACTTTTAGAAACACACATAAACTAACCATGACCATGATGAAACACCACTCATGTCATACCATACGAATGATGGATAAGTATTCATGCTTAACACAAAGACATAGAAGTAATTCCAGCCCCAAGGAAGCATAAAAAACTCAGAGGTACTTTGTCGGTGTACTCGTAATCCACAAGGGTCACTACAACCTGTGAGATCACAATCTGACACAGATTCACCTTGGATTTCATTCTTAAATCCAAAACAAACCATGGAAAAATAATGACATAATTCTTAGACTACAACTAGTAAGTCGGGGATCAGTACGAGCGAGGTTACATGGCCTTATTCTCATGCATACACCTCGATTCATGGTAGTAGAAATCTCCGATTACTAGATAGGCCAAATAACAAGGGCCTCCTATGATACCAATTTTTTACAAACTCGGAGGAGATGCCTCCTGACCCGAGACCCTACACAGTCCACAGTAGGGGTATTAAACGGCATTCACAATCCCTATATGTTGGAAACTAGTGTCGGGATTCAAATTAAATCTTTGTGGAAATGATTTCAGCCAATCGAACTAAGAAATGATAACCAAAATAATCAAAATGATCATGCATAAATAAAAAATTGAATCTCAATTACATATATAAAACCAATTCAGTCATAATTGAAGAAAAATATAGAAACTAAATTTCAAAAATGAAACAAAACCATGATACCGAGATCTACATGTGACCCATTGGTGACCACTTTTCCCAAGACGAAACCACTCCAAGATCGAGCTTGATGCCAAAGAATTGGAACAAGATGATAAACCTATAAAACATCTCTAGTCTACTGGTATAGTGTTGTATAAGTTGGGTGTGAGATAAAATGATTTTTTGGAAACCACCAACAAATCCATGAGTTTCCTTTCCTAAAAAAATACATTAACAGTTGTTTCAAAATACAGTTACACAATAATTTTTTTCAAATTTTAATAAATAATCTCATTTTCCCATTTTAAAACGTAACAAAACATGATTTTTATTTTCAAGGAACCCATTATTTTAGAAACCAAATCCCAATCCAAAACCCTAGTAATATCAACATCAGATTGTGATGAAAATAAATAAACTGTGAACAATAAAATCAAATTGTAATAAGACCTTAACAAGATCACACTAATAGATTGTAATTGTTGACATTCTTGACCATCCCCTGAATATTCCATGGACATACTCAGTTCTGAACTACTTACCACTATATAGTGAAGCTCCTTAGTCAATGATCATTTGGACACCCTCAACTGACCAATCATGTGGACCAATCGTCGTAGAATCTAGACAAATACAAGGGTTACCAACATATCAAATTGGTTCTATAAATAAACTCTCTCTTGATCCTCTAAAATACTCCAAGGATCCCACGGTCAAAATATACAGTATATGTTGGAGGCCCTCGCATGTGTGACTCATCATACCTACCATCTCTGAACATTCTTACCACATAAATTGAGACAACCTATATGATAACCCATAAATGGAAAACCCCCATATACTGGTTCCCAACAAATATATATCCCATCATTGATGGTTCCAACCAGGCCATCACATCATATTGACATTCGACCCTTTCTTTAAAACATACTAGTTTTGTAAATGGACATATGTCCTTACACACCCAAATACATTTATTAGTACATTCCCAATCCATTTGTATGATAATTTGGAAACCCACATTGGCAATAACCTTACAAACTATCCATTGAATTTTCAAATTCAATATCTTTTACAGAAACATTTCCAAACATTGGCTGAAACATAAATCATTATAAAATATTCTAATTGATCCTTTATATGAAAAATTCATCTGAAAATTCTCAATTACCAAATAGGAATAGATTATGACATCAAATTTGAAATCACATTTATAAATAAAACAAAGATAACATTACACGTCTTTAGAATCAAATTTTCATGGAAAACATCAATCTAAAGTGAAACCTTCATTTGAATTTACATCCATGCCTACACCATGTGAACCCATGGATGTGACAACATCAAATGTCACCCTGTAATGTAATGTGTAAACACCCACAACCATTCATTGAAACATAAAATTAATTCAAAAAGAAATATAAAAATTCTAAATAATTTTATGAGAATACATATCCCATTTCAAAAAAGGAAATATTTCTAAAACATTTTACCATAATCCACATGTTTTAAAATTACCAAATCAATCAAAGAATTCAAAATTCATAATATACCAACGCTACCATTATATTGAAAGGTGTATGAATTTCCCCAAAAACTTATTTAATTTTAAAATAAAACATGTCATTTCAACAAACACCAAAGGTTCACATGTACTTAAGAATATTTCAAGAATCTCTTTCATTGCTTTTTTCAACAAATTACACAAATAAGAAAAAACTATAATAATTAAACCATGTGAATTATAAAGGTCTTAATCACGTTTAAAAACAAATTTAAGGATACCAAGTGTCAATGAGATTCATTATAAAATAAAGTCATGGAATCACATACCAAAAAAACATGGGAATGTGATGTGATTATCAGAGGAGGAGGAATACATCATGAAGATCAAACTGCACACCCTAGATATCATAAATTTCAATCTACACAATAACTCTAACATATAAGGTTTTTCCAATAGATTTTTTACCGAATGAATAACAAGGAATAGAGAAATGTTGTTATGATAATGGGGAAGAGACACTGAAACCTCTAAAAACATTCCATAGATCATCGAGGATGCCACCATAGAGCGGTGGGATCCACGGGAAGAGGTGTTTTAGGACCCCTTGATGCGCAAAATTTGACCACGAGGGAGGGTGATGATACAAAGATAAAATGAAGAGATATATATGGAGAGTAAATGGGATATTATGATTTTATTGTTCTGGAAGTACCACATGGTTTGTCCACCTGATTCCCAAACTTGTGCACCAAGTGTGTATTAGAGTCTATCTGTACAATAACCGACCACACGACCCACCTTCACGGTATGAATGTTGATACTCGAACCATGTGGTAACATAGTTCCACCTATATGAAATGTCACACATGTACATGGGCTGAAACGCATGGTTTATATCAACCTTGGGGTGCCTATGCATAGGCCAAAATACACACAAAATTCATAAAACATGAAAAGTTTTATTGGGTCTCAACCAGGCCCTCAACTGAGAAAGTCTAAGAGAAAAAAATAAGGAAATTGAAGTACTCCTATTTTATTTTTGATAAATATATTATATTTATAAGGGGTAGTATTTTCATTATAATGGCAAGGTGATTGTTGTAGTAATAGCTTCCCAATATGACCATTTTATCACTATGTTGACCATTATAGATACAATTGTACAATAAAATACATGAAATTATTTTTTAATAATATATGTATAAATTTTTTAAATGAATATTGATGAATTAATTGTATAATAGAAACATACCATAGACTAAAAATAATATTCATTTAAAGTAGTTAAATATTTTGGTGTTAAATGTTTTATTTTAAAATATGCTAATATATTCATTTAACAAATAAATCTACCTTATGTAAAAACTAATTATTACAATATTGAATTAAAATTTTAAATCAATTCAACAAATTCATCCAATGAATAATTTTTCAGAATTTACTAAGATTATCATATTATTGGTTAAACAGTAAAATATGGCATAAATTTTCGGTAAGTATTATGATTTCATTTTGTGGAAAAATGATGTAATTATTTATATATGTAAATAATTTTACAAAATCATGTGAATTTAGAAACAATAAAATATTTTTATAAATTAATTAATTATAAAACCTATAATGGAATTTCCAATTTAAAAAAAATTAACATAATTTTTTATTAATTCGTTTTAAAAAAATATATGATCCTTTTCCAAAGAATATTAAAAAATTTATTTTCATACTCAAATGAATAAATTTCCATGAAACATTTTATACATTTAAAACCGAATGTTTTAAAAACAACAGTATGCCAATTATTTTTCATTTTCATCAATATAAATTTCAAAATATTATGTTTCAAAATTATAAAAAAATTCTCTCCCATATGATATAAATAACCAACAACCCTCCAATTATTCTTCACTTTAAATTTATTGAGGAAGGTTCTCCTCCGAAATTATTTCTATAGGGTAGCGCTAAGGAATTGTTATTGTTCTAGAATGAACCATCTCATGCTTTAATAATGTATTTCGAAATTCATGTGTTTCTAATATCACCTCTTCATTTATTTTTTCTAGTGAGTTCTTGTAACGACCCGACCCTAGATAACCAGAGTCAGTGCATTATAACGTATCATTGTCATGATCACAAAAGATCAAGTCTCGAAAGATCGATTAGTTTAGTAGCATTGTAATTATTAGATACATTCATATAGTTTACATTACATCATAAAATTGAAAACAACAACAACATTGTTTCCATATACTACATTGATATCCCATAGGCTATCCTAGCAGGTTAGTCATAATATACTTCTATGCATCGTAGGAAAAATAAAACATAGAAAGGGGTGAGCTCATGTTCTCACTAAGGATAATAATATAGAGGAAACTTTCATAAATATTCATAAACATTTAAGGAATTTTATAATACTAAAACAAAATCCTTTTAAAATTGAACATTAGCATTAAATATAGAAATGATAAAAATCAAATAATGCCACTTACATATTCACATGGATACTATACTATTTGAATAATCACATGAAATACCAATAGCCACTTTCATAATGATGGAATTCATAATTCTAGACATTCATAACCACGTTGTCATGGTCTTGTTCCAAGACAGTATATTGTATCATGAGACCTACCAATGCATCGAGGAGCTATAGCGATCTCCAACCGTCACTTACTAAGTCCAATGCATTCCTCATATGAAAAGGTTTAGTCATAACACACAAATTCATATTAAAACTAGAATATGAAATGTCAATTATTTATCCATAAACCATGAATGGTGTAAAAATAACACATATATAATCAAGAATATCACAAATCCATCAATACAATATGGATGTTTTTTATCATAACCAATCAACTTCAAATAAGCCTAAAATCCATCCAAGGATGTTGACATAGGTGAAATCAAAACCATTTTTAGTGAAATACATCATTATATTTTGATATAATTTAGGAAAAAAATTATTTTGAAAAGATTCTAATAAACGTATAAGTAAATCATTAACGATTTTATAACGGTGGAAAATAGTCTCACCCACCGTATAAGTTAAAAATCATTCTTACCATAAATTTGTCGAAAAGGTCAAAAATTACCTTGTTTAGAAGACAACTGAAAGATTACTTTCAAAACATATAATGTCAAATAATGGTATAAATGACTTTAACCCATTTTATAGTAAATAGTAAATGTTTTTTGAGATAAATTTTAATGAATCATGGATATGAATGATAAAGAGGTCATAATAGATACTTACGTAAAAACAACATTGGATAATAAAGTGATTGTGAAATTAACCCTTACCTTGTACTTTTCATTGGTCAAGGGTAGGATACCCTATTTTATAATTCTGAAATAATTTTTATTAAATTATACTAGAATCATATTCATTAATATGATATCATATATGATCTTTTAATTTTTCTTTGTTAATAATATTTTAGTGTTATCGTCATTTCGGGTGTTTACTGATTCTTTTTCATTTATATGGTTTGTTACGTAGGTAATGTTTTTTATGGATATGATTTATCTTATTAATATTCAAAATGATATTATGTTTTTAAAAATTATTTTTTATCACTTAATAAAAATTAGTCTTGATTGGATATGATGGGGAATGAATCTTATCGTGTTCGTGGAGACGAAAATTCGTGCGTACACATGAGCGACAGTATCATTCTTTTGATATTAAAATAATATAAAATGGGATGATATATCATATATACAGAATAATTATCAAAATATATTTATTATTTACATCAATTACCCAACATTATTATACCCATCAAAATAATAATGTATTGAATAACAATTACACCACGACGTGGAGACAGTAAGTCGTATGTACGTACATATAGTGGCATGTCATTCAAAAGATGGATTGAATAATGAATTAGTTTGTACCATATTTATAATGACATCACAAAATATAGAAGATACTAGATTTGTTATTTTATAATGGAAACATCAATTAAATATGAAGTGGAAGAAGAAAGGAATTTGAAAGAGGTGATGAAATATTTACATATTCTTCAGGTTGTTCTTTTTTATTTGATCAATAGGGATAGTTAGGCTGGAATTATAACTAAAGGAAGGTCATTAAAATTAAAGGAAGATAGTTAAAGGGTATTTGAGCAGAGTTTTTCAGATCTAAATGTATTTTAATGTGTGAATTAGAGAGAAGGCGGAGTGCCCTTTTATAATACGGTTGAGAGGCACCTTAGAAAAAGCTAGGAATATTATTTTATAATAAAATAATTTCCAGTTTCTAAAGGCTCCAAAATGAATTAGTTAAAGGATAAGTTGGTTATTGGTCGATAACCACTCAAAAAATAGGTTTTAGAATGGTTTGGGTCATTATATTAACCATATCGATCAAATTTAACACTTAGTTAAATAGTTTGATGTTTACCATATTTCATAGTATTTTTATATTATTTGTTTAATAAACAAAAAATATACCTAAAATAGAACACCAAGTGGTTAATTAATGATACAAATATCATTAAATAAGTCTTTTGACCAAGCCTTAGATTTTTATGAATAGAATATCAATTAATAATATAATATTTGTTTGAAAAACTCGTTTATGTCAATTTTTACAATATTTGGTATATTGTTTTTTCTAATTTTATAACTATATTATTACATGAAAAAAATTTATCTAACCAACCTTAATATTTCATATTGACCTAGAAAATTATTGGAATTCATAAAAAGTCACAAATTACATTTATTTGGATTATTATAAGATCAATTATTTTAGTCTTGCATTAATAATGTAATTACTCTATCATCATTGTGTCATAAATAAATTTAATTTTTTAATTTCTTAAAAATATAAATAAAATACCATTACGTATTAATTTGTTTTATCTTTATAATGAATATTTATTGTTGAATTTATCTTGTGTTTACCCCTATATTAAAAATGTTTAGTTATTAAACATTGAATTTAACACTTTTAACTCTTCTTTGAATTAAATTATAAAAAATGTCATAATCTAATACCTATAGAACAAAAGGATATTATTTTATTTATAAGGATGTTTTTGGTCAAATTACAATTATCCAATAGAATTAAGACATTTTTAGGGTAATAATAATATCATTTTCATCCTTAATCACCCTATTTACTTTTAACCGTGGTAAATAAAAGTAAAAGGATACTATTCACCAAAAATTATTTTCTTCTTATTGAACCACATTTTAGTTTATAATATCAACCATGACTCTTATATTTTTAAAATTAAACTCACAAAAGTGGTAAAATTACGGTTTATATAAATTTCCAAATTCTCTTAGAGGGTGGATAAAAGACGGTAAAGAGATCAATAAAATTTTTATATATCCAAAATTATTATAAACTGACTATAATGAACTACATTAAACATATATAGGTATTATGTATCTATTTTGATTTAAAATAAATTTAAATAAAACAAATATTTATTTAAATAAAAATTTGGTTTTAAACATTAACTAAGTGTTTTCACTATTCATAAAAAATTGAAAGTTTTCTAAAAAATACATAAAATTCAATCTAAGCAAATTTCTGTATTACGAATCCAAAAATGAAGTTCATTTTGAATGATAAAATTTATAAAATTTCAAAAAGTGTGTATTAATAATCATAAGGGCTAGTTTGATTGGTCGTGACGTGTTAGAATCTCGATGTTGCGTACAACGCAAGCTATTGAATTATTCAAAGGGAAAGTTATCGTGGAATCTTGGGGTGTCACATTCTTCCCACCTTCAAATAATTCCATCCTAGAAATTTCTAGATTATTACTACATAAAAAGACTCGAGTGGTTCTTCATCATATGTTCCTTAGGTTCCCACATTGGCTCTTCCATCTTATGGTTTCTCCATAAAACATTTCCCAGACGAGTCTTCAGGTTTCTCAGAACTTGTTCTCTTGTATCAAGAATCCTGACAGGATATTCTCAATAAGACAGATCGAGTTCCAGTAATAATTCCTCATAAGTGAGTAAATGCATTGGGTCTGGCATGTATTTTTAAAACAGTGATACATTGAACACATCATGAACTTTGGAAAGACATAGCAGCATTACCAAACGGTAAGCTATAAAACCAATTCGTTCTACAATTTTGAAAGGTCTTATGTACCGAGGAAACAATTTACCCTTCTTACAGAAACGTATAGAACCCTTCCATGGAGATACCTTGATAAAAACATGATCTCTTACCTGATGTTCCAAATCCTTCTTTCAGTTATCGCCATAGGTCTTCTACATACATTGAGCTACTTTGATGTGGTTTTGGATTACCTTCACCTTTTTTATTGTTTCCTCCACCAGTTCTAGGCCTACAATTTTTCTTTCATCAACATCATCCCAAGAGGACGATGTGCAACATTTATATCCAAATTACGCTTTATATAGTTCCATCTGAATACTTGAATAGAAGCTATTGTTATATGAAAATTCTACAATAGGTAAATATTGATCCCCCATACCTTGAAAGTCAAGTGAGAATGATCTCAACATTTCTTCTAAGGTTTGAACAGTCCGTTCTGATTGTCGATCAGTTTGAGGGTGGTATTTAGTGCTCAAATGAAGTGTAGTATATTTGGAATTCTAAAAAATATTCCAGAATCATGATGTAAAATATTGATCACGATCTGAAATAATTGATAGGGGTACTCCATAAAGTCTCACAACATCATTTATATATAGTCTTGCTAGACTTTCAAGTGTTAAATCATCTCTTATAGTAAGAAAATGAGCTAACTTGGTAAACCGATCAATAATGACCCATATTATATCATTCATTCTAGGATTATTTGGTAGTCCCATGACAATTTCTATCTTAATATTATCCCATTTCCACTCAGGTATGTGAATAGGTTGGATGACTCCTCCAGGCTTTTTCCTTCTAGCTTTCAATTGTTGACAAACCATACAACTTGACACAAAATCAGAAATATCCCTCTTCATGTTGTCCCAGGGAAAATGTTCCTTCAACTATCTATACATCATAGTGATACTAGGGTGTATAGAGAAATTGGAACTATGAGAATCATCCAACATTTCCCTTTTTAGATCAGGTATATCGGGAACACAAATTCTCTTCCCAAATTTCAAAATTCAATCTTCATACCCAATGTCTCTGAATCTCACATCATTCACAGCATTAATCTTCTTTTGAAACTCTTCATTACCAATTTGATAACTCTTTATCATTTATAGTAAATAATTTTTGGAAACCATTTTAAAGAGTATTGATGTTTCAACTTCCTGAGTTATTCCCATATACATTTTTAATAAATCCATGAAATAGTATCCCTTTCAACTCTAATCTTGTTCAAAACTCCATGATCCATTCTGCTCAAAGCATATTCCACCTTATTTTCCATCCCCGGGTTGTAGTTTATAGTGCAATAATAATTGTTGAGTAGTTCAAGCAATATATTTTGCAACATGTTCAATTCTTTCTGTGAGAAAATATACATCAAACTCTTATGATCAGTATATATCTCACATTTTTTACCATATAGATAGTGTCTCCAAATCATCAAAGAAAACTTTACAGCTGCTAACTCAAGATCATGAGTATGACTATTTTTCTCGTGAATTTTTAGCAGTCATGATACATAGGCAGTAACTTTATCATTCTTTATAAGTACACAATAAACTCCTTTCATTGAAACATCACTTTAAATAACAAACCTATCAATCTACGTTGGTAGACTCATGATAGGATAATTGACTAATCATCACTTCAGTTCATAAAAACATTCTTCACACTCTTTTTCCCAGACAAATTTAATCCCTTTTCGTGTGATCTTTGTTAATGGGTTATCCAATCGGGAAAAATTCTGGACGAAACGCTGATAATAACCTGCTAAACCAATATAAATGCATATCTTAGTTATAATCATCAGTACTCGCCATTCATTGATTTCCTTGGTCATTGAAGGATAAATAAATATTCAATCCTTAGAGATAATATTTCCAAGAAAATAAATCTCTTGATTCCATAATTCACACTTGCATAACATCCCATATAATTCATTTCTTCTAAGAGACTTTAGGATAATGCCAAAGGGATTTTCATGATCATTGTATCACTTAGAGTATACCAAGATATGATCAATAAATACCACTAAAAAATCATTACGATTTTTTTAAACCCTATTCATTAGATCTATGAAGACAGAGGGTGCATTAGTCAATCCAAAATCCATTACTGTATACTCATAATGCCCGTACCTAGTTCGAAATGTTGTTTTCGGAATGTCTTCTTTCTTCACACACAACTGATGATATCTAGATCGATGGTCAATATTTGAAAATTATTGAGCACTATATAATTGGTCAATTAAATCTTCAATGTGAGGTTGGGGATACTTGTTCTTTATAGTTATAGGATTGATCTACTTGTAGTCAATGCACAACCTCATAGATCCATCTTTATTCTTAACAAAAAGGTCAGGGGATCCCCATGGAGAAACACTAGGGTGAATAAATATCCTATTACTCAATTCCACTAGTTTTTTATTTAGTTACACTAATTCTATAGTGTCCATTATATAAGGGGTCTTCGATATAGGCCTTGATTCAGGAATTAAATCAATTGAAAACTCAATTTATCATTCTAGAGGATGTCTAGGTAAATCATCTGGAACACATCAATATATTCTTTCACTGTGGGTATATACTCTATTTGAACATTCCTTTCTTCACCCATATTTATTTCATTCTCTTCCTCCAAAATAATTGAATTTAGTTGAGATATTGGTGGTGTATCTTGTTATGAATCAAGTGGTGATGATCCTCCTCTAAAGATAAGGTGTTCTTTATCATCATCATCAAAAATTGTAACCTCGTTATTCATTCAATAAATTTTCTCATCATGTTCTGAAATCCAATCCATACTGAGGATTATATCAAATTAAATAATGGGTATAATGAGGATATTAGTAGATAAACAGCATTTATATTCCCTAATGGGGACTGATTCACAAGACATTGTTGCAATGATACTTCCCTTATGAGTTTTGAATGAAAACTCCCTTGTTAAATCATTTTGGAAATATATAATTAACTTATCAAATTAGGAAGATATAAAACAATGTGATGATCCAAAATAAAATACTTCATTTTCTAAACATGAGGAAACCATTAAATTACCTGCCACTATGTCTTTTAAATATTCATCGTCAGCAATAGTGATAGCATAAGCTTGGCCTTTATCCCTTTGCCTTTTTTGAGGTAAGTACTCCTGATGCTTAGGAAATTCATTGGCATAATGCCCCCTTTCTCTACAATTTTCCCATTTAACATCGACAACCTATATCTTCACATTTCAATCACGAGCTTGGTGACCTTTTTCACCACACTTGTAATAGACTACAATTCTCATCAGGCCAGTACCAGAGTGTTTATTCCTACATTAACTGAGGATTAATATTCAACTTTTTCCTTCTTCCCAATATATTTATTTAGAGAGTGTCTGGTAGATCTCTTCTTCTCTTGCTTTTCTTTAAAGTCATAAGAATTATAGAATTCTTTTTCTTCCTTGAAATAAAATGAGAAAATATATGCATACGATAAGAAGGTTTGTGAGACTAATGCTTGACAGTGAAATGGTTTTACCCATCAAAAAAATGATCAATCTTACATCTTCAGTTACATATATAATTTTCATCATGCCTCACTAACCTTGTAGAGTTAGCCTTATACATTGAGAAATATTCATCCTCATTTTTCCTCAGACTCTGAAATTGTCTTTACATATATGCACGATGGTCATGAGGAAAGTATTTTTCTAAAAAAATCTCATTAATCTCCTTCCATTCTATTTTTTATAATTCAACTTTTTCTTTTCTGTTTTGATTCAGTGACCACAATTGTTCAGCATCTCAAGTGTGGTGGTAAACATCCATGACAACTCTTTCCCTTTCACTGCTCCCCAAGGCATGGAATATTTTCTCTATGAAATTTCTTCATTGCTCAAGTACTAATGGATTTGTACTCCAACTGAATTTTGGTGGATGTTGCCTCATGAAACGATATAACATTGATCCTCTATGCTGTGGATTAGGGTGATCCATATGGGTAAAGTTATTATTCATTACCTGAGTGAATTGTCCCAGTATGGTGATAAGCTTATCAGCACTAGTTGATTCACCATATCCACTATAATTATCTTCACCAGGAGGTCTATCCCTACATTGAGTGTGTGCATTGATACAGTTTGCATTCCTTCCACTAGTCTCTATTTCTAAACAATGGCATAAACTAGATTAGTTTATGAACCAAATACCAAATTCCAAACATTTAAAACACTTAACATAAACTGAATAGTTTATAGACATAATCCATAATTATAAAAATGTGTTTTGAGTAATTATATACTCATAAACCCCTCATAATGGTTTTTAATGTAAATAAGAATTATCCTATGCATATCCACTGAGAGTTTCGTAACCATGAGTACAGCGTGGCCCATGGTTGTTCACCAGTTCTCATTCAAGTCTAGCTTAAAGTAGGGTTTTGGGTTTTAACCCTAGGTACATCTGTGGCAGAGCCGCCTCTACCTACTTGTATCCAGACAGGGATTTGTTTCTTGGAAAACTCACAAAATCTCTAAAATACCAAAATTCATGGAATTTCTTCTATACTAATCCTCAAATTCTATCTTATGGCTATGTGTTCTAATGAGAGTTTATATAAATATAGTTTACATGGTTTATTATAAAATTCCTCTGATACCAACTTTAACGCCCTGACCCTAGAATCCCAGAGTCACTGCATTATTACATATCATTGGCATGACCACAAAAGATCATGTTTGGAAAGATTGATTAGTTTAGTAGTATTATAAGTTATAGATACATTCATAAGGTTTACATTACATCATAAAATGGAAATCTACAACAACATGGTTTCCATAGAAAAAAGTGACATCCAACAGACTATCCCTGCAGGTCTGTCATAATATACTTTTTCGCATACTTGGAAAATTAAAACATAGAAAGGGGTGAGCTCAGATGCTCAGTAAAGATTACAATATATCAGAAAATTTCATAAATATTCATAAAAATTTAATTCCATTTATAAGACTAAAAAAAGACTTTTAAACTAGAAAATCCGCATAATATGGAAAATAAAAAATCAAATAATTCCATTTACTTATTCACATGGATATTCTAATAGACGAATAATCAAATGCAATATCAATAGACACTTACATAATGATGGAATACATAATTCCCGACTTAAGTAACTACATAGTCAAGGCCTTGTGCTAAGAATACAGATAAATGTTTGTCAAGGACTTGTTCCAAGACACTATTTTGTCTCATGATACCTACCAATTCGTCGATAATCTATATCGGGCTCCACCCGTCACTTACTAAGTCCAATGCATTCCTCATGTGAAAAGGTTTAAACCTAACATACACATCTATATTAAATCTAGCATACGAAATGTCAATAATATATCCATAAACAATGAATGGGGTAAAAATAACACATCCATAGTGAATCATATCAAAAAACATTCAATACAATATGGATGTTTTGTATCATAATAAATCAACATCAAATAAGCTTAAAATTCATCAAAGGATGTTGACATAGATGAAATCAAAATCCTTTTTTCGAGAAATATCTCGTTCTATTTTGATATTATTTAATAAAACATTTATTTTGAAAATATTCTTATAAGATTGTAATGTAATCTTTGACGATGTTATAACGGTAGAAAATATTCGCACTGTCTGTATAAGTTAAAAAACATTCTTTCCTTATATTTGTCAAAATAGTCAACAATTACGTTGTTTGGAAAATGATTGATGGATACCTTTAAAAACTTATACGGTCAAATAATGGTATAAATTACATTAACCAATTTTCTAGTAAATAGTAAAAGTGTTTTGAAACACATTTTTATGAAACATGGATGTGGATGATAAAGAGGTCCCAGTAGATACTTACGTAAAAAGAACCTTGGTTAATAAAGTGATTGTGAAACAAACCCTTACATTTTACTTTTCCTTGTTCAAGGGTTGGTTAACCTACTATATAATGGTTAAATAATAGTTATTAAATTATAAAATAATAATATACATTAATATGATATCATACTTGATCTTTTAATATTGCATTGTTAATAATATTATAATATTATCATTGTTTCGGGTGTTAACTGATTCGTTTCCATTTATATGATTTGTTGCGTAAGTAATGTTTGTTAAGGATATGATGTATCTTATTCATATTAAGAATTATATTTTGTAATTATAAATTATTTTTAATCATCTAATGAAAATTATTATTGAATGTATACGATGAGGAATGAATCTCATCGTATTGGTGCAGATGGTAATCGGTATGTACGCATGAGCGACAATATCATTCTTTTGATATTACAATTATATTAAATTGGAAGGTATATAATATATACAGAATAATTATCATGTTATATTCATTATTTACATCAATTACGCATCATTATTTTACCCATCCAATTAATAATATATTGAATAACAATTACACCACGACGTGGAGACTGTAAGTTGTACGTATGCGTGTATGGTGACATGTCATTCAAAGGATGGATATAATAATGAATTTTTTTGTACCATATTTATAATTACATCACAGTATATAGAATATACTGGAGTTAGTATTTTAGAATGGAAACAACAAATAAAGAGGAAGTAGAAAAAGAAAGGAACTTAAAAGAGGTGATGAAAATTTTACCTCTTCTTCAAGTTATTCATTTTGATTTGATCAAAAGGTATCCTTATGATGGAATTATTTACAAAGTAAGGCCTCTATAATGAAGGTAGGATAGCTGATAGGGTATTTGGGCTGAGTTTGGCTGAGAAAAATGGAATTGATGGTGTGAGTTTTAGTGAAGGGTGGTGCCCTTTTATAAGAGGGGTGAGGGGCACCTTCTGAATAGATAGAAATATTATTTTATAATAAACCGTTTTGGGTATCTAATGTCTAAAAAATTAATTATTTAAAGGATAAGGTGTGTAAGGGTCACAAACCACTCAAAAAATATGTTTTATATAGGTTTGGTTCACTATATTAACCATATCGTTTAGATATAACTCTTAGTTAAATAGTTTGACATTTACCATGTCTCTTTGTATTTTTTTTACATGGTTAATAAATATACTATATTCTTACAATATAACCCCAAGTAGTTAATTAATGATACACCTATCATTACATAAGCCTTTTTTCCAAACCTTAGATTTTTTAGAATAGAAAATCAATTACTAATATAATATTTGTTTCAAAAACTCCTTTATGTCAATTTTTACACTATTTGGTATTTTGTTTCATCTAAATTCATAACAACATTATTACTTCGAAAACAATTCATTTAACAATCCTTAATATGTCATATTATCCTATAAAATTATTGTAATTATTATAAATTCTCTAATTACATTTATTTGGATATTTATAATATCAATTATTTTAATCATTCATCAATACTGTAATTACTGCATCGTCATTGTGTCATAAATAAATTTAATTATTTAATGTCTAAAAAATATAAATAAAATACCATTATGTAGGAAATATTTTCAGATTTATGATTAATATTTATAGTTGAGTTTATCTTATGTGTATCCCTATATTAAAAATGGATTATTTATTTAACATTGAATTTAACACTATTATCTCTTCTTTGAATTAAATAATAATAAATGTACTAATCTAATCCAACTGGACCTAAAGGATAATATTTTATTCCTAAGGTTGTTTTATGTTGAATTAATCTTGTCCAATAGAATTAGGACATGTGTTAGGGTAATAATAATATCATTTTACACTTAATTACATTATTTACTTTTAACCGTGGTAAAAATAAATAAGAAGTTACTATTCACCAAAAATATTTTCATCTTACTGAACCACATATTACTTGCTGATATCAACTGTGTCTCTCAGAGTTTTGAAATTCAACTCACAGAAGCATTAAAATTATGTTTTATGTAAATTTACAAATGCTTCTAGGAGGTGGGTAAAAGAAGGTAACATGTTCAATACAATTTTTATATATCTAAAATTTTTATAAACTGACAATAATTAATTACATAAAACTTATATAGGAATTATATATCTATTTGGACCTAAAATAAATTTAAATAAAAGGTTGGTTTTAAACAATACCTCAATGCTTTCACTATTTATCCAAAATTGAATGTTTTCAGAAAAATAACCAAAATTCACCCTAAGCTAATTACGGAATTCCAAATCCAAAAAGAACGTTCATTTTGAAAGATAGAATTTATAAAATTTCAAAAATTGGGTATTAATAATCGTAACATCTAGTTTTATAGGTTGCGATGTGTTTGAATCTCAAAGTTTCTTACAACGCAATCTATTACATTATTCACACGGAAAGGTACCGTGGAAGTTAGGGGTGTTACATTTATAATTTCATTGCTACAAAAAATATAATTTATTTATGATTATTTGTCCTTAATTAATTATTATAACAATAATGTGACCTCACACTTCCCTCTAATTATTCCACTGTCATATGTCAATTAAAATCTAATAAATTTCTATATAAAAAAACTCTAATATTTTATTCCCTATGAATTCTATATATTTGTCATATTAATAATGTATTTTATTTTTGAGGATACATTTTTCTATGGTTGGATGAGTGATATGTATTTTCTATAGACAATATCATGTTTATGGGGAATTAATCATGATTATGAAACATTGAAGTATTTGGGAATCAATGAAGTCAAATCTATAAGCTTATACATAGAAAAATTTTGATTCCCTATTTCCAATAAAATATGTGAGTCATGTAATTTTAATATTTCGAGTATATTTTTTTACCATTGACTTAGTCTCCAACTATTGTATGATTTTGTATCTAATGACTACTTCATTTTTATATCTGGAATTTTTGAATTCATTATACACTACTCCTCCATTATCATCCCATTAAATAAGATAAATTCTATTTTATCACCAATATCATGTTGTTTCTTATTTGAATGGTTGATATTATAAGATATAGTCATATTATTCCATCAACTATAGAAACACTTTCAATACACATGACCCTTATTTATATATGGATAACTATTTTTTATATTGTAATTATTATGTATATGTTTTATTAGGTAATATTATTTATGGTATTGATTATCAACATTATTCATATGATGAATACATTATAAATATTTTGTAATCAGTGGGTCTCTAAATTTTACTTCAATGCAATGCATCGATATGTCTCATAAGAAAAAATCCATGTTTATTTGGCATCTTTATACACATTTATATATTATTTCATGGATTAAGCTCTAGAAACATAGATTTGATGTCTAAAAATAAAAATTTCAAAACTAAAAATTTTTATTCTATTATCCATTTGATTTTGTATTTTTATTTTTATGTCCTCAATGTGTATATTATACTCATATTATAAATAATATGGTATTATTTTATTATATATTCAGTCCATATTATATATATTATTGATGTTTTTATAGATTATTATATTTTATACATATTATCAATTATCTAACCACATCATACTGTAATTATTCTCCATTTCCTTTCGAAACAATGAATATTACTAAATGCATCTTATGAAAAAGCGAGGAGAATTAATAAAAAAATATTCACATAATTTTTATTTAATTTCAAATTTAATGTATGAATCGTGTATATATATAGTTTTTGATACTACTATATAGGTTTGCCTAATGTATTTTTATTTTTTCATTATATACCAATATAATATAATTAATTTTATATCTTGTTTTTTGGAGTTATGGTTCTTACAATGGTTTTATTACAATATAAATGTGTCCTTATTTAGAAAAACAAAAATGAAGCAACCTATCTTCTAATATATAATTTTTGAGTTATAGGGTTTCATCATTACATGCATTCACCTAAAATTATATATTTATATTATCTCTTGATTTAAAAACAATTTCAATTGTTTCATTACAATATGGTAATGATTTTTTAATATGGAGTTATCCAAAAAAATTGATGTAAAGTAATTTAAACAACCAACTAGTTGATTATACCATCAAATAAACATGAATATCCATCATTGAGTATATCAATCTCTATGTGTGAAATTTGTTTATCACTATATTGGAGTCTATGATCCATGTTGGAGTCACATGGGGTTTCTCGAACCATTTCTCCACTATCTATAATGATATATCTATGTCAATTAACAAAGATAATTATGTCCAATTTGGTTATATTCATATTAAATCATTATCATCTATATAGGGAACTATGTTTCGTCAAGATATAATAATTGGGAGTAGACCCTATAATCAATTACCACATTTCTGTATTTTCTTTCTAGTTGGTTTATTGTCCCAAGTTATCGTTCATCACGGGTGTGAAATTTCAATTATCCAAATCGTGTAGAAATACTATTAGGATTATTGTGTTTTAGTTTTACATTTACGAGAATCTAGGATTTTTATCGAAAACCCTATGTCTTTTATTTTTAAGGGGTCTTAATCATTGTTAAATTTTTTCATCTGGACATATTTCTCTAATGTGTTCATTTTATGGATGGGATTAAGCCTACACTCAACAACTGCATTTCTCATATCAATGGTTTCCAATTTCATCCCAGATTCAAAAATGAATGTCATGGTTCTCTTATATAAGTTCATAATTCTATCATTCCTCCCCAAATGGATTATTTTATCAATCAATAGACTTTATGTAGTTTTTTTAACAAATAATGAATGATATTGACTTTTATTTCATGTAAATAAATATTTACTCAATTATTTTTCAGTGAAATGTTTTGGGATTCATGATTATGATTCATTTAATATATTTTTAAAGTTAATATATGACTTAAATATCTTTTTAAATGATGAAAATAGATATATAAATGTAAATATAATGGGATATAACAATTCATGAAATATTATTTTATAAAATCATAATAATATATTTTATGTTATAATTAAATGTCTATCATAAGGCCTGGTAAAAAGATACTACCTGGATAGTCTTAGGATATAGTAAAATGTATCATATTTCATGGTTTACATGACACTATATTTGACAATTACGTCAATTTGAACATTTGTAGTTCACATTCAGAATAATTATTCTATACAGGTGATCATTTAAGAAACATTATATTAGATTTAACATATGGAACCACATTCATGATGTCGATGATGCATTTATATAGGATTTAAAAATTTTTCAGTCACTTCATAAACTATTATGAATCATCCAATAGGGTCTTATAAGTAATCCAACTATTATAATATCCGTATGTTTCCATTCTGGGGTGATCCTTAGATGAAATTCTCTTGATCATGAATCATTAAACCACCTATATCTTTTCACTATGTGATACTATCATGTTTTAGTGAGAATAGGCAAACTACTAGTATTTTAAGATATTCATGTGCACCCACGAATACACAATGGATTGAATATTCTTATGACTATCTATTGGTGTTCATAATCAAGGATATAGGATGTAGATATATAAGTTTCTAAATCATTGTATGTTATGAATTAGTTTCCCCATTGGTTTATTTCTAAAATATGTAGTATTTTATTACTTTTATCATGGTTAGAAATATTTAATATTAATTTTCATTTTAATAACTCTAATAATAGTTATTAAACCCCTATACAATTTAGAAAATGTAAAAAAGATAACCAAGCATTTAAATTTTTGAGATCAACCTTTTGAATTTAAAAATAGAAATCTTATTTCCTAACATAATGAAATCATAAATAAAGAATAATAAACATTTTATGTTTGGGTTAATTTTTGGGTATAATAGCCATATATCATATAGTATGATATTATTGAATCCAAAAAAATGAACAATTCAATAGGATATGATATCTGATTTCATAACCTATGATTAAATCTTGTGTTTTTGGAAAAACATATTGTCATAGCATCATTATCATATCAATGATATCATAAAATATGATTGAATGTGTAGGTTTTTTCTATAAAACATAAAATATCATAACATTATTATAATAAACAAACCCAATGTTTTATCGTCTTTATTAATATTTACGTGATACATATATTTTTTCCATATCTAAAAAAACTATAAATAAAAACTACAAATATTGATATCATATAAAATGACATGATGACCGCATCTAATGAAATCAATTGTTCTTTGAATCACAAAATTTGATTCATCCTATGTATTTATATTTGGATAGTGATGAGAAATACTACTTCTATTTAATCTAATTATGATGAATATTGTTACTTGTAAATGTTTTAAAAATTTTGAAATAAATTATTTTGGTATATTAATTAACATTTTCTGAGGTAATAAATTTATAAAATATACACTAGTTGTAAAAAATTAGTTAATTTTTCTGAAACTTTAATTTTCAAATATTACATAGAATCAATTATTAATATATAAATACATTTTTCTAAAATTATAACATTACTTATGAATTAAAAATAAGGTAGATATTTCAAATTCATAAGTTTAATTTATTAGAAGATTATTTGTTAAAAAAATATTAAAAAATTTAATCTGTTTTTATTTAAATTTTGAATTATTCAAGACAAATTAATTTTTATTGTACAAATTAAAGGCCTTATTTGAGAAATTATATAAACCACAATGAAATAGATATTATAATTTATTATATCATGGTTTAAACATTGATATTAATGTGATATTCCAATGATGTAAAATATTTACAGTATATAAATTTCAATATGAATATTTAAAATTTCATATAATATCATATTTTTATGTGAAATGAAAAATAATTTTCAATATAAAGGGTTTCACAATAATAGAAAACTTAATCAATTTTTTTAAAAAATTATATAATGTACATAATGATTATCTAGGGATTATAAAGTTTTTTGAAGTACAATTTGTTAATGAATTGTTTTTATTGGGTTATCTCATGTTTAAATATGTAACTTAATTATTTATCTCAATGTTATTTCCATTTATATTATTCATGAATAAAAATTATATATATTCTGAATTATTTTAATATTTATTTTATGCTATTAAATTATTTCTTATAAAATTATGAGGACATTTAGTACATTATTATTATGATTATATAAGATTTAGTTGTCATATACCTTGACCTCATCTTGTAATTAAATTTATTGTCTTTAATTTAATTGATGAATATAGTATTTATATATTAGGTGTTAGATTTATCCTAAATTGAAATATAAATTCTGTAATATGTCTCTAGGTATATGAACATTGGGATAGGCTTCCCACGGGCCTAGAAGATTATTACATGTTCCCTAATGATGGATGTCAGCTATCTATTTATCCTTGATTACTCAAGTTGATATTTATAACTGTATAAAATTATATACTTGATGATTAAAGGAAACTTATGGATGACATTCATTTAGATATGTGTGAGTTTATATCACTTTTAATTTTGTATATACCAAAAAGTATGGGTTCTGTAAAGATATTCGAAATTTTTTGTTTTGAAAATAATAATTTGGTGGATATAGTAGGATTTAAAAATAAATTATTCAGATAAATCATACATAATGTGAATAATAATATATAATATGGTGGGATTTAATAATCATTGAAATACTATGTATTATAAAATTGAAAATTTTAATATGTTAATTCCTTGATCATTCTACCTGGATGGTTTTCCCAATGAATGGTTCTCATGGCTTATCTCCAGCAAGGTATAGTGAGAATGTATAACCTTAATTTTTAGGTGTTTATATAAACCTATTTTTATTTCGGTTATACATTGTTAAGAAACCTTGTGATTTAGAATACCATTGCAATATTGTTGGTTTTATATATATTTTACATTATATAAAATGATTCATTTTCATCAGTCAAATAGTTATATATTTAGTGATTTATTTGATTCACATTATAAATAGCTAAATTTTTGTAGTATTTCCAATGATAGAACATTTCTTATTTAAATATGAATCTAGAACCCTTAGTGGAATGATGATAAAAAAGGGTCACCATTTTAGTTTATGAATATTTAAAAAACCATTTTTGAATCGTTTTAAAACACGGTATATGTATAATAAATGCCTCTATATTAGATATAAATAACATCATCATAATCAAAAAATAGATTTGAGATCAATCCTACAGTGAAAATAGAATAATATAAGCCACTCCAAGGGATCATAATATATAAAGGGTTCTTGAGTATGGTTAAATTCAATGTTCTAGAGTTACATATTCATCAATAACCATGCTTTTATTATGGTCAGAATGTGAAAAATAATTTTACGATTATCATTGAATTATACACTTAAATGTTAAAATTACTTAATAAATAAAATAGTCCATGTAACTCTATCCTTTACTCAAATACTCAATAATATTTTGTATTCTAATGACTTAGATATATATATCATTTCTTTATGTATTATTCCCATTGAAAAAAACCTTTTGTCATTTATGGGAATGTTATAATAATAATAGGAATGAGTTCCATATATGTTTTAACATTTTATCCCCAAAAATTCTGATTAATTATATGGGAATATGATGTATCAGTTCTTGAGATGTGTTTTCAATATAGTGGTTAAATGTATAATCTATAATATTAAATGTTATTTATAGTTTCTAATAATAATTCTTGAAGTTTTCAATAAAATGTCATTTAGACCTAAAGATGGTTGTTCAATCCCGAATCAGGAACCCGATCGATCCACTTTTAATCCTCGAATGATGATATTAATCACATAATTCTACAATCTAATGTCATTGATTCAAATTATACAAATGAGGAAATTAGTTAAACCAATGAATGATAATAGACATGAGTTTTTCAGTGAAATTTCTGGTATGATCATTCCAAACATTATAGATTCATGTGAAAAAAAATTAGTATATAAAAAGTAATTAAAAGATAAATAGAATACAACAAAAATAAAAATGTTAAAAAAATAAAATTTAATTCAAAAATATAATATAATGAAAAACATATCCGGAATATTGGATGATGGAATGGCATATACACCTACTATATAAATTAAAAACAAATATACATGATAATATATTACTCATCATAAAGTTCACCACCCATCATCAAAATCTAATCACTCCTCGAATGATCCATAACTAAACCAAAACATGAAAAACAACTCAGGCCTACATACATTGAGTTGAATAGGAAAAGAGTGAGAAAAAATCCTAGTAATAAATCATAGAATATTTAATTCAATTTTTTATCTTAAAAATGCAATAAATGTTAGATTTTAAAAAACATAATATGGTTTTTATCCATTGAAGATGAAAAAAATATGATATTTTCCATAAAATTGTGTATCTAAAACTAAAATACATAATTTCAATAAAACTTTTATACCATTTGGTAAAATATCATTAATAAAAAAACAAATTAAAATTACTCTTTTGAATCAATTATTAACCACACCCTAAAAAGTAACACAAAATGAAGAAAAACCCAAAAAAAAATTAAATTAAATATTAACGAAAGATAGAGAATAGTAAATGATATTTAAAATTACATAATGGTGTATCGAGAAATCAATATATAAACATAATGTAACATCAATACATGTATAACATGTCATGCAAGGGAAACAATAATAAAGTGTAATAGTAATTACAGTGAGTTTTGTATTCAGAAAATGAATAAATGATATGTAATCTGAGGAATGACATATATGTATCGTGAGAAAAAATTAAACCTGTGTAGGTGGAACCATATTTTATCCTATCAATGATACCCTAGTCAATAACCTCTTGACTACTCTCACATGGCCTCACCCTGGTACTCCCCCAATGGAATGTAATTTCCTATACAAAGGTGGACCTAGACAAAATCATCATAAATAGATGGAAACTATTTCTCAACACATAACTAATATTTATAGGATTCCAATGAAATTAAATATAATAGGTGATGAAATAGTAATCATAAAAAAATTATATATCAATAAATATATAAATAAGAATACCATCACCCCACATCCTTATCCAACAAATGAGATGCCACAATAGAATATATGAAGGGATATTAAAATAAAAATAAATGGTGGAACATTAATTATTGATTTATCAAATTATGTTAAATCATTTAGATATTTCTAAGTGAGACTTAATGTTTTATTGTAGAAATCCCCTTAAAAATTCACTCATTAGAAACCCAATTTAAAATCAAATGTCATTTAAAATTACCTTTTTAATTGTTAGAAACCATTAATTAAATTAAAAAAATACTCATAGGTAATATATGTCAAAATTTTAGCAACAAATTTCTATTAATAATTTAAAAAGGGATATCACACTTAAAAAGACTATGGTTTTATAAGAAAAACCCATAATAATATGTTTGGAGCAAAAAATCCATGTCACAATTATCTCTAAAAATTTACTAAAACAACATGGAAATATAAAATATTATATAGAATGAAATAAATAACCAAACACCCCAATATATACATTTTATAAATTAATAAAAAAATTAGTATACGTGATTTATTTTTAGAATCATTGAATGAGTCCATATCTGTTGTAAAACAATTATAAACACATAAATTATTTCTTAAACAAGGTTTATTTTTCCAAAAAAAATAGTTTTAAAAAACCCATTATATATAGTAGATCCATAAAATATAAAATTAATGGAACCACATATATAAATAGAGTTTGGATGATGTGAACCCCCAGAATATTGAAGGAGAAGACATTGAGAAGTAATTTACACACCAAACCATCAAGAATCACAAGAAATTTTGAAAATAACTACACTCAGTGTTGAACCAACATAAGCCATTGTCATAGGATGGATAAAAGAGAATGGTTTGAATAGTAATAGAGTAATATTCAGCCTTACCTTATAGAAAACCATCTAAAAGAAGAAAATACAGAGGAAATAATTTAAAAGAGGATGAAAAGGTATCTTTTGGAACTTCCCCTAGAGGTCCAATGTGAGAGAGAGTGGGGATGGAGGGGTGTGGAGACCAAAAACATACAGTTTAGAAAATTCAAACATTATAAAAACATTTCAAATCATCTGGTTTTTCCACACACTTTTCCAAACCATTGAAAAAATGTGTTCCCATCACATGACAACCCTAGAAATCTACGTGGTTTTTTGTGATTGGTTAATTAACTATTTTCAAACCATGAATATTTCTACTACAACGTCATTTTATGGTTTTCCATGTTTTTTGAAAGTTTAATAAATATTGTGCGCAAATAGTGTTCCCAATAATGAAGCATGTCAATTTAAATTTTTCAAATGAATTAGACATGAAAACTAAGGACTAATATAAATATAATTAACTAAATTAAATAACCAAAAAAAAATAAAGGACAAAGTGTGATGTATGGAATTGTTTGGGATACTTCAAGGGGTGTGTAAACATCCTTACAATATTTTTTTAGGTGTTTATGAATGCTCATGTCTTATATAGACCATACTTCATTATTTATTATACAAATTAACACATAATACAATATTAGAAGATAATGAAAACTAGTTTATTTTGGAAATTTTTGAACACAACATAATAAAATGAAAATGGGTCGAAGAACATTCTTTAAAAAATTGAAGCCTTCAATTATATTCTATTGATAATATAGTAATGCACAAGAAAACATTGGTTTATATATAAGAAAGGGTAGACCACTTAATCCCAGTATGGAAATAATAAATTCATTTCATAGGATAAATAGGATTATGTGATTCATGTGGAATAACATGATGAAATAAAAATGTGAGTTCTATAATCATCTACATAAAATCATGGTATAATATGATAATATGAAGAAAACTTATCAATTGTGGAAAAACATAAAACATGAATTCATAAACATAAGTTAAGTACAACCATTGATAAAACATAGTGCATTGTTTGTAAGATAACCTCATGTACACTAATCATGGTATATCATGAGCTAAAACATTACCCAAATCATTTCCATGATATATAATTCTTTCCCCACTATCATATTTGTATCATGTACATTAATAAGTGTGTCACATAGATCAGACAATATAAGTACATATTTCATCACTATTAACCCCATGATTATGGAGTGTGGGTTACATACTATGAAGTGTAAAATAAATTAATAATAGTTACATATTACTACATACTATTGAATTTATGTAGGGATTGATATTCACTACACAATTTGATTTTCATAGAAAATCGTAACATTATTTCTCTAACATAATAGGTGTAAATAATGACCCATTGTAGCAATTAACGATATTGAAATGGGATATATAATTACAAGTAATAAATATTGATAAAATGTGGAATATAAATAAACACATTACCACATGAATAATTGGAAATCAAAAGGCTTAGTACAAAGGGAATAGTCAGAATAAAAAGAGACATCAGAGGATCTATTATATTGAGATGGCTCTTTTAAAAGATTGGGATGAGATTTTCAAGGGATTGGGAACACCTTGGGAGTGAATTATGGAGTTTTGGAAAGTATATTATTGGTAAATGGGGTTTTAATAAATAGTTTTGTGGTATTGGGGGGCATTTATATCCCAATAGAGTGGAATTTGTTTCTATTTTCTAAACATATGTTTCGGAATTTATATGACATAATAATCAGAAACACATTAATAATCATGATTTTTCCCAAGGTTTCTTCCAAATAAAAGTGGTTTAAAATGTTTTATAAGGATAATTATTGAAATCAATAAAATAATACCACTTATGATGTGTAAGTGATTCATATTATTAAAGGATCAGTTATACAACATAATAATATAATATTTATTTTTGAATATTCATTAATTGTATTAAAATTAATTTTTTTTAAAATATATTACCGTTATGTGTATGCACAATTTTGTTCATGGTTACTCTCTAAAGTGATTATATCACTTTTTTTCCTTAATTATGTCATAATACATAGAATATTACTTTACAATATTTATTTTTTACTAAAAAAATTAATTCTCAGAAAAGTTATGAAAAAATAACAATTTGATAATTATTATGTTTTGATTTCAAAAATAATATGTATTTTATCTAAATAATATATTAAATATGAGAATTTTTACTTCTAAATGAAAACAAATATTTTGTAAAAAATTCAATTTTCTATGATACTAAAAACTTTTGGAGCCTTCAATAAATTTCATTATAATTTATAGTTAAAATAATTTTATTTAAACAGAATATTTTATTAAAATATTTTTTATTTTAAAAATTCATAACATTTTCAAAATAGTGTCTTAATTGAGATTGTATATTTCATAAAATATAAATATTATTTCTATATATCAAAATAAAATTTTTATTTAACTAATTGTATAATAATTTATTATGTAATTATGATTAGGGATACATAAAATTAAATTTCATTAAGAAATATACAAATTTATATTACTGGGGTCTAGATACATAACCCCTTATTAAACTAGCATGCTCCCAAAGGCTAATGTGTGTGATGTTGGTTCTTTATTATGGTGGTTTGTTGAAAATTAACTAGTTTTATGTCTTGATAATCGTAAACATATACAAATTTTTTTCTCATGATATTGTCTTGAGAACTTCTTGTTCTTTGTTATTTGAAAATCCTTGTGATTCTATATCCCTAAAAAGATCTGAAAAATGTACTACGGGAGGCATGATCCTACTAGTTGAGTTTATGACTTCTTTTTTATTGATTAAACTTTATCATATCCATTAATATATACTGATGTTAACAATCACAAAAAAAATTGTCATTTTATCAATAGATAAGATTCATAAATCATTGTTATATTATTTTAGAGATATCTTATAATGGACCAAATTGATAATTTAATGAATCTATTTTATTTTACTACTTTACAAAATTAAAAAATTATTCATTTAAATAATAATCTATGAATATTGGAGCTATTATATTCTTTTTCTGTTAGAAATTTCCCACATTGAATTTAAGTTAATATACATGAAAAAATAATTGTAAATTTGATTCATTGCCTATTCTAGTTCCCATGTTGGCTCTCTAAACATGTGGTTTTTCCAGAACACTTTACTTGGTGATTTGTCTTGGACTATATAAATTTTCTCTGGGAGACAATATCATTACCCTCTTATCCACCAATAAAAATCATTCTACAATAGAGTCACCTTACAATTCAATACTTATGAGGTTTTTTGTATGTACTTCTTCAAAAGGGATATATGTAACATATCATGTATTGAGATAGGTAAGGTGGGAGTGTTGTTAAATAAGAGACGTTTTCATTCAATAAATGATCTAACAAGAGATGATTTATCTAGGAAAAAGTTATCACTACTTTCCAAACCTGGTGGATTTCTTCCATAGAGATATATAATGAAAAAACATATCTATAAAATTATTCCCCATTCCTCCATGATGATTGTATTCATATCTTTTCAATTATTTTTTGATTTAATATGATTTTGTATAGTTTTAACCTTCACTGCCATCTCCTGGATAATTTCATGTTCTGTTAGCTTCTACTTTCCACCATCATCCCATCATGTTTTATTCTAAGTCAACATTATATACGAATCCTCATAAGGTTCAATTTAATTGATATATAAGAAGTTATTGTTGTATGATAGCTCCACTAGGGGACAGTGATAATCCAAAAATCCTAGGAAATATATTATGTAGGTTCTCATTATAAATTCTAATGTTGTAATTATTCAATCAGACTGAACATCCATCTATGGTTGATAATAAGAATTGAAACTCATCTATATATTCAAAACATGGGGAATGGTTATCCAAAACATTTTTTAAAAGCCTCATATCTCTATTAGATACAATGGAGGGTGGTACACAATGAATTATTTACACATAAATTATTTATATAATTGATATTTTTTAACATATAAATGATCTTTGACATCAGTGAAATGTTCCATCTTTGTAATGAAATTTATTACGACCCATATGGTTTTATTTACATTAGAAGTCCTAGGAAATATTATGAATAAATCCATGGTTATGCATTCAAAATTACATTTTGGTGTGGTAAATGGTTTCATCATGCTTGTAGACTTCTACTATTATTCCATCAATTATTGGACCAACATGTGTCAATATAAAAATTCATTAATATCTCTTTCCATGTTATCCAATCCATAAATTTTCTTCCAATCCTTATATGTTTTTTTAATTCCTAGAAGAATGTAATTTTAATGAGATATGTGTATTATCAAAAAGTTTATTCTTAATCTCTAGTTTTTGTGGGACACATATCTGTATTCAAAACATAATGAATCCAATACTAAAAATGTAAAACTTTGGAATATGAGATGAATTTTCTATAGAAAATCATCAACCTTTTACTCCTCTTGATCGTATCAATAAAGTATGGTTGTTATTTTATTTGAGATGGGTATGACGATGATCATTTAATAATTCACATTTTCCTAATTTTCATGTCTATGAATATTGGATCTTTTTTCATAATTATTATGAATATGTTTTGGGATCCGTTCTAATTTAAGAATCTTCCACTTTGTTCACATTGTATGGATGGTAATCAAATAAACTATTATAATACTTGATCAGAACTAACCACTATAGTTAACTCATATTTATCTCCTTTTGTGTGATTATATACTTTAGGATTTTATGATTTGTCTATATGTCATACTTCTCCTGATAGAGATAATATCCCAGAATGTTCAATAGGAGGATCATAGAAACCAAAAATAGATCACGCATTTAGTTGTTCAATTCTAGAATCCACAGCTGTGAGATGACTATGTTATCACTAGATTATATTTCAGGATTACAAAACCCAATCCCTTTTGGATGCTTCTTTGTAGATCCTAGATCCTTCTCTACTAGTGGGTAATATGAGCATAGGTTTAGTGATTGACCTCGTCTTTAACTCTCTAATGATCTTTTAAATTCATCATTTTATACAAACATGAATCCTTTATGAGTTATTATGGTTATTTGTTAGTACATTATTGAGAATATTCAATATTATTAATGATAGTGTCTAGATAATCAAAGGAAACAACAGATTTATATCACAAATTTTGGTATCGTCCATCATTTAATTTCCTCAGTTTTTACTAAATCAACTAATATACCTTATTTTGTAATAACAATTTTCAATTATGTTAATTCCTCCATCTAGGACATTCAATTATCATACTTCTTAGAAAATGTTTCTTTTTAAAAGTTCATCCATACAACAGTCAAATTCTCCACAAGTCTGTCCTTACATTTGGAGTAGATAAGAATATCTCTTAAAATGTCTTCCACAAATTCATTTCATAATATCTAAAGTCTCCATTGATCAGGTGCATGAAGATTTTTGGAGGATTAGTGAAACTAAAGGTAATCACTATAAACACATAGCGGTTATACCTTATATTGAATTTGGCCTTGGGTATATCATACTTATTAACATTAATATGATAGTATCCTAGACGAATATATACTATAGATAAGTTCAAGGGTTCTTGTATCTTACCAATAAAGTAATCAATATGCAGAAATGTATAATTTTCCTTAACCATGACCTTGATGAGCTCTATATATTCAATTAATATTTGTATTGACCCATACTTTTAATTATAAGAAAGGATTGATGCACCCCATAGTGCAATGCATGGGCATACAAAACCATTATCCAAATTCTATTATAGTTTCTTCTTCCTCTATTTAGGTTTAATAATTTACATTTTATATGGAGTTTTGTAAATTGTAAATGTGTGGGGTATAAGTTCAATTAAGGACACAACCTCTCATCTGGGAGTATGATGAGGTAATTCTCCTTGGAAAACATTACTGAATTTCCTCACAATGTGTATGTTAATAAAGATGATATTTTACTTTTTCATAGTCATCTGAGCGTGCTAGACTTTTTCATAAGGAAAAAATATTCATGATTGAGTTTATTACACAAATGAATATACACCCTCATCCTTAAATAGAATCAAATTGTGATTCAAAATATAATGGTATATTTTCATTACTCAGAAATATATGTTGGATATAAATAATGAAAGCCAATATATACCTTGGATTCTATCAAATTTCACCAAAAGGAGTATCATAATGTTCACTAAGAAGTTAAAACCATAGATATAGATAGGGGAGGGGTTATATAAATGTGATGCAATTATTTATCCATTTCCCATATTCATCTATAAATCATCATCCATTGTTTAAGGTGGTGTTGTAAAATTTCGACTCAAAATTCATGATATGATGGAATATGTAGAAAAATGTAAAATAATCCGACGTTTAACTATTTAATATTTGTTCTAATCATTTACATAATCATAAATTGACATAAGGATGAGAAATTTTAAAATATTAATATTGCTAACAAAAACTATGAACATTTAAGGGATATCTCAAACATGGTTTTTATTCCTTATCCTATGAATTTACTGTAATCAATCTATGTAATCTAGGATATATTCCCAAGAATAAAATCTATTTCTAATTATTTACTTCATAGTAGTTCATAACTATCTTTTGAATTTAACATATCATATCACCTAGGAGTCTCATCATTGGTGAGAATCAAGCTCACATTCTTGTGAACTATGTGGTCATTGAGTCTATTTAATTGTTCCCAATTCATTTTTATTACCCCTAGTTAAAATTGTGTTTGATACAAATCCATATGTAGTATCCATATAGAAATTTAATTTCTGGGAAACCACATACTCTATACTTCAACAAAATTTGTGAATGTTTTACTTTTATTTGTATTAACCATAATGATTTCACAAGGGGTTTCTATTCGTAATCTCCAAAAAAAATTACTCGACATTACTATGATATAATGTAGAACAACCTAGGAATTTTATAAACACTGATTCATGATTATTTATATATAGATACACATAATACATTCCCAAAAGATCATGACACCTTCTGTCTATGTAAATTAGGTACATTGCATAATAACAAGAACATGGGTGAAACAAAAATAATTTACAAACATAAAAACATTACATTATATTTCATTGATCTTATATTACAACATGGTATACCCTATGTACATACTAAAGAAACATATTAGATATAAATCCCCTTAATGGAATAATAATAGAAATGCCTAGTGTAAAGCGGTACATGATTGACAATAGTCGTAACATATTACAAAACAATGTGACAATCAAAATCATTATCATAAAATAATGGTATAAGATGATAACATCCTTGAAACATAATGAATTTGGAAACACCCTAATCAGAAAATCACAAAGAATGACCATGACTAAACACTAAGATATCATAACATTATTTTATTCTGAAAATCCCCCATTAACCATATAAGGTATCTCATGAGATAAAATCATTACCCAAACAATTGGAGTGGTATATAATCCAGGCCCCAATATTCACATTCATATAATGTACATGAATATGTTTATACATAGATAATACACCATATGAAAAAATTTAATCACTTTTAACCTCGTCATTTTGATATCTCATTTCCCACATTAGAATAATTCTTTTATCATTTCATATTTTCTTATATAATGGGTATGTCTGAGTACTTTTGATTATGGAGAATTTTTTTTGAGAAAAATAACCAAATGCAAAATCATTAATTGTTATAAAAATTAATAGAGTTTTTGTATAAAAGTTTTAATGGACATTCATATTCTCCCCATGATCAGAGAATGACAATGTTTTATTGGTGTTTTAGTGTACGAATATATGGTTTTGTAGTTTGTAAGAAAAATACCCATCATGTAATTTGAATACATGACATGTAATCACTTTGGGTTCAATTTTTTGATCCTTGTAAAAATTTTAAGGGAGTACATCTCATTTAATGTTTTCTTGACTCCTAACGATAAAATATCATGTATTAATAAAAGGTGATGTGGTTTTCAGCATTTTTGAGCCTTGTGGGTTACATGAAGTGTAAAAGATTTACATTCCATGTACCTTTTGGGAGGTCAGATTTTCGGGGTCAAAATTAGCTGAAATATATTTAATTCCTCTGTATCTCTCTCCCCTCTTTACCTACAGCTATTCTCCAATGATTTTGGTATCCTCAATTCGACCAGGATTAAATTGATTGATGTTTGATCATCAGGGAACATCTTTTTAATATCTATGGCTAAAAGTTCATTTCATATTATTTGTTTTCTTTTGATCAAGGTAGAATAGTTGCATTACACTATTGGATTTTTTGATCAATGGTAATGTTTCATCTAGATTCTCTCATGATATTTTGTGTGATCTTATTCCAAGGTCAATCCTTGTTGGTCGCGGTGCAGTGGGTGTGGAGTTTTTTTATGCGTCTTTATTTTTTTAATACCTATAGGTCAAAAATATTTTATAAACAATGTGAGAAATGCAGAAGGAATCCTTCCACCATCCCCTTTCCTTTTCCAAAATCTATGACATTTCAAAGGAGAGAGGGTGGTGTCCACCTTTCTCTTAAAGAGAATGTGAAATGATTTTGGGGGAATGTTCCTTTTTCCTAACTGAAATGTGAATTGTGAGAATATAGTGCTCACTTTTCTTTAACAACCTATAAAATGGACCCCCTATCATCATTTCAAAATTATCTCATCTCTGTACATTCCACAACCTCCCTCTATGTCGATGAAGACTTCTCCATATACGGTGGATCTAGTGGACTAAAAAAAGTCCCAGGTTTTTTTGTAGCATAATTTTAGGTATTTTTATAATTTAATATAATGGTATTTGTTTATATATTTGAAATTTATAATTTATTTCTGAATTTATCATATACGAAATATTTTATTTTTTTATATATATCTGTAAATAATATTTATTTTTATTAAATAATAATTATATGTTAACTAATGAATAACATACGAGTTAAAATGATTAAATATAATGACTATCTAATTATAGTTTACTAATAAAAATCATTTTATTATCATTTTATTAAGTAATGATTAATTAACTATTAGGTAATGTTTATCTAATGATTTTCGAATACTTTAAATAATTATTTAGTAAGGATTAGCTAATGATTTGGTATTGATTAAATTATGATCAAATGATTATCTAATAATTAAAGATTGATACTGCAGTGAGTGAAGAAGTAATGATTAAATATAGATTATTTAATGATTAAATATTGATTATGGAATGATTATTTATTTACTATGTAATGATTAAATATTGATTAAGAAAGGATAACGAATAATTATGTAACATTTGAATAATAATTACGTCATGATTTGTGAATGAATAATGTGTGAATAAAGAATGATTTAGGGGCGATTAAAGAATGATTAAGTTGTGATTAAGGAATGGTTAAAAATGATTAAAAATGCTTAAATAATGATTAACTAATGGTTATGTAATGATTTCTGTTACATTTAAGGATATAAGGAAATGGTCTATGATTTTGGTAGCATAAATATTATAATGTTACCTAATTAATCAAATCCTAGTATAGATATATATAAAATCAATGTCTAGATTATAAAAGTGGATGTGGCTCTAGAACAGATTTACATAGGAGTAAGAACTCTCACACCGAGTATTGGGCATAACTTGTGGAAACCCAATACAAGACAGTGGGCCTTGATGCACACCTAGTTAACACTTCTATGAGATATTCTTTGGATGATAAATTATTTCATTATAAATAACTAAAATAGATTTTAGATGATAAGGAAATTTACTATGAATCATTAGTATCAAATTTTAGAATACAAAATATGGTCAAAAAATTAGTATTATAAAGTTTATATGCTCATCTCTCATAATATATAGTATTCCCAGAATGTTTTAGAAACAGAAGTAAAGAAGAAGAGAAAACACCAACCCAGTTTATTTATCATTAATATGATGGAAATTATGATCATATAATGTTAAATTGAGTAGGAAAAACACATTAAGTAATACACGAATTATTTTCAATATACAATAAATACACTAAAATATTTCAATAAAACATGGTTCGGAGGTGCTGAGCCAGACATCAGATATGAGGTATAATCCAACATATTTTTAAATATGTATCATAATAACATCTTCTACGGGTATGTAGTTACCTTATTAATTTTCATATGTTTTGGACATCCAATTATATCTATAATAACGTAAATTATATTTCGTTAGATGGATGATAAATTTTGAATTTTCATAAGTTATGTACATATTTTTAGAATATTTCATTACGCTACCACATAAAAATAATCTAGATTTTACATCACTTCTAATGTCATGCTCATATAATCAAAACCATGAAGTATTGAAAAATTTCAATGTATTTCTCGTATGCTGTAAATAATTCATTTTTTATTTAATTTCTTCTTTCAGATCTATTTTACATTATATGTTTTAAATTGTCATTTCATAAAGATATATAAACTGATTTATTAATTTCCCTTCCCTTATATTGGTTTCCAAAACATTTGGTGACTTATAATTTTTTAAAAAAATTATATAACGAAACATTTGTATCATATTTTAGGGTTTAACTGGTATTAATTTTTTTATTATAATAATGATTATATAGTCAGACATAATTTTCAATATTAGTTACACTATCAGAATCGTGATAATGAATCCTTTTTTATGTACAGGGATTTGATTTCCACTATGTTCTATTACAATAAAGTTATTAAAAAACGAAAGGATATTTATAAATTACATAACAAAAAACATTGGTTAGTACAATTCATTGTGTCACCCAAAGTGATATTCAAGATAGAATTTTTGGTTCCATAAATCTAGGATCTGATCAAGAGAAAAAGTCTATAAGCTATAAGGATTTTCAATTAACAGCTAAAATGAAGCATCTAACTTTTCCATTGGTTGCTGATATGTAGTGTGTCCAAGAAATATATTTATTTTCCTAGTGGTTATATGGTGTCATCATGGAGTTATATGTTGATGTTTCAACTATACAAAAACTATTTCCAATTGTACGAAAACATAGACATACAATAGTAGTTGAAGGTCTACCCATAGAAATTTAGGGTATTCTATATGATGAAGAAGAGGATAACCGAGATAAAAGCTTTGATATACATGTAAATGCAACATCTGATATGTATTTTTGAAATTATGGAATGGGTGGTGAAAATTGTGCAGACAATTATGGATCAGTGGAAGTTAGGGGTAAATATTTTATAAATTCATTAGTTGTACAAAAACCTTGATCAACAATAAATCATCCACCATTGTTCACATCTTTGTTAGAAGAAATGGATCATGTGCTATAATTTGACTATGATTTTCTCACACCAGCAACTATGTTTAATGGGGTTGTACCAGACAGGTTTAGTGACCTATACGAATCCTTATATGTTTGAAGAGATTTTTTTTTGTAAATATCCAATATAAGCATAGAAAATAGTTTTCACTTTGAGAGGAACCACATATATATATATCCTGAATATGGAAAAAATACATCATTTTGTGTGATAAATATGTTGATGATTGTAAATTCCTTTTGAGGGTGATTTAAAACATTGCATTTGTAGGATGGAGAATATCTAATATTGTTCCTTCTCATACTTGTGTTTATCCTAGCCTAACACAAGATCATACAAAATTGGATGTTGAAATTGTGTTATCCATTTTTTATGAGATGATTAATAAATCCGAATATGTTAATATATATATTTTAAAAGAGAGGGTAAAAAATATCTGTTATAGAATTTCTTACAATAAGTAATGTATGGTGAAACAGAAAGAAATTGTCAAGGTCTATGGTGATTGGGATGAAACGTATCAGTTGTGACCATAATTACAATCCATTATAAGACACAACAACAAATTTTTCTTATTAATTCATAAAAACTAACATGTGTATCAAGAAAATCTAGTTGATCCACCTCGTGATCAATTTCATCAGTTGTTCTAGGAAATATCCCTTATATGTCCACATTTTATTACAACAAGCAGTTCAAATAGATTGATGGAATGTTTCTATATGGAAAATAAAGGATTTTTTTTTCTATTATGGCTACCCAAGAAAGAGACCATTCACCTATTCTTCTTTCCCTTTCCATTATGGAGGAGGATAACTATAAATCATGGAGTGAGTTTTTGGAAATGTACCAGAAAAAATTTCACAAGAATTAATGGAGCCTATTTTACATGATATCGTCATTTAGAAATCAATGATGAAATCAATGAGAACCTTAATACAAGGAGACACCCAAATGCACATCATTTATACAACATCAGACACATTGATAACCAAGTTCCAAAAACATTCCACAATGAACCTATTGATTAATAAATCATTTGGATGGGTATACATTATCTTTGATATTTTTTGTATTTTATTATAAAGATAAAATCAATTTATGTGAAATATTTTCACTTTTGTGTATCATATGATCCAAATCAACATATTTTTAAGAACCTTTAGAAAAAATCATCAATACTAATCAAGATGTGAATGATTATATGATGTGGGTTATGAAATAAACATAGAAATAGTTATATAATTGGGGGAATATGTATGGACACATGACCACAAACATTGTTGAGTTCATTAATGGTGACTTCAAAAGGCATTGCATGTTACTTATAACATCCCTTATTCTAGAGGCATTATATCATTGTGGGATGTAATATCATGATAAAAAAAGTATACTATGATGAAATTTAGTTGGGGATAATGTATCGAAAGAACATTAAACATAATATCTAAAATAACATTGAAAGAACCTTTTGGTTATCATGTCATCATTTCCATCAAAAAGTATCTCGATTTTAAGTTCAAGACTATTCGGACCCCAACATAAATTACATCATTGAAAAAATGGTGGTTTTTATCTAAGTGAGGAAAGGTCAATGTGGAATCTTCTAGGAATTACATGTTCAATACAGACACACAATCATAGTTTGTGCCATTGTGGACAAATCCGGGGAAGCATATGTTGATCCAATGTACTAGTTGTACACCATTTCTAATTGTTACACTACACCGTGGATTCTTATTTGGGTGTTTTTATATTTCCCAATGCTTGAAGACCAGATAATAGTGATACCTAACATCAAGAGATTACATAAATGATGGATACCAATTTCCATCAAGATTAGGAATGCGATAGTCTATGCTCAAGAACAAGGGAATAGTTTAAGATGCACTATATGTCATCATGAATTTCATAACAAAAAATGATTCCACAACATGGCTAGATAAAGTTCACACTCAGAACCACAATGATGTTTTCTTTCCAATGTATTATTCTCATATTTTTAATTATATTGGTTTTATATTTGGTCATTTATATTGTTCAATTTTATGATATCTCAGAATACATTTACTATCAGATGGAAACAATCCTTTCTTATTAATGTTAAAAGTAATATACAAAGTGCATTTGAGGTGAGATTAAAACATAATCAGTCCATTATGGTATATACCATATAGGAATCATGTGAGAAAATAATCATAAAACATACCATCATATGGTAAATCATACATAAATTAAAAATAATTACATTTTATAAAAACTATTCGATAAAGAAGGAAATATATATATATACACACACATATATTTATAATTCAATATCATACAAAACACCATTTTCTAGGAAACTCATATCTTAAAAAAATTGAAATATTCTTCAAGAAAAATGAAGGAATGGCATTTTATTTTTGTAAATGATTTTTTTTTTCAATTAATGTGAATAAACATGGCATGTATTACATTATACAGGTCATAAGATTCTACTGACCATAATTTAATTTTTACATTTTACCCTTATGAACTATTTCCATTTTTAAATAAAAATGGAGGAAAGTAGAATACTCATTGGATAGGCTATTCCTATTACCCGGTTTATTCTAGAGGGTCATGAGACTTAAGGGGTCAGCGTGCATCAAGCCCACTATTTTCTTCACACACTGCCTCGACCCACTATTACATAGTACCAACACCGTGCTGGCTTCTACGACATTGTAGTATGTAATTTCACATTTATTGATCGTCACATTCTTTATTCCCTCCTACATATGTAGTGACCAGAGACACATGCATTATACATTACTTAGTGAAAGAATAATATCACCCTCTAGGATGTGGTAGTCAATATATGTGATCATATCTAGTGGGAAACCATTATTGGACCCACCTTTTCATATGGGACTAACCTTGTTCAATGATTGTTAAGATTCAAATTTTTTTTTGATGCTACTACTACATATGTGAGGCTGATAACTATGAGATTTTTTGAGCATCATTTTAATGATTTACACGTTGACACTGACAAACAGAATATCATTTTTCATGCCCATGCATAAATATTAGGGATCATTGGAGGGACATTATGCACTGTTCACTTAGGTAATCTTGTTCACATGATGTATATTGGCCTATGTAATTACATTGATTGAGATTGGAAATACATAGGGGGGTCTACCTTTTTGTCTTACACATACTGATCTTTATATAAGGCATGTCTCAGTAACAACACAAATCATGAGGTATACATCATCCTTCTTCACATGTGGGATTGGGAGAGCATCTCATCACTCGTCCATGTGCATGCTGGTCAGCCACTACCTATATAGAATCTGTATGATGCTCCACAGGGATTCTGGTATGATTACTCATCTCTATTGTTTTTAATGATTGATAGAGTTATTCAATTTAATATCTTATTATTTAACACTTAAAATGTTGTATTTTATAGGTGAGTTAAAAAACAAACCTTTTTCATTGTTCTGACACACTATTTGGGTGCATATCCTCCCATGATAGATATTATCCTTCCCAACAATGTATGTATATGAAATTTATCATTTTCATAAAAAAAATTATTTATAACATCAATTTTGGTTTTTAGTAAGTAAATTTCTTAAAAAATCTCAAATTTCATTTTGGATTTCATGGATTCCAAACTGGGTTTATTTTGACCAGTTTCACAAATACATCACTATTTTACTACAAGTTTTTGTGGATATAATTCCACTCATTCAAATTGAAATTATTTAGTAGAACATACCTGATAGATTCATGCACCAATTTTTCTATTTTCATCCCGTTCCATTTCCATTGAACAATTCATGGAAGCTTCATGACATGTAGTTGATAGGGAGGTAGGATGAGTAATGAAGTCTACAACATGCTGATAATCATGACCTCTTGGGTGGAAAAATAGAGCTTAGTATCTAGGGTGTACCTATGATGTTATTCCATCATTCTGATAAGGTAGAGTATGATATGTCGTATAGAATAATATATATAATGTATCTCACTCAACACAACATAGGGATTCATGGTAGGATAAGTTAGTAAATTTCCATTTGTTTTTTTATTGTGTTACTTTTTTCTATTCATTCTAAATATCCTTAAACCAGACAATAGTATAGAATATTATCTCTAGTATAAATAAGTAGAGCTGGCGGTTTCTAGCCTAGGATAGATCCATGATACAATGGTGGGGATGAGGCCATATCAACATGTGCTACACATGAGAATATTTGATCTTCAACCCTATAGAGTTAAGGTTCCTACTGAAGATCCTCATCTAAATGTAGATGATGCTGAGGGTCTATAATGACATTGATATGAACCATATTGTGTTGCACGTGATCCCACAACTATTCTATATGTAGAGGTTGACCATATAATAGTCTATCCTCAACCAATATTAGATGTTCATCAAGAAGAATGAGATCCATCTTTATTGATCAGAAATTCATAGTTTTCTCTAGCATGGGTTCCAGATCCTTCAAATCCAATATGGTTCCCCCTATGATGATGGAGGTTCATTATACTACCATTGTGGGAGATGGATAAAGAGTGTAGTATGATATCCCATTTAGACCTCCTCCGACTATAACACTTGCAGAGACGGTGATGGTCAACATTCTAGTGCCCGAGTATCATCCCATAAAGGTCATCCGACTATACCCCCTCTTATAGCCCGTTGATCATGATATGGGTGTCAGATTATCACACAACCATTTGAGAAAAAACCTCAATATATAAATTGAATATTATTTTTCATGTAGATGGTTTATGTTTATAAAAATGAGGAAATTATTTTTACTATCAACAAGTTCCATATTTTTTGCAACTTTTCAATTTTCATTTATATTTTAGTCACTGTTTATATTTTATGATCATTCAAGGTAAACTATTGAAACCAGGGAACACTTTTTAATTATCATGTATGAAACAATAAAATATTATAAAAAATATATAATAATAATCTAATTATAAATTAAAACTTAGATGAAACATCTGAAAATTTGGTTAAAATGAATTGAATTTAAAAAATATAATAAATAATTGAAAATAAATGGAATGTAAAAAATATATTATAATTACCATTATAATGGATTAAAAAAATAAAAAATTAATTTCTATAAAATAATGATGATGTTGGAACAATATAGATTAAATCTAACCCTAGAAATTGATCACCATTAAAATGAATACATTCTAATAGTGAGCCACCTTTTATTGGTCTATTCTAATTCAATATAATAGAATGGCATACAAAATTAGGGAAAGGTATAATATAACATAATAATAGTTATGAACAGAAATAAAAAATATGTCAATCTTGAAATGATAGATGAATAATTAAAATCCACACGTCATGTTTCATTCATTCACATCATTCATTGCATTCTTATGAGTTTTATTGAAATAAATGAATTGAAATATTGATATTAAATAGTACATTTCATATATAAAACGCCATATATATATTTTTCTATATTTGTAAATTATATATTTATAATGAATTATAATACTATAGTTATATAATAATGGAAGAAATGTATTGTTTAACTAAACAAAATAAAGAATAAAACATTTAATACATTTTTTATGACAATATACATAAAATTAATAGTATAGAAACCAATATTTATTTAAATATAAAAATTTTTAAAAATATTAATTCTTTTGAACGGTGGTAGGGGGCCTTCCATATTTCTATCGTATAAAGAGAATATTATTAACCAATACATTTAAAACAATTTCATAAAAAACACCAGAAACATGATGGATCAATGTTCTTTAGGTATGCATTGTTTCCTCTTCTATGTTGACCATTTTGTTGAATTGGATTAGTTATAGATTTTTTATATTGGTCCAATGTCATTCATTTTCATTGTTGGTTTCCTTTTATGGTGAATTTTGTTTCAAGTTTGAGAAACCCATGATTTATGGTTGGTTATTTCATCTCATGATTCTGTTGTTGAACTGAAATTATTATATTTATGAAAAATTATTTTATTAAATGTAATAGAATGATATTAAAAATAATTGTGTGTTAGTGGAACTAGATTTTTAATAAAATATGGTTTCCCCCTATTTTGGGAAATTGAAATGGGTTTTAGAATCATTGCGAAATACTTTCTGTCCAATGCTTTTCGAAGCATGTTTTGAGGTAAATGGATTCATGAACTAGTTTTAAAAATATGACACTTTGTAATCCATAGGTAATTATGTGGAATGTATAGAAATATGACTAATCCACTATTGGTGGGTTTTATGATGGGGAATTCCCCTACTACCTAGGGACGTTGTTCTAGGGACATGATAGTCCTACTGTTGTGTTCACATGTGGGGTATTTTCTCTTCTCCCTACAAGAGATGCATTAGTCTAGTGTATTGATGTGTACGTGATTGTTTATAGTTGGTGTGTGTTTCCTAGATATCCTGACCTAGTTGTATCATAGGTGTGATGTTACTTGTGCTTCTATAGTTGGTTTATACTATTGTATTGTGCTTCCATCAATTTGACATGATAGGTGACTCATGCATTATTTTAAAATGATATATCTATTTTATTATATAGATTTGAAATTACTTGAAAATAATGGGCCTGATTTTTTTATAAATGTGGAAAAAGGGGAAATGAAAATACTTTTCCACTATCTTGATATAGAAACTATTAAACTATTTTCATTCCATTATTTCTTTAAAAGTTCATAATTTTGGTATTATTTCATAGAGAATTAATATGCAACACCTTGGTCAGACCCTATTGATACTACTAGATCACCCCATGTGTACACCATTATCAGTTCATATACATTGTTATGTTTTTCAATGTAGTAAAATTCATGGTTCCATAGTGGTGTGATGTCATTTTCTTTTAGATGAGTGGGGAAGATGGTGGCGTGATGGTGGGAATCTACCCCCACTCTCATAATGGGTAGTTTGTTTTCATATTTTGGCAGTCCATTGTGGTTAGACTTCTTCATGGAGATTGTTTCAACTATATTTTTATGGTTTTCAGAGTTTTCAGCTATGGAATATATTTATATTAGCCTATGTTATCTATGTACTATATGTACCATGTTTGTTCTTCATGTAGGGAGAAATAGTTCCCTCTAGTTGTTGTTTGATGCACGTGTTCTTGTATCAATCTTTTGGAGATTGTTAACATCCATCATGTATGTGATGGAAGTGTTTGGTATCAATTTGATATGGTCTTAGAGTCAATTCATTACATTATGGTTTCCATGGTGGTATGTCCTCTAGATTCCTTGTCTTGGGACATTTGGCAGACTAGAGATAAGATTTTCACGACATGAGAGTTATGTTGTGAGTAGTATCATTCCTTGTACTTCCATAATAAAACATAGGAACCCATGGGATTCTATGTTGTGTCCCTTAGTTTTTGAGTTTTTATGTCAATATTACTTTTATTTCAGGGTTTTTTGAATCAAAAATGGATTATTATACTATAAATCATTAATTCTATTTTAGTGTGCATCAGTATTCCTCCAAGACGTGTTCTGTGACTTTCTCAAGATGGTGAAATCGATGTCCCGTGTGGTAATCCTCTAATGGATCAAATTTTTATCAACCCTATCAAGAAATTAACTAATTTTGTTAACTCTAATGTGTAAAATGTTTCAAATGAAATCATTTAGGTATAACTACGAGGTATGTGAGAAAGAGAATGATCACGAGAGTTCATGTGGAAGAAACCACATTCCATTAAATATAATAAGGAAACATAGGAGCTAGATAAAAATCATTAAAACATCAACCAGATATTGTACTTCCGAGATACAATTGATATTATTGACTTTAATTTTACTTCATTCAATCTTGAGGGTCCCAGCTAACATGGGTGGGATTCTTCCGAAAGGGTGGATAAACATGTGGGATTGGACAGGAAGGGTTTCAAGACTCTTATTCTAGTATTTTTTTACCTATTTCCCTTATTATTGTAATGTCTTAGGACTTTATATCATTGTATAATGGATATCGTTTTGTGTTTTTCTACACAAATTAGTTTGTCGAGAGAGTCTGGTTTTAACTAGAGGATGTGAATAATGACCCGTTGAAATCACAGATGTACATGTATGGTTTTCCACCATATATTAGAATGAAGGTATTTTTGATGAATATTTATTCTTAAGGTGATATAGTGGGAAAATCTATAATTTATGAAATTAATATGATAGGAAATGAGGGACATCCCTCCCATTCTCTTCCACAAAGTAAAAGTTTTAGTGGGTCACTGGGGAAAAATGGAAAGTATAAGGTTTAGAAGAGGAGTGGTAGATACTGTTTTTGATAGTATTCCTCTTTGGAATGATCAATTGGTGATATTAGTTTTCCATTTACAATCTATCAGTGTAGATGTTTTGGAAACACCTTGTGTTATATTCCTTCATGTGAAAATATGTGCAATGGTTGTGGACGTTATAGTCATCTTTAATATTTCTATTAGTGAATGTCAAATACCTGATGTGGTTAGGAATGGTGAGATATAACTGAAATATTAGAGATTTAAAATTCTTTAAAGAAAATATGGTTCCATACATTGGCCTTGTTAATGAATCTTCTTATTGAATTAGATAAGTTTTTAGTGGTGGTAGATGAGGGTCCCACAAAATTGAGGGGTACCATATTTACTGCATCATTGGTAGTAGTTTATTTATTTGATAACAGTGCTTCCGAGTCATTTATTACTGGACCTTTCTTATATGGTTAGCCATCCAATGGAGATAATTTCCTTTATCATCATGTAAGAGACAACACTTTATTAGAGGAAAGAAAAGTGGATTTGGTGTCCTTCTTTTTCATTGATGATAGGAGTGGTGGAGTTAGTATGGGATTTCCTTATTCCTGATCTAGATATGTTTAACATTATCATTAGGATGGATTGGCTTGTTACTCATCCATATAAGGATTATTTTTATCAATATCGTATCATGTTTACCATGAATAGTGGGACCTCAAATGATTTTAGGGAACTGTAAGATCTGAGGACTTCTTATTCAAGACCATTCCTCCGAGATATTTGGAGTTTGTTTTATTCCATTTTAGTTGAGCCTGACGAAGTATCTTCTATTGTTGATCTTCCCAATATTGTTTAGGTTTTCTTAATTTTTTCACATTTGATTTAAATAGACTACTTCTAGAGATGGATGTATATTTTATGTTTGATCTCTAGTGAGGACTGGGATATATATCATTTACTTTTTATCAGAATACACTAGCGGAGTGTAATGACCTAAAAATTCAGTTAGGGATTCTTGTAGATACGTGTATTGTTCTACATAGTGTTTTTCCACAGTCATCCTAAGTGTTCTTTCCAAGAATTCAAATTGTTAACATTGATAGTGTGTGGACTATCTTTATCTAAAACGAGTACTAGTTAACAAAAAATACATTTTCTTAATTTGGATGATTTTTTTGATTAGTAAATGTGGGAAAGTGGTTTTTGAATATTGATCATTAGTTGGGTTATAAACAACTCAGATTTTTGGAAGGTGATATATCATAGGTGGATTTCAAGTGAAATTATGTTCATATAAATATCTCTTGATGCCATATTTTCTAAAAACATATCCTTCAGTTTTTATAGAGATAATGAATTAGATATTTCATTATTATCTTGAAATTTTTTTGTTAGTGTTTATAAATAATATTTTGGTTTTCTTATGATCTAAGAATGATCACAATAACAATATGAGTTTGATTTAGAAAATATCAAGAAGTCAAATTTTAGTGGAATGATTTCAAAATGAATATTAATGATTCCAAAATTGAAATTATAAGGGTACAATATAGATGATCATTTCATATCAGTCGATATTGAGAGGTTAAGGCAGTTATTTCATGTGAAGACACATAGAATATCTCTGAGATTTATAGAATCCTTTGCATTACTGGATATTATCAATAGTTTTTCAAGGATTTCTCAATGATTTCATAAACGTTTACTTCTCTATCCCAGAAAGGGGTGAAATTTACATGGGACACAATTTTCTGATCTTCTATCGATTATTTCAAAAAAAATATTTAACATTTTCGTCTAATATGAACTGACATGATCCTGGTATGGTTTCTGTGGTTTATTTGTGATGCAAATATCACTGTTTTGGGTAGTGTTCTCATATAGGATGATCATGTTTTAGTTTATGGATATTTTTAGATTCAAACTCTTAATAAGAATTATCTCACCAAAGATTTAGATCTATCTAAAGTTGTAAATTGTTTATTTGTTAGTGGAATAATTTTTTGGGGGATAGGTTCACTGTCTTTAACAACCAAAATATAATGAGCTATATATTTTCTCAAAAGGAATGGAATAATTGAAAGAGATATTGGGTGTAATAAATTATGATTTTTGACATTGACGTTTCATAAACCCCAAGAAAAGGAATGTAGTTACAAATTCTCTTAATAATAATGTTTCATCACATGCTATTTTCTGATTGATGGAAGACAAAACCCTTATAATGATAATTTATCAGTTTCTTCTTCATGACTGGGAGGATTTTTCAGGTATATTTTAGACCACTTATTTTTTTCGTCCTCATCCCTTGAGTTTGTTCAAATATTTATTAGTAGGATTATGAGATTAGAGGAATTTGATAAACCCTATATTGTGGTGAGACCATTATTGGTTTGAATATATCTTCATATTCCATTATGGGTTTTCTGATTTTTGTATTATCCTAGAATCAAGGACAATCCCAGTTTTGTTTGATATTAATATTTCATCATGGGACATTCTTCTAGGTACTACAAATATTTATAAGTAAATCAAACAGTAATTCTAATGTCCAATTATGAATCGTGAAATTGAAGATTATGTTTCAGTATGTTACACCTTCCAACAAATAGAGGGATAAATATGAATCCATATACTTTTCTCCAAACACATAGAATTTTGGTTTAGAAATGGAATACGTATTCCATTGACTTGTTTATTGGATTACCCTGGACACCTAGAGGGATGAATGTTATCTGGTTTGTGGTTAATCAGTTGAAAATTTCATCTCAATGCATTCAAATAAAATAATACACAACTGTAAAATATTTGGTTAATTTGTATGTTTAGATAACTGTGAGGTTACATGGTGTTAGTTCTACTATTTTTTTAGAAAATAGTACAAGGATTACTTCAAGGTTCTGGAGATGTCTCCTGAGGCAATAAGAGTTCCCCTCAGGTTGAGTACATATTTCCATCTACATACAGATGGTTAGCTGGAGTGTGATATTTTGATTTTGGAAAAAATTATTCAAGGATGTGTGTTGTATTTTTGTGGATCATGGGATATCCAACTGGTATTGGATTACTTTTCATATAATAATAGTTATTAGTGTTCAGTCATAATGTACCTTTTCAATTATTTTTATGGTCACATGTGCATATCACCTCTTTCTTATGAATAGGTGGGTGAGGCCTCTCTTGGTGCACTAATTCTTATTCAAGAGTTATCCTTCCAGATTCATGATATTCATCAGAGTCTAGTTATAGTGAAATTTTGGTATAAATATTATGAAGATCAAAAAATAATCCTTTTTAGTTTTCCACAGGTGACTTGGATTTCTAGAATGTTTCACTATTTTTTGGTCATTGTGGTACTGGATAATAGGGGAAGATGGATCCAAGATATATAGGACATTTTGATATCACTTGGTGGAATTGGTAGGTCTCACATTAATTGTAATTTCTATTTCATTTGATATGGATACATGATATTTTCCACATATCACACCTCAAGAAGTACCATCATCGTCTCTCTCAGATTATTATTTCGAAAGATATTAATTTAGAGCTAGAAATTTATATTATTTATCATCCAATTGAGATCAATTACTCTTAAGTGAATATCTTTCATGGGAAGTCTATTGCCATTAATATAGTACTATGGAATCACATATCATATTCTCATGCTATTTGGGACACTGAGTTTTCGATGAGGGATCAGTGGCCCCATAACATTTCCAAACATAACTCTTCCACATGACTTCCTAGGAGAAAAATTCATACAGGGGGGAGCTCTTAAAATTCTGTTACATACATTAATGTTATTCTCTCCTCTTATATTTTTTTACTCTTTAATTTTTTATCTATGGGGACTATTGAGGAATGATAACATTTACTGAGAAAATTTACCTAATAATATCATTTTTTTAATTAATGGATTTCATGTATTAATTTTTCTAATGTAATTTTCAAGTTCTCCCTATGTCTAGAGAACACTTGTGTTCGTTGGGGTTTTTATGTATGAATATTTAGTATTATCAGTATACAAGGGAAACAAAAATTGTGTAATGGGAGTATAAAATGTTTACGATATTCAGGGTGGATGTCGTGATCCTGGAATATTGAATGAAGGGAGTACGTGTTTTGAAAGAGTTTCCTAATGTGTATTTATAAAAGATAATGTTTTAATAAAAAGTCAATTAGTTCTTCAGGGTACATGATACCCATGGATTGCATAAGATATAAAGGGGTTACATGTAGTGTAAATGTTGGTAGGTTGGAATTTATGGTGACACATTAGCATAAAATTATTTTATTCTTAAATATATATATCCCCTCTCAATGTAGATCTCCGCTCTCATGATTTTCAGAGCCTATATTCAATCAAAATTGATTCATTCAGCATCAAATCATTAAAGTGGTTATGTTTTATCTCTTCGGGTAAGTGATCATTTCATCTTCATCATTTTCATTGATTGTGGTAGCATTGGTGTGTTGGTGTATTGGTTTTCTTAATCCTTAGATATGTTTCTTATTGATCCTCTCTAGATATGTTATTTGATATTGTTTTAGGGGACAATCCTTTTTTCCTTGGAAGCGGTATGTGTTCAGTATTGATGTATGTGTTTTTTCCTCATATCATCTGAATTTTTTCTGAATTGTGTCAATTATAAGTAGTGTATATTGATCCTAGGGAATTTATTATAATTGTTTGATCATTCCTTATGGTATATTCTATTACATACATGTGATTCCTAGGTTTTTTTGTAGGTGGTTCTGTCTCTAGAATTTTTTGATGACCCTCATTTTTCGTATTTATAATTAATATTTTTATTATATAAAATAGGATTATATAAGTATTTTGGTGTTTTTGTGTGTTTATCTAGGTTTTTTTATAACTTGGTTTTCCTAAATTTTTGGTAAATGAAAAGGATTTTAAAATCATTGTGAAATGGTTTTGTAAAATGTTTTTCAAAGAATAGTTTCATGGAAATTATTTGATGATCTATTGTTTGGAATAGATCACATGGGAATATTTGGGTTCTTAAGGAGAAGATATAGTAATATGTCTCATCCACTATCATGGGATTTTCTAAATGGAATTTTCTCTGCTCCCTAGGACTATTGTTCTAGGGACATATTTGGAATGCTGTGGGTTCACTTACTGGGGTTATCTTCTGATGTCTATACTCAATGCATAAGAAGACTAGATTTATGTGGATGTCATTATCTAGGATATGTAGACATGTCCAAGCTATATAATCCTAGTGTGATCTATAACATGATGTTACCTATGATTTTTTTTCCATAAATGGTTTATTTATACTGCCATATATTTTATATGATATATGATTCATTGTTTGTTTTTATAAGATATATCTTATATAATAAATGTATATCATATGATTTGAAATAGGTATACCTTTTTTTGTGGAAATGTGGAAAATTTGGATATTAAAGTATTATCAATGAATATCATATAAAAACTATTAAACTATAATCCTGAATTATTTAATTTAAAAGCTGAGAATGATTGGATTATTGTTCAGAGATATGATATGGAACACCTGGGTGATACCCTAATTATCTTGTTCGCTCGCACCCATCATACCCCTTTGACAGTGTATAGGCCTTGGTATGTATTTTGATATAGGGAATAGAAGGCACCACAGTGAGGCAATGTGGTTTTCATTCAGATATGTTGGGTAACTGGGGGTGAGACGGTGGGAGTCTACCTAAGCTATCAAATGGAGTAGTTGGTTTTCCTATTTTGGTAGTCCTTTGAGATTGGACATATAATTGGATAATTTTTTTACTCTAAATATGTTTAGCTTAAACTATTTCTTATTTGTTCTGGCATATATTTATCTTGTTTAATATCATATATATTGTATATATGTTCAATTTTTTTTCTTCATGTGGTTAATAATCATTTCCCCTGGTTATTGTTTGATGCTCGCATGCTAGACTATATCCCGTGAGGATCGAGAACGCCCTTCTGGTATTTTATGGATTTGGTCGAGTGTTAATTTTAGAGGGTATTTGAGTAAATTGGTGATAATGATACAAATGTATTGTTTACCTACATATATTTACCCACTCAACAATAGATATGTTCATATACGGGAATTACAAATATTGAAAATATTGATGGTTATTGAATACACAATCTGTTTTCATGGAAAATTGCATGATGAATTTGGAGGCATAAGTAGTGTACATAATGATTCATAGAAGGTTTTAATGAGAGAGAAATGGGGTGTATCAGAAAATTTATATCATAGAGGTAGTAATAGAGTAATATAAAAATACATTGCAGTACGAAAAATTGAAATTCAAAAGTCTTATTACAAACGGATTACATGAAATAAAATGGAGAGGAGAAGATCTTGTACCTTAAGTGTGAGATTCTAATATCAAGGGAGGAGATTCATCAAATATTGGGAAATATATAATAGTGGTTTAGGGATATATATTCAGAGTAAAAAATTAAATTTTTTTAGTTAATATTATAGGGAGAGTCATTGGGGATTTATATCCAAAGAGGTGATTTCTTTATTATATTTCAAACATAGGTTTTGTGTTCTATATTATATAATAATACAAATAAAAATTCATAAAATTGTTTTTTACATGGTTTTTAAATAATATAATTGGTTTTAAATATTTTATATGTGTAAGAACCAGACTTATAAAAAATTACCTTAGGTTATGTGGAAGTGAGTCATGTTCATAAAGAATTGATTTTGAAACATAAAAACTATAATATAACTTTTGAAGGATTAATTAAGGATTTAAAATTTTAATAAAATAAAATTAAAAGCAAATTATTTTAAATTAAAAATATAATTTTGATCATTTATAATCTTCAATGTGTTTATTACATCACTCTTTCCCTTTTATTATCTCATAGTGCATACCATATATTAATACTGTATTATTTTTTTACAAAACAAATTGACTATCTCATAAAATAAAAAAACCATTGGATAAATAAAATGTGATGATTAAAAAAATATTATTTATTTTATCAAAATTATTTTTTTATTATTATAATTTTCAATTTTTAGAAAAAATCAATTTTTCTGAAAAATAAATATTTTACGATTCTTACAACTTCTTGAACAAAATAAAAATTACCATAAACTTAATTAATATATATTATCATATATATTTTAATAAATAAAATAACATAATAATTTTTTTAATCTAATAGAATTTATTTCCAAAATTATTTAAAATTTACAAAGAGTATCTTTATTAATAGTATATTTAAAAAAAATTAAAAATTTTGATTTCATTGATTCAAAATATAATATTTATAAAACTCATTATATATTAATTTTAAAATTAATAATAAAAATATATAAATATAGTCACTAATATATAAATAATATATATAATTAATAATACTATGTTCTAGATACAAAACCGCATAATACTCAAGTATACATATTATTTGTATGGTGTGTGATGTGGAGATTATTCTAGGTGGTTCCATGAACATTGTTTGGGTTGTGATATCAATAACCTTAAACTTTTCCTATAAATGTTTTCACTCAAGTTTTACTTTTTTGTGTCATTTTTTCTGTATTTAGCCAAGGAAAAATCTGTTTGGTTCCATATCTTTTGGAAAAATTGACAAATAATCATTATAGGGTTTGATCTTACTACTCTAGGGTATCTCTAACTTTTTGTTTGTCAATTAGTGTTTATCTTAAAACATACTATATACTAATATTATTGATCAATTTGCAACATCTATATTTTCAATTGTCAATTTGATTAATGTTCTTATAAATATAAGAAAACAAATTTATATCTATCCAATATAACCAAAGTAGTGCAGGTGTACTCAATAAATAGATTACAAAATAATGAACATAAATATTCCAAATACAATTTAGTTTATTCAACATTATAGTATTAGTATTATTTAAATAAATACATTTCAATTATTTTTACATGATATTTAATAAATACATTACATGTTTTTAAATAGATAACACTCCAAATTCATAAAATAATTAATATAAATTTTATTTTTCATTAACATTATAATGAAATGTGTTATTATATAGATTATTATAAAAGAGTTTAACAAACTCATATTGATTACAAAAATATGGGTATGTTTATCTCATTTCTAATATATTTTATGTGATTTTTTATTAATAAATGTTTTTAGTGATCAAAATTAGATAATTAATTATATACACATGGTTTATCATTCATTTAATTCTATAATATTTTTGGAAATGTTGAAAAGGTCTGAAATATTTTATCTTCGTTAAATGTTTTTTATCTTGTTACTTACTAAAATATGATGGAAGATACTCATTATATATATCAATGATATATTTTACCTAATAAAGATTATATGTATATAAAAAAGATCCCAAACACAAAAACTAAATAATATAATATGGAATAAATATTTTATTTTATCAATATCCATACTAAAATAAAATATCAATAATTTTGAAATAGAAAAAAATTGTTATAGAATGATATTCTAAAAGAAGAATTATATTATATGCGGGTGGGAGTATGTTTGAATGTCAAAGAATTAAAATATTGAATATTAAATATTTTCTATGTATAAATTTAATTTTTTCTCACATAATATCTTAAAAACATTATGATATTTTATTTTAATGAAGAAATGTAAAATCTATGTATAGATACTCTAAGAAAGTGAGTAATGTTATTTCATAAAAGACAATACCCGTTAAAATAGAATGTATTAATTCAATTAATATCCTAAATGGGTTTTAGGGTACTTTGGTAAATGTAACATAAAGATTTATATTTTGTTACCATAACATAGTAAACGTCACATTATCATAATGGATTTTAAGATGTGGTTGTATGTAATAACAAAAATATTTACATTATTTACCTGAATATCTCAAAGAATAAAATGTGATTGAAAGGGTTCCTATAATGATGTTAAACATATAAAATTACTATATATATACAAAAGATGTTATTATTATGATAACATTATATATTATGGAGTTATGTAATTTGGATATATTCAATTTATTGAACATTATAAATGTGATTCCTAAATTGCCCCATTGATCAAACACACATTCACCACGGATGTTTCTTTATAAAGATTTTAGTGGGACTGTTATATCATATGGTCACATAGCTATGTCTTTAGAATTATATATAGATTTAGTTCATTAATAATAGCCCATAATGTGTATCAAACTCAATATTATCCTAGTCGTATATCAAATATGATTTGATAAATAAGTGTTTATAAAGATTTTTGTTAAGTATTTTTAATAGAGGTTTATGAATAAAATATATTTCATATAATAAGAATATATATTATATGATTCATTCATGTTAGTTTCATATAACCAATTAATAATATATATTATGTGAAATATATTTAATATTGATCTCTAAATACATGGATTTGAGTTGTCCATAATTGATGTTCATTGAATATTAAAATAAGTTATGAAAAAATATAAAGGGTAACAATAGTAGGATCCCTATATACATATACAATATATTCTCATGATCTATAAAAGATGTTTTTCTTTATATTTGCAACTAATTATAACATATAGAGTGTCATAAAATATATAAATGGTATAATAGGGGTGAATAGATCATATATTTGTACCCATTACCATGTTTTATAATGATACCTAGCCTGAGAACCATTGTACTTTGATACATTCTCATAAAATACTTGAGGATAATATAATCATATTCGGGTTAGCTATATCCTTTATTATTTCATTGTACTGAACATAATAATGTCGTGATTTTTCTTCACCAATGATGATAATGTCATGTTGACCCTCAATTGATATTGATTTTGGAGAGTGATATCACACCTAAATAATACATATGATGTTTTTATATATTCATATGGTAAACATAAGATTTTAACATTCATAAAGTTTGATTAAAAGTGTTGTATTCATCGAATGGGTTAGTTTATAAATGGATAATTGATAACATATTATTATTATATATACGATTATGATACTGAGATGTCCCAAGGTAACTTGATGTGTTGGAAAACATAAATATATATGAGTGCACAGTAGTATGTGTGTGGTCTGTGGAGAATAAACAAACATGAATTTATTTGATATAGATCACATTATATCCCACTACATATTGATTAGTATTTTTATTTTTCCATGGGTATCACGTAGATTATATATATAGATAATGATATTCATATGTGTTACCAATTATATAACTTAAAGTTAGAAAACACATTTTGGTTTACTAAATGAGGATAGAGTTTGACTCCGAGAGCTCATCTAAAATTGTATTAAATATAATCTCAAAGAGTTTTTAATGGTTATTCATAATAAGTTTCAAATATTATGTGACATGGTAAATAATGTTATATCTTTTAAAAAGTGTTTTGGAATAAAAATAAAATTAGTGTTGGATATCATTTCTCAAATTATTGCATATGATATAATATAACATGAAATGGATCAATTCCTTTAGGCCTTAGTGAAGGTGGGAGATCAAAGGAGATAAATTCCATAAATCTCTTCTATAAGTGATGCAAGAGGTTATATCATATTTTATGATTAAGGGATATCATAATAAAATTAATTGATTTCATTAAACATCAATCTCAAATCAAAATATAATATTGACGATCAATTATAAGTCATGATAATGAGCTACTACCCATCAGTAAGTACCATAAATTATGAAAAATGTTACTAAATTGAAAACCTGAAAACCCATTAAAACTGCTATTCTTGGAAAATTATTAGTATACATCGAAAAAATATGTATCTAAATTGGGTCATATTTACAATATAACTCTTATCTTCACCCTTAAAAATGTAATAACCTTTCAGTAAACTTCCATATCATTAGTACCCAATTCATTTGAGATCTATAATGGGGATCACTCTTTTTATCGTTAAATATAATTTGATAAACCCATCATACCAGGAGTAATAATAGGGCTAAACCAGTCTTATTATGAGATATAATGTTTCAAACCCATATGAACCAATTTGAAATGAGCATATATGCAATAAAACAAATGATAACTCATTTATACCAATGATAAAAACAATTTTAGATTTCAAAATACCCTTTTCTAATAACATTCATTAAAAAAAATTTAAAATTAGGCACTTAATAATGAAATAATATTCATGAAAAACAATAATTAAAACATATAATGGAAACATTATAGTAATAAATAGTAATGAAAAATGTATAAAATGATCATGCCTTATAAAAAACGAAAAATATTTTTTTGTTTCTTAAAAGAAACATTTAAATGGATTTAAAAAGTATAGTCCCTTACCTCCGATTAGACATCCTTAAAAAGTGTTAAAGAAATCCTATATATTGGTTTGTATAGTATTATTAATTTTATAATGACCTATAATCATGTTTATATTACCTTACATGACCATATTATAACATTTTCCACACATTTATTGACAATATTTTTTAATTTAAATTGTTAATGGTCCATTATTTTCATGGTTTTCTTGGTCTGTTTGAAATGTAAAATTATTTAAAATAGAAATATTAATCCAAATGATATAATATATATATATATATATAGTTTATTTAAACCAATTATAAGTGAATTTAAACATCCCATGATTTTGGTAATGCGACACAAAAACTCACTATCAATGAAGGTATTGAATTGACACACCATGGATGATGATTTCATTATTTAAAAATAAATGGAAAATTTAAGAGATTTTGGGATTAATATAACATAAAAAACAAATAAAATATATATATATGATACTAGATTTATCATGAAACATTATATAGGTTGTGAGGATAAAATATAAGTGTAAATGTATTTAAAAGGGAAGAAGAAACAATCATACGTAATGTATATTTCTCCTTAAGAACCTCCTTTCGAACCTAAAAGTGGTAATGTTTTGAGTCCATAAGCACTATAATGTGAATATATATGAGTATAAGGAAATTTGATATAGTATAGTTGCTAAATATGGCTTATGGTGATGAAATTGATTGAAGTAATGAGTCACATTTTATAATTGAGTTGAGGTTCAAATTTTGAATTAAATAAAATATTAAAATATAATTAGTCTAATATAGGGTTAAATCCTTCAAAAAGCAGTAAATATCATAAGATATCACACATTAAAAGGAAGATTATCATATATTTGTTTATTAATTTTTTTAAATATAATTTAATAATAAGAAAATTTCCTCATGATTGTTTTTGTCAAATTAATCACTATTCATAATTTTTTTCTATAAAAATAAGAAAATATATTCAAGTTAAAAAAACTTATTACATATGATACATATAAAATACATCTATAGAATTGGGTAATTAAAATAAAATTATTAATTAAATTTATTTCATTATTTTTAAATTCATTATTTTGATTTGTTTATTAATTAATTATTTACTACATCATCATTGTGCAATAAGTTAATGTTATTTTAAATCACATAATTTTTTTTTAAAAAAATCATTAATAGTATAATTATATTATATTAATAAAATATATCAATGTATGAAAAAACACTTTTGGAAAAATATATATTAATATATTACACAAATAAAAAAATATAGTGTAAACAACATGGCTTGCATTAAAATAAAATATTATAAAGGGATTAGTGTGATTCATGTGGGAAATAATATCCCAAATATTAATAAAATTAATATAAATATGGATAAATACTAATATAAAAATCATCATTAATGTTTTGGTTAAATTAATGGTACATATAATTTTAATAAAAAAAAATTATTTCTTTTTCTTCATCTTGCACAACCATTATATCTGAATTTCATAAGCATTAAAGAGAATTATTTCATTTATGAAAATTAAAAATACAATTTTGTTAAAAGTATTATTATATATTTTTTTATGTATATTTACTTATATATATTTCATGAAAACTTTTTATATTTTTTAACTGACTTTTCATTCCTTATGAAAGAATTGCAATTGCATTTTGATAAGCAATATGTTGTATAACTCAAATATTATAAAATAACATAAAAACACATAAATTATACATATTAATTAATTAAAAGGTAATACAATACTTTTTAGTACTCAATTATTATATATAAGTATCCAATTTCTATTTTTTCATCATTGTGTAGGTACTGTGTTGGAATTGTCAAATATATTTGTACTTATCATGAAATAAATTATAATGTACATGTTCTGAATTGTTTTTTGTATAGTATTTATAATATAAATATAGAATATATTCATTAAATAAGTTTAATAAATTTTATATCACATTTATGTTTAGAAGATGTCACAAAAATAATATATATTTTTTAAAAAAATATATTTTTTATTATTCTCTACAAAATTAATATTTTAAAAAAATTATCAAAAATTCATACAAAGATAATTTAATCATGATGAATTAAAAAAATTATATTTTTTATTTAAATTTTTTTTAATATTAATATTATTTTTTTATATATAAGCATATAATAAGTTATTTATTTTTAAAATATATAGAATAATGGATATTACTATTTAATTCAATAATACTAATAAATATATTATTATATTTATACTTAGCTTTCTACATCCCAACACCATTTTGAAATTTCCACCGCAAAATTTTCCAGTTATAAATGAAACAAGGATTCTTTTCCATCATATCATTTCATGATTCCCATGATTCATCTTCAACAATTTTTCAACAAAAACATAACATGGTGAATTAACATATTCCATGTTACATTCTCTCTATGATCAAGAATATGATCATGTATATCTTTATAAGAAATGTTTTATTATTGCAGGCCATCTTTTAGGATCAAAAAATTAGATGAAACTACAACACACATTCCTAAGATCAAACCATAATTAACATAGTGTGCATAAGAAAACCATGGATGAAAGTCTACATGGTAGGAAACATGTAAAACATTATCCATGATTTCGTATGTTATATCGAACCATGAATATAAATTTAAATTCATAGAAAAATGTATAAAACATTTTCATGGATAGATTTTAAGGAAAACATGGTCAACTATATTGAATGAAATGTATTTCTTACTGTTATATAAATATCAATTCTATCAACTATGAGATTTTTTCATAATTTGTTGGACAATATTCACATTATCAGCAACTTCCTCTAATAATTATAATCCCACCAACGTCCTTTCTAGGAATTAATCCCAAAATGTAGGATTTTGACATCGATTTCCATATAATGCCTCAAAAAGGTTCTATCTATATACTAGAATGAAAATTGTTGTTAATTGGCATCTCAACAAATAGAATATGTTGATACCAAATTCCCTAATAATCCATTGAACAAGAACTAATCGTGTCTTCCAATGTCTGGATTGTTCACTCATTATGTCCATCAACATGAGGATAAAATAATTTTCTGAAATATAATTTACTTACAAATAACTTATGAAGGCATTTTCAAAAGATAGATGTGTTGCTTAGATCATGGTCATATAAAATATATAGAATAACATTATGTAACATAAATATATATTTTAGGTAAATTCATAAATGATTACATAAGGATACAATATCTCAAATTGAATGGAAATGTTAATATTAAGTATGTTGATCATTAATAACCCAAATAATATTATTACCTCAGGATGTCTTTCTTTTTCCTACCATGAAATCCATATATGTATTTTTTTCATATTCAATCTGGAACTGAAAAACGATAAATCATTGCCTTTGTTTGTTATCTCTATACTTTAACCTATTTACAATTAAAACATTTCATGGTAAAATATATAATATATACTTTATTTCTATCCAACTAGAAATACAGTTGAAGGTCTCTATACATATTAGTGCAAATAGGATGAATTGAAAATGGAGAACTATGATCTTTACATAACAATTCTTCTTCAGTTGGGAATCACAAGGTACACAGAATCTCTTTCTAAATCACAAGACATGATCTTTATCGACATTAAAATTGTTTAACATACCAGTCATAAAAATTATTTTTATAGCTCAATACATTCATTCTTTTCATTCTATATACAATCTAATATGGATTACTATACTGACCCCTCTAAAAAGATTAATTTCAATTCCAATAACATCGAATGTAAATTTTTTCAAATCATTCACAAAGGGGTCATGTTCCAAATATAACATCGTTAATGCCAAATTATTTTTGTGAGTCATAGGATCTTCCACTTTACTTTATTTTCTAGGATGGTAATCGATCATGTTACAATAATTGTTTATCTGTTCAATCCATCCTCTCTACCTCATGGTAAAAACATTCTATATGAATATATAATTAGATGTTTTGTGATTAGTATATATTTAACACATTAAACAACAGAAATAATATCATCAAATTTTTTATGCAAAAAATAGCTCTTAATTTCAAAAGACATGTAGGGTAATCTAACTCATGGTTTTTTAACTGATATAATGCTTAATAAATTACTTAATCATTATTCTTTAGAAAACATCCAAGTCCATTCAATGAATAATTACTCTAGATAAAAAATTATTTTATGTAAGGAATGGACAAAACTAGAGCATTCACAATTATACATTCAGTTCGAGAGAAAAATTATCAGAATATTATGTCCCAAGAAATTTAACATCATTTCATGTTGAGTAATCTGTTGGTGCATCAAACTACTCATATTTTATTCCTCCCCCCCAGGATGGTGACTGGGAAGGCTTTCACCCTCTAAGTGCCTTTTTAAATCATCTACCATGTTTCCTTTGTGGAAAACCATTCTAAACAAATATATCTTATTGGAATAAACATGGTAATATTTAAATTATATATTGTTATACCTTACAAAACATTAAACATCAATTATGGTATTTTTTTAACATCATCCCATTCCCAAACAAATTTCTAAACAATATGTTGAAACCAACTATAATACATGGCCTTAAATATTAAAGAATCATAATTTTTTTCCAAGAATTTAAATCCATCCAAAATGAAGATCTATTTTAGTTTATATTTTTAGATAAATAGGTCGTAATATATACTTAACATAAAACATTATTACATAAAATATTCTTCTAAAATAGTATACATTTTCTCAATTAGAAAATTTAAAAATTGAAACATGATTTCTTTGAAAAATATACATAACATTCAACATGAATTTCTTATTTCTTTTACCCATACTTATACCCAATGTCACTCATTAAAAACATTAGATGATCAAAAAAAATCATAGTAATGAACATAATGAAAAAATATCGTTACTCTAGTGAAAACAAAAAAACCATTAAAATAATTTTCCTAAAAACTCATTAACAAGGATAAAAATATCATGTAGTTTACATGGTATATAACTAACATTTAACTCTTACATTCACCTTTGAATGTGGAATATCCTTTTTTTTAAATTCCATGTCTGGAGTACCCAATTCTTTATTGAGCATTAATGGGACTCAACCATCATATCAGAACTGTAATACGGCTAAACGCATAAAATAATGAGCTATAATGGTGGTTAAACCCATAATATATTTATCTAAATTGGGTAAAAAGCATAATAATAATTTCCATGTAACGTATAATGAATAAAATAAATATAGAAACCATTTACAACCATTATAAAAACACATTTAGATATTAAAATACCATTCTTTATAAAATTCACTTTTAAAAATATAAATACTGCAGATATAATAATAAAATCACATTCATTAAAATTATAAATGAATTTATATATAAGTAATAATGATATTAAAATAATATTTATGAAAATTTTATAAACCATTCATTCATTATAAAAAATAACAACCTTTATTATTTTATTAAAGATACAATTTAAAGGATTTTAAAAGGAAATTCACAAGCCTCTATTTTGAATTCCATAAACAAATTTCAATAATCTTGTAAAATAGATTAAATAGTGTTACTAATTTATTACATAACTATACTCATTTCAATTATACCATCCATTGTCTCATTATAAGATCTTCTACTCTTTTATTAATAACATTTTTTTATTTCCATTGTTCCATGTGTGTTTATTTCATTGTTTTCAAGGTCGTTTATTATGGGAACCATTGTAATATATATATAATATGAAATAAGTGAGAATATATATAAATATATATGTGGTCTATATTTAAAAATATTTGTGAATTTAAACATCCCATGATTATGGTAATGGGAAACAGAAATGCATCATCCATGAAGTCGGTGAATTGACAAACCAAGGATAACACTTTCATTATCTAAAAATACAATGAGAATATGGGAGATTAGTAGATGAATATACAATAAAATATAAAAATTATAGTATATATATGATAATAGATTTATTATTAATTTTTTTGATAGGTGGTGATGATAAGATAGAAGTGAAAAAGAATTAAAAATATAAGAAGAATAAGAAATCTTACCTAAAGAATGTTTCTCCTAGATAGGTTCATTAGGTTCTAGGAAGTTGTATTTTTGTGATACCAAAATCACTATAATGTATAAATTTATGAGGAGAAGTGAATTTGAGAGAGTATATTTGAGAAATATGGCTGATGGTGATGAAAGTAATTGGAAGAATGAGTCCCTTTTTATAATTACATGAGGGGAAAATTAGAAATTACTTATAATTTTAAAATACAATAATTCTAATATAGGTTTAAATGAATACATAAGGAATCATGATGAGAGTATATAACATTTTATAATCCATAATTTCAATTTTTCCTTTATCTTGGTTTTTTGATATTTTTAAATAACTTAATAAACTATATTATTCATGAAAAATAGTTTTTCTTAAAATTAATAACTATATATAACTACACATTTAATACATAAACAATGTTTAAAATTTCAATTCCAAAATTTTAATTATATCCTATATATATCACATACATCTTTATAATGGTTTCATTTACTTATAAAGCTCAAATTTCCATTATTTTCTTATTTTAAATATCATTAATTTGATTTATTCATTAATTAATCATTTAATACATAATAACTCTGCATTCCATTAAAGTAATTATTTAATCCCTAAAATTTAAAAAAAATCCTAAATATAATTTTATTATATTTCAAAATAATATTAATTTTATAAGAAAACACTTCTATAAAAGGATATATTAAAATATTATACAAATTAAAAATTAAATATTGAACAATATGACATCCTTTTAAATAAAATAATGAAATATTTTTAAATTGATTCATTTGGATCCCATGTGTCCCAAATCCAAATAAAATTAATATTATAGTAAAAAAATTATATAAAATATTAATTCATTTTATGTCATTTAATGTTACTTATAATTATTAAAAAATCATGTTATTCATTTTTCTTCTTTTGAGACATGCACTGGAACATCATTTCATTATCATTAGATATGATTATTTCATTCATAAATTGTTTTTAAAAATACAATAAAAATAAATTAATTATGTTCAAAATAATATTCTATAATCATTCATTATGTATATTTACTCATATACATGCCAATATAAATACTTTTATTTGTTAATTTGACTTTCGTTGCCTTCCAAAACCATTACACAATCTTTAGGATAAAGATTATGTAATATAACTCTAGAATTATAAATTCTTAGTCAGAAACATCACATATAAATTATAATTAATAAAATAGTGATAACAATACTTTTAGTACTCAAATTTTATATATAAGGATACAAATTTGACTTTTTCTCAGCTACTCAGGCATTGTATCAAAACTGACAACTATATTTATACTTATCATAAAATAAATTATAGCTTACATGTTATAAATTGTTATTTTTTACAATATTAATATTATAAAATAATAATTTATAAACTCAATAAGTTAAAAAAATATATTATTTTTATGATTTTATGATGATAAAAAATACTATATTTTGGAAATAAATTATTTTTTACTATCGAATAAAAATGATTTTTTTCCAAAAAAATAAGAAATTTCATACTATGATAATGTCAACATGATGAATTCATATATGAAATTAGTTTTTTAAAATTAAATTTATATTATTTGAAAAATAATTTCTTAAATAATTAACCCTATTATAAATTTTGTATAATAAAAATTACATAACATAATGAATATTAAAATTTAACTAAGGAATACAAATTAATAAGTTATTTTCTTTGTACCTAGGTTGTTACATGTTCTATAGTTTACTAGAATTTCCCTTAATGTTTTTTCACTGAAGATTACCACATTACCTCCACTCATCTCTTTTTCTAAAAGATAATCTATAAATAAATAACAATAGGTTGGGATCTATGTTTCACTTCCTGATCAGGATTTTTCCAAAATCCATGTGTTTATGATTTTTGTTAGGAGAATAATCATGAATTTGATGGGTTTACCACATCCAAAAATATAATTCATCTAATAAATTTGAAAAACATAGTTAAAGTAAATAGTATATTTAGAAGGTCCCCCATTCATTATATTTAATCAATGAATAAAATAGTTATGATTCCTAAAAAAGGCTCTATACACCCAATTTTTTAACCATGGGGTGAACCAATCCTCTTTATTATCAAAAACTAACGGTGAAAAATGAGTTTATAAAAAAGGATGTTTCCATAGAAGACATGAATACTATGAATTACTTGTGATACATTTTGTATCTATAAATTCCAATTCTATAATTATGGAATTTATTATTAGTGTTTATTATGAATTCCTATTTAAATTTTTGGTTTCCAATATTAACTTTGTTCTCATATATTCTAGCAGTATGAAAAAATATAAATATAATATTGATAGTTTTTTAAGGACCCTATGAATAGTGAAACTATATATCAAATTTTGATACTATTATCTTTTTATGTAAATGTTATCATCAATACATAAATTACATTAGAGGATATATATATATATATATAGATCTATCAAATATAAATCTTATTGATGAATTGAATTGACATGGATCTATAATGGATATCCATTGTCTTCATGGATTTTTCAATACTACCGACACTTTGAGAAACAAATATCATGATTTTTATGTCTAACAACAGCACAATTATAGAAAGGAATAATAAACTATTGGATAGAATAATATGAAAATAACACGAATGATCACAATAATTGGTTAGTTAAAACACATATACTCACACTACAGAACAATGGATAAGGGTTTTTGATATATATAGATTTGTTAAAAAATGGAATAGGTCATGTTATCATGAAAAATGAAATGATTATAGTATTTTCCACACATAAATTATAGTATCATGATAAAAATGACATGGTGAAAGATCATGAGTCAGAAGTTTTAAAAATATTATTAATGATCTGGTTTCATTATCATCATGGTGATAATTATGATATATATAATAATAATAATATCTCAAAATATATAGTGACATAAAAATAAATAATCCTGTTTCATTAGATATTGTTCGATTTGATCATGGATTATAATTTATTGATGCAATAAAAAAGGAAGGAAACTTTGGTGGAAAATTCAACAATCCCAAACTGAACATTCAATTATGTCCATAATATAGATTGATATAGTCCCAATATTAATGGATATTAAAATGATGGACAAAAAAATAATAAAGGAATTGAATCATATATTTCTCAAATTATTTCTCACAAATCTATCTGTATAATGATAATTTATTAAAAAATAATGATTATGTAGCTATAGAGGAAGGTGATAAATATTTCAAACCAGCACATGGAAAATTATTGTTTTGTAATATTAAAAAAATAAATATGTGTTCCCTACTTATTGGTAATGAGGAAGTATATTATTTATGATGAACATAGAATGTCATTTTCACTTTACCATGGAATAACAATGATCTGAAAAGAAATTTGAGGGAAAATCTCTTGTCAGTATACATGTATGGGGATATTCCACAAAAATATCATGATGAATAGTTTTAATTAAATTTAATATCGAACATCATAAATTTATATGGATGGTGAAACCCTTAACAATAAATAAATGGGATGGTTAAAGCATGAATAAGGATTTTTGGGCCCCCTAATAACAGAAATAAGTAACACTATTATTTGGTTTAAGGATGATAGAATTATATATTCAATACAAATTATTTTTAATGAAGACTATTTATCACTTGATAAAAAACCTTATCTTTATATAAATGATTTTTTAAGGATAAATTATACACCAATATAAATTTTATCCAAAAAATATATAGGTTCCACATCTAGGTTATGTAAAATTATTCAATAAATCACATAAATAGCAATAATTTATTATAGTTAATAACTTTCCAAAAGATGTTCAATATCAGAGGTTCTTCCTAACATTATAAAATTTATCAATATATTACATGATAGTTCTCAAAGGTGTTTTGGATCAACAGTTTCCTAGGATTGAATTATAATATAAAAATTCATTAAACTCAAGTATTACAATAATACCATATGAGGATTTAAATATGATTAGTTATTGAACCTAATCATTATGATTTAATGTTAGGGAAATATATTTTTGGGGATGATTTATTTCTCAACAAATAAAGGATAATTCTAAAAACACTCAGTGATATATTACATTATCAGAATTTAAAATATTATATATACTTATAAATATTAATAGTATCTATATACTTATGTTCGTGGAATTTATTTACTCAAATATTACAGTTTAATAGGTTCATTGGATTTAGGAAGATAAAAAAAATCAAATGGTAGATATATCAAATAAATTTAGACTCTATATATTATAGGGATAAATATTTCCTATAAGAACTTCCACAAAACATATCACAAGTGAAATAATGGTTCTATGTATAAATTTTGATGATGTATATAATTGATTAATTGCATTATTTTTATTTAGTGTTAATATAAATAAAATTGACATAATATATGAGGAACGACCATAAAGATCAAATATCAATGGGAAAAGTTCTACAAAACAAGACCACTCGCCTTGTAAAATTTTTATGGAGTAATGATAAATATGAGGAAGCAATTTTGGAACACTAATATGTATTTAGAAAAAAATACCATCATGAATTTTCATCATTATAATGAAATTTAATGGAATAAAAAGATTTGGGTAGGAAGAATGTATAACACTATATTATTATATTGAAATTAACATTAATAAATTTTATGCATTGGAAACCTATCTTGACGAAATCGACCATTTTTATACTAGTAATGAAGTGTTTTATTGAAAAATAAATATAAAATAATAAATAAAAAATTAATTCATTACTTGAATGTAAAATCTAATTATCTTCGATAAAAATTCCAAACATTACATCACCTATGAATTTTTTGTCAATTTGATCCTACATTCCAACACCAAATGGCCACTATGTCTTTTACTAAAAAAGTTTGGAATGTGTATTCGTCATGAGGATGTGGGGTGAGGCTCATTAACTCTTTTTTTGGGTAAATTATTTCCTACTCTTGAAATATCTTGGATAATTATGATATATTCAGGAATCCTTACCAAATACCAGTATGGTACTGGTTATCCTCTTATTAGTTATTCTTAATTAACATTAATTCTTGTGAATATATATTATATATCATAGGTTATTTCATCATTATTAATAATAAATAAATTAAATGGTATCCAATTTTCAATTTTCTAATTCATGTTACTATATATTAAAGTTAATGTTCGATGATCGATAATTTATATCAATATAGGTGTCAATTAGGGTTGTGGTTTCAAGATTTTTCATATTAAAAAGTATTCCTATGAATTATTATAATGGGATAATGGCCCACAATTTTATTTGTAACATAATAAGAAACAGAATACCTTTTATTTTCATGTGTTAAGGTACAATTATAAGAAGATTAAATTCAAAAAAAATTATAATGAGGTGAATGTTTCCTAGATATGTCTGGTGTGGGTATTAAGCATTATTAGAACTCTACAGTTTACCATAAATGGAATATAACCTAAAAAGATTATTGTTCGGTTTGTTACAACAGTGATAATATATTCACCCAAAAAGGATATGGCTTCATCCAGAATACCTCTAGAATAGGTTCGATCAATGTGGAATATAGACCTTGTGGGAATTTTATAGTGATGCCAAAGGGGAATATTGAATTCTATGGGGGGACATGATCTTGTCGGGATTTTAGATAAATAAAAATAAGGATTTAGATCCAAGTCATGGATATTTGAGTTTGGTTTCTCCATGAATATGGCCTAATGGGAAGTTTTCATATGGTATATAATCCTAATGAATGGGTAACTATTTTGTATGTTTGTTTTAGGCCTCAAATAGATATAATATGTATTATTTTTCCCTAATACCATATCCCGCATTTTTTGATTAGTATAGTATATATTTGGGTTGAAATATAAAACCATGAATAATAACATCATTTTTTGTGAACGTTTATGTCATGAAAGGGGTAAAAGAGAGGAAAATGTGGGATTTATGGATTAAGGAAGGCCAAGAAAATTTTCCTATCTGAAATTGGGTCCCTTTTAATGATTACATATCATAGGGAATATATTCATTTTAGGGTGATTTTATAGGGGATATGGGAAAATAAAATGAGTTTAGACATACTCATGGGGATTTTACAAGCAACATATTAATGAACAACTGAGACGTGATTAATAATATGAGCATGATTGGTTAGGTCATACACATTAAGAGACCCTAAATACTTCCCATGAATTGGGGGAGAATCTATGGGGCTTATTAATAAATGGGATTTACCCCTTTATAATTGTTCCATGATCATTTATTTTCTCAGATAAATAAATCATAAATGTAAACCATCATGTACATTACACTTAAAATAGAATACCCAATCTTCATTATGATGTTTATCTAGAAACAACCACACTACTATACATTTTATAAGGACTTTAATTATCTATATAATCCATGAATTTGATCCCCTAATGTTTTTTACCCATCTAGGAGGATAGTTATTGAGCCAGTTTTTAAATAAAAATAGATAATTTATGTGGTGGATTATGGTTTTAACCCATAATCAACAAAATTCAGTGGTTTTGGAAGAGTTGGGTTTTTTTTAATTTTTTTCTTTAATCATTGTAGAAGGAAATTATAAAGTTCCCTTGGATTACCAGGATATAAGGGAAAAATAATTTGAAATGATGGATATGAATGGTTACCATTTTTTAATCAATTTATGCATTACTGGGAATGAGATGAAGTATTTAACAACCCATATAATTATCATTTATAATGGAAACCACATGAGGTAGGGAGGTTTATTAAAAGGAAGACCCTTCATAATAGGGGGAGTTTTCATACTTTCCATATTGTGGTGACATCAATGTGTTGCCTTTTTATTCTAATCCTCATGAGTGGACCTTGAGGACAGATTTAATTATGGGGACATCATGTGCTTGTTCACATGAGGGATTCTTGCAAGCATATCCTCTTGAGTTGATCTCATGTGAATGTTCTCAAAAGGATACCATCAAGAATTTATATCAAATGAAGACCACTATTTCTATTTATACATGAATGTTTCTTATTCTTTTATTACATGTGAATTTTTTTCCAAGGCTAATGATTTTTAAATTCCAAAACACATGGATCACTTTATGCACCTAGGTTTTTATAGTCTCCTTCTATGTCAATCACAAAATTAAACAACAATATTTACGAGTTAAGGTTGATTAATGATCCTTAATTTTAATATCCCTATTGATATTACATGTTTCAATGAATAGAGAATTCGTGGGTACCACATGATCATATTTAATGTTCGGTTCTAACTCTTTGAGGGTCCGTGTATCGCAAGGAAGGTATCCTCACACAGATACATTGTGGCATATTCTCATGAATAATTCAACATGAATCATCCTAAAATAATTTATTTTTATGTCGTGATGGCACATGTAGATATAATTCATATTTGAATCACTTCATTTGGATACATGGTAATGGGGTAAAAACAACACACTAACACCACAATGTCAGATATTCTACAATTCATGTGACCTTGTTGTGTTAAATCATAGTGTAGATTTTCCAATTTTTTCGTCTAATATATTTCATTTTCATATTGGATTGGTCTTTGAGGTTTATCCCTTCTGAAATCATTCTATTTAGTTCTTATTTTTATTTGAACAATATTTCCCGATGTTTTTTAACATTCTTGTATTAATAATTTCCCCCCTTAATAAGTCTATTAGGATGGAGAAAGAGAAAATTTTATTGAAGGGTAAAATCCCACATAGGATCTACATGGTCTACATTGGTAGATACATAAATATAAGCTATTTGGGAACCCATTATATTCTCCCATTCTAGCGATGTGATTTATAATGTCATATTGGAATAAAAAATATTTTCAAACACATTTAATTCCTATCGAAATTATATTATTATCACTCTAAATAAGAATTTTTTTTCAGTAATCATGTGGGTATTTTGTTTATATCATAACACACATGGTCATCTTACAAAGTTATTTTATTCATTTGGTAAACTATGTGGTTCACATGTTCAACAAAACAGTGCACATAGTTATTTTGTGGAAGTCATTATATTAAAAATAAAGCACATCCTACCAATATAACCATAATATTTGGTCTATAGTTTCAACTGTAAATATTTTATTACAACCATATGATATATCGCAAAAAAATTGATCATGGTATCAATGCATTGAATGTTGAGACAATTGAAAACTATGATTTCATGTAACAATAACTCATTCTTCCACAACATAACCTCTATTTAGATTTAATGGGGTAATAATTTCATTATTTTCTAGTTTCTATCAAGATATCCATATATGGTATTAGATAACTCTATGATGTACCCATTCTAGTAAATATATCAACAAGTATTTCATTCATAAGGATCATCCATCATTAAGAGATGCTACAAAAGAATGCCTCTATAAAAGTTCATTCAATCAAGGAAGCTAGTAATTTTGGACGATATATTATGGGGTTAAGTCGATAAGAATTATAAGAGTTGTTTTTAGTGCTAAATATGGAAACTTAAAAATATGCTTTCATCATAAGGATAATGAATCATAATCATACATTGGGTTGGGTGATCAAGTAGTATTTCTATTCTGATCATACATCCATTCGTATACTGGGGATAGCCCATATAGATTCATTGATTCTATATTCAGTCCAAAAAGTTACTTAATGTTATTGAGTTATATGATTCCATATGAATTTTAGATCACTAGTAAAAACACAACCATCACATTAATTGATATAGGTATAGTTAATGGAGTTTGGTCATTAATATATTCAATTTAATTCTTGGAGAGTTTGGGATAATCCTCTAGGATGAATAGATAGTCAAACAAAATCCAATATTAAGAGATATGAATGATGAATTCTTCCCACATATTTATATATGGTAAATTTAGAAAATACAAATCCATTGTTAATGGTACTCTTAAAATAGGAACAATAAATTTAATAAAAATATTTTCTTCCAATGATTCATGTCTTGTTCAATATATGGGATTAAAAATTCACAACATCTGTTGTTCCTTAGTTGAAGTACAAAAATAACCAGAACATATCAATATCATATGTCATTCATTCTATTGGGTGAATATTTTCAAATGATGGATGAAATGAATTTTTCAACATCTGGTTGGGAAGATATTTTGGGAAACAATCGACTCATCCATCGAGTAATGATCCTCATATTTTTCACCATGTAATAACTTGTTCTATTAATTATGTCTCACATTAGATTTAGATTTTGAATTATTATAATGGAATCCCACATGGCCATAATAAGTAATATTATCTTGTAATAAGAAATTTGTTATCTTGTAATATCATCTTCATAGACAATGTCATAGGGTGAAGACCCCTTTATGGATTTTCACCTAGGAAAAACATAATCTATTAATGAATTTTCACATTAGATTTAGATTTTGAATTATTATAATGGAATCCCACATGTCCATAATAAGTAATATTAACTTGTAATTAGAAATTTGTTATCTTGTAAGATCATCTTCATAGACAATGTCATATGGTGATTACCCCTTTAATTAAATCCTATATATATCACCTACATCTTCATAATGGTTTCTTTTACTTATAAAGCTCAAATTTCCTTTATTTTCTTATTTTAAATATCAATAATTTGATTTATTAATTAATTAATCATTTAATTCATAATAATTGTGCATCCCATTATTGTAATTATTTAATCCCTAAAATTTAAACAAAAATAAAATCCTAAATATAATTTTATTATATTTCAAGATAATATTTATTTTAGAAGAAAACACTTCTATAAAAGGATATATTAATATATTATACAAATTAAATATTAAATAGTGAACAATATGAGATACTTTTAAATAAAATAATATAACGGTTTTAAATTGATTCATTTAGATCCCAGGTGTCCCAAATCCGAATAAAATTAATATTATAGTAAAAAAAATTATATAAAATTTTAATTTATTTTAGGTCATTAATGTTACATATATTTTTTTAAAAAAACATATTATTCATTTTTCTTATTTTGAGATATGCGCTACAACATCATTTCATTATCATTAAATATAATTATTTCTTTCATAAAAAGTTTTTAAAAATACAATAAAAATAAATTAATTATGTTCAAAATAATACTCTATATTCATTAATTATGTATATTTACTCACATACATGTCAATATAAATACTTTTATTTGTTATTTTGACTTTTGTTGCCTTCCACAACCATTACACTAACATTAGGATAAAGATAATGTAATATAACTATATATTTATAAATTATTAGACAGAAACATCACATATAAATTATAATTAATAAAAAAGTGATAACAATACTTTTAGTACTAAAATTTTATATATAAGGATACAAATTTGACTTTTTCTCCACTACTCAGGCATTGTATCGAAACTGAAAACTATTTTTATAATTATCATAAAATAAATTATATCTTACATGTTATGAATTGTTATTTTTTACAATATTAATATTATAAAATAATAATTTATTAACTCAATAAGTTAAAAAAATATATCATTTTTATATTTCGATGATGATAAAAAAATTCTATATTTTGGAAATAAATTCTTTTTTACTATCGAATAAAAATGATTGTCTTCCAAAAATATAAGAAATTTCATACTAAGATAATGTCAACATGATGAATTTATATATGAAATTAGTTTTTTAAAATTAAAATTATATTATTTGATAACTAATTTATTAAATAATTAACCATATTATAAATTTTGTATAATAAAAATTACATAACATAATGAATATTAAAATTTAACTAAGGAATAAAAATAAATAAGTTATTCTCTTTGTACCTAGGTTGTTACATGTTCTATAGTTTACTAGAATTTCCCCTAATGTTTTTTCACAAAAGATTACCACATTCCCTCCACTCATCTCTTTTTCTAAAATATAATATATAAATAAATAACAATAGGTTGGGATCTAAGTTTTACTGCATGGTCAGGATTTTTCCACAAGCGATGTGTTTATGATTTGTGTTAGGAGAATAGTCGTGAATTTGATGGGTTTACCACATCCAAAAAATTATTCATCGAATAAATTTTAAAACAAATAGTTAAAGTTAATAGTAGATTTATAAGGTCCCCCGTTGATTATATTTAATCAATGAATAAAATAGTTATGATTCATGAAAATTGTTTTATACAACAAATTTTTTAACTATGGGGTGAAACAATCCTTTTTATTGGGAAGAATAATGCGTAAAAAGGTCATTCCATTTATTATCATGATAAAAAAGTGGTCAATATCAAGAAAAACTATTTTAAATCATATATTGAAGAACTTTTTTATCAACATCATTTGAATCAATAATTACTTATGTTATATCTTGATCTTACTATCAAAAACTAACGGTGATAAATGAGGTTATAGAAAAGGGATGTTTCCATAGAAGACATGAATACTATGAATTACTTGTTATACACTTTGGATCTATAAATTCCATTTCTATAATAATGGAATTTAATATTAGAGTTTATTGAGAATTTCTATATAAATTATTGGTTTCTAATATTAACTTTGTTCTCAAATATTCAAGCAGTATGAAAAAATATAAATATAAAATTGATATTTTTTAAGGACCCTATGAACAGTGAAACTATATATCAAATTTTGATACTATTATCTTTTTATGTAAAAGTTATCATTAATACATCAATTACATTAGAGGATATATATATATATATATCAAATATAAATATTATTGATGAATTTAATTGACATGGATCTATAATGAATATCCATTGTCTTCATGGATTTCTCAGTACTATCAAAACTTTGAGAAACAAATATCATGATTTTTATGTCTAACAACAACACAATTATAGAAAGGAATAATTTACTATTGGATAGAATAATATGGAAATAACATGAATGATCATAAGAAGAGGTTAGTTAAAACACATATACTCACACTACACAACAATGGATAAGGGTTTTTGATATATAGAGATTCATTAAAAAAGGGAATAGGTCATGTTATCATGATAAATGAAATGATTATAGTATTTTACACACATCAATTATAGTATCGTGATAAAAATGAAATGGTGAAAGATTATGAGTCAGAATTTTAAAAATATTATTAATGGTCTGGTTTCATTATCTTCATGGTGAGAAGTATGATATATATATATATTTATAATAAGATCTCAAAATATATAGTGACATAGAAAGAAATAATCTTGTTTCATCAGACAATGTTCGATTTGATCATGGATTATAATTTATTGATGCATAAAAAAAGGAAGGAAACTATGGTGGAAAATACAACGATCCCAAACTGAACATTCAATTATGTCCATGATATAGATTAATATAGTCCCAATATTCGAGGATATAAAAATTATTGACAAGAAAATAATAATGGAATGGAATCATACATTTCTCAAATTATTTCTCACAAATCTATCTGTATAATGATCATTTATTAAAAAAAATGATGTTTATGTAGCTATAGAGGAAGGCGATAAATATTTCAAACCAACACCAGGAAAATTATTGTGTTGTAATCTTAAAAAAATAAATATGTGTTCCCTAATTATTGGTAATGAGGAATTATATTATTTATGATGCACTTAGCATGTCATTTTTACTTTACCATGGAATCACAATGATATGAAAAGAAATTTGAGGGAAAATCTCTTGTCAGTATACATGTATGGGGATATTCCACAAAAAATATCATGATGAATAGTTTTAATGAAATTTAGTACAGAACATCATAAATTTATATGGATGATGAAACTCAGACCAATAAATAAATGGAACGGTTAAAACATGAATAATGATTTTTGGGCCCCCTAATAACGGAACTAAGTAACACTATTATTTGGTTTAAGGATGATAGAATTATATATTCAATACACATTAGTTTTATTTATGACTATTTATCACTTGATAAACAACCCTATGTTTATATAAATGATGTGGTAAGGCGAAATGATACACCAGTACAAATTGTATCCAATCAATATATAGGTTCCACATCTAGGTTATGTAAAATTATTCAATAATAATCACATAAATAGAAAGAATTTATTATAGTTTATCACTTTCTAAAAGATGTTCAATATTAGAGGGACATCCTAACATTATAATATTTATCAAGATAATACTGGATAGTTCCCAAAGGTGTTTTGGATCAACAGTTTCCTAGGATTAAATTATAATATAAAAATTCATTACACTCAAGTATTCCATTAATACCATATGAGGATTTAAATATGATTAGTTACTGAACGTAATCATTATGATTTAATGTTAGGGAAATATATTTTTTGGGATGATTTATTTCTCAAAAAATAAAAGATAATTCTAAAACCATTCAGTGATATATTACCTTATAATAATTAGAAATAATATATATAATTATAAATATTAATAGTATCTATATACTTATGTTGGTGAAATTTATTTACTCAAATATTACAATTGAATAGGTTCATTGGATTTAGGAAGATAAAAAAATCAAACGGTAGATATATAAAATAATTTTATACTCTATATATTATAGGGATAAATATTTCTTATAAAAACTTCCACAAAACATATCACAAGTGAAATCATGGTTCTATGTATAAATTTTGATGAAGTATATAAGTTATTAATGAAATTAATTATATTCAGTGTTAATATAACTAAAAATGACATATTATATGAGGAACGACCATAATGATCAAATATCAATGAGAAAAGTGCTACAAAACAGGACCACTCACCTTGTAAAAATTTTATGGAGTAATGATAAATATGAGGATGCAATTTGGGAACACTAATATGTATTGATAAAAAAATACCATCAAGAATATTCATCATTCTAATGAAATTTAATGGAATAAAAAGTTTTGGGTAGGAAGAATGTATAACACTATATTATTTTATTGAAATTAACTTTAATAAATTTTATGCGTTGGAACATATCTTGAAGAAATCTACCATTTTCATACTAGTAATTACTTGTTTTATTTAAAAATAAATATAAAATTAATTCATTGCTTGAATGTAAAATGTAATTATCTCCGATAAAAATTCCAAACATTACATCACCCATGAAGTTTTTGTCAATTTTATCCTACAATCCAACACCGTATGACCACTATGTATTTTACTAAAAAAAATTGGATTGTTTATTCATCATGAGGATGTGGGGTGAGGCTCATTATCTCATTTTTAGGGTAAATTATTTCCTACTCTTGAAATATCATGGATAATTTTAATATATTCTGGAATCCTTACCAAATACCAGTTTTGTACTGGTTATCCTCTTATTAGTTATTCTAATTTAACATTCATTGTTGTGAATATATATTATATATCATAGGTTATTGCATCATTATTAATACATAAATAAATTAAATGTTATCCAATTTTCAGTTTCCTAATTAATGTTACTATAGATTAAAGTTAAAGTTCGATGATCGATAATTTATATCAATATAGGGAGTCAATTAGGGTTGTGGTTTCAAGATTTTTCATATGAAAAAGTATTCCTATGAAATATTATAAAGGGATAATGGCCCAAAATTTTATGTGTAACATAATAAGAAATAGAATACCATTTATTTTCATGTGTTAAGGTACAATTATAAGAATATTAAATTAAAAAAATTGATAATGAGGTGAATGTTTCTTAGATATGGCTGGTGTGGCTATTAAGCATCAGTATAACTCTACGGTTTACCATAAATGGAATATAACCTAATAAGAATGTGTGTTTGGTTTGTTACAACTGTGAGAATATATTCACCCAAAAAGGATATGGCCTCATCCAGAATACCTCTAGAATAGGTTCGATCAATGTGGAATATAGACCCTGTTGGAATTATATAGTGATTCCAAAGGGGAATATTGAATTCTATGGGGGGGACATGATCTTGTCGGGATTTTAGGTAAATAAAAATCACGATTTAGATCTGAGTCATGGATATTTGAGTTTGGTTTCTCCATGAATATGGCCTAATGGGATGTTTTCATATGGGATATAATCCTAATGAATGGGTGACTATTTTGGATGTTTGTTTTAGGCCTCAAATAGGTATAAAATGTATTATTTTTTCCTAATACCATATCCCAATTTTTTTTGATTATTATAGTATATATATGGGTGGAAATATAACACCATGAATAATAAAATCATTTGGTGTGAACGTTTATGTCATGAAAGGGGTCAAAGAGAGGAAAATGTGAGATTTATGGATTAAGGGAGGCCAAGAAAATTTGCTTATCTGAAATTAGGTCCCTTTTAAAGATTACATATCATAGGGAATATAATCATTTGTGGGTGATTTGATAGGGGATATGGGAAAATAAAATGAGTTTATACATACTCATGGGGATTTCACAGGCAACATATTAATGAACAAATGAGACATGATTAATTATATGAGCATGATTGGTTAGTTCATGCACATGAAGAGACCCTAAATACATCTCATCAATTGGGGGAGAATATAAGGGGCTTATTAATAAATGGGAGCTACCCCTTTATAATTGTTCCATGATCATTTATTTTCTCAGATAAATAAATCATAAATGGAAACCATCATGGACATTACACATAAAATATAATACCCAATATTCATTATCATCTTTATCTAGAATAAACAACACTAGTATACATTTTATAAGGACTCTAATTATCTACATAATCCATGAATTTGATCCCCTAATGTATTGTACCCATATAGGATTATAGTTATTGAGCCAGTTTTTAAATAGAAAACATAATTTATGTGGTGGATTATGGTTTTAACCCATAATCAACAAATTTCAGTGGTTTTGGAAGTGTTATAGTTTTTTTAAATTTTTTCCTATAACCATTGTAGAAGGAATCTATAATGTTCCCGTGGATTACCAGGATATAAGGGAAAAATAATTTGAAATGATGGATATGAATGGTTACCGTTTTTTAATCTATTTATGGATTACTGGGAATGAGATGAAGTATTTAACAACCCATAGAATTATTATTTATAATGGTACCCACATGAGGTAGGGAGGTTTATTAAAAGGAATACCCTTCATAATAGGCGGAGTTTTCATACTATCCATATTGAGGTGACATCAATGTGTAGCCTTTTTATTCTCATCCTCCTGAGTGGACCTTGAAGACAGATTTAATAATGTGGACATTGTGTTCTTGTTCACATTATGGATCCTTACAAGCATATCCTCTTGAGGTGATCTCATGTGCATGTCCTCAAAAGGATACCGTCTAGGATTTACCTCAAATGAAGACAACTATTTTAATTTATACATTAATGTTTCTTATTCTTTTACTACTTGTGAATTTTATTCCAAGGATAATGATTTTGATATTCCCAAACACATGGATCAAATTATGTACCTAGGTTTTTACTGGCTCCTTCTATGTCTATCCCAAAATTAAACAACAATATTTACAAGTTAAGGTTGACTAATGATCCTTAATTTTAATAGCCCTATTGATATTACATGTTTCTATGAATGGAGAATAAATGGGTACCACATGATCATATTTAATGTTCGGTTCTAACTCTTTGAGGGTCCTTGTATCGCAATGAAGGTAACGTCACACAGATGCATTGTGGCATATTCGCATGAATAATTCAACACGAATCACCATAAAATAATTTTTTTTATGTCATGATGGAACATGTGGATATGATTCATATTGGAATCACTTCATTTGGATACCTGGTAATGGGGTAATAAAACACCACACTAACACAACAATGTCATATATTCTACAATTCATGTGACCTTGTTGTGATAATTCATAGTGTAGATTTTTCAAAGTTTTTCTTCTAATATATTTCATTTTCATATTGGATTGGTCATGGAGCTTTAGCCCTTGTGAAATCATTCTATTTATTTCCTAATTTTTTTAAACAATATTTTCCTATGTTTTGAACATTCTTGTGTTAATAATTTTCCCCCTTAATATACTATTTGGATAGAGAAGTTGAAAATTTTATGGAAGTGTAAAATCCCACATAGGATCCAAATGGTCTACATTGGTAGATACCTAAATATAAGCTATTTGGGAACCCCTTAAATTCTTCCATTCTAGCGATGTGATTTATAATGTCATTTTAAAATCAAAATTACTTGCAAACACCTTTAATTCATATAAAAATTATATGATTATCACTCTAAATAAGAAGTTTTTTTTTCAGTAATCCTGTGGGTAGTTTGTTGATATCATAGAACACATGGTCATCTCACAATGTTATTTTATTCATTTGGTAAACTGTGTGGTTCACATGTTCAACCACATAGTGCACATGGTTATTTTGTGGAATCCAATATATTAATAATAAAGCACATACTCCTAATATAACCATAATATTTGGTCTATATTTTCAACTTTAAATATTTTATTACATCCATATGATAAATTGAAAAAACAATTTATCATGGTATCAATGCATTGAATGTTGAGGTGATTGAAAACATTTACTTCATGTAACAACATCTCATTCTTCCACAACATAACCTCTATTTAGATTTAATGGGGTAATAATTTCATTATTTTCTAGTTTCTATCATGATATCAATATATGGTATTAGATAACTATTTGATGTACCCATTCTAGTAAATCTATCAACAAGTATTCAATTCATAAGGATCATCCATCAATAAGAGATGCTAGAAAGAATGCCTCTATAAATGTTCATTCAATCAAGGAAGCTAGTAATTTTGGACGATATATTATGGGGTTAAGTCTATAAGAATTATATGAGTTGATATTATCTCTAAATATGGAAAATTAAAAATATGTTTTCATAATAAGGATAATGAATCTTAATCATACGTTGGGTTGGGTGCTCAAGTTGTATTTCTATTCTGATCATACATTCATTCTATACTGGGGATAGCCCATATAGATTCAGTGATTCTATATTGAGTCCAAAAAGTTACTTAATCTTATTGAGTTATATGATTCCATATGTATTTTAGATGTCTTGTAAAAACACATCCATCACATTATTTGATAAAGGAATAGTTAATGGAGTTTGGTCATTAATATATTCAATTTAATTCATGGAGAGTTTGGGATAATCCTCTAGGATGAATAGATAGTCATACTAAATCCAATATTAAGAGATATGTATGATTAATTCATCCCACATATTTATATATGTGAAATTTAGAAAATACAAATCCATTGTTAATGGTACTATTAAAATAGGAACAAGAAATTTAATAAAAAAAATTCTTCCAATGATTCATGTCTCGTTCAATATATGGGATTAAAAATTCACAAAGTCCGTTGTTCTTTAGTTGAAGTAAAAAATAACTAGAACATATCAATATCATATGTATTTCATTCTATTGGGTGAATATTTTCAAATGATGGATGAAATGAATTCTTCAACATATGTTTGGGAAGATATTTTGGGATTCAATCGACTCATCCATCTAGTAATGATCCTCATATTTTTCACCAGGGAATAACATATTCTATTAATGAAGTCTCACATTTGATTTACATTTTTAATTATTATAATGGAATCCCACATCGCCATAATATGTAATATTAACTTGTAATTAGAAATTTTTTATCTAGTAATATCATCTTTATAGAAAATGTCATAGGGTGAAGACCCCTTTTTGGATTTTCATCCATTTCCAATTTTTTTGATGCTGGATTTTGGCACATGTTTGAGGATTTCAATTCATAAATGAACATGATAAAATAAACACTCAATTTAGACCATATAAATATTACTTGTACTGGTTAAATTCTTATGAAATAAAATAATGATTTTTTAGGTCCATTTTGAGTTACCATGACAAGTTCTTATTTATAACATATTCATTACATATTGTTAGTAATATGTATAATGGAATTGGAATGCATGAGGAAAGAATGTAATTAATCTATTTGGGGGATGGTGTGTTGAGGTCCAAAATTAATGTGATGTTAATCTGAATATGATATTCCCCTTGCATATTTGGTGATAAATTTCACTATGTTGGAGAGAAAGTTTATGCTCTACTGTGAATCATATAAGATGAGAATAATATTTTTTTGCTAATTATTTATTCTTCATGATCGAATATATAGAGATATGTGTTCATGTTCTCTTTCCAACCACTGATTCCATCATTGGTATAGTGGTTAATTATTCATAGATATCTATAAAATCATATCATGATAGGAAAATAGATGGTATCATTCCATAGAAAGATGGAATACAAATTAATAAGGATAAGGAGGAATTGGAATATCTAACAACTGTAGAGAGGCCTGAAGATATAGTTATCATAGGAGAATAAATTATTTCATATATATTGAGAATACAATATAGTCACATATTGAGGATATGTGAAATTCATGCAGACGTTTCAACATTGAAAATCATGTTGATTCATTGACCATGTGAGACTTTGTAGCAATCTTATCATACTGAAGAAACATTCTCGATGGCCAACATGGAATGGATGTTTTAGAGTGTGATCCTATCTAACAAGGAGGTCCATCTTTCACATCAAAATAGATAAAGAAATAAAAATTTTATCGGGATCCAATTTAAACCCATAATTATCTTTTGGTTTATCAATCAAATGATGTCAAGATATTTATATGGGATATTGAGGCCCTAATACATTCTATCAATGGAATGGAATTTAATTTGTGTGATTGGTTGGGATGTTGAGTCCTCATGAGGGTTAAAGAAAATAACATGAAAAAAACAAATGTTTCCCTATATAATTAGTAGGGTAGATATTTATTTATATACATGTTGTTTGTTGTAGTTTTATTAAAACATACCTTGACTAATTAAAGACATTTAAGTGTAACTGGTACTTATTCAATATTAAATAGTCTCTGCTAGAAGAAAAGTGATGGTTGTTGGTGCATATCTAGATGTTAGGCTTTAAGAAGAAGGTTCTCCCATGTTAATGGAGAAAACTGAGGCATTTGATTCAAATTATCTATGATCTTATGTTAAATATTATATTATATTTCTTAAAGATTTATACTTGGAGTGTATGCAAAAATGAATTTTGGTGAGTAGAAAATAGTCCATATTCATTTAGGGTAGATGAGTTAGTATGTATGTTCACTCATTTATCCTGTTGATTTTTTAGCTCCCTGATAATTTATTAATATATCTGTGGATATCATGTGGTCACACAAGCACAAGGAAAAAATGTACCCAAAATTGTGGCTCCTTTATTTCCTTGAGATGAATTTCTATAGGTACCAATGTCATTGGGGCTCAATGGAAATTATATTCAACCACACACCAAAACACAGATACTTATTCTCTTGTTTACCCAATGACATTGGGTTATCTTGGAAGCCTCTTCCATTAATTCACAAGGGAAAAAACTTATCGAAAATACCATAGGGATTCCAGACCCTTAAGAACCCATTCTCACAATAGTTCATGTTGCCTTACCATTCAGTGGGAAACCATATGGAAATGATAAATTTTTGCATAGTAGGAGATTAATTTATGAAGGCTCTAGAACTATAATTTAATCCATGTATAATGGTAATAATCATGTTTCCTCTAAGCATTGTTGGTGATACAATTGATATTCAAGTCCTATGTATCAATTTTGAAGGACATATTATTATATTTGGAATTTTTTTATTGCAATGAATGTTTCACAGGAATTAAAAACTATCCCATGGATAATTTTAAATAAAATTTATTTCAAATCCCTCTTTGTTAACATAATTCATTAATGAATATCAGTAATTTTTTCTAGGTTAGTGATTCCATCAGAGGATATGTTTTTTCAAGATTCACATACACAACCATTTTGGATGATGTGATAGTGGTATATGAGGAAATGATCCCCTTCTTAAATGGCCATGATATATACCTCAAAATTGTAATGAATAATTTCTTTCTTATATCGACATATTTTAAATTTTCAACATACACAAATATAAGTCAGGTTGAGGAGACATATATGATAGATGTCTAGAATTCACAATGAATTAAAATGTTGGTAACACATGTAGACTTGGTACGAGTCTATTTGGGGAGTATTAAAGTTAGACCTCCTATGGTTGATCTATATCAGAGTATATCCTACCATCCGAGAGAAATTCTATTTTTTACATAGAGAATTTTAATTCTTGTAAATAATCATGTATAAGTCCATTTAGAAGAGTATTTAAATCTCTTGCCATGTACTCCATTATATTTATTTAAAGTACAGATGAAAAAATTTCCTCGCATGATTAAAACACTGGAAAATGAAGGGATTCAATATCCTTCCATCCATGATACAATAAAATATATTATTCGGACATGGTGTTCTGAAGTAGAATTAATGATTAAGATTTATGGATTGAAATTTTTAGTAAATGTGGAATATATAAAATCAACAAAAATCTTTGAATCCTCTCAACCAACAGTGAAAATGGTTATTTAGAATGAATTTACCATTATGGAACAAAATTCATCTAAAACAACTATGCAAGAGTGGGATTATGTTATCAAAAATATCTCCATCATGAAAAAGGATAATGAGGATCACAATAAGTCAGTCGAGGAAATAGAGAAGGAAATGGGTCATAATTTTGTGAAGTTTAGGATACTAAATCCATGAATAGAGACTAAAAATATCATTATGGATGAACTTTGAATCCATGTCAACTATTTACAATAATCTATTGCGAGTACTTATTCTTACATGGAATGTGGCCAACTTAATTCCCCTCTAATTCATGTAAAAAGTATTTATAGAGGCTACAGAATGTTCATGTTCCAATTTTTTTCGACGAAAATATATTTTTCCTCAATGATTTTACTTACATATTATTTTGATATTTCTCATTGTTCTCTGATTTTATATTGGATTTTAAAATGTTCAAAAGGTAACATAAAGACAAACTAAATTCATTTGATTACAGAACGGGAAAGGACGATCACATAGAGATATAACATATATTATCATTGTTACACTTGTGTATTATAGTATTTATGGGTGTTATAATCCCTTTATTAAATCCCTTTTCTTTCATTATTTTTTTCTTTATACATTATTCGAAAAGTCTTTAAAAATATGAAATTCCACAATGGTTAAATTTGAAAACAGTTCATCCATTGTAACATGTCATTAAATACAGTGATTAAAATTTTAAAATAGTGTTTTCTAGGATTCTATGGTCTTTGGGATTCAATTCATCTTTCATTATAAATGTATGGATGATAGAACAAGGGGCCCAAATTTGGCCTACAAGAGAAGACATTCTCGGTGGGGTAGATTTGAAAATTCTTCTGTATTTGGACCATAAATCATCCCTCTGACCTCTAATTAGGATCATTTAACCTTTATTTGACATCAAACATGATTTTACCCCTATAAAAAATAGGAATATTTAACATGGCTTTTTAATGATGATGTCTGATTATGTAGTAAAAAGGTTGTCCTGAATAGTGACCTAGTCCATTAGGTACATAACTTATTTTATATAAATTTTTATTTATTTCCGCATAAAAAACCTATAACCATTATTATGATATGTTTTTATACCACACACCATATTTTTGGTAGATTGGGGTGTGTTTCTTCATCAGGAATGGCATGCATCTTTCCCATGGAGTTCTAAACTCCATATAATAATCCCACATTAGAACTTGGTGTAAATAAGGAGCTTCTTTATTTAATAATTGAATTTTCATTTAAATTATAGGTTTCTTATTTGTTTATCATCATCCAATATTCTTATTATATTATGATATATACTGGTATGTCATTCTCAAACTCATATGATTGTGTTTGGGGTACCCTTTATGTGAAGTTTCAAAACAAATAACATACAAAACTATACAGCATGTTGGGTTTTTTATGTTTCTTTGGTGTGTTTCAGTTATGATATCAGATACAGATCTCCCAATTATAGGTTGTAGTTAGTGAATAACATTTTGATTAGGAACTAAACCTTTGAGGTATTCTAGTATAAATTTATTTACATTATATTTTTAATTGTTAAAAATTATGTATTAAAAAACCGAAACCTTTTCTAGTGAAGCAATAAAGGATGATAATCATGATATTCTCCCCGGGATGATCACATATAATCATATATGTTAATTTCTATTTTATTTTATTGATTATTTATTAATAATTTCCTATAAAAACAAATAACTCAATATTTATAAAATATTTTTTAACTTATATAAATCAAAACAATTATTAAACTAATTATCTATGTATCCTTTGAGAGATGGGCTAGGTTTCTTTCTATACAGATGATATTCTATTAAAAAAACCAAAAATAATTATGTGCTTGAAAAGAAGATAAAATTTGGGAAACATTTTTGGGGATCCAATATAATTTTTTCTATTTTATTTTGGTATATTATTTTTCCATTCTTACTCCTTTAAATACTCAACACCTTCCTTTTTATGCATTGTTTATCTTTTCTCTCTTTTTCTCTTCATATATCTCTCACTTATTTTGTAATATAGAATTATATTTTATTTTATACATCAATTACTTATATGAAAAATTATTTAATTAATATTATATTTAAAAACATAAATATAAAATAGAAAACAACAAGAAATCAATCAATCAAACTGGATCGTATCATTGTAAGGCATTGTCTGACAAAGAAATACTACCTCAAATTGACCCATAATTTGAGAATTCACATCACTAAAAAATCAGTTCAACTAGATTAGTACAATAAACTAACTATGATGAACCACTTTTTTAACCTCATGTGGTCCCAAAAAATCGAATAATGAACCAAATAAAATTCCAGAAATCATGGCATTAAATAATCTAACATTAAAATAATTAAATTCCCTTAATGTAGATTAAAAAATTTCATTCATCCAAATTATTAAGTAATCCAACAACATAGAGATAAGATTAGCTTAAATCATCCTCCTTACAAAATTCCATGGTATTCCTACTGCGGACCCTAAATACATCTAAAGTAGTTTCACATAGTGCGCACCACCATGGTTCCCCAAAATGTGGTCCTTATATTTTTTAGGGAATTCCCTTTATTCTTTGATGGTGTATCGAAAAAATGTCTATACTATTTTCCAAACTGAATAGCGGGATGACATGAGCTCAAAAGAACATTTCTCAAGATGATTTTCCTGGACTCCCAAATATCATTATTTTGAAATGAAATCAACCAAATATGGAAATCATAAGAATAAAACCTTCATAAATATATGGAGATAATCACAAGTCATTGTACAAGGTTACCCCACAACCAAAATTGTAAAAAATTATTAATTCAATAATTTAATGAGGTACGTGTATCCATGGATTATATTGTGATAGATGTTGCAGCTGGTGGTTCCCTTATGATTAAAAATCTTAATGTAGATCATGAACTAATAGCCAATAAGCCTCAAAATACACAAAAAAATTGTTACACAAGTGATTTAACCCACTTGAAAAGCTCCTTAGGTAATTTATTGATCCTTAAAACAAATGTTAGATAGAAATCATGAAGTGATGATTACCCTTATATGGTAATTAGTTCATAAACTAGGTAATTAACACTCTCATCTCACCCAATAATATTGTGGTTTTTTCATAAAACACCCATTTCTCTAACTACTTCCTAAAACATTAGGGTTAATATGATATTTATGAAGTACTATAACTTGTGAATCTATTAAAACAAGAACCTCTCTTCAAGAATAAATCATTCGGAACAAATCCAAATCCTGATTGTCAAGAACCACTATTATAGAAATAATGAGGAAACTCAAGATGCCCTAAATCAAACATGTATCAACAATGCCAATGTAGGAAACCTTATTTTCATTCAAAATATCAAATAAGTCATCATCCTCCCATTTAAACCAAGTCTCATGGAAAATTTGTAAAAAATTGATATAGAAAACCTCTTTTTTCAATTGACTACACTCTCGTCTATTTAACACCCCCAAAATCATGTGGGATTACTGGAAAACAAAATTACTGAGATAAATATGGATTTTTCAAGAAAAATATCACAACAAACTCTTTAGAGTCAATAGAATAAAGGTAATTAGTGTGTAATCAAACTTAATAGTGGTATAAAAGATTATTCTTCTAGATTTTCTACCCAAAAGTTTTATACCTTCTGGAAAACTCACATACGCTAACCCCAAAATATTATAATGAAGAAAAATAAAAGGATTGGGTAAACTAATTATCATTGAGGATTCCCCTAAACAATATATTCCACTTTCATTCCCTCAAATTATCTCTATCCAAAAAAATATTGATAATAAGATTAATTCTGAAATAATTTATACTTTTAAAAAGCTATAAGATAGAATTACACTAATGGATATAATAAAAAAAATTACACATTACGCTAAATTCCATAAAGATCATTTCACCCATAGATGAACTCCAAAGAGAAATGTTAGATTCATCATTGGATGGTACTTACTGGGTATTAAACAGCCAGTAATTCCTACCAAATTCAAGCATTTGGTCAAATTTATGATACCTTTCAACAAAGGGGAGACCATATTTTCTTTAAAAATATAGATATATGTGCTTAAACATCTATGATACCATACATTTTTTCCACATATCTATCGGTTAGAGATCTTCACCAAACAATAAAAATCATGAAACATTCCAACCAGATCACAACACAACCATCCATAGTGATCGAGGACATCCTCATAAGAGTGCATAATCTCAAATTACCTTCAGACTTCAACATTATTTTGATAAAATAGAATAGATTTCAAGGATATGATCTTATCACATAGAGGAATCCATTTCTAAAAACAGAAAAATTGGTCAAAACAATTCACAATGGATTGATTATCATGATTTTTTGTGTAATATGGTGTGTTTTCATATCCTTGGTGCCATCAAACACCCCAATGAAGGTCACTCCACTCTTTCTATCTATTCAATGGAAGTTATCTCTAATGAAACACAAACACACACAACATTCTCTCATTGACCCATACATTGATTCATTTTCATCTAATTCAACTTTTCATTATTTTAGGTTGGATTCGTGTTTTGAGTGTTCTATATGTTTAGAAATGTGTAATGTATTTACATTAATGGGAGAGCATCTTCACTCATATGTTCCAAAGACCATCGATGATTTCGAATATCTCATTTCACTTGATTCTCTTTCCTTTGAGAATAAACATAATAAGATATACCATTTCACGGTCCTCAATGCCCCAAAATACCCTCTTTAAACATAAAAACCACTTGTATTGAATTAAAACCCTTGACATATAATATAAAATATTATTATCTTGAGGGTATTTTCCAATTATCTATAATTATTACAAAAACCTCTCTCCAATGTATGAAAAAAAATTATTGGACTTTTGATATAGTATAAAAATGAAATAGGATATAAATTTTTTGATATTACAAGTATTATCCCATTTATTTGTATTAACTATATAAATTTAGGCGATGAGTCTATTTATATGAGTAAATATCAACTCTAGTTAAATCACAGTATTCTAGAATTAGTAAAATTAGAAGTTAGTAAATTACCTATTATTGAGATAATTTATTGTTTCTGTTATAATAAATGGGAAAGGATAGTGAAACTATTCCTTAAAAATAGATTAATTCTTGTGTAAAATTAATATAATTAATTGGTTCCAAAAAATGTGAAAAATAGTTGGAGAATCTCTATTGATTACATTATTCTAATTTATAAGAAATGAACACAATCATCCACCATTCATTGACCATGTGTTAGAAATATTAATTTGTAGGTCCCCTTATTGTTTCCTTTATGGTATTGGGGTTATTTCAAAGTCAATATATCCCATTATAATCAATAAAATACAATATTTACCAGTCTATTCACAATATATTCATACAAAATGATTATTTTTGGTATATGTGACTCTCCAGGTAATTTTTAGCATTGTACATTTGGATTATTTTCTGGGTGCTTTCTGAATTGAACTGAAGTCATTATGGATGCTTTCATAGTTTATAGTAATTCTTTTTTCTATCTTTTTATCACACCAATCATAAATAATACACCTTTTCATTAAAATAAATCTCATATTAAATAAGGATAAATTACATTTCACGGTTGAGAGGGGGATAGTTATTAATAATGTTATTTAAAATAATTAAATTCAGTGCTATAAAAAAATTAATTAATTTTAACACTTCTATATTGGAAAATTTGTTCATGAGGTGTGATATTTAATGTGTCATGTTCGACTTTACCACTGATTCATTAAAGGCTTCAACAATATCACACATCCCTTATCTCAACTGTTGCAAATGGATTTTTAATTAGTTTTGATAAAAATTTTAAGGATGCATTCAATTCACTAAAAATGAATCCCTCATACCCTCCCATCATCCACCCACCATGGTTTGATCTCACCTTATATCTTATGTGTGATTCCGATAAATTTTTGGTTGGGGAAGTTTAATAAAAATTAGTTGATATGGATCCTCAGGTTATATCATAAACCTCACATACCCTTGGCCCTTCCCATGAAAATTACATAACCAAAGAAAAAAATCATTCTATTGTGTTTTACTTACAAAAATTATATTTATATCTTCTTGGGAAAAAAGACATTGAGTTTTCTAACCATTATTCCCTTGGTTTTCTCATAGAGAAACATGAACCTGGGTTATTCATCTTACAATTGATGCTCATACTTCTATAGGTTGACCATAAGATTCAAGATAAGTAATGAGTTTATAATTTTGTATATTTTCATATTAATAGTATTAAACCACCCCGAGAAAAATAATGTTGACTCACTCCTCCCCATTGAACAATTATTTCATAACAAAGACATGATATTGTGTGTGGACCTTACCCCCAGGTAGGCGGATAGTGTGAATTTTCTAGTAGCATCTAGGGTCCCCCGCTGATTTAGTCACTTATCTATACTAGATAATTAATCATGATTCATGATGGTGGATTTGAGATAAACCAAACTAGTGGAAATTTATTAGTGAACATGGTTTTCATAGGTGTGTCCCATACCATGTGTTCACGTCATTTTTAGATTCTTCATCACTTTAACTTGGGGTCCACATTGGCTCTCAAAGCACTACTCGAATGGTCCTTTGATCAAGACATTAATGGCCAAAATTGTAGTGAGATTCCCATTTGTTTTTTAAGCCAGATACTCGATGTTTGTCAGTATAGAATATCTCCAAGAGTAATGAAATTCCCCCACAAATCATGTTATTTTATTATGTCTTTGATTCAAGGGGAAATGATATCCTTCTAAAATGATAAATTTATTTTTATTTGTTTACATCTTATTGGATTTTGACTATGAAACTAAATTGATGGAAGAAAAGCCCACCCAGACCAATGAATCTGGAGTGGGTGATGAATTTTTTAGGTCCCACATTTTTAGGTGGTTTAGCTTTCTAAGATTAATCCTTACTGATATGGTTTCACACATTTTTCAATGGAACATAAACAACAACATTAATATGTATTAAATTGTTCATTATGGATCCAGAGCATATAGACCTCAAACTAATGGAAAAAATAATCTCATATAAGACTGTCTTGCTAATATTTGAAAAAAATGTAAAACCCATTTGGAAATAAATGATTCCTCACATGGATGATTCTATTTGGGAGTACCATATAGCTTTTAATACCACAATTAGAATTCCAGAAAATATGATTGTGTTTGGAATGTATTATCACTTTCTGATGGAGGTAGAATACCACAAATAACGAGATGCTAAAAAATGTAATATAAATCATTCAAATGTAGTTGATCATAGGAAGCTGACGATTCCCTAGTTGGAATAAATTTGACAGGATACATATGAGAACTCATGGATCTATAAATAACAGAAAAACATTTTCCATGATGTGATGATTAATTAATGGAAGTTCTATATTGGTGAGAAGGTATTCGTGTACAATTCCAGGATAAAGATACACAAAAGAAATATTTGTTCCCATTGGCATGGTTCATATACTTCTAAAAATTATTATCTATATTGTTCTAAACATTGTTTTAATGAAAATAGTAGGCAAATTATTACTTCCAATGGTAGGATGCTCAAACACTTCTATGAGAATTTTTAAAGGCATCTAGTGGAGTAAACCCAACTGATGGTTTCCACATATGACAACACTTCACAAGATGTCCCTTCTTACTAATTTATTTAATTTCTATTTGTTTAATTTAATTGCAATAAGGATAATGTAATTTTTATTTGTGTAGGGTAACATTTCAAAGTTTGGATTTAAAAACATTAATAAAGTAAAAATACCATCAAAAATGAGTTTTCATTTTTTTCATTATTTTTGGGTTTTAGATAAAAATTTATCTTAAAAAGAATATCCCGAATCATTATTCATGCTTGATTAAATTGTTGGGAAAATAAAATTGTTTCTAAAAAAATTCAAATGAATGTTCATATGAAATATTTTTATATAATTTGTATTTTGAAATCATTCTTATTATTTTAATGGATTTTTGAATCCCTTGCCTCATTATAAATATCGAATGTTTTAAATACCTCACTTGAGATACATTCTAAGAACATTACAACATATTATTCATTTTATTTACTATATATAGAATCTCAGGTCATGTTGAGAAATTGGAAGATTACATGATTCATTTTTAAGCCATAAGATTCAAGTTTTCTATATTCATGATATAGTCCATTGTTTATCAAAAATGCATTTTCATTATTATCCTCTATTTTTTAAACCTTGTAATTTTACCTTTTTTAATCCTTAAATACCATGTAATTTTTATTAGGTACCCACATTACAATATTATGTATCTTTACCTACCCATCTCTTGTGTGCATTCCAGTTTTATTTTCAGCAAATGAAAGGTAGAGTGTGTTCCATTGTAATTTTGTTAAAAGATTAATTATTATGGGATGAGATATTGGGTGCCTATATTTTTTGGGTAGCGGGTTCACAATCTGTATTATATTGTTGTTTTTCACATTTTCCCCCCATTATATCCAATGAAAATAGTAATAAATATATAGTTATGCACATAAGAAAAATAGAACAATAGAAAAATAAATAGATAAAAGAGAAATTCTACTCATTATTATTCCTTGATCAGCTGTGATCCATAATAATAATAATAATTGGGGATAGATAATCGCTGGTGATATAATTTCTATGTGTTTGAATGTGTAGATTAATTGTGAACATGTTCTGAATTTTGACATGACTTTTATTTAAGTGATTAAATACTCATTTAATAACACATATTTTTAATCATTGAGTACTAATAACCCCGAAACATTATAAAATCTTGTTCTATGACCTATTGAGTAGAAAAATAGTTTTTATAGGAATAGAATATAAAATATTACCTTATGTATTGTGATATGACATGAACTCAGGGAAAATTTCATAACAAAACTTTCATTTGATCCTTGAGTGAAGAGGGATAGTTTATTAGTGAAGTGGGTTGCGACATGTTTAATGGGTGAACAAATGAAGTTGAATAAATTTTAATGGGAGAGAATAATAATGATAAGTAATGTTATTTTGTAATTGATAATTGATTAACATAATTTCAAAATAACCCTATAAAACATCCCACCACAGATTTTAGAACGGGCATTGATTAGTATATTACACTTTGAGCAAGAGTTAAAATGTTTAGGTGTGGGGGTGTGATCGCAAAATTATATAACATGTATTATATCCCATAAAGTTGTGTATTACAATTTTTATGGGTTTTATCATTGTTACACCCTGAGATTTCATAGTATGTTATCTCTTCAATATATTTCAATAACCTGCGTTACACATAACACCGAGTTCCAGCGCGCCATGACATTTCAAACTAGACATTCAAAAAGTTGTTATGAATAGTATTAACCACATTTTAATTTATATATATCCTATATAATTTTAACATTCATATTTTGCGTTTCTTAGAAATATTATAAAAAAATTATATTTTTATGATAAAAGTGGTATTTTTTAAAAATCCAGTTTTATAACTTTTATTGGAGAACCTTTTTTAAATCAAATATTTGACACTTTTATATATTCAATTTAATGAAATTGAATTCTTCTTTAGAATCGGGTCATAAAAATTTTGTTTGTATAATTTCATTTGTTCTTTTCTGATAACATTCATATTTTGATGAATAGTGAAAAATAATAACTTTTAATTTAAATCAACATTTTTAATCGTAATAATTTATACTAATAAATTATGAATTTTAATGGTTCAGATGTATAATTAGATTATTTTTTATCATTTTACAAAATGTAGGTCATTAAAAGTAATTTCACATTTAAATCTGACATAAACGCAGGTCAATATTTTGATAGTTTTTTACTTTATTAAAAAACCCATTTCTGGTTTTGACAACTAGAATTAATTTTAATTTAATTAATGCAACATCAATTTTTGGAAATTTTTAATATGAAAATCATTTTAGAATTTGGAAAATAAAAATTATCTTAGGGTGAAGTTTTGGTATATTTCTGAAAACAACCAATTTTTGATGAATAGTGAAAAACAATGCATTATTATTTAAAACTGGCATATTATTTAAATAATTATTTATTGTATTTAGATTTATTTTAAATAAAAATATTCATATATATAATGAATACAAGATCAAATTTCTTAATTGGGGCTAGTTTATAATAATATTAGATGTATAATTTTTTTCGAACTTTTTACCGTCTTTTACCCACCTTCTTGGAAAATTTTCAAATTTGAATAAAACATAATTTTACCGCTTATATGAGTTGAATTTAAAAAATATAAGAGAAAAAGTTGATATTAGTAAGTAAAATTTTGTTCAATATGATTAAATAATTTTTGGTGAATAGCCACTTTTGACTTTTAATTACTACGTTTAAAAGTAAATAGGGTAATCAAGTGTAAAAATGATATCATGATTACCCTAAGACATGTCTTAATTCTATTGGATAAGTATAATTCTACCAAAAACAACTGTAGGAATAAAATATTATCATCTTTTGTCCACTTGTATTGGATTAGGACATTTATTATTATTTTATTTATAGAAGAGTTAAAAGAATTAAATTCAATGTTTGATAACTAAACTATATTTCAAATAAATTTATAAAAAAGATAAATTAGACTATAAATATTAATTATAAATATATAAATATTTCCAAAATTATGGTATTTTATTTATATTTTTTACACAATAAATAATTTAATTTAATTATGACACAATGATGATGTAGTAATTACCTTATTAATTAATGATTAAAATAATTGATATTATAAATATCCTAATAAATGTAAATTTAGAATTTTGTTGAATTACACTAATTTTATTGTTTAATATGAATTTTTAGGGTTGATTAAATATTTTTTTTCATGTAATCAAGCTGTTATCAATTTTTACAAAAACCAAACACTTAATAGTGTCAAAATTGGTATATTTGAGTTTTTAAAACCAATACATTAATATTAATTGATATAATATTCATAAAAATATAATGCTCGACCAAAGATTTATATATGGTTATATATATTAATAATGAACCACATTGGGTTTTTTTGGTTTGTCATAGTATGTGTATTAACCATATAATATAAAAATACAAAGAGACATGGTAAATCTCCAACTATTTATCTAAGAGTTAAATATAAAAGATAAGGTTAATATGATGAACTAAACCTATAAAAAACCTATTGTTTTAGATTTTCTCAACCTATCCCCACATTATCATCGAAATAATACATTTTCGATCCATTAAATACTTATAAGTAATTTATTATAAAATAATATTTAATGTTTTTTCTAAAGTGACCTTCACATATCTTATAAAAGGACACATCCCCATCTCTTAATTTCACAACTCCAAAGCCTTTTGATCGGGAACACGTACCCAAATACCTTCTCAATTATCCTCCCTTAATCCTATAGAACTTACAATGATAATAAACCCAACGGAAGGATACCTTTTGATCATTTCAAAAAGAAAAACCTGAAGAAGAGAAAATAATTTCACCAACCTTTTTCATGTTTTTTCTTCTTCATATTCCTCTTTTTTTGTTATTTAAATTCTAAAATAATAAATCTAGTTCCTTCTATATACTTTTTTGTTATTATAAATATGGTACAACCATATTCGTTCCTCAGTCCATCCTATAATGACAATTCACCATACGTACGTACATACGGCTTACCGTCTCCACGTCGTGGTGTAGTTTTCCATTCAAACACATCATTATTGGGATGGGTATAATAATGAGTATAAATAATGTAAATAATAAATATAACATGTTAATGATTCTATATAGATTATATTTCATCCAATTACATACAATTTCATCATCAATATAATTTTAGTGTCACTCTTGCATACGTATGGATTACCGTCTCCACGACGCGATGAGATTAATTTCCACATTCACCATTCGATGATGCTTATAAAAATATATATTATTAATAATAATGTAATATATAACATAATAATTCTAATATATATATATATACTTATATAAATCTTATTCACATACTTCCGTTCAATAAGATATGAAAACAGAGACATTGTTTATGCATATGTACGACCTACCGTCCTCATAAACTATGCCTCCCATTTCATATATCTATCATTTAAAAATATTTAAAATCTAAATTTAAATGATATATAATTAAAAAATTAAATTCTTGAAGTATTTAAATCATGATATAAATGTTACAATCAAGAATAACAAGTTAAAGCACGTACAATAAATAAAGTGATTATTAACTAAAATGTTATTTTAACATGGAAATAATTATTAAGGGGGTAGTATAATGGAATAAAAGAATCATGTATGATATAATAAATATGAATATGGTTCTGTTATAATTCAATAACATACAATTGTCATTATAGAGTAAGTAAGACGTACCCTCGACCAAAGGAAATTGAATTCTAAGGGATAATTTTACAATCTCTTTATTATCCAAGTCTATTTTTATGTAAGTATCTACTGAGACCTCTTTATCATCCAAATATGTGTTTTCTTTAAAAAATATTACAAACCATTTTTACAATTTACTATACAATTGTTTAAAGTCATTTATACCCTTATTTTGACTTATATGTTTTGAAAATAATATTTTCATCCTTTTCCAAACAAGGCACTTTATGACCTTTTCGACCAAATTAAGGTAAGAATGTTTTTGTAACATATACAGAAAGTGTAACTATTTTTTCCCATTATAACATCATTGATGATTCCATTAAATATTGTAAAAATATTTTAAAAATAAATTTTTTCTTTTATAATTATATTACTTCTAAATGTTTTCAAAATAGAAAGAGATATTTATCTAAAAAGGTTTTTATTTAATCTATATCAACATCATTTTGATATATTTTAATATTTTTTGAAGTTGATTATTATGATTAAAATATTCCATATTGTATTGAATGTTTTTGGATATGTTTGACTATGGATGTGTTATTTTTATACCATTCATGGTTTACAAATAAAGTATTGAGATTTCGTATGCCAGTTTTATCACAAATGTTTATTTTATGTTTAAACCTTTTCATATGAGGAATGCATTGGACATTGTATGTTATTGGTGGAGGCCACTAGAGATCCTCAATGCATCTGTATGTCTCATGTGAAAAACTAGTGTCTTGGCAGAAGGCCTTGACAAAATCTTATTTCTAGTCTTCGCACAAAGGCTTGCCTATGTGGTTATTAAGTCTGACATTGTGAATTCCAACATTATGAAATTGTATATTGATATTACATGTGATTATTCAAATATTAGAAAATCCATGTGAATAAGTAAATGGAATTATTTCATTTATATTTTCCATATAATGCTGAAGTTTAAGTTTAAATGGATTTTGATTCAGTCTTATACATTACCTTAAATGTCTATGATTATTTATGAATGTTTCCGACATATTTTAATTATTAATAAGTGTCTGAGCTCACCCCTTTATATGTTTTATTTTTCGCAGGATTCCAAAAAGTTTATTATGATTGATATGCACTATTACGCAATGGGATTAATGGTGTTCTCAAAATAATGTTTATGATGTGTTTTATCTTCTAATGATTAATGTAACATTAATGTATGTAATATATTTTCCAAGACTGCTAAAACCGAATGGTATTTCAGGACTTGATTCCTTGTAATCCGAACAATGTATTAATATAATTCATAGACTCTCGGCTTATGGGGTCGGGGTATAACAGTTGGGATCAGAAGAGATTTAGCAACATCCTTCGAAAATGATTTAGATATACTCTAATTAGAGAACATTACCCAAATATAGACATTGAGGATTAGTATATAAGAACTTCTTATAATTTTGGTAATGTTGAGATTTTTTGTATTTTCTAATCAATACATCCCTATCTATATACATGCAGGTAGACGTGGTTGTGGCACAGATTTACCTAGTACTGAAAACTCCGACAAGGAGTTTCGAGATTGACCCAGGGTACCCGGGTACACAAAAATGATCCTTGTTTCACTCATGGTTATTACACTACCAGTGGATATGATGGGGATAATTCACATTTTAATTATAAGCCATGATGAAGGATATATGAGTAAATACATCATCAAATAAAACAATTTATGATTATAGATTATATTCATAATATTTTCATTATATATTAGGTATTTTACATGTTTCAAATTATGAATTGCGATTATGAAACTAACCTAGTGTATGCCATTATTTAGAAATTATTCCTGGTAGAAGGAATGATAATTCCATCAATACACATGATCGAGATATTATGAAGGACCATATCATTCATGTTACTAATCAAACTTTTAAAAGGGAAATAATCTCCCAATTATTCTCATCATATGAAAAAATAGTATCATATGTTAATAAGTTCAATAAATAATTCTCTATGTCCTATGGATTTAATGGGAAGAAAGAGAAGAAAAGGATGGAAGACAAAAATATAGATAAAGTGAAGAGGGATGGGAAGGATTTTCTGATATGTGATAATAGTGGAAATAATCCCCTTGGTAAATGCTAGAAGGGAATGGGAGTTTGTTATATATGTAGAGAAAAATGACACCAAGTATGTGATTGCAAGGGTAAGAAATTCTTTTCAAATTTACAATGCTTCATCTGTAAGAAGTTGGTACACTAAGATAATCGATTTCCAAATCAACAGAGTATACCCCAAATGCTGATATTGGACAATAATAATGTTATGATACTACCGAAGATGAAGGGGAATGATTAGTAGTCTTATGTTAATATTAAATTATTATGTCATTTGAGTAATTTTTTTAATAATGTAAATGTTATATGAAATATTGAGTGTATAAGGATTTTACTGTAATGCTTTTTCATTATGTACATGAGTTTGTGTGGAACCAAGAATAGTGATACAAAATATGGTTAATTTTTTTTGGAATGTATATGGTTGAGAGAAAGATAAACCTTAATATGGTTCTAATACCGAGGTAGAAATTTTGGAATAAGATATGATTGGTTTGGATAAATTATATTAGATATTCTTTACTACCTTGAAACTAATTAATGATTTGTATATTCCATCATTGTTCGAGATTACAACATTTTTGGATATAATGAGTATATTCAGAATATTATAAGGAATATTGAAGAATGAATGTAATCAATAAGGTTTTATCATAATTCAGGGTGTTATCGGGTTTTAAGAGAATACATGATGAAGTTATTCACATGTTATTACATGGAAAAAATGGTGTTCAATGAGTTTAACTTACTTATAAATTTTGGACTGTGAGTTTGGACAGAAGTATACAAATATGCTAAATAAAATATTTTTGAGATCTATTATCTTTTGGAGTGAATGATGATATTCTGGTCAGAATTAGTTTATGGATGAAACTCTACTTGTCATGTGTATGTTTCCCCTTATTATTTGAATAAATTAATATTAAAATTTAGGTAAGGGATCATAAATCCAAAAATGTGTTATCCTAATACCTTATGTTTTGTTAAACCAATGATATTTTAAATCATCAATGATTGATGGCTTCGAACACCACAATTTTTCAATAGTTTTTGATTGATTACCTCAATCAATCCCAATAAAAATTTACATTTTTCCTCCAATTATGTGTCTCTAATTTCCACCAATGTTCTCTTAATGTAGATCATAATTTGGTGGTGACTATTTCATTTCCCTTTCCCTCTTATAAAGACTATATTTTTTTAACCCAATTTCTGATGGTGGTTTTCCCCAAATATATTTTCCTATTATAAAATTTTATTTTCAAAAAAACAATTTCAAATTTCGAGGATGAAATTTAATGATCAATGTTATAATATAACACCCCAAGATTTCATAGTATGTTATCACTTCAAATTATTTCAATAACATGCGCTACACGCAACACCGAGTTCGAGCACACCATGACTTATCAAAATATCCATTAAAAAAGAGGTTATGAATATTTTTAACCAGATATTAATTTTTATATATCCCATAAAATTTTTGTAGTTATATTTTGTGTTACTTAGTCATAATATTAGAAAATTTTAATTTGTAAGATAAAGGATGTTTTTTTGAAAAAATGTTTTTTTAGTCCTTTTAATGATGAACCCTTTTTAAATCCAATATTTGAAACTTTTATATTTTCAATTTAATAAAATTAAATACTTCTTTATAATTTTTCATAAAAATTTAGTTTGGATAAATATTTAGTACTTCCTTAATAACTTTATATTTTGATGAATAGTTAAAACTACTAAATTTTATTTGAAAACAGCTTTTTTAATAGAAATAATTTATAGTAATAAATTATCGATTTGAATGGTTTGGAAGTATAATTAGATTATATTTTTATCATTTAATACAATTCAGGTCATTATAAGTAATTTCACATTTAAATTTGACATAAACACATGTCAATCTTTTGATAGTCAAAACTTTTTAAAAAACCTGCTTTTTGATTTTGACATTGAGAATGATTTTTAAATTAATTAATGAAACATATATGTTTTCAATTTTTTAAAATGGAATTAATTTTGGAAATCAGAATATCAAAATTATCTTAGGGTGATTTTTTTTTATTTTTCTGAAATCATCCAGTTTTTATGAATAGTGAAAAACACGGCGTTATTGTTTAAAACCGAATTTTTATTTAAATTATTATTTATTTTATTTAAATTTATATTAATTAAATATAGAGGTATACTACCTAAATAAGTTCAATGTAATTTATTGGAATAATTTTTTAAAAATAATTATATGTATAAATTTTTATTGAACTGTTTACAGTGTTTTTCTCATCTTCTAGGAGCATTAGGAAATTTTAATAAAACAAAATTTTACCACTTCGATGTGTTGAATTTAATAAATTTGAGAGACACGGTTGACATAAGAATGTAATATTTGGTTCAATCAGATGAAAATGTTTTTTTCTGAATAGTATCTTTTGACTTTTATTTACCACAATTAAAATTAAATAGGGAAATTAAGGATAAAAATGATATCATAATTACCCTACCACATTTCCAAAATTCTATTTTATATTTATAATTCGACCAAAAAAACCTTAGAAATAAAATATGATCCTTTTATGTCCACATGGATTAGATTAGGTCATTTATTATTATTTTATTTGAGGAACATTTAAAAGAGTTAAATTCAATGTTTAATAACTAAACCATCTTCAATGTAGGGATAAAAAAAGATAAATTAGATTATAAATATTAATTAGAAATATAAAAAAAAATTCCTACATAATAGGATTTTATTTATATTTTTTATAAATTAAATAATTTAATTTATTTATGACACAATGATGATTCAATAATTACCATATTATTTAAGGATAAAAATAATTGGTATTATAAATATCCAAATAAATGAAACATGATTAATTTGTTTAATTACAATAATTTTATAGGTTAATATGACATGTTAGGGTTGATTAAAAAAATTCAAAGTAATCATGATGTTATGATTTTCACAAAAACCAAATACTAAATAGTGTCAAAATTGACATAATTGAGTTTTTACAACAAAGACTATATTATTAATGGATATAGTATTCCATAATATCTAAGGATTGACCAAATGAAATATATATATATATATATATATATTAATAATGAACCACATGGTGTTCTTTTCGTTTTTTATAGTTAGTTTATTAACCATATAATATATAAATACAAAGAGACAAGGTAAATGTCAAACTATTTCACTAAGAGTTAAATCTAAAATATAGGTTAAATAAGATGACCTAAACCAGGCTAAAACCTACTGGTTTATTGGTTTTTGACCCATCCCTACCTTATCATCAAAATAATTCATTTTTATCCACTAGAAACTGAAAATTATTTTATTATAAAATAATATTTCATGCTTTTCCTAACATGACCTTCACCTCTCTTATAAAAGGAAACTTCCCCTTCTCTTAATTTTACAAGTCCAAAGACTTTTGTCTTGAGAAAATACATGCTCAAATACCTTATCAACAATCCTAACTTCGTTCTAGAGGGCTTACATTGATCACAAAGCCAGCCTAAGAATCCCTTTTTATCAACTCAAATGGAAACACCCGAAAAGAGGTAATTATTTCACCACCCTCTTTCATGTTTTTTTCTTATTCCACTTCCGCATTTTTTGTTGATTCCAAAAAATAATAATAACTCTAGTACCTTTTATATACTCTATTTTTTATTATAAATATAGTACAAAAATATTCGCAATTATATCGATTCTTTTACGACAGGTCATCATACATGTGTATGTACGCCTTAATGTCTACATGTTGTGGTGTAGTTTGTTATTCAAACACATCATTATTGAGATGGGTATAATAATGAGTATAACTAATGTAAATAATAAATATAACATGTTAATGATTATGTATATATGATATACCATCCAATTACATATGATTTCACCATCAACAAAATTATATATATTATAATGAGTATAACTAATGTAAGTAATAAATATACCATCCATGACGCGATGATATTCATTTCCACGTTCACTGTAACAGCCCGATATTTTATGAAAAATATTATTTGTAATTTTATTAATGTATTGTGTTGTACGCTACACCAAAAGGAGCTTTCACAACACGCATCCTTGACTTTCCTTCCATTACACGCTATCGCGACCTTCCATGATAGCGTGTGTTGTACGCAACACCAAGTTTCGCTAAACAATGATATTCTATTAAGATATTATTAAAACTAGCCGTTGTGAATAGTAATAACCACTTTTTAAAGTTTAGAAATTTTAGCTCTCAAAATGGACTTCATTTTTGGATTCGGAGTATCAAATTTAGCCTAAGGTGAAATTTTGGTACTTTTCGGATAACTTTCATATTCTGATGAATAGTGAAAAATTACTAAATTATAATTAAAAACAACTTTTTTAATCGAAATAATTAATAGTGATAAATTATTAATTTGAGTGGTTTTAAAGTATATTTAGAATATATTTTTACAATTTAATACAATGTTGGTCATTGGTTGTAATTTTACATTTAAACCAGACATAATCAAGTGTCAATCTTTTGATATATATTGTTTCCTAAAAACACGCTATTTATTTTAACAGCGGGATTTAATTATAAAATTAATTAATGAAACTTCTATGTTATGAATTTGGTAAAATAGATTTCATTTTTGAATTCGGAATATGAAATATAGCTTAGGATGGAATTTTGGCATTGTTCTGAAAAACATCAATTTTTGATGAATAGTGAAACTACTAAGTGGTAGTTAAAAAAAACTGAATTTTGCATAAAACTTAATTTTACCGCTTCTGTGAATGGAATTTCGAAAATCCGAGAGACACGGTTAATATCAAGGACTAAAATGTGGTTCAATGAGATGAAAATAATTTTTTGGTGAATAGTAACTTTTTACTTTTTTTACCACGGTTAATAGTAAATAGGGTAACTAAGGGTAAATATGATATTAATATTACCCTAACACATGTCCTAATTCTATTGGATAAGTGTAATTCGACCAAAAACAACCTTATGAATAAAATATTACCATTTAGGCCCACTTGGATTAGATTGGGACATTTATTATTAATTTATTTAAAGAAAGGTTAAAATAGTTTAAATCAAAGTTTAATAAGTAAATCATTTTTAATATAGGGTTATACATAAGATAAATTAGATTGTAAATATTCATTAGAAAGCTAAAAAGATTTCCGACATGATGGTATTTTATTTGTAATTTTTAGACATAAAATAATTTAATTTATTTATGACACAACGATGATGAAGTAATGATCTTATTAATGAAATATTGACATAATTGATGTTATAAACACCAAAATAAATGTAATTTGAGATGTTTTATGAATTCCACTAATTTTCTAGGTTACTATGATATATTAATGTTGATTTAATCAACTTGGTTCGAACATTTAATTCTGTTATTACTTTCACAAAAATCATATATCAAATAGTGTCAAAATTGACACAAAATAGTTTTTAAATCTAATATTATATTATTAATTGTTATTGTATTCCTAAAAATCTAAGGTTCGGCCAAATGACTTAGATAAGGATATATATATTAATAATAAACAATTTGGGGTTCGTTTGGCATGTTATAGTATGTTTATTAACCATATAGTGAAAGAAAACAAAAAGACATGGTAAAAGTTAAATTATTTAACTTAGAGTTAAATTTAATTGATAAGGTTAAAATAATATCCTAAACTTGTCTAAATTTTATTGGTTGATAGGATTTCGACCCATCCCCACCTTATCTTCGAAATAAGACCCTTTGGAACCATTATAAACCGATTTTGACTTTAATATAAAATAATATTTTGAGATATTCCTAAGGTGCCCCTCTCCTCCCTTATAAAAGGACACCTCCTCCCCCTCCTCCTCACACAAATTTGAGCACTCATGCTAGGCCAACCCCTGCCATTTTCTCCTCTCCACTTCCCTAGCAACATCCTAGAGGTTCTGGTCTTCCTCAAAGACCAATTCTAGTGCCCTATGAAAAGGTCTCAAAGAGGCACTTCAAAGAAGAAGTAATTACCGTTACCAATTCTTTCATCTTTATTTCTTCTTCCACTTCTTCTTCTTAGGTTGTTTCATTATGAAGTAATAACATCAGTATCACTCATATACTGATATGTTATTATAAGTATGAAACAACCCTATTTCACCAACTATCCATCCTACGGAAAAAGAAATCACCGCGCGTGCGTACGTACGGAATACCGTCTCCACGCCGTGGTGTAATCTATTTTCCACCACCACCTTACATGGATGGGTATAATGGTGTAAAGAATAACTATAAATATTTATTAAAACATCATATTTATTCTGATATATTGTATAATACACACCAATTAAATTCAATATTTATGGAAATGATATCATCGCTCGTGCGTACGTACGGACTACCGTCTCCACGACACGATGAGATTCATTTTCCATTTAACCATTTAAGAATGATTATAAAGTATATATAAGAAATAATAATGAAATATATGACATTATAAAGCTATTGGATTTATGTATATATATATATGTATGTCATCTACTTACTTCCATTCAAGACAATAAGGAAAGGAAAACAGCGTTCATGCGTACGTACGGACTACCGTCTCCATGAACGGTGTTTTTCATTTCATTTATCTATCTATTATATGTATATATATACTGAATATATATGATATATTAATCATATTTTATATTCTTCAAGTATGTAAATCATGATATAAGTGATAATAATGTCAAGAACAACAAGTCAAAACACCTACGATAAATGAAACGATTTTACCCAAAACGCTTCTTTAACATGGAATTTACAAAAGGACGGGTAATATAATGTCATAAGTGAACCATATATGATATCATAACAATTAATATGATTCTATAATAAGTCAATGACATTATTTAAATCATTATACAGGAGGTTCGGACACATACGAAGCTAATCGGTCCTAAGGTAAGGGAAATATCACAATCTCATTTTTATCCGAGATTGTTTATTCGTAAGTATTTACTGGGGTGTATTTTATCATCCAAATCCATGTTTCATAAATATTTAATATTATTTACATCCAACTAAAATTTTTTAAATCCAATTTTACCCTTCGGTGAGTTTTTAGTAAATGAAATGAAAGGAATCTTTTGTCGTTTTTCGTACGAGGTACTTTTGACTTTTCCGACAAAAGTACGAAGAATGTTTTTTTAACTTATACGGCATGAATGGATTTTTAAAACATTATTTCCCAGAAGATTCCTTTACAATATTTCAAGTTTATTTTTAATCAACTTCTTTTATTTTAAATTTGTATGACATGTTATAAAAGGAAAAATGTTTTTTGAAGAAGAAAGGATATTTTCCTCAAGAATGGAGTTCAAGTGTTTTATCAAAATTATTTTCCATCTAAGATAATAAAGGGTTCTGTTTTTATCCCTATTATTAAATTGATTTGATCATGTTGTGATGGAATTATTTTTATGAATTCCTTTATCTTATATGAATTGATTTATGATGTCATGATGTTTCATGAATCCCATCTTTGTTACATGTGTTATGCGATGATGTATGTTTTATGATTATGTGGAACACATAAGAAAGGATTCATTATAAGATGGGTGGGACCTATATCTCCCTCCAATGCATTGGGTAAAGATTTTATATCTCATGAGATAGATAGGGCTGGAACGGTAGGTTATACCGGTTCAGTAAAATAGGACTGAAACGAGGGTAACTCGATTCAGAAAGGGACTTTGTCCACTAAGATAGTCTTGGCAATGAGTCTTGACTAACAAGAAATGATTCTCTATGATTATGTGTGAATGCCACAACGTTTCATGTTTTAAGTTATGATTATTGTGATTACATTTCACTGCCATGATTTACCCCATGTTATGAAATTATGATCTCTTTTGCAGGTTAAGATTTCCAAAAGTTATGTGCTTGTGTATATGATGTGATTGATATTTCTTGTGTTTACCCTTACTGAGCATTTGATCTCACCCTTTTATGTTTTCTTTTCCCCAGGATATAAAAAAGGGTTTTAGGTTAAAAAAAAGGGAAGATCTTTATGGGAGATATTGAATATCTTTCACCGCTATTAGAAGATTATGTTCCGAGTTTCCAAAGACACTAAACTATTACGATCCTTGTGTGTGTGTTTTTTGTTATGTACTAAGTATTCCGCAAATTTAATGTAATGTCCATGTACGTCAAGCTTCGGGTCTCTACAGTTGGTATCAGAGGAAAGGTTTAGTCAACCTTTGGAAACTAGGATGCGAGAACTTTAGTGAGATCCCTAGAGATATTTATAAGGTATGTCTAGGGATGTCTCTAAGGTTAAGTATAGGTATAGGTTATAGTCCTAGAATTTCGCTAACGATCTTAGAATTTAACCTAAGATGTTAGATATTGAGGGTGCTTTCCCTTTACTATGTTGTCTTCCCTAGCATGATTTCGCCTCTCAAAAAATTCTTTTTGTGTTTTAGTTAATGGAGGGAACCAGAAGGAATTCAGTTAACATTGAATCCAATGGACAAATTGGTGACTATGAGCAAAAAAATTGTGTAATACCTAGAGATAAAGATATTGTGATTATGCCGAATCAGTCATCGCGATATATGATTAACAAGGTGAAATTTAGTGGTATGACTAATTCATCAAAGAAGAGGAAGATAAACTATTATGCATGTTCGCATGTTGAGGATCATAAAGAAAGGAAGATTGAGATTTCTAAAGAAGGGAAGAAGAACCTTGGGGAATACCTCAAATGGAGGGACCGATGTTATTTGTGTGGAAAAAAGGGTCATAGAGTGACAGATTGTTATGGAGTTCAATGTCTTATTTGTGGAGAACATGGGCATTACCCAACTCAATGCCCTGACCTAAAAAGTTACTTCTAAACCAAGGAAGGACTTATTCCAAGACAATCATTGAAGTGGATGGACTGAAGTGTGTGTGTATTAGTATTCAAGAATAATGTTGTTGAGGTACTTTTATGGTGTACTGAAATATTTATGTTTTGGTCTATTGTGGTTTTCAATAATTTTATGGTACCGGTAACCATGAAAAGTGATTGAGACATTTTTGGTAAACAGATGATATGAGCATAATGAAGGGATAAGAAGATAATAAGATGTTTGACAGTATTCATGAGCTCATGATTGATATAAGGACTAAGTGATATCATGGTTTGAGTATATAGAATTTTGAGGATTTTGGTATGTGGAAAGAGTTAACTTTTATCTGCACTCATGTTTTTACTAAGGTATTCAAGAGAAGACACGATTAAGGACTTTGAATGTTTGGAATGTGACCAACAAGACATATCTTATGATATGTGGGGATCAACGACAGTATTAAATCTCTGGTAATCGATGTCACTATATTATGAGAGCGGACTGCAGTATTATGTATAAGCCTAAAGATTAGACTGGATTATGTTGGACATAAGTTAGTATTGTTTAAGGATAGAATATGGGATGTTATAGTAACGTAGTTTTAGAAAAAGGGACAACCTGCAGGACGGGCGACATCCCATCGCTTCGGACAAGGCTGTGGGAATCGAACCCACAACCGAAGTGCGACTGGCCTTTATCGCCTACCACTGACCTACAGGAAGTCCCTGTTTAGTAGAAACTAGTTTTATTATATTAAGCAGTATGATATATGAAGTATAAGTCCATTTTAGGAACCATATATGATTAATCTCACTATAGATCGACTTATGTATATAAGTTTTGCTAACCTTTTGTTTCAGACAGATGGAATGACCTGTCATTCTATCACATGATCTGCTAACACTTCACGAATAACAAATTCAACTTCATTTATTTAAGAGATGAAGTGGAAATTGTTCAAAGCACGAACAACAGTGAGATTGTACCAAAATAAAGTAAGTATTTATTCTATTTCAAATTTTCAACTTTAGGGGAAATGATCTTGAAAACCAAAAATGTTTTCCTAGTGATCTTATACCTGATGAATCAGGTGGTACCTTATATCATCACAAATCTATGGATTTGTGATTACTGGCTTTTCCATAGCCATGTTCTCTACCACTCTCCATCGGAACATGATGGTTAGATTTCTCTTCCATATCCATATTTTCACCTATGTGGAAACCCAGTGATTAGTTTATTTGGGTAATCGTTACATTTCATACTTTAGTTTTTAAAGCCATGTTTTGGTATTCCTTTTTACGATGTGGGTTTCTATTAAAGAAACTTTCGAATAGTAAACCATTTATAACCACGACGAATTTCGAGGGAGAAATTCATTTTAAGGGGGGTAGAATGTAACAGCCCGAGATTTTATGAAAAATATTCTTTTTAATTTTATTAATGTATTGTGTTGTACGCTACACCAAAAGGAGATTTCACAACACGCATCCTTGACTTTCCTTCCATTACACGCAATCGCGACCTTCCATGATAGCGTGTGTTGTACGCAACACCAAGTTTCGCTAAACAATGATATGCTATTAAGATATTATTAAAACTAGCCGTTGTGAATAGTAATAACCACTTTTTAAATTTTAGAAATTTTAGCTCTCAAAATGGACTTCATTTTTGGATTCGGAGTATCAAATTTAGCCTAAGGTGAAATTTTGGTACTTTTCGGATAACTTTCATATTCTGATGAATAGTGAAAAATTACTAAATTATAATTAAAAACAACTTTTCTAATCGAAATAATTAATAGTGATAAATTATTAATTTGAGTGGTTTTAAAGTATATTTAGAATATATTTTTACAATTTAATACAATGTTGGTCATTGGTTGTAATTTCACATTTAAACCAGACATAATCAAGTGTCAATCTTTTGATATATAATGTTTCCTAAAAACACGCTATTTATTTTAACAGCGGGATTTAATTATAAAATTAATTAATGAAACTTCTATGTTATGAATTTGGTAAAATAGATTTCATTTTTGAATTCGGAATATGAAATATAGCTTAGGATGGAATTTTGGCATTGTTCTGAAAAACATCAATTTTTTATGAATAGTGAAACTACTAAGTGGTAGTTAAAAAAAACTAAATTTTGCATAAAACTTAATTTTACCGCTTCTGTGAATGGAATTTCGAAAATCCGAGAGACACAGTTAATATCAAGGACTAAAATGTGGTTCAATGAGATGAAAATAATTTTTTGGTGAATAGTAACTTTTTACTTTTTTTTACCACGTTTAATAGTAAATAGGGTAACTAATGGTAAATATGATATTAATATTACACTAACACATGTCCTAATTCAATTGGATAAGTGTAATTCGACCAAAAACAACCTTATGAATAAAATACGACCATTTAGGCCCACTTGGATTAGATTAGGACATTTATTATTAATTTATTTAAAGAAAGGTTAAAATAGTTAAAATCAAAGTTTAATAAGTAAATCATTTTTAATATGGGGTTATACATAAGATAAATTCGATAGTAAATATTCATTAGAAAGCTAAAAAGATTTCCTACATGATGGTATTTTATTTGTAATTTTTAGACATAAAATAATTTAATTTATTTATGACACAACGATGATGCAGTAATTATCTTATTAATGAAATATTGACATAATTGATGTTATAAACACCAAAATAAATGTAATTTGAGATTTTTTATGAATTCCACTAATTTTCTAGGTTACTATGATATATTAATGTTGATTTAATCAACTTGGTTCGAACATTTAATTCTGTTATGACTTTCACAAAAATCATATATCAAATAGTGTCAAAATTGACACAAAATAGTTTTTAAATCAAATATTATATTATTAATTGTTATTGTATTCCTAAAAATCTAAGGTTCGGCCAAATGACTTAGATAAGGATATATATATTAATAATATACAATTTGGGGTTCGTTTGGCATGTTATAGTAAGTTTATTAACCATATAGTGAAAGAAAACAAAAAGACATGGTAAAAGTTAAATTATTTAACTTAGAGTTAAATTTAATTGATAAGGTTAAAATAATATTCTAAACTTGTCTACATTTTATTGGTTGATAGGATTTCGACCCATCCCCACCTTAGCTTCGAAATAAGACCCTTTGGAACCATTATAAACCGATTTTGACTTTAATATAAAATAATATTTTGAGATATTCCTAAGGTGCCCCTCTCCTCCCTTATAAAAGGACACCTCCTCCCCCTCCTCCTCACACAAATTTGAGCACTCAAGCTCGGCCAACCCCTGCCATTTTCTCCTATCCACTTCCCTAGCAACATCCTAGAGGTTTTGGTCTTCCTCAAAGACCAATTCTAGCTCCCTAAGAGAAGGTCTCAAAGAGGCACTTCAAAGAAGAGGTAATTACCGTTACCAATTCTTTCATCTTTATTTCTTCTTCCACTTCTTCTTCTTAGGTTGTTTCATTATGAAGTAATAACATCAGTATCACTCATATACTGATATGTTATTATAAGTATGAAACAACCCTATTTCACCATCTATCCATCCTACGGAAAAAGAAATCACCGCGCGTGCGTACGTACGGAATACCGTCTCCACGCCGTGGTGTAATCTATTTTCCACCACCACCTTACATGGATGGGTATAATGGTGTAAAGAATAACTATAAATAGTTATTAAAACATCATATTGATTCTGATATATTGTATAATACACACCAATTAAATTCAATATTTATGGAAATGATATCATCGCTCGTGCGTACGTACGGACTACCGTCTCCACAACGCGATGAGATTCATTCTCCATGTTAACCATTTAAGAATGATTATAAAGTATATATAAGAAATAATAATGAAATATATGACATTATAAAGCTACTGGATTTATGTATATATATATATATGTATGTCATCTACTTACTTCCATTCAAGACAATAAGGAAATGAAAACAGCGTTAATGCGTACGTACGGACTACCGTCTCCATGAACGGTGTTTTTCATTTCATTTATCTATCTATTATATGTATATATATACTGAATATATATGATATATTAATCATATTTTATATTCTGGAAGTAAGTAAATCATGATATAAGTAATAATAATGTCAAGAACAACAAGTCAAAACACCTACGATAAATGAAACGATTTTACCCAAAACGATTCTTTAACATGGAATTTACAAAAGGACGGGTAATATAATGTCATAAGTGAACCATATATGATATCATAACAATGAATATGATTCTATAATAAGTCAATTACATTATTTAAATCATTATACAGGAGGTTCGGACACATACGAAGCTAATCGGACCTAAGGTAAGGGAAATATCACAATCTCATTTTTATCCGAGATTGTTTATTCGTAAGTATTTACTGGGGTGTATTTTATCATCCACATCCATGTTTCATAAATATTTAATATTATTTACATCCAATTAAAATTGTTTAAATCCAATTTTACCCTTCGGTGAGTTTTTAGTAAATGAAATGAAAGGAATCTTTTGTCGTTTTTCGTACGAGGTACTTTTTGAATTTTCTGACAAAAGTACGAAGAATGTTTTTTTAACTTATACGGCATGAATGGATTTTTAAAACATTATTTCCCAGAAGCTTCCATTAAAAGATTTCAAGTTTATTTTTAATCAACTTCTTTTATTTTAAATTTGTATGACATGTTATAAAAGGAAAAATGTGTTTTGAAGAAGAAAGGATATTTTCCTCAAGAATGGAGTTCAAGTGTTTTATCAAAATTATTTTCCATCTAAGATAATAAAGTGTTCTGTTTTTATCCCTATTATTAAATTGATTTGATCATGTTGTGATGGAATTATTTTTATGAATTCCTTTATCTTATATGAATTGATTTATGATGTCATGATGTTTCAAGAATCCCATCTTTGTTACATGTGTTATGCGATGATGTATGTTTTATGATTATGTGGCACACATAAGAAAGGATTCATTATAAGATGGGTGGGACCTATATCTCCCTCCAATGCATTGGGTAAAGATTTTATATCTCATGAGATAGACAGGGCTGGAACGGTAGGTTATACCGGTTCAGTAAAACAGGACTGAAACGAGGGTTACTCGATTCAGAAAGGGACTTTGTCCACTAAGATAGTCTTGGCAATGAGTCTTGACTAAAAAGAAATGATTCTCTATGATTATGTGTGAATGCCACAAAGTTTCATGTTTTAAGTTATGATTATTGTGATTACATTTCACTGCCATGATTTACCCCATGTTATGAAATTATGATCTCTTTTGCAGGTTAAGATTTCCAAAAGTTATGTGCTTGTGTATATGATGTGATTGATATTTCTTTTGTTTACCCTTACTGAGCATTTGAGCTCACCCTTTTATGTTTTCTTTTCCCTGGGATATAAAAAAGTGTTTTAGGTTTAAAAAAAGGGAAGATCTTTATGGGAGATATTGAAGATCTTTCACCACGATTAGAAGATTATGTTCCGAGTTTCCAAAGACACTAAACTATTACGATCCTTGTGTGTGTGTTTTTTGTTATGTACTAAGTATTCCGCAAATTTAATGTAATGTCCATGTACGTCAAGCTTCGGGTCTCTACATTCACCATACAACGATGATTATAAAAACATATACTATTAATAAGTATTTAATATATGAATTAATAATTCTACTATAGAGATATACATATATATTTATATTTATATTTATCTACATACATAAATCTTATTCACTTACTTAGGTTCAATGAGATATGCAAATGGAAACAATTTTTCTGTGTTCGTATGGCCAACCATCTCCATAAAAAGTTCCTCCCATTTGATATATCTATCTATTATAAATATTTATATTCTATATATATATATGATATATAATTTCAATATTATATTTAGAAATTATTTAAATCGTGATCTAAATGATATGATCAAGAATAACAAGTTAAAACACGTACGATAAAAAAAGCGATTTTTACCTGAAATGTTAATTTTACATGTAAATAATTTTTAAATGGGTAGCATAAAGGAATAAATGAATCATGTATGATATAATAAATATTAATATTATTCATTTATAATTTAAAAACATACAATGGTCATTATACAGGAGGATAAACGTACCCTCGACAAAAGTAAAGTGCAATGTAAGGGTTAATTTAACAATCTCTTTATTATCCAAGGTTGTCTTTACGTAAGTGTCTATTGGGACCTCTTTATCATACACATCCGTGTTTTCATAAAAATGTATTTCAGTACATTTTAACTATATACTATAAAATGGGTAAAAGTCATTTATACCCTTATTTGACCTTATATGTTTTGAATGAAATAATTGCGTCCTTTTCCAAACAAGGTACTTTATGAACTTTTTTGACCAAATTATGGTAATAATGTTTTCTTAACATATACTACAAATGTTGTATTTTTCTAACATTATAACATCGTCAAAGCTTTACATATTATATTATAACAATAGTTTCAAAACAAATGTTTTCTTTTATTATTATATGACTTTTAAATGATTTCAAAATAGAAAGAGACATTTCTCTAAAAAATTATTTGATTTCATCTATGTCAACAACCATTTGATGGATTTTAATATTGGTTGATGTTGATTTATTTTGATACAAATCTTTCATATTATATTGAAGGTTTTTTGATATTTTTGACTATGGATGTGTTATTTTTATACAATTAATGGTTTATGGATAAAGTATTGACATTTCGTATGGTAGTTCTATTACAAATATTTATGTCATGTTAAATCCTTTTCATATGAGGAATGAATTGTACATAGTATGTGACGGTTGGAGCCCTCTATATCTCATCAATGCATTGGTAGGTTTCATTAGACAAATTAGTGTCTTGGTTCAAGGCCTTGAAAAAATATTATTTGTAGTCATAGAACAATGCCTTGAATATGTGGTTATGATGTCGGGAATTATGCATTCCAACTTTATGAAATTGGATATTGATTTTACAGGTGATTATTCAACTAGTAGAATATCCATGTCAATAATTAAATGGAATTATTTTATTTATATTTTCCATTTTATTCTGAATATTAATTTTAAAATTCTTTTGTTTTAGTCTTATACATTGCCTTAACTGTTTATTTAAATTTATGAATGCTTCTGATGTATTGTTATACTTTCTGAGCATCTGATCTCACCACTTTCTATGTTTTATTTTTCCCAGTATTCCAAGAAATGTATTATGATTGATAAGGAAGGTTAATATATGGGATAAATTTCGTTCTCAAAACATCATTTATGTTGTGTTTTATTTTCTAATGTGTAATGTAATGTTCATGTATGTAATCTATTTTCCATGAATGTGAAATAGATTGGTGTTTCAGAACATTATTCCTTGTAATCATGCCAATTTATTAAAATATTTCCTTAACTCAAGGCTTCTAGGATCGTGGTGTTATAGTTTGTATTAGAAGAAGTTTAACAATAAACTTGGATATATATTTAGATGAACTATAATTATAGAAAATTTCCCTAAGATAGAAATTTAGGATTAGTATAGCAGAAATTCCTAAAATTTTGGTAATGTAGATATTTTGAGTATTTTCCAATTAATACATCCCTATCTAGATACGAGCTGGTAGAGGTAGATTTGGCACGGATATACCTAGGAGTGAAAACTCCGACAAGGACATTCAAGCTTGACCCGGGGTATTATGGTACATGAAAAAGGGTTTTGTTTCACTTTTTGTTAAGACACTACCTGGGGATATGCCTAGGATAATTCACATTTTTATTAAAAGCCATTCTAAATGATTTAGAGTAAATACGTCCTCAAAGATTCCATTTTATGATTATATATTATATGCATAATCTTTTCAACATGTGTATTGTTTTATACAAGTTTGGAATTATGCATTGTGATTCATAAACTAACATAGTGTATGCCATTTTTTAGAAACTGTTCCTAGTATATTGAATGAGAATTCCAACAATACGCATGATCAAGAGATTAAAATGGATCACATCTTTCATGGTATTAAGAAAACATTTAAAAGAGAAATAGTCTCCCACTTATTCTCATCATATAAAGAAATAGTTTCATGTGTTAATAAAATAATTAATGAATTATTTGAGACTTATGGATTTGAAGGGAAGAATGAGAAGAAAAGAAGGAAGATAGAAATATAGATAAAGGGAAAATGGGAAAGAAGGATTTTACCGTAGGTGATAACTATGGAAGTAATCACCACGGTAAATCCTTGAAGGGAATGAGAGTTTGTTATAAGTGTGGAGAATAAGGACACCAAGTATGTGATTGAATGGGTAAGAAAAGGGTTTCAAATGTTCAATGATTCAACTTCAAGGAGTTGGGAATGTACGCAAATCAATGTCCAAATCATCACAATATACACCAAATGCTGATATTGGACAATAATCATGTTCTGATACTACCAAATAAGAAGAGGAATGATTAGACTTGTTATGTTGTTTTTAAAGTATTGTGTCATTTGAGTATTGTATTAATGATGTACATGTAATAATAATTATGGAGTGTATAAGGAATGTACTACAACACTATTTCATAATGGACTTGAGATTGTGTGGAACCAAGAAAAGTGAATCAATAGAAGGATATATTTTTTGGGAAATATATAGTTGAGAGAAATATAAACCTTCATATGGTTCTAATACTGATTTAGTGGTTTTGGAATATGATATGATTGATTTGGATAAATTATATTGCATGTTCTTGAAAACCTTGAAACTGGTTAACGATTTGTATATTCCATCATTGTTGGAGTTTAAAACATTTTTGGATATATGATGTATATCCAGTATTCTATATAGAATATGAGAGAATAAATGTAATCAATATGGTTTTATCCTAATTCAGGGTGTTAGCGTGTTTTAAAAGAATACATGATGAAGGTATTCACATGTTATTACATGGAAAAATGATGATAATTGTGTTTAACTTCTATATAAATTTTGGGCTCTGAGTTTGAACAGAAGTATACAATTAGGATAAATAGAATATTTTTGAATTATAGTATCTTTTATAGTGAAATATGAGTTTGTGGTAGGATTTATTTGATGAATGAAGATCTACAATTCATGTGTATTTTTTTCTCTTATTATATTAATAAATTAATTATTAAACTTTAGGTAAGGGATCATAAAGCTAAAAATGTGTTATCCTAATATCTTATGTTTTTTTTGAACCAATGATATTTTAAATCTTCAATGATTGATAGCTTTGAGGAGCTGCATTTTACACTAGTGTTTTATTGATAACCTCAATCACTCCCAATAAATATTTACATTTTTTCACTTATTATGTGTCTCTAATTCCCACCAATGTTATGTTAATATGGATCATAATTTTATGGTGACTTTTTCATTTTCCTTTCCCTCTTATTAAGATTAAATTTTATTAACCTAATTTCCGATGTGGGTATTCCCCAAAGGTATTTTTCAATTATAACATTTTATTTTAAAAAAAATCAACTTTCAAGGATGCATTTTATTGAATGAGGGTAGAATTTAACATAGTAGGTTTTTAATGAATGTTATCACTTCAAAGTATTTCAATAACCTGCACTACACGCAACACCAAGTTTGAGCGCACCACAACTTACCAAACGAGCCATTAAAAAAAGAGGTTACGAACAATATTAAATAGGTATTAATTTTTTTATATACTATATTATTTTATCATTCATATTTTGTGTTTTGTAATAATAATATAACAAAAGTATAATTTTAAAGATAAAATATGTATTTTTCAAAAATACTGTTTTATGCATTTTAATGGAGAACCCTTTTTAAATCCAATATTTGAAACTACTATATATTAAATTTAATAAAATTAAATTCTTCATTAGAATTGGGACATAAAAATATATTTTTGATATATTTTTGGTACTTTCCAGATAACTATCATATTTTGATGAATACTGAATAATACTAAATTTTATTTGAAAACAACTTTTTTAATCGAAATAAATTTAACAATAATTTATGAATTTTAATTGTTTTTAAATATAAATAGATTATATATTTATCATTTAATACAATTAAGGTCATTATAAGTAATTTTACATTTAAATTTGACATAAATACATATCAATCTTTTGATGGTCTTTACTTTTGAAAAAACCCGCTTTTTGGTTTTGACAATGAGAATTAATTTTAATTTAAATAATGGAAAATATATGTTTTGAATTTAGTAAAATTTAATTCATTTTGGATATAAAAAAATAAAAATTATCTTTGGGTGAATTTTTGGTATTTTTCTGAAATCATCCAATTTTTTATGAATAGTGAAAAACTCAACGTTTTTTTAAACCGACTTTTTATTTAAATTATTATTTATTTTATTTAAATTTATATTAAGTAAAAATAGATATATAGTACCTAAATAAGTTCAATGTAATTAATTAGAGTCATTTTATAATAAAATTAGATATATAAATTTTTGTTGAACAGTTTACCGTGTTTTACCCATCTTATTGGGGCATTTGAAAATTTTCATTAATCATAATTTTACCGCTTCTATGATTTGAATTTCAAAAATATGAGTGAAACGGTTGACATCAGCACGTAATATATGGTTCAATCCGATTATTTTTTTGGTAAATAGTATCTTTTGAATTTTATTTACCACAGTTAAAATAAAATATGGTTATTGTGGGAAACAATGATACCATTATTACCCTAACACATGTCTGAATTCTATGAGATATGTATAATTCGACCAAAAATAACTTTAGGAATAAAATATGATCCTTTTTGGTCCATGTGTAATATATTAGGACATTTATTATTGTTTTATTTAAAGAATAGTTAAAAGAGTTAAATTCAATGTTTAATAACGATACGATTCTCAATATTGGGTTCTATAAAATATAAATTAGATTATAAATATTAATTAGAAAGGAAGAAATAATTCCTAAATAATTTGATTTGATTTATATTTTTTATACATTAAATAATTTAATTTATTTATGACACAATGATGAAGCAGTAATTACCATATCATTGAAAGATTAAAATATTTGATATTATAAATATCCAAATAAAAGAAACATGGGTATTTTTATTAATTACACTAATTTTATAGGTACATATGAAATTTTAGGGTTTATTAAATAATTTCTTTTCTAGGTAATCATGATGTTATTATTTTCACCAAAACAAAACAATAAATAGTGTCAAAATAGACTTAATTGAGTTTTTACAACAAATACTATAATATTAATCAATATAATATTCATTAAAATCTAAGGATTGTCCAAAGAACATAGATAAGGTTATATATATTAATAATGAACCACATGGGGTTCGTATGTTTTTTTATAGTATGTATATTTACCATAAAATATAAAAATACAAAGAGACATGGTAAATGTCAAACTATTTTACAAATAGTTAAATCTAAAGGATATGTGTAATATGTTGACATAAAAAGGTCTAAAACATATTGGTTTATTATTTTTCGTCCCATATCTACCTTATCCTAAAATATATTCATTTTGATCCACTAGAAACCAATAATTATTTTATTATAAAATAATATTTCAAGCATTTCTAAAGTGACCTTTACCTCTCTTATAAAAGGCCACTTCCCCTTCTCTTAATTTTACAAGTACAAAGCCTTTTTCCACGGCCAGAACCTTCTCAAATACTTTCTCAACAATCCTCCCTTCATCCTCGAGGCCTTAAATTGTTCATAAATCCAACCTAAGGAGCCCTTTTTATCAACTCAATAGGAAACACCCAAATAAGAGACAATAACTTCACCACCTCTTTCATGTTATTTTCTTCTTCCACTTCATCTTTATTTGGTTTCCATAAAAAAATAAATCTATTAAATTTTATATACTCTTTAGTTATTATAAATACTGTACAACCATATTCATTATTCTATCCATCCTATTATGACCGGTCACCGTACGTGCATACGTACGGCTTATTGTCTCCACGTCGTGTTGTTGTTGGTTTTTGAAACAATTCATTATTGGGATGGTATAATAATGAGTATAATCAGTGTAAATAAAAAATATAACATTTTAATGATTCTTTATATATTATATACCATCCAATTACATACGATTTCACCATCAATATAATTATATTGTCTCTCTCACATACGTACGGATTACCGTCTACACGACATGATGAGATTCATTTCCACATTCATCATAAAACGATGATTATAATAATATATATTATTAATAAGTATGTAATATATGACTTAATAATTCTACTGGAGATATATATATATATATAAATACATAAATCTTATTCACTTACTTCCATTCAATAAGATATGAAAATGGAAAAATCATTTATGTGTACGTACGGCCAACCGTCTCCAAAAATGGTTCCTCCCATTTGATATATCTATCTATTATAAATATTTATATTGTAAATATATATGATATATAATTCAAATATTATATTCTAAACATATTTAAATCATGATATAAATGAGACGATCATGAATAACATGTTAAAACACATATGATAAAGAAATCGATTAACACCAGAAATGATATTTTTAAATGAAAAACATTTTTAAAGGGTTAGTAAAAATGAATAAATGAATCATGTATGATATAATAAATATGAATATGGTTCAGTTATAATTTAATAGCATAAAATGGTCACTATACAGGAGGATAAACATACCCTCGACAAAATTAATGTGTAATGTAAGGGTTAATTTCACAATCTCTTTATTATCCAAGGTTGTCTTTACGTAAGTATCTATTGGGACCTATTTATCATCCACATCTTTGTTTTATTAAAAATATATTTAAATATATTTTTAATATTTACTAAACAATGGATTAAAGTCATTTATATAATTATTTGACCTTATATTTTTTGAGAGAAATCATTTCCTCTTTTTCCAAACAACGTACTTTATCACCTTTTTGACCAAAATATGGTTATAATGTTTTCTTAACATATACAGCGAGTGAGGCAATTTTCTACCATTATAACATCGTCAAAAAATCCCTTAAAATATTAGATGAATATTTTTAAAATAAATGTTTTCTTTTATAATTATATGACTTATAAATGATTTCACAATATAAATAGATATTTCTCTAAAAAATGTTTTCATTTCATCTATATAAACTACCATTTGATGGATTTTAATCTAGTTTGAAGTTGATTAGTTGTGATACAAATCATCCATATTGAATTGAAGGTATTTTTGTATATTTGACTATGGATGTGTTATTTTTATACCATTCATGGTTTATGGATAAAATATTTACATTTCGTATGATAGATTTAATACAAATGTTTATGTTATATTTAATCCTTTTCATACGAGGAATGCATTGTACATAGTAAGTGTTGGTTGGAGCCTACTATAGCTGGTCAACGCATTGATAGGTATCATGAGACAAACTATTGTCTTGGAACAAGGCCTTGACAAAATCATAATTGTAGTATTGGCATAAGGCCTTGACTATGTGGTTATGAAGTCTGGAATTATGAATTCCAACATTATGAAATTGGATATTGATATTACAGGTGAATATTCGACTAGTATAATATCCATGTGAATAAGTAAATGAAATTATTTTATTTATCTTTTCTATATTATGATGAAGATTAATTTTAAAAGGCATTTTTTATTCATATACATTGCCTTTAATGTTTATGATTATTTATGAATGCATCTGCTATATTGTTATCCTTTTTGAGCATCTGAGCTCACCCAATTCTATGTTGTATTTTTCCCAGGATTCAAAAAAGTGTATTATCATTGATAAGTATGTTTAAGCTATTGGATAAATGGCGTTCTCAAAACATCATTTATGTTGCGTTTTATTTTCTAATGTGGAATGTAACATTCATGTATGTAATTAATTTTCCAACATTGCATAACCGATTTTCTTTTCAGAACATGATTTCTTGTAATCATGCCAATTTATTAAAATAATGCATCGACTCTAGGATTCTGTGATTAGGGCGTTATAGTTGGTATCAGAGGATGTTTAACAACATCCATGGATATTGATTTAGATAAACTATAATTAGAGAACATTATCCTACGATAGACATTGAGGATTATTATAGAAGAAATTCCAAAAAAAATTGGTAATGTAGTGATTTTGTGTATTTTAAAATCAATATATCCCTGTCTAGATATGAGCAGGTAGAATTTGCTCTAGCATAGATGAACCGTGGTGTGAAAACTACGATATGGAATTTTCTGTCTGAACCGGGGTATTCTGATACACGATAAGGGGCATTATTGCACTCTTGGTTAAGACACTACCGGGGAAAAAACATAACATAATTCACATTTTTATTAGAATCCACAATGAATGATTTAGGAGTAAATAATTACTCAAAGAATTCATTTTATGAATATAGATTATATGAATAATATATTCAACATATGTAAGGTATTTTGGATGTTTGGAATTATGCATTGAAATTCATAAAATAACATAGTGTATGCCATTGTTTAGAAACAGTGCCTAGTAGAAGGAATTAGAAGTCCAACAACACGCATGATCTAGAGATTAAAAATGATCATATCATTCATGGTATGATGAAAACATTTAAAATAGAAATAGTCTCCCACTTATTCTCATTATATGAAGAAATAGAATCATGTGTTAGTAAGATAATTAAAGAATTCTCTGATTCCTATGTCTTTGAAAGGAAGAAAGAGAAGAAATAGATGGAAGAGAGAATGATAGATAAATGGAATAAGTAAGAGAAGGATTTTCCCATAGGTGATTACTGTGGAAATAATCACCTTGGTAAATGATTGAATGGAATAAGAGTTTGTTATATGTGTGGAGGAAAAGGACACCAGGTGCATGATTTCAAGTGTATTAAAAAGGTTTCAAATATACAATGCTTCATCTGTAATGAGTTGAGACAGTACGTGAATCAATGTCCAAATCATCAGAGTATACCCTAAATGATAACATTGGACAATAATCAAGTTAGGATACTACCAATGAAGAAGAGGAATTATTAGACTTATTATGTTGTTTTTAAAGTATCATGTCATTTGAGTATTCTATTAATTATGTACATGTAATAAGAATTATGGAGTGTATAAGGATTGTACTACAATACTATTTCATTAAGGACTTTAGATTGCGTGGAACCAAGAAAAGTGTCTCAATAGAAGATTATTTTTCTTGAAAATATATATTGATGAGAGAAAGATAAACCATAAAATGGTTCTGATACTAAGGTACTGGTTTCAGAATAAGATATTATGGATTTAGAAAAATTATATTGGATATTCGTTACATCATTAAAACTGACTTATGATTTGTATATTCCATCATTGTTATAGTTTACATCATTTTTGGATATAAGTAGTATATCAAGTATTCTATAAAGAATATGGGAGAATGGAAGTAATCAATAACTTTTTTTCAATTCAGGGTGTTATCATGTTTTAAAAGAATACAAGATGAAGGTATTCACATGTTATTTCATGGAAAAATGATCTTCATTGTGTTTACCTTCCTTATAAATTTTGGACTGTGAGTTTGGTCAAAAGTATTTTGGATACGAATAATGGTTTGAATGGATAAAGTTAGTGAGTGGATAATATTTTGTATGGTTAAAAAACTTGTTAATATTAATTTTTTTGGATTGTTTTAAAAAGGACCACCCGGAGGTCAGGTGACAACATGTCACGTCCGTCAAGGCTACGAGACTATATCCTTTAACCGAAGGGAAAAAAGGGGAGATCACATACCACTGGCATACATGGTGGACATGTTTTTATAATTTGTTTTTTTAATACTATAAGAAATGAATTATAAATTCATTATTGTTGAAACCCTATACGATTAGGATAAATTGAATATTTTTGAATCCTATTATCTTTTGGAGTGAAAGATGAGTTTTTTGAAATAATTAGTTGAAGGTTGAAACTTTACTTTTCAAGTATATTTTTTCCTCTTATTATATGAATAAATTAATTCTTAATCTTTAGGGATGAGATCTTAAATCCAAAAATGTGCTATCATAATACCTTATGTTTTGTTGATCCAATTATATTTTAAATCATCCTATATTGGTGGATTTGATGCCCTCTATTTTACACTTGTTTATGATTTATTACCACAATAACTCCTTATATATATTTACAATTTTCCGCTAATTATGTGTCTCATATTTCCACCAATGTTCTCTTAATAGAGATCTTAATTTGGTGGTGGCTTTTTCATTTCCCATTCCCTGTTACTAAGACTAAATTTTATTAACTAAATTTCTAATGTCGGTTTTCCACAAATTTATTTTCTTATTTTAACCTTTTATTTTCAAAAAACAATTTCAAATTGTGAGGATGAAATTTATTGAAAGAATGGAGAATGTAACACCCCATTATTTCATAGGATGTTATCACATCAATGTATTTCAATAAATTGTGCTACACACAACACCGAGTTCGAGCGGACCACAACTTACCAAACTAGAAATTCAAAAAAGAGGTTATGAGTAGTATTAAGCCAATTTTAATTTAGTTATATCCTATGTAATTTTTACATTCATCTTTTGTGTTTCTTATAAATAATATAAGAAAAATAAAAAATTCAAGATAAAAGATGTATTTTTACAAAAATATAGTTGTATGACTTTTAATGGAGAACCCTCTTTAAAAACAATATTTTAAAATTTCATATATTAAATTTAATTTAATTAAATTCTTATTTAGAATCAGGACTTAAAATTGGATAAATTTTTGGTACTTTTGGGATAACATTCATATTTTGATTAATAATGAAAAATACTAAATTTTAATTGAAAACAAATTTTTTATTCGAAATAATTTATAGTAATTAATTATGCATTTGAATGGTTTGGAAGTATAATTAGATTAAATATTTATCATTTAATAAAATTTAGGTCATTATAACTAGTTTCTCATTTAAATTTGACATAAACCCATGTCAATCTTTTGATAGTTTTTACATTCTAAAAAACCTGCTTTTTGGTTTTGACAACTTGAAATAATTTTAAATTAATTAATGCAACATCAATGTTTTGAATTTGGTAAAATGGAATTAATTTAAGAAATTGGAATATAAAAATTATCTTATGGTGAAATTTTGGTATGAAGACATCAAGTTTTTTATGAATAGTAATGAACACTGTGTTATTGTTTAAACCCGAATTTTTATTTAAATAATTATTTATTTAATTTAAAATTCTATTTAGGAAAAATATATATATAGTACCTATAGAAGTTCAATGTATTTAATTGGAGTCATTTTATAATAAAATTAGATGTACACATTTTTATTGAACTGTTTACCGTGTTTTACCCATCTTCTTGTAGAATTTGCAAATTTTCATAAAACATAATTTTACCTCTTATATGAGTTGAATTTCAAAAATTTGAGAGACACAATTGAAATCAGAAAGTAATATCTGGTTCAATCATATGAAAGTAATTTTTGGTGAATAGTATCTTTTGACTTTTATTTACCACAATTAAAAGTAAATATGTTAATTAAGGATAAAAATGATACCATAATTACCCTAACACATGTCCAAATTCCATTGGATATGTATAATTCGACCACAAACAACCTTAGGAATAAAATATGATCATTTCTGGTCCACTTGGTATATATTAAGACATTTATTATTATTTTATTTAAAAAATAGTTAAAATAGTTAAATTCAATGTTTAACAACTAATCCATTTTCAATATAGGGTTATAACAAAGATAAATTATATTATAAATAATAATTTGAAAGTTAAAAATATTTCCTACATAATGGGATTTTATTTATATTTTTTTATACATTATATAATTTAATTTATTTATGACACAATTATGATGCATTAATTACCATGTTTTTGAAAGATTAAAATAATTGATATTATAAATAACCAAATAAATAAAATTTGTGTATTTTAATTATTTAAAATAATTTTATAGGTTAATTTGACATGTTATGGTTGATTAAATAAGTTTTTTTATAAGTAATCATGAGTTTATGATTTTCCCAAAAACCAAATAATAAATAGAGTCAAAATTGAAATAATTGAGTTTTTACAACAAATACGATATTATTAATGGATATAATATTTCCTAAAATATATGGATTGGCCAAAGGACATAGATAAGGTTATATGTATTATCAATTAACCACATGGGGTTTGTTGGGTTTGTTATAGTATGTTTATTAACCATATAATATAAAAAATCAAAGAGACATGGTAAATATCAAACTATTTAGCTAAGAGATAATTTTAAAAGATAAGTTGAATATGATGACCTAAACCGGTCTAAACCCTATTGGTTTGTTCATTTTCAACCCATCTATACATTATAATAAATATAATTCATTTTGGATCCACTAGAAAGAGAAAATTATATTATTATAAAATAATATTTCAAGCTTTTCCTAAATTAACCCTCACCTCTCTTATAAAAGGCCACTTCCCCTTCTCTTAATTTTACACCTCCAAAGCCTTTTGGATTGGCCAAATACTGCACAAATACCTTCTCAACAATACTCCCTTCATCCTATAGGAGTTACTTTGATCATAAAGCTATCCTATGGAGACCTTTTTATCAACTCAAAAGGAAAACCTGAATAAGAGGTAATAATTTCACCACCCTCTTCCAAGTCCATTTCTTCTTCCACATACTATTTTTCTACCATAATAAAATAATAACTCAACTAAATTTTATATATTGTGTTTTTATTATTAATATGTTACGACCATATTCATTATTCTATCCATCCTATAATTACAAGTCACCATACGTGTGTACGTACGGCATACTGTCTCCACATCATGGTGTAGTTATTTATTCAAACACTTCATTATTGTTATGGGTATAATAATGAGTATAACTAATGTAAATAATAAATATAACATGTTAATGTTTCTATATATATGATATATCTTCCATTTACATATTATTTAACCATTAATATAATTATATTGTCTCTCGTGTGTACGTACGGATTACGTCTCCACGACCTGATGAGATTAATTTCCACGTTCACCACACAACGATGATTATAAAATTATATATTAAAGAAAGTATGTAAAACATGAATTAATAATTATATTGGAGACACACACACACACACACAGAGAGAGATATATATATATATATATATATTCATACATAAATCTTATTCATTTACATCCGTTCAATAAGATTTAAAAATGAAAACAACATTTATGTGTATGTACGGCCAACCGTCTCCATAAATGGTGCCTCCCATTTCATATATATATCAATTATAAATATTTATATTCTAAATATATATGATATATAATTCATTCATTATATAATGAAATTATTTTAATCATGATCTAAATGATACGATCAAGAATAAAAAGTTAAAACACCTACGATAAAGAAATCGATTATTACATGAAATGTTAATTTTACATGTAAATCATTATTAAAGGGGTATTATAAAGGAATAAATGAATCTTTTATGATATAATAAATATGAATATGGTTCGTTTATTATTTAATAATGTACTTTGGTCATTATAAATGAGGGTATATGTACCCTCGACAAAAGGAAAGTTTAATGTAAGGGTTAATTTCACAATCTCGTTATTATCCAAGGTTGTCATTACGTAAGTATCTACTGGGATTTAATTATCATCCACATATGTGTTTTCTTAAAAACGTATTTCAAAAAAATTACTATTTATTAGATAATGGGTTAAAGTCGTTTATACCCTTATTTGACCATATATTTTTTGAAAGAAATATTTTTGCCCTTTTCCAAACAATGTAGTTTATAACCCTTTAGACCAAATTAAGGTAATAATGTTTTCTTAACATATACGGTGAGTGAAAATATTTTCTACAATTATAACATCATCGAACTGTCACGACCCATCCTCGGGGCCCATGTCGTGACTACCCCACACCCGCCTTCCATAGGCCAGGGGATGACGACTAGCACCAAGGCATAAATCCTGATAAAAGAAGGGGGAAGGCATTGCCTTTGAAAAGTAAACAAACACACAATGTAATCAAGAGGAAGTAAACACTAAGTAAAACTAGGTACAATTTTAAGTGCGGAAAATGTAAGTGGTCTAGAATACAAACCCAAACTAAAAGTAAAGTACTCCTAAAAAAGGGAGTAAAACAACTGAAAAGTAAAGACGCAACGTCGAGTCGTACACTAGAAGTCCCACCTGATGGGTGGGTACAGATAGCCTCCACAGCTCCTCATGTCCAACCGTCCGCTCCGAGTACGCCCCACCCAGTGATCCACCTCCAAGTACCGACCTTCTACGCAAGCCACAACAATGATATGTGATGTCTGTCGTCTGCAACCAACACAACATAGTGCGGGCATCACCCGTTCAGGGGTGAGTATACGCTACTCAGTAGAGACCCTGAGACCCCCGAAGGTCTCCCAGAATCCACAAAGCATAATCCACAAAATAAAGATACAATCGTGAAGTAAAATCTGACACTACTTAGGTATATTCCCATACATATACCTAAGTCAACATTTTTCGTTCGGCTCCAACATCTGAGCCCAAGTACAACCCAGTCAACACAGGAAAACACAACCCAATCTACACAGGAAAGCATAAAGTAATCAACACAGGATATCAAGTCAATCTTATCGAAGATAAGGATTGAAAGTCAAGACTCATCTCACATAGGTATACTTCCTCGTAAGACGATAGAGATGATCAGACGTAGCCACTGATTCATCTATGCCGTCGGACCCACACAGGATCGATATATTATAACCCCCGCAGTGACCCACAATGTATCGATAGATACTAACCCCCGCAATGACCAACAAAGGATCGATAGGTACTAACCACTGCAATAACCCACACAGGATCTGACCCACACATGATTGGTATGCGCTTGAGCCACACAGGATATGACCCACACAGGATCGGTAGCACTGATCTAGGTAGTATCTCTGAGTTCTTTAGTCATCGTCGTCAAATCCACAGAGGATTTCTGTATAGTCGTCATCGTCGTCGAAGTCACAACCAGCTCTAGGGTTCCCGCACACAGCAAGCTCGTTCGGGAGGGTCCGCTCCACGAGCCAAAGGGCTGATACATCAACTAACATGAAGTCCGGAGTTGATGTATCCTAAAGTTCCGTATCGTCAATAGGAACTCAACGTGACAGACGACGTGTCGATCGGACGCCCGGTCTGAGAGTTATTGTCTTTTTCGTCCCAGGGGCCCGGTTGGTTTTTATGTCAAAACCAACCTGGTCGTACTCTAGATACATCTAAACCTCTAGCAAAGTAAGCCAAAAGGTCTGTCTCACTAAGAGAATCCAACAAAGTCGACGGCACATCAATCGGACGTCCGGAGCTCAAGTTATAAGCGTTTCTGCTCCGAGGGCCCAGTTAGTTTAGTGTTCGAACCAACCCGTACGAACACAATGTTCTCTGAAACCTTGAATGTAATATATGGAAACGACCGTCTCGATCCAAGGATCACATCGTAGCTGACGGTGCATCAATCAGAGGTCCCAAACCCATGTTATGGGAAAAAGACCGAAAGAGGTTCCGAAATAGGGGGTTCGGGCCCGGTCTGACCTGGCCCGATACACCCTGGGTCGGCTCAAACCGGGTCGACCCGACCCGGGTCCGGGTCTGGCCTGCTTGGGCATGGCCCGGCCCTGCTAGCGCGGCCAGGCCCGGCCTGCGCGGCTCGGCCCAACTAGCGCGGCCCGGCCCGACCTGCGTGGCCCGGCCCGACCTGGGCGGACCGGCCTGGCGCGCTCGGCCCGACCGACGTGGCCAGGCAGCTCGGAAGAAACTACCGAGCATATGGGGGGGGCTGCCCCACTGATTGGAAAACCACGACCCCCGTGTGGGGGGCCGCTCCTTCGGCCGGCCGAGGGTTACGACCCCCGATTCCTCGTTCGGCCGGCCCGGCTGGCCGGACGTGCTGCTGCCACGGGAACCCGCGGTCCCACCCTCCTGCTCCGGTGCCGGCGGCCGGTAGCCGGAGCCGCTCCCTGCTCCGCCACGGCCTTGGTCCGACCGGCGTGGCGCACCAGCACCGCCCCCCTCCGTCGCGACCCCGGTTTGGACGCGGTGTCTTCGTGGTTCCCCAGCACGGTGCGACGGTGCCACGCTCCATTACCGCGGTTCTCTCGTTTCTGTGCAGTGCGATGGTACCGCGCCATCTCTGTTCCAATCCACAATGAAGGACAACAATAATAAGGGAGGGGGGTCATCCATGTTTGTGTGGTCTGGCCCCCTTCACGCTAATCGATAGCATTTATTTAAAAGTTAATCGAAGAACGCCGAAAATTATTCATGACATAAAACAAAACCCCTACCTCGAAGGAAATGTTGAACGAATGTTCTTCGTGGAATTGAACGTCGTGGAAGAAGGCGTCGCGGAAGGAGGATCGTCGGTGTCGTGGAGAAAGATTCATCGGCATCGCGTTGTCGATCTCCGAGGATGGCGTCACTCACCGGCTGCAGAGAGGGAAGAAGATGGTACAATGAACTCCCCTTTTCAGTTACGAAGTTCTTCGTCGAAGGCTCGGTGTTCTTCACGTTCTTCGTTGATGAAGGAGAACTTCAAGACATAGAGGAAATTCTCCCAAAATCCTCTCGCACAACCAAAACAACACTAATAAAATAAGTGTTGCCTTGTTTTATTACTTACACCATACTTTTTGAAATTCAAAATTGAATCATACATTTAGATTAATTAATTGAGAAGTTTAAACTTCCAAATTAATGAGGCATTTAATATTTAGTTAAACGCAAGATTTGACATTCATTTAATGGGGGGTGTGGGTGCTTTACCTAATTAATAGGGGTTGAGGAAGTTGAAAGGGTGGGGTTTCTGTGGGCCCCACCCCACAAATATCCTACCTAGTGGAGTAGGATATAGTGGGTCCCACTCCAACCTCTTAGCCTAGGTTAAACTACTTTAAATAAAATAAAATTGGTTGCACCATTTTATTTTATTCTTTTACATAACCCAAAAATTTTAATAACCACACCCAAGAAAACACAACTCTGGAAAAGGTGTTCCTATGAAATTACTGGCGATGCAATTTCATCGGTGTCCTCAGGATTTTATTCCGAGCACCAGTTCAAAAGATAGGAAATCCCGCTCGTTCGTTCACTGAACATACCCGAGCTAAATTTTGGAAATTGATTCCGGGCACACCGGGCCGCAGAATCAGGTCCTGTCAGAAACTGCATTCTTGTAAAATCCAAAAGAAAATTAAGAAAAATATTTTCCCCAAATTTTACGGGTCTTTATATTACTACCACCTCAGGGATTTACGTTCCCGTAAAGATACATCATAAACTAGGGAAACAAATGTGGGTACAGAGAATGCATCTGAGACTCTCGCTTCCAAGTGCTCTCCTGGAGGTTCACGTGCTATCATCTGATGCACACTAGAGGAATCAACCATCCAAATAGGACCCGCTCCTGTCGATCCTCAATCTGAACCAAGACCTCTGCAAAACTCGCCCCATCATCAAGGACCAGCTCCCCATGGACAATGATATGCGTCGGGGCGTGCACGTATCTCCTCAGCTGAGATGCATGGAAGACATTGTGCACCCGGTGCAACTGAGGTGGTAGATAAAGGTGGTAAGCCACCTCGCCAATCCTGCTAAGGACCTGGAATGGTATGATGAAGCACGGAGATAACTTTCCGCATCCGCCAAATCTCCGTAATCCATGTCGAGGTGAGACCCGCAAGATGACGCCGTCACCATCCTCAAACTCGAGTAACCTCCGCCTCCTGTCAGCATAAGTCTTCTACCGGCTCTGAGCTGTCCTCATCTACTCATGGATGAACTAGACCTTCTCTGTTGTGGCCTGGACCATCTCCAATCCCACAAGTGCTGACTCCCCAGGGCATGTCCAGCACAGAGGGGATCTGCATAGTCGGTCGTACAACGCCTCGTATGGTTCCATCCCGATGGTGGAGTGGTAGTTTTTGTTTTATAAGATCTCCACCAAGGGTAGGTGATCCTCCCAGCTCTGACCAAAGTTGAGGAAAAATGCACGGAGCATGTCCTCGAGAGTCTGAATGGCCTTCTCCGTCTGACCATCTATCTAAGGGTGAAAGGCGGTGCTCAGACGTAGCTGTGTCCCGAACGCCTGCTGCATCCCCTTCCAAAGCCAGGAAGTAAATCGAGAATCTCGATTAGAGACGATAAATGATGTCACACCATGAAGACGTACAATCTCCTGAACGTAGAGATGTCTCATGCTCTCCACTGAGCCCTGCTCTCTGATGGGTAAGAAGAGGGCCGACTTGGTGAGTCGGTCGACAATCACCCAAATGGAGTCGTGACCTCGGGAAGAGTGTGGAAGTCCAGTCAATAATTCCATTGATATCCCATCCCACTTCACTCCGGGACCTCCAAAGGTTGTACCAAGCCTGCAGGTACCTTGTTCTCCCCCTTCACCTGCTGATAGGTGAGGCATCGAGAAACAAACTCTGCCACAGCCTTCTTCATGCCCGGCCACCAGTGCTGTCCTCTGAGGTCCTGGTATATCTTTGCCACTCCTAGATGTACCTCTAAAGGGGAAGTGTGGAACTCCCTCAGTACCACCTCCTATAATGTAGCTAGTACCGTGGTGCGTCCTCTGAAAAGGATGATGTGATATCCTCCCATAGGGAATCCATTAGGTGCCTGTCCTGAAGATATCTGCGCACGCCGTGTCTCACAGTCATCATCCCCACGATGCGCCTCTCTGACCCGCTGTAGTAGTGGAGGAGTGAATGTGAGTGACTGTAGAAAGGTTGCTCCATCACTATCCATGAAGGATATCTGCAAAGGGGCTAGCTGCTATGTCGCCTCCCAGAGTAGCTGGATGAACGTCCTCCTGCTAAGAGCATCGGCTACTACGTTATCCTTTCCAGGAGTATAGTCTATCTAGAAGTCATATTCCTGGAGGAACTCGAGCCATCGCCATTGTCTCAGGTTCAGGTCCATCTGCGATAAGATGTACTTGATATTCTTGTGGTCAGAGTAGACTATAAAGCACTCACCCATCAGATAGTGTCTCCACATCATCAGAGCGAAGACCACTACTGCTAACTCCAGGTCATGGGTACCGTAGTTCTGCTCATGCTGCCTCAACTGAAGTGACCCATAGGCGATCATGACCTGCTCCTGCATCAGCACACATCAATGTCCAGTCCCTGATTTATCGCAGTAGACTACGTACCCTACTCCCTCCTCCAGTAGCCTCATGATATGTGCACTGGTAAATCTTTGTCTCACCTCCTGGAAGCTCTACTGACATCTGTCTGACTATAGAATGGGTTTCCCCTTCTTCGTCAAAGCTGAGAGTGGGGCCACAACTCTGGAAAAGTCTGGAACGAATCTCTGGTAGTACCCAGATAGGCCCATGAAACTCTGCACCTCCGTCACACTCTTGGCTGGCTCCCAAGCTAGCACTGCTTCAATCTTCGTATGATCCACTGAAACTCCTGCCTCAGAGATGACGTGTCCTAAAAAGTGGACCTCACGTATACAAAACTGACACTTCAAGATCTTTCCATAATGCTGGTGCTCCCCAAGTGTGTCCAGTACAACCCTCAAGTGGTAGCTGAGCTCCTCCTCAAGGTCGAGTATATCAAAATGTCGTCGATGAAGACCATGGAAAATCGATCGAGGTATGGCTAAAAGATACGGTTCATAAGACCCATGAACCCTACTGGAGAGTACGTTATGCTGAAAGGCATATCCAAGAACTCATAGTGGCCATACCGGCATCTGAAGTCCATCTTCTACACGTCCTCGTCTCAAAATCTGAGCTGATGATAGCCTGATCTAAGGTATATCTTTGAGAACCACAGTGCTCCCTTGAGCTGATCGAAGAGGTATTCAATCCTCGGTAGCAGATACTTGTTCCTCACGGTCACCTTGTTCAGGCGACGATAGTCGACACAATGTCGCAGGCTCTCGTCCGCCTTCTTGGTGATCATAATTGGGGAACCCAGGGTGAAACACTAGGTCGGATAAATCCCTTGCCCTGAAAGTCCTCTAGCTGTACCTGTAGCTCTCAATGCTCGGTTTGAGCCATCCGATATGCTGGGGTGGATATCGTGGCTGTACCCGAGTACATGTCAATATAATATTCTACCTCTCTAGGAGGAGGTAGTCCTGGAACGTCGTTGGGGAAAACGTCCACATACTAATCCACCACTGTAGGAAAACCAGGACTCTGCACATCTACTGCTCCTATGATGAGTCTATCCAACTGATTAGTGATGGGTTTTCCTCTCCTCTACGTGAGTCCATCATGTGCTGCAAAGGCTCCCTTCTCACCGGTGAAGGTGAAACTGCTCCCGTCGGTGCGTATACACCACACCATGTGCCTAATACAGTCGATCTGAGAATGGACTGTAGATAACCAATCCATGCCCTAGATGACGTCGTAAGTCCTCGACGCCGCTACAAGAAGATCCCAGTCGAATCTCAGACCTCCTATAGTAAGCTCACACTGCCGGATCTAGTGTGTAATCGTTGAGTCTTCTCCCGTAGAAGTCTCAGACATATGGATCAAGCCAACGGCTCCGTCAGAATCTCCGAGCTCTGAACAAGGGTAGCGGTAAATAAAGAATGACTCGCTCATGTGTCTATAATTGCTGTAGCAAGGGTGGAGTAGACACAGATCGTACCTCGAATCATCTCTAACGCGCCGTGGTTGTAGGCCTATTCTGCCTGAAGCTGAGCATGTCTCTGCCCGCCAGCTCCCTATGGTCAAGGTGGACCTCCTGGTGGTGGTGGTAGTAGTAGAGCCTCAAAGTGTTGCCCACCACCTGCTGCTCGGACAGCTCCTCTGTCTCGTCCGCCTGCTCCCTGCGGACCGCCACGGTCGACCATCTGCCTCTGCCTGGGTGGTCCCTCAACTATCTACTGCTCCTCCGCACGGCGGGTCGGGCAGTCATGAGCCATGTGTCCCTGCCCGCCGCATGCGTAGCACTATCTGCCTCTCGAAATACTGGCTCTGCGCTGTGTACCCCGCACCTCCAAGCCAGTGTCCTGAGGTCGTCTGCCTAAGGGTCTAGTCCGACTGGACCCATGTGTCATCTATCGACTTCCAGTTACAGATGACTCTACTACATACCGCCCTGCGGTAGGTCTCACTGCTGATGTAGGCTCAGCAAGAAAGCTCTCAATGAGAAGGGCTCTCTCCAGTACCCCTGACTATGTAGGAATGTTGAGGGAGATCAGTGATTCCCTGATCTCATGCCTCAATCCATGCTCGAAGGTCCGGGCCCGAAATAATGGGTCTCGTACCATGTCCTTTGAATAGCGTGAGAGATCGGTAAATCACACTGAGTACAAGGCGACTGTCATGATGCCATGCCGCAGCTGTAGAAGCTCTTGGATGCGCACTGCACGGAGGGTGGATGGGATGAACTCTGAGTGAAATTGTGTCTCAAATTCCATCCAGAGGAGTGATGCCATGTCGTGCACCTAGAACATCAAGCTCCACCATATGCCTGCTTCCGCGTGCAGGAGGCTCGCTGCGAGGATCACCATGAGGTCAGATGGTGTCCCCACTAATCAGAAAACTCATACAACTGCATCCAGCCAATCCTCGGCTGCCTGAGGGTCCGTCTCCCCACGGAACCTGGGCGGTCGCTGACGATGAACCTCATGCAGTGCACTAAGGCGAAATGCACTATCAGCGGTTGTGGCTGGTAGCATCGGTGGGTCAGCATGTAGTGGTACCTCCGGTGCCTCCGCAGTAATAGGACCCTACACCGAGGCCTCATCGCTCGGTGGGCTGTCATCACGTACAAAACTCGGAACCCTAGCTGGCTGCCGTCGTGGGGCCATCCTGAAAAGAAACAGGTGTGCCACGGTCAAACAGTATACCTGGTGAGTTGACACAATGAAATAACAAAGAAAACATGAAACAAACATGCAATCAATGTTTTCATGCACTAAGTTAGAAATCAGAAGTTAGTGTCCTAGTGTACAGATACGTCGGCCGCCACACCAACACTGGACTCTCTGGACTGATAACCACACGCAATACTCTTAATACTATTGCTTCACATAGAAAACGATTAGAGTCCTGAGTTCTGCGGTAGAACCTAACTCCTCTAATACCAATTTTTCACGACCCGTCCTTGGGGCCCATTCCATGAATACCCCAACCCCACCTTCCATAGGCCAGGGATGGAGACTAGCACCAAGGCATAAATCCCGATAACAAAAGCGGAAGGCATTGCCATTGCAAGGTAAACAAACACACAGAGTAAGAAAGTAGACGTAAACACTAAGTAAAAATGGGTGCAATAGTATGTTCTGAAAAAGTAAGTGGGCCAGAATACATACCCAAACTGAATGTAAATTACAACTGAAAAAGGGAGTACAGCAACTGAAAAGTAAAGCTGCGAGGTCGAGCCGTCCACTGGAAGTCCCACATAAAGGGTGGGAACATATAGGATCCATAGCTCCTCAGGTCTAGTAGTCCGATCTGAGTATGTCCTGCCCAATGGTCCTCCTCCAAGTACTGACCTGCTCTACAAGCCTCAACCACGATCAGTATTGTCCATCGTTTGCAACCAACACAACGTAGTGTGGGCATATCCCGTTCAATGGTGAGTATACGCTACTCAGTAGGGACCCCGAGACCCCCAAAGGTCTCCCAGAATCCACAAAAGATATTCCACAAAGGAAAGATACAATCACAGAGTAACATCCGACACTACTTAGGTATATGCCCATACATATACCTAAGTCATCATTTCTCATTCGGCTCCAACATCCGAGCCCAAGTACAACCCAGTCCACAATGGAAAACAGAACCCAATCTACACAGGAAAGCAAAAAGTAATCCACACAGGATATCAAGTCAATATTATCGAATATAAGGATTGAAATCCAGGACTCAGCTCACACAGGTATACTTATTCGTAAGACGATAGAGATGATCAGATTTAGCCACTGATTCATCTAAGCCATCGGACCCACACAAGATCGATATGTACTAACCCCCGCAATGACCCATAAAGGATCGATAGGTACTAACCCCCGCAATGACCCAAAAATGATCGATAGGTACTAACCCCTGCAATGACCCACACAGGATCTGACCCACATAGGATCGATATACGCTAGCCCACACAGTACCGCTGAGTGCTGACCCACACAAGTTCTGACCCACACATTATCGGTAGCACTGATCCATGTCGGATCGCTAAGTGGTGTATTCGTCGCCGTCAAATCCACGAAGGATTTCTGTATGGTCGTCATTGTCGTCGCAGTCGCAGCCTGCTCTAGGGTTCCCGCACACAGTTAGCTCGTTCGGGAGGGTCCGCTCCATGAGACGAAGGGCTGATACATCAACTGACATGAAGTATGTATTTGATGTATCAAATAGTTCCGTATCATCAATAGTAACTCAACGTGACAGACGACGCGTCGATCGGACACCCGGTCTGAGAGTTATTAGCTTTTTTTTCCTAGGGGCTCGATTGGTTTTTAATTCAAAACCAATGCGACCGTACTCTAATTGTGTCTAAACCTCGAGCGTATTAATCCAAAAGTTCTTTCTCACTAAGAGGAATCTAACAAAGTCGACAGCACGTCAATCAAACATCCGGATCTCATGTTGTAAGCATTTCCTCTCCGAGGGCCTAGTTGGTTTCGTGTTTGAACCAACCCGGCCGAACCCAATGTTCTTTTAAACCTTGAGTGTAATATACTGAAAAGGCAGTCTTGATCCAAGGATCGTATCGCAGCTGATGGTGCATCGATCGGAGTTCTGCAACCCAAGTTATGGGAAAAAGACCGAAAGTGGTCCGGAAATAGTGGGTTCGGGCCCGGTCCGACTCGGCCCGATACCCTCTGGGTCGGCCCGCTTGGGCGCGGCCCAGCCCGGCTGGCGCCGCCCGGCCCAGCCTGGAGCGGCCCGACCAGGCGCACTCGGCCTGGCCCGCGTGGCTAGGCAGCTTGGCTGAAACGGTCGAGCGGATGGGGGGGGGGGGTCGCCCCCCTGATTGGGAAACCGTGTCCCCCATGTGGGGGCCGCTTCTTCGGCTGGCCGGGGGTTACGAACCCCAGTTCCTCGTTCGGCCAGCCCGGCAGGCCGGCCGTTCTGCTGTCGCGGGACCCTGCGGTCCTGCCCTCCTACTACGGCGCGGGTGGCCGGTAGTCGGTCGCTGCTCCCTGCTCCTCCGCGGCCAAAGGCCACGGCCTTGGTCCGACCGGCGCGGCATGACGGCATCGCGCCCCTCCTTCGCGACCCCGCTTTGGACGTGGTGTCTTCATGGTTCCCCGGCGCGACGCGATGGTGCCGCGATCCCTTTCCCCGGTTCTCTCATTTCCACGTGGTGTGATGGTACCGCGCCATCTCTGTTCCAATCCACAACGAAGGACAACAATAATAAGGGAGGGGGGTCGGCCGTGTTTGTGTGGTCTGGCCCCCTCCCGTTAATCGATAGCATGTGGATAAAAGTTAATAGATGAATGCCCAAAATTATTCAAAACATAAAACCAAACAACTACCTCGAAGGAAAGTTTGAAAGAAGGTTCGTCACTGAATTGAACGTCGCGAAAAAAGGCGTCGAGGATGGAGGATCATCGGTGTCGAGGAGAAAGATTTGTCGGCGTCGCGTCGTCGGTCTCTAAGGATGGCGTCACTCACCGGCAGCAGAGAGGGAAGAAGATGGTTCGACGAACACCCCTTTTCGGTGAAGGAGTTCTTCATCCAAGGCTCGGTGTTCTTCGCGTTTTTCATCGAGGAAGGAGAACTTCAAGACTTGGAGTAAATTCCCCCAAAATCCTCTCGCACAACAAAAACATCACTAATAAAATAAGTGTTGCCTTATTTTATTACTTACACCAAACGTTTTGAAATTCAAAATTGAATCATACCATTAATTTAATTAATTTAGAAGTTTAAACAGCCCAATTAAAGAGGCCTTTAATATTCAGTTAAACGCAAGAGTTGACTTTAATTTTATGGGGGGTGCGGGTGCGTTATCTAATTAATAGGGGTTGAATATGTTTAAAGGGTGTGTTTCGTGTGGACCCCACCCCAAAAATATCCTACCTAGTGGAGTATGATATAGTGGTCCCACTCCAACAACTTAGCTTAGGTTAAACTACTTTAAATAAAATAAAATTGGTTGCACCATTTTATTTTATTCTTTTACTTAACCTAAAAATATTAATAACCACACCCGAGGAAACACAACTTCGGAAGAGGTGTTTTTAAGAAATTACCGGCGCTTTGATTTCATCGGTGTCCTTAGATTTTGATTCCGAGCACTGGTGAGAAGTTAGGAAATCCCGCTCGTTCATTCACTGAACATACCCGAGCTAAATTTCAGAAATTGATTCTTGGCACACCGTGCCTTGGAATCAGTTTACGTCAGAAACTGAATTCTTGTAAAATTTAAAAGAAAATTAAGAAAAAAAATTCCCTTCAATGTTACGGGTCATTACACGAACCATACCTTACAATATTATAAGAATATTTTAAAAAGAAATGTTTTAATTTATAATTATATAACATTTAAATGATTTCAATATAGAAAGAGATATTTCTCTAAAAAATGTTTTTATTTTATCTATGTCAATAACCATTTCATGGATTTTAATCTTGTTTAAAGTTGATTATTATGATAAAAATCGTCTATATTGTTTTGAAGGTTTTTTGATATGTTTGACTATGGATGTTTTATATTTATACCATTCGTTGTTTATGGATAAAGTATTGAAATTTCATCTTCTAGTTTTAATACAAATGTTTATGTTATGTTTAAAACATTTCATATGAGGAATTAATTGTACTTTGTATGTGACGGTTGGAGGCTTCTATAGCTTGTTAATTCATCTGTAGGACTCATGATACAAACAAGTGTCTTGGCACAAGGCCTTAACAAAATTTTAGTTGTAGTCTTCACATAAGGCCTTGAATATGTGGTTAAGAAGTCTAGCATTATGCATTATAACATTATGAAATTGTATATTGATATTATAGTTTATTATTAGACAAGTATAATATCCATGTGAATAAGTAAATGACATTATTTTAATTATCTTTTCCATATTATGCTGAAGATTAATTTTAAAAGGCTTTTGTTTTAGTCTTTTACATTACCATAAAATTTTATGTTTATATATGAATACTTATGCTATATTTTTATCCTTACTGAGAATCTGAGCTCACCCATTTCTATGTCTTATTTTTCCCAGGATTCAATTAAGTCTATTATGATTGATAAGTAAGTGTAATTTATGGGATAAATGATGTTCTAAAAAATCATTTATGTTGTGTTTTATTTTCTAATGTGTAATGTAACGTTCATGTTTGTAGTCTATTTTCCAAGACTGCTAAACTGATTGGTCTTTTGTAACATGATTACTTGTAATCATGCCAATGTATTAAAATAATCCACCAACTATGGGCTTTTGGGATTTGGGTGTTACATTTGGTATCAGAGGATGTTTAAAAACATCCTTGGATATAGATTTAGATAATTTCCTAATAGAGAACATTACCCAAATATATACATTGAGGATTAGTATAGAAGAAATTCATAAAATTTTGGTAATGTAGAGATTTTGTGTATTTTCCAATCAATACATCTCGGTCTGGATACGAGCTGTTAGAGGTGCCTTTGGAACATATGTTTGTAGGGTTAAAAAATCCGACAAGGAATTTCGGGCTTGACGCGGGGTATTCTGCTACACGAAAATGGGCCTTGTTGTACTCTTGATTAAGTCACTACTGCGAGATATGCTTAGGATAATTCAAATTTTGTATTAGAAGCCATAATGATGGATTTAGGAGTAAATACTCCATCAAAGAATGCATTTTATGATTATATATTATATGCAGAATATTTTAAACATACTTAAAGTATTTTACATCTTTGGAATTATGAATTGCGGGTCATAAACTGACCTAGTGTATGCCATTGTTTAGAAATGGTGCCTAGTAGAAGGAATCAAAATTCCAACAATACGCATGATCGATCGACTAAACAGGATCATATCATTCATGGTATTAAGAAAAAATTTAAATGCGAAATAGTCTCCCACTTATTCTCATCATATGAAGAAATATTATGATGTGTTAATAAGATAAGTAATGAATTGTCTGAGTCCTATGGCATTGAAGGGAAGAAAGAGATGAAACGGATGGAATAGATAGAGATAGATAAAGGTAAGAGGAGAAAGAATGATTTTCCCATATGCGATAACTATGGAAATAATTACCTTGGTAAATGCTTGGAGTAATCAGAGTTTGTTAAATGTGTGGTGAAAAAGGACACAATGTACTTGATTTAAAGGGTATGAAAATGGTATCAAATGTACAATGCTTCATCTGCAAGGAGTTGTGGGAGTACGCGAATCAATGTCCAAATCATCAGAGTATACCCTAAATGCTGATATTGGACAATAATCAAGTTATGATACTACCAAAGATGAATAGGACTAATTAGACTTATTATGTTGTTTTTAAATTTTTCTATAATGTGAGTATTGTATTAATTATGTACATGTTATAAGAATTACAGAGTGTATAAGGATTGTACTGCAGTAATATTTCATTAAAAACATGAGATTGTGTGGAACCAAGAAAAGTGACTCAATAGAAGGTTATGTTTTTTTTAAAATATATGGTTGATAGAAAGATAAACCATAATATGGTTCTAATACTTAATTACTAGTTTTGGAATAAGATATGAATTATTTGTATAAATTATATTGGATATTCGTGACTACCTTGAAACTGATTACTGATTTTTATATTCCATCATTTTTATAGTTTAAAAAAAATTTGAATATAAGGAGTACATCCATTATTGTATAAGGAATATGGGAGAATGAATGTAATAAATAAGATTTTATGGTAATTCAGGGTGTTGTCGTGTTTTAAAAGATTACAAGATGATGGTATTCACATGTTATTACATGTCAAAAATGATCTTCATTGTGTTTACCTTCCTTATAAATTTTGGAAAGAGAGTTTGGTCAGAAGTATTTTGGATAAGTATAAAGGTTGGAATGGATTAAGTTAAACATTGGATACTATTTTTTATAGTTAAAAAAACTTCTTAATATTTTTTTATTGTTATAAAAAGGACAACTTGGAGGTCAGGAGACAACATGTCGCGTCCGGCAAGGCTGTGAGTCTTGAACCTGCAATTGAAGAGGGATAAGGGTGGATCATCTACCACTGGCATAAATGATTTTTTCCTTTCAATAATATAGTTCTTTATAAATAGTCTGACATGTGAATTATAAATTCATTATTTTTAGAACCCTATATGACTAGAAAATTAGAATATTTTTGAATTCTATAATCTTTTGGATTGAAAGATGAGATTGTGGTAGGAATTAGTTGAAAGATGAAACTATACATGACAAGAATATTGTTTCTTCTTATTATATGAATAAATTAACTCTTAAACTTTAGGGAAGGGATCATAAAGCCAGAAATGTGTTCTCCTAATACCTTTTGTTTTTTTGAACAAATGATATTTTAAATCATCATAGATTGATGGCTTTGAGGCCCTCAATTTAAAACCTGTTTGGGATTTATGACCTCAATCACTCCCTATAAATATTTACGTTTACCTTACAATTTTGTGTCAATAATTTCCACCAATTTTCTCTTAATGGAGATCATAATTTGTGGTGACTTTTTCATTTCCATTTCCCTATTATTATGACTAAATTTTAGTAACCCAATATTTGATGTGGGTTTTCCACAAAGGTATTTTTCTATTTTAACCATTTATTTTCAAAAAAAATCGAATTGTGAGGATGAAATTTATTGAAGGAGGGGAGAATTTAACACCCTGTGATTTCATAATAATTTATCACTTTGAATTATTTTCAATAACTTGTGTTACACGCAACACCGTGTTCGAGCGCACCACGACTTAACAAACTAGCCATTCAAAAAAGAGTTTATGAATACCATTAAGCCGATTTTAATTTTTATATATCCTATAGAATTTTAACATTCATTATTTGGGTTTCTTAGACACAATATAGAAAAAATAAAAAAAATTAGATAAAATTGTTATTTTAAAAAAATGCACTTTTATGCCTTTTAAAGGTGAACCATTTGTAAATCCAATATTTGACACATTTATATATTCAATTTAATAAAATTAAATTCCTCTTTAGAATTAGGAAATAAATTTTTTGTTTTGATAAATTTTTGTTACTTTTCCAATAACCTTCATATTTTTGATGAGTAGTGAAAATTAAAAAATTTTAGTAGAAAACAACTATTTTAATCAAATTAATTTATAGTAATAAATTATGAATTTGAATGGTTTGGAAGTAAATAGATTATATTTTTATCATTTAATACAATTCAGGTCATTATATGTAATTTCACATTTTAATTTGACATATACAAATGTCAATCTTTTGATAGTTTTTACTTTTTTAAAAACCCACTTTTTGGTTGTGACAACGAAAATTAATTTTAAATTAAATAATGCAGCATCTATGTTTTGAATTTGGTAAAAAGGAATTCATTTTGGAAATTTGAATATATATATTATTTTAGGGTGAATTTTTGGTAATTTTCTGAAAACATCCAATTTTTGATGAATAGTGAAAAACACTACGTTATTGTTTAAAACCAACTTTTTATTTAAATAATTATTTATATTATTTAAATTTATACTAATTTAAAAAATCGGAGAGACACGGTTGACATCAAAAAGAAAAATCTGGTTCAATGAGTTTAATATAATTTTTTGTTATTGGAAACTTTTGACTTTTATTTACCACAGTTAAAAGTAAATATGGTAATTAAGGGTAAAAATGATATCATAATTACCCTAACACATGCCCTAATTCTATTGGATATGTATGATTCATCCATAAACAACCTTAGAAATAAAATATGACCCTTTTTGTTCCACTTGTATTAGATTAGGACATTTATTATTATTTCATTTAATGAATAGCTAAAAGAGTTGAATTCAAAGTTCAATAACAAAACCATTTTTAATATAGGGTTATTTATAAGATAAATTAAATTATAAATATTAATTATTAGTATAAAAAATGGGATTTTATTTATATATATTTATAATTAAGTAATGTCATGACCCGTCCTCGTGGCCTGTGCCGTGACTACCCCAAACCCGCCTCCCAAAGGCCAGGGGCTGGTGACTAGCACCAAAGGCGTAAATCCTGATAATAGGGAAGGTGTTCCCTTTATAAAGTAAAAAAACACCACAGAGTACATAATCTTAATTAAACACCATGTAAGAAGTAAAAAAATGTGCTAAAAGTACAAGGGTCCAGTAATACAATCCCAAAAGAAAGGTACAACTACAACTGAAAGAAAAGTACAACTCAAGGAAAACAACCGAAAGTTGAGAAGCTGCTCCTAGATCATCCTCCGGCTTCCTACCTGATGGGTAGGTACATCACTCCACATCCGTCCGTCTCCTCCGGGTACCGACTCGTCATGATATCCACCTCCGGGTACCGTCTCATCATGAGATCCTCCTACGGGTACCGTCCAGCTCTACAAGCCTCAACCACGATCAGTGATGTCCTTCGTCTACAACCAACACAACGTAGTGCGGGCGAAGTGCGTGCAGGGGTGAGTATATGATACTCCGTAGGGACCCCGAGAACCCTAAAGGTCTCCCTGAATCCACAAAGGATAAACCACAATGAAAAGATACAATAACGAATTATCATTTAACACTACTTAGGTATATACCCATACATATACCTAAGTCATAAAATCCAATTCAGCTCCAACTCACGAGTTCAAGTACAATCCATTTCACTCAGTAAAGTAAAACATAATCCACACAGGAATGTAAGACCCAATTCACACAGGAAAGCATAGTCCAATCCACACAAGATATCAAGTAAATCACATCGATGATAATGATTGAAAGTCAATACTCAGATCACATAGGTATACTACTCACGAAGAGGGGTGGAGATGATTATATGTAGCCTCTCAATCATCTCCTCTATCGAACCAAAGTAGGATCCAAATTAGTAGTCGTCGCTGCCAAACCCACGGAGGATCCAAGTATAGAAGTCATCATCGTCGAACCCCCAGAGGATCCCAGAACGGTAGTCAGACCAACAGAGGATCCCAGTACAATAGTCATCCTCGTCGAACCCACAGAGGATCATATTATGGTAGTCGTCCTTGTAAAATCCCCAGAGGATTCCAGTCTGGTAGTCGTCCTCATCGAACCCACGGAGGATCCCAGTCCAGTAGTCATCCTCGTCGAACCCACAGAGGATCCCAGGGCGGTCGTCATCGTCGTCGCAGTCACAACTAGCTCTGGGGTTCCCGCACATATCATGCTCGTTCTGGGAGGTTCCTCTCCACGATCCAAGGGGGGTAAATACATAAACTGAATCGTAGTCTGAATTTGATGTTTCCCGAAGTTCCGTCTCACCAATAGGACCTCAACACGACAGACTGCGCGTCAATCAGACGCCTGGTCTGAGAGTTATTGGCTTTTCCGTCCCAGAGGCCCAGTTGGTTTTTAAGTCATAACCATTCCGATCGTGCCCCAACTACATCCAAACCTCGAGAGGAGTAAGCCAAAATAACTGTCTCACAATGATGAAACCAACTAAGTCGACGACATGTCAATCGGACGTCCGGAGCTCAAGTTATAAGTGTTTCTGCTCCGAAGGCCCGGTTGGTTTCGTGTTTCAACCAACCCGGCCATACACAATTTTCTCCTAAACCTTGAGTGTAATATACCAAAACTAACATCTTGATACAAGGATCGCATCGCAACTGACGGTGCGTCAATCGGAGGTCTGTAGCCCATGGTACATACATTTGAACGAATCTGTTCATTTTCATGGGGGTTTGGGCCCCGAGGGACCCGACCCAAAACCCCATGGGTCGTCCTGAACCGAGTCTGGGTCCAGCCCCTTAAGCCGCATCCCGGTTCGGGGGTCCTGCCCAGCGTTGGTGGCCCAACCCGGTGTGGGCGGCCATGCCCAGCGTGGGCGGTGCGGCCCGGTGCGGCCGGTCCGGCCCGACACGGGTGAACGCGGCTCGGCACGCGGCCGAGCGGGTGTAAGGGGAGCGCCGCCCCGTTTTTGTGGATGGGCGGACCCAGTGGGGTCCTCCCTAATTGAACCTGAGGGTTACGCCCCACAGTTTTCTCAGAAAACGTCCGGCCATTAGGCCGACCTTGTGAACTACCGCGGGACCCGCGAGGGTTCCCGCATCCTAGAGCTCTGGCAGCCGGCCGTGTCCGGCCGCTGCCTGCTGGTGACCACTGCTGCGGGACCCAGTGGTCCCACCCTTCCAAAGCGCCGGTGGCCGGTTTATCCGGCCACCTCTAGGTTTTCCGCCGCGGCCAAAGGTTGGCGGCTCTTGATGCTCCGGCTGCAGTGGAGTCCGGCCGCCCCCATGTTGGTGACCGCCGTGGCCTTAGGCTGCGTCCCTTCTTCGTCCGGTGGGGCGCGTCAGTGTTGCGCCCCTCCGTCGCGGCCCGTTTCGGCCGCGGTGTTCCCTTTAGTTCTTCGGCACGACAAGATGATGCCGCACACCACCTTTGCATGTCTTTTCGTTCCCGCACGGTGCATCGGCACCTCGCCACCTTCGTTCGATCCACAACGAGTACAACCAAAAGGGGGAGGATGGTCGGCCGTGTTCGTGCGGTCCGGCCCCCTCCCATTAAATCGATAACAAGAAGCTAAAGGTTTAACGATGGATGCCAAAAATATTCAAGAACATTAAATAAAACCCCTACCTTGAGGAGTTGTCGAACGATGATCGTCGCAGGAAAATGGCATCTCGGAATACGTCGACAAGGAACGAGGCTTCGTATACGTCGTTGGTGCATGCCCGATGAAGGATGCAGCTTCCCCCTTTCTTTGACCAGGAAATAAGATCGAAAGGCATGTCAGTGTTCTTTGTGTTCTTATAGGAGGAAGAATATGTTCTTCGAGACATTGGTTATTCTCTCCCCAGATTTCACATAATGAATCCACCCAAAAAAATAAAATAAGACTTTGCCTTATTTTATTCACACATGCCAACATTTTTAAAAAAAAATTCAAAATGACTTCTCAAAATTAATTAACTTATGTTGTCAAATTAATTAGGCATTTAATTGGAGTTCCTTAATGTGGAAGTGGGGATGAGTTAAAAAATTAATTTCTAGAGGGGGGTTTAATGCGGTGTTAGGGAAATTGAAGGAGGTGGGGGCTGATGTGGGCCCCACCCTAACTTCTTCACAAAATCATTTCCTTTAACACTTAAACCACTAGCGGTATGATAAAAATATAATTGTAAAGTAACTATATTTTTATTCTTCACATTTTTTAACAATTACTCCCGAGAAAACGCTCCTTCGGGAAAGGTGTTCTTAAGTAATTACCGGTGTTGTGGTTTCATCGGTGCCCTCAAATTTTAATTCTGAGCACCAGATCAAAATTTAGAAAAAACACGCTCATTCGTTCACTGAACGTACCTGAGGTAAACTTCGGAAAATTATTCCGGGCACAACGGGCCTCAGAATCAGGCGCAGTCAAAAAATGCGTACACATAGAATTCCAAAGAACTTTAAGGGAAAATTTTCCTTGAAATGTACGGGTCTTTATAAGTAATTTTATTTATTTATGACATAATGATGATGTAGTAATTCCCTTATTAATGAATGATTAAAAAAATTGATATTATAAATATCCAAAGAAATATAATTTGTGTCTTTTGATAAATTACACTAATATTATAGGTTAATATGACATTTTTGGGTGGATTAAATATTTTTTTGAACTAAACATGCTGTTATGATTTTCACAAAAATGAAATACTAAATAGTGTCAAAATTTACATAAATGAGTTTTTAAAACAAATACTATATTATTAATTGATATAATATTCCTAAAAATCTACAGATTGTCCAAAGAACATAGATAAGTTTATATATATTCATAATTAACCACATGCGGTTTGTTTGGTTTGTTATTGTTTGTTTATACACCACATAACATAAAAATACAAAGAGACATGGTAAATGTCAACCTATTTAACTAAGAGTTAATTATAAAAGATAAGGTTAATATGATGACCTAAACCTCTCTAAAACCTTTTGGTTGATATATTTTCGACCCATCCCCACCTTATCCTAGACATTATTCATTTTCTATCCATTAGAAAAATAAAATTAATTTATTATAAAATAATATTTCAAGATTTTCCTAAAGTGGCCCTCAACTATCTTATAAAAGACCACATACCCTTCTCTTAATTTCACAACTCCAAATCCTTTTTGCTCAGCCATACCATTCTCAGATACCTTATCAACTATCCTCCCATAAACCTATATTCCTTACATTGATCATAAATCCAACCTATGGATCCTTTTTTATCAACTGAATAAGAAACACCCGAAGATGAGGTAATAATTTCACCACTCTCTTTCAAGTTTTTTTTCATCACCCACTTCCTATTTATTTCATTTCCATACTAAAATAATAACTCAAGTACCTTATGTATTCTATAATGTTATTATAAATATGGTATAACCTTTTTCGTTATTCTCTCCATCCTATAATGAGAAGTCACCATACGTGCGTACGTATGGATTACCGTCTCCATGTTGTGGTGTTGTTTTTTATTCGAACACTTCATTATTGGGATGGAAATAGTAATGATTATAATTGATGTAAATGATAAATATAACATGTTAATGATTATATATATATTATATAATATTATATTACATTCTATTTCACCATTAATATACTAATATTGTCGTACGTGCGTACATACAGATTACGGTCTCCACGACGCGATGAGATTCATTTCCACGTTCACCATTCAATGACAATTATAAGAATATTTATTATTAATAAGTACGTAATATAGGACTTAATAATCCTATGGGATATATATATGTATGTATTTATACACATACAGAAATCTTACTCACATACTTCCATTCAATACAATATGAAAATGGAAACATAGTTTATGCGTACGTACGGCCTACCCTCTCCATAAATTGTGCCACCCATTTCATATATCTATCAATTATAAATATTTATATTCTAAACATATATGATATAAATATAAATGTTTAAATTATGGAAGAATTTAAATCATTATCTAAATGATATGATCATGATTAACAATTTAAAACATGTATGATAAAGAAAGTGAATATTACCTGAAATGTTTATTTAACATGTAAATAATTATTAAATGGGTTGTATAAAGACATAAATGAATCATGTATGATATAATAAAAATGAATATGATTCATTTATAATTTAATAACCTTCTATGGTCATTATACAGGAGGCTAAACGTACCCTCGACCAAAAGAAAGTGCAAGGTAACAGTTAATTTCACTTTCTCTTTATTATCGGAGGTTGTTTTTACGTAAGTATCTACTGGGATCTCTTTTTCATCCACATCTATGTTTTCGTAAAAATGTATTTCAAAACATTTCTACTTTTTACTAGGAAATGGTTAAATGTCATTTATATCCTTATTTTACAATATATGTTTTGAAATGAATCTTTCTGTCATTTTCCAAACAAGCTACTTTATGAAATTTTCGACAAAAATAAGGTAAGAATGTTTTGTAACTTATACGGAGAGTGAGGATATTTTCTGCCATTATAACTCGTCAAATATTCCTTATATGCTTATAATAATTTTTTCAAAATAAATGTTTTCATGCATAATTATATATCCTTTTAAACGATTTCAAAATAGAAAGACATGCTTCTCTATAAAAAGTTTTGATTTCATCTATGTCGACGTCCTTTTGATGGATTTTAAGCATGTTTTCAGTTGGTTTATTATGATACAAATCTTCCATATTGAATTGAAAATTTTGTGATATGTTTTACTATGGATGTTTTATTTTTATACCAATCATTGTTTATGGATAAATTATTGACATTTTTTATACTAGTTTTAATACAAATGATTATTTTATGTTTAAAAATATTCATATGAGGAAGTCATTGGACTTAGTAACTGACTGGTGGAGCCCTATATAGATCTTCTATGCATCGGTAGGTATCATGAGACAAACTATTCTCTTGGCACAAGGCCTCGAAAAATTGTATTTATAGTCTTGGCACGAGGCCTTGACTCCGTGGTACTAAAGACTGGAATTATGCATTCTAACATTATGAAATTGGATATTGATATTACATGTTATTATTCGACTAGTAGAATATCCATGTCAATATTTAAAGAAATTATTTGATTTATCTTTGCCAAATTATTCTGAATTATATGTTTAAAAGGATTTTGTTTTAGTTTTATACATTGCCTGAAATGTTTATATATATTTATGAAAGTTTCCCCTATATTGTTATCCTTACAGAGCATCTGAGTTCACCCCTTTGTATGTTTTATTTTTCCTAGGATTCCAAGAAGTGTATTATGATGGATAAGTAAGGTTAAAATATGGGATAAATGGAGTTCTCAAATGATCATTTATGTTGTGTTTTATTTTCTAATGTGTAATGTAATGTTAATTTATGTAATTTATTTTCAAGGACTGCTAAACTAATTAGTCATTCGGGAAATGATTCCTTATAATCATTTCAATGTATTAAAATAATGAACTGACTCTGGTCTTCTGCGATCAGGGTGTTACAGTTGGTATTTGAGAAATTATAACTACACCCATGGAAAAAGATTAAGATAAACTCTTATAATAGAACATTACCCTAAGATATACTTTGAGGATTATCATAGAATAACATCCTAGAATTTTGGTAATGTAGATATTTTGTGTATTCTCCAAGTAATATATCCCTGTATGGATACGAGTTGGTAGAGGTGGCCCTGGCACAGATGTACCTAGGAATGATAACTCTGACAAGGACTTTCGAGCTTGACACGGGGTATTCGGGTACATGAAAACAGGTTGTGTTTCCCTCTTTGTTATGACACAACCGGTGGATATTCTTAGGATAATACACATTTTCATTACAAGCCATTATGTAGGATTTAGGAGTAAATAATTCCTCAAAGAAAAGAATTTTATGATTATAGATTATATGAAATTTCTTCTCAACATACATTAGAAAGTTTACAACTTTGAAATTATGCATTGTGATTAATAGATTAACCCAGTTTATGCCATTGTTTTGAAATGACTCCTAGTATAAGGACTGAGACTTCCAGCAATACAGATGATCGAGAGATTAAGAAGGATCATATCTATCACGGTATTAATCCAACATTTAAAAGTGAAATAGTCTCCCACATAGTATCATCATATGAAGAAATAGAATCATTTGGTAAAAAGATAAGTGAATAATTCTCTGAGTTTTATTGCTTTGAAGGGAAGAACGAGTATAAAAGGATGGAAGAGAGAAATATAGATAAATAGAAGAGGTGAATGAAGGATTTTCACATAGGTGATAACTGTGGAAGTAATCACTTTGTTAAATTCTAGAAGGGAATGAGATTGTGTTTTAAGTGTAGAGAATAAGGACACCAAGTACACGATTTCAAGGGTAAGAAAAACGTTTCAAATGTACAATGATTCATCTGTAAGGATTTGGGACACTACGCGAATCAATGTCTAAATTATCATAGTATACCCCAAATACTTATATTGGACAATAATCAAGTAATGATTCTACTAAAGATGAAGAGGAATGATTAGAGTTATTATGTTGTTATTAATGTATTGTGTCAATTGAGTATTGTATTAATGATGCACATGTTAGAAGAATTATATAGTGTATAAGGATTGTATTGTAGTACTAATTCTTTAAGGACATGAAATTGTGTGGAACCAAGAAAAGTGACCCCATAGCAGGTTAATTTGTTTTTTGAAAATATATGGTTGAGCGAATGTTAAACCTTAAAATGGTTCTGATACTGCAGTAGTGATTTTTGAATTAGATATGATGGATTTGGATAAATTATATAAGATATTCTTGACTACATAGAAACTGATTAATGATTTGTATATTCCATCATTGTGGGAGTTTACAACATTTATGGATATAAGGACTATATCCAGTATTCTATAAGGAATGTGGGAAAATGATTGTAATCAATACAGCTTTATGGTAATTTAGGGTGTTACTGTGTTTAAAAAAAATACATGATGACGGTATTAACATGTTATTATGTGGCCAAAAGGATCTTCATTGTGTTTAACTTCCTTATAAATTTTGGATTGTGATGTTTGGACAAAAGTATTTTGGATAATTCTAAAGGTTATAATGGATTATGTTAAAAATTAGATACTATTGTTTATGGTAAAAAAAATTCTTAAAATTAATTTTTTTTGGGATTGTTATAAAAAGGACCACTCGGAGGTCATGCGATAACACGTCGCGTCCGGCAAGGCTGCGAGACTTGAACCTGCAACCGAAGGGCGAAAAGGGGGGATCACCTACCACTGGCATATATGATTTCTGGGTTTATATAATGTAGTTTTTTTAATATTCTAACAGATGAATTATAAATTCATTATTTTTTGAACCCTATACGATTAAGATAAATAGAATATTTTTGAAATCTATTATCTTTTGGAGTGAAAGATGAGTTTGTTGTAGAAATTAGTTGAAGGTAGAAACTATAAATTCGAATTACATTTTTTTTCTCTTATTATTTGAATATATTAATTCTTAATCACTAGGGATGGGATCATAATGAAATAAATGTGTTATCATAATACATTATGTTTTATTGAACTACTGATATTTCAAATCATCGTAGATTGATGGATTTCAGGCCCTCAATTTTACACATGTTTATTATTGATTACCTCAATCACTCCCTATAAATATTTACATTTTTCATCCAATTATGTGTCTCTAATTTCCACCAATTTTCTCTTAATAGATATCATAATTTGGTTGTGACTTTTTAATTACATTTTCACTTTTATTAAGACTAAATTTTATTTACCCAATTTCTGATGTGGGTTTTCCACAAAGGTATTTTTATATTTTAACCATTTATTTAAAAAAAATTAAAATTGTGAGGATGGAATTTATTGAAGTAGGAGAGAATGTAACACCCCATGATTTCATAGTATGTTATCACTTCAACGTATTTTAATAACTTGCGCTACACGCAACACCTTGTTCGAGCGGACCACGACTTACCAAACTAATCATTCCAAAAAGAGGTCATTAATATTATTTATGCAATTTTATTTTTTATATATCCTATATAATTTTAACATTCATCTTTTTTGTTTCATAGACATAATATAAGAAAAATAAAATTTTAATGATAAAAGAGGTATTTTTCAATAAAATGTAGTTGTATGCCATTTAATGGAGAACCCTTTTTCAGTCCAATATTTAACACTTTTATATATTCAATTTAATGAAATTAAATTATTATATAGAATCAGGAAATAAATTTTTTTCTGGATAAATTTTTGGTACTTTTCTAATAACATTCATATTTTGATAATACTGAAAAATACGATATTTTATTTGAAGAGAACTTTTTTATTAGAAATAATTTATTGTAATAAATTATGCATTATAATGGTTTATAAGTATAATTATATTATATTTTTATAATTTAATACATTTCAAGTAATTATAAGTAATTTTACATTTAAATTTGACAAAAACACATGTCAATCTTTTGATAGTTTTTACTTTTTAAAAAACCCTTTTTTTTGTTTTGATAATGAGAATTAATTTTAAATTAAATAATGAAAAATATATGTTTTGAATTTTTTAAAATGGAATTAATTTGGGAAATCTGAATTTTAAAATTATCTTAGGGTGAATTTTAGGTATTTTTCAGAAGATATCGAACTTTTTAGGAATAGTGAAAAACACTGCGTTATTATTTAAAACCGAAGTTTTATTTAAGTAATTATTTACTTTATTTAATTTTATATTAAGTCAAAATATATATAGTACCTATATAAGTTCAATATAATTAATTGGAGACATTTTATAATAAAATTAGATGTATAAATTTTTATTGATCTTTTTACCGTCTTTTTCCCACCTTCTAGGAGCATTCTCAAATTTCCATAAAACATAATTTTACCGCTTATATGATTTGAATTTCAAAAATACAAGAGATATGGTTGACATTAGAAAGAAAAATCTGGTTCAGTAAGATGAATATAATTTTTGGTGAATAGTTACTTTTGGCTTTTATTTACCACAATTAAACGTAAATAAGGTAACTAGGGGTAAAAATGATATCATAATTACCCTAAAACATGTCCTAATTCTATTAGATATGTATAATTAGTCCAAAAGCAACCATAGAAATAAAATAGGACCCTTTTTTTCCACATGGAATAGATTAGGACCATTATTGTTATTTTATTTATAGATGAGTTAAAAGAGTTAAATTCAATGTTTAATAAAAAACCATTTTTAATATTGGTTATTCATAAGATAAATTCGATTATAAATATTAATTAAAAATATAAAAATATTTCCTTCATAATGGTATTTTGTTTATATTTTTTATACATAAATTATTTAATTTACTTATGACACAATGATGATGCAGAAATTACAATATTATAGATAGATTTAAATAAATGATATTATAAATATCCAAATAAATGTAATTTGAGTCTTTTGATAAATTATAATAATTTTTAGGTTAATATGACTTGTTATGGTTGATTAAATATGTTTTTGAAGTAGTCATGCTGTTATGATTTTCTCAAAAACCAAATACTAAATATTGTCAAATTTGACATAATTCAGTTTTTATAACAAATACTGTATAATTAATTGATATAATATTCCAAAAAATCTAAGGATTTGAAAAATTTATTAGATAAGGATATATATAATAATAATGAACCAAATGGGTTTAGTTTTTTTTATAGTATATTTATTTACCACATAATATAAAAATACAATGAGACATGGTAAATGTCCAACTATTTAACTAAGAGTGAAATATAAAAGATAAGGTTAATATGGTGAACTAAAATAGTATAAATCCGATTGGTTGATATTTTATAGACCCATACCCTCATTATCCTAGATAAAATTCATTTTGGATCCAATATAAACTGAAAATGAATTTATTATAAAATAATATTACAAGCTTTTCCTAAAGTGACCCACACCTCTCTTTTAAAAGTCCATTTACCCTTCTCATAATTTCACACCTACAAAGCCTTTTGGCTCGGCCATCCCCTACCCAAATACCATCTCAACTATCCTACCTTCATCATAGAGGCCTTAATTTGATCATAAATCCTACCTATGGATCCCTTTTGATCAACTCGTTAGAAAACACCTGAAGAAGAGGTAATAATTTCACCACCCTCTTTCATGTTCTTTTCTTCTTCCACTTCCTCTTTCATTGTTGTTTACTTACTAAAATAATAACTCTAGTACCTTATATATACTATTATGTTATTATAAATATTAAACAACCATTTTCATAATTCTATCCATCCTATAATCACAAGTCATCATACACGTGTACGTATGGCTTAACGTCTCCATGCCATGGTGTAGTTTGATATTCAAACACTTCATTATTGGGATGGGTATAATAATCAGTATAACTGATGTAAATAATAAATGTAACATGTTAATGATTATTTATATATTATATAACATCAAATTACATACTATTTCACCATCAATATAATGATATTTTCACTCGTGCGTACGTACAGATTACCGTCTCCACAACGCGATTAGATTTATATCCACGTTCACCCTTCAATGATGATTGTAAAAATATATATTATTAATAAGTATGTAATATATGAATTAATAATTCTATGGGATATATATTTATCTATATATATAGGTATATTTATATACTTACATAAATCTTATTCACTTACTTTCGTTCAATATGATAAGAAAACGGAAATATCGTTTATGCGTACGTACGGCCTACCGTCTCTATAAATGGTTCCTACCATTTCATATCTTTATATATTATAAATATTTATATTCTAAATATATATGATATATAAATCAATGTTTATATTTTTTGTGTATTTAAATCATGATATAAATGATACGATCAATAATAACAAGTTAAAACACGTACGATAAAGAAAGCAATTATTACATGAAATAATTATTTAACATGGTAATCAATAATAATGGGGTTGTATACAGGCATAAATGAATAATTTATGATATAATAAATATAAATATAGTTCTTTTATAATTTAATAACCTACTCTAGTCATTATAAAAAATATTTAACGTACCCTCCACCATTTTAAAGTTAAAGGTATGAGTTAGTTTTACTATTTCTTTATTATCTGAGGTTGTTTTTACATAATTATCTAATAGGACCTCTCTATCATCCACATCCATGTTTTCATAAAAATTTATTTCAAAACTATTTTACTATTTACTAGGAAATTGGTTAAATGCATATATACCCTTATTTGAACTTATATGTTATGAAAAGAATCTTTCCGTCATTTTCCAAACAAGGTACTTTATGACCATTTCGACAAAGTTAATGTAAAAATATTTTTTTCACTTATACGGTGAGTGCATCTATTTTATTCCATTATAACATCGTCAAAGATTACCTTACATGCTTATAAGAATATTTTCAAAATAAATTTTTTCTTTTATAATTATATGACTTTTAAATAATTTCAAAATAGAAAGAGATATTTCCTAAAAAAAGGTTTGATTTCAACTATGTCAACATCCTTTTGATGGATTTTATGATTTTTTTCTGTTGATTTATTATGATACAGATATTCAATATTGTATTTAAGGTTTTGTGATATGTTTGAATGTGGAAGTGTTATTTTGATTCCATTCATTGTTTATTGATAATGAATTGACATTATGTATGTTAGTTATAATATATATAATTATGTTATGTTCAAACCTTTTTATATGAGGAATGAATTGGACTTAGTAAGTGATGTGTGGAGTCCGATATAGCTCTTATGTGCATCGGTAGGTCTCAAGATACTTATTAGTGTATTTGAACAAGGCCTCGAAAAAATATTATTTAAAGTCTTGGAACAAGGCCTTGAATATGTGGTTATGAAGTATGGAATTATGAATTCAATCATTATAAAATTGGATATTGATATTACATGTGATTTTTCAACGAGTAAAATATTAATGTCAATATGTAAATTAAATTATTTAATTTATCTTTTCCATATTATGCTGAATTATATGTTTAAAATTATTTTGTTTTATTCTTATACATTGCCTTAAATGTTTGTGTTCATTTATGAATGTTTCTGCTATATTGTTTTCCAAAATGAGCATCTGAGCTCACCCCTTTCAATGATTTCTTTGTAGGATCTAAATAATTATGTATATGCTCAATTTACAAGAGGTGGGGGGTGTGAATTTTACACTTTAGAAATTCCCTTAAATAAGGAATGATCTACATTTAACAATGTTAAACTAAGAAAATTCACAACACCTCTAACACCAATTGGAGAATTGGAACAAGGTATGGAGTTACAAACTTCTAGTTCTACACACTTGATTATATCTAGAAAGTGATTCCAAAAACCAGGTTCCAGAAATATGGATCTGGAAGTTGAAACTTACCTAAAATTTACAAAATGAGATTCTACCTAAAAGTGTATAGAATCTAAATGAATCATAGTACAAGTATAAGGAAATACAAAAAGATTATAATTTCCTTACTATACAAAAATACAGCGGAAAAACAAGTAGTAAAACTACAGGTAACAAGATATAAATATTTTAACCCAAAGAGAAGGGTATCCAACAACCTTGGATAAAGGTCCCTTGATTTATACTTTCAAGCAAGTCTGTCTTACCCACACCAGGGTAAGCCCTCGATATGAAGATCAAAGTCTCTGTCTTGCTATCCCCGCAATCCATCAACTTCAAGGTAGTTGGAACCTATCACTTCTATATCATGGAAGCCCTCGAACATCAAGGTAGTCTAAACCTCTATCTTCTTATCCCCAGAATCCCTCGAATGTAATCACCAACATTCAGTCATACAAAGAAATCTAAATGAGCAATTTAGTACGCAAAAAGCATGAAAAGATTCTCTCTCTAGTAATCACCGTAATAGCGTGTGGTCTCTAGAGTGATCAAATTGTTGTTGAGCTCTTTCAAATGAGCTCCTATTTATAGGCTCGGTTGGAGTGGTCGTCTCCCTTATACAATGGTCATATTTTCCTTAAAATGCTGTGGGACCTGTACACATGTCACTAAAAACAATTTGTTAGAAACAGAATGGACGACATAGTTTTATAAAAAACATGTGTAACTGAATTCATGACATCGTTTTGTAATGAAACATATGTAAGCATAAGCAAAACATAATTTCGGAATGTAAACAACTAATATTTTGGAGTCTAACCAAAATGGAATTTGGAGTCTATGATAAACGAATATTCATATTCTATTTTATAGGAAATCGAAATCTGAATTCTGTAGAAGTCTGGAGTCTGAATTTCTAATGAAATTCAGAGTCTTATTTTACCAGAGTTCTGAATCAGATCTTACAGAGTTCGGAGTCAAACATGTAGGATTTTGAAGTCAAACTAGTTAAAAGTTCAGAGTCTAACTAATAAAAGTTCAGATTTGAACTAATAATAGTTCAGAGTCGAACTAATAAAAATTCAAAATCAAACTAATATAAGTTAGGAGTCGAACTAATATAAGTTCGGAGTCGAACTAATAAAATATTGGAGTTAAAAAAATTAAATTCAGATTCCAGAATTTGGAGTTTAACTTTGTTAGAGTTCGTATCCCAAATTCTGAGTGGAACTTTATCAGAGTTCATATCCAGAATTCGGAGTGGAACATTATCAGAGTTCTTATCCAGAATTCAGAGTGGAACTTTATCAGTGTTCGTATCAAGAATTCAGATCCTAAAATAGAATTCTTCATACCTTATCATTATATGATTCCGAGGTTTTGGGTATGAATCCAATTTTTATACTTAAGAAAAAAATATTGATATGTATAAGAAAAATCTAGGTTAGGGTAAATTTCTTTTAAGGAAGGAAATTTTCATTATAGAAATAAAATATAGATTTTCATAGGTATAAGGTGTTTTTGATTTTCAAAACAAGAAGGAATGTAAAAGTCATATGGAAAACCTTATTGACTCAACAATCTTCCACTTTTTGGAAAGCACAAACATCCTTACGAAAAAGAATATAAGGACTTTGAAAATTTTCTTTGGCCTTTGAAATTAAAACTTCTCTCCCTTTGTTCATGGATGATAGTGAAAACAACTAACTCCCCCTTAGGCATTGAAACTCTAAGGATTGTATTCTGAATTTCTTGAGTTGGGTTTTCATTATCATGGGAATGAAAAACATCGTAGTGAGAAACTCCCCCTTACATTTAGGATATCTTCACTTATAAATTTTTCTCCATAATTTTATATTTTTCCTTCTCCATTTTTTGAGTAGTTATTTTTTTCTCCCCCTTTTTTATTTTTAAAAAGAATTTATGGAATGTACAAGAAATATGGTACCTGAAACAGTAGTGTATAACAAAAAAACAAGATAAAACCAAAAAAATATTTCATTACATTTCAGAAAATTTTTACAAAGAAAGAAATGTAACAAAAGATCGTAGTGAGTTTATTTGTCTTCCTTTTCCTTTCGGATCATCTTATTCAACAAGGTTTTAAGATTCTTAAAATCTCTTTGGTCCCCATAAGCATGCATCTCCAATGATCTTATCCTTTCATATTGGGTTTTCAAACCTGCTGCCTGAGCCTTCCTGGCCTTTTCCTGTATCTTTAGCAACTCATCTTTCTTTTCCAGCTTCTCTTTAAACTCAATCGGGAAATCTCTTTCCCCTTTCTAGTTCAGAGCTACTGAGTTAATATTCTCATTCAGATCTCTGACCTGTTGATTCCGAGTACTTTGATCAATTATCAGCTCTTCCTGAAGATTCTTGATTTTGTTATCCTCAGTGTCAAAGGCATCTTTCATATCATTCTGAAAATTATCATACACAGCCAAGTCTTCATCAACATTCATAGACCACAAAGTTATTCTGCTGTAAGACTTTCTATGAAAATCATAATTGATAAGAAAACTTTTATGGTCGGCCTCAATATTTATACACTTATCCATCACCACAGATAAGGATTCAGATTTCTGATTCAATCCATGCTGCATCATCTGGAATCTAGAGTCTATGTTGGGGAAAATTGGAATGGTTACCACAAACTTTTTAAGAGATTCAACCACATAATCGTGACCATGTGCTAATGACTCTAAATCTGATAACTTACTTGAAGATTGTTCTTCTTCAATTTTCACCAGTTTCCTTTTAGAAGTACCACCAACCTCCTTCTTCCTAAAAATCTATTTTGTTGGAGTATCCATCAGAACTTTCTTCCCCTTTTCAGTTTTCAGAATGGGTTGATCATCTGGAGATTCTTACTCACTTTCTGATAAATGAACAATCACATCTTCATCTGGTTTCTCCTTTTATTCCCTTTCTTCAAGGATATTATTCTCATAGGATTCTTCCTCATCATGCAAAACATTTTCCTTCTCTTCTTCTTGATCATCTTCATCATTCCCACTTTCATTGTCAACTACTTTTCCCGGTGTGGGTAATTTTTCAGATTCAGCCTTTTCTTGTTAATCTTCTACTTGTTTGATCAATTCATCTAGATCATCACTTCCTTCTTATTCTTATTCTTCTTCTTCAACAACCTCTTCTTCTACTTTTTCACCATCTTGTTTTTCTATTTCTTCAACTACCTTTTTACCATTGGATTTTTCCGGAGTGACATAGTTCTTACCTTGAGTCTCTGGTAATGATGGTTGAACATCAAAGGTTTCCGGAATGGGAATCTTCTCAGAGGCTATTTCAGTATCTCTTAATAGAGATTGTACAAGCTCAGCTTCAGACACCTTTTTCTTCATCTTTTTCTCTTTTGCCTCTTTTTCTAACACATCTGCAACATTTTCCCCTAAGGCCTTAGCCTCAACTGGGTCCAATCCGAACTATGGATCTACTTATTTTCTCTTCTATTTGTCTTCCATCTAGTTGGCTACCACATCATCTATATAATCTTTATGTTTCTTTGTCGTGGGAGGTGCGGATTGGGTTTCCTTAGATTTGGGAGTTTTGTCTTCAGCAACCACTTCGTTAAGTTTCCTCTCCTTAGAAGCTTTATTCACTGGTTCAACCTTCTCCACATTTTTTGGAATGGCCTCAGCCTCTCTCTCTGGTAGTTGGTAGAATTCTCTGGATTCTGCAGAAAAACCCATCTTCATCATTTTCAATGAATCGTCACTAACAAACATAAGCTTACAATTCCAAACATTATACTTACAAGAAACCTTGAAATAATCTAAGCACCGAACTATCATATTTGATATTAATGTAGGGTATATAATGATTTGATCTCTCAAGTTCCCTTTTATTATAATCCTCATTGTAATCAAAACATGCCTCGTCATATTTATCTTCAATAGATTTACCAGGAAATCTAGGACATAAATGTCACTTTTCATCAGATTATCCTTATCAGCCCTTCTTCGTATGAGAAAACCATGTACAAACAGCTCTAGAATCCGATTATTTGGAGAGATATGATCAATCTTGGAAGTCTTGGTATCATTAGGTCCAAGGCATTTCAATGCCTTTACCTTTTTGAAACATCCTTGCTCATCTAGAATCTTATGTGAGCAAAATTCAGCTTCCCCTACATAAGATAAATCCACCAAGTTTCCAACCTTTGTGTAGGATAATTTGTAAGTCTTACCATATGATTTGAAAGAAAATAACTCTCTGCCATCATCATGCTGGAAGGAAATAGACTCATAGAATTCAACACGTAAATTTGTATAAATAGGATCCTATTTTTCTGACTTAGTCAATCAAACATCTTCCCAGCCATTCAATCTGATAGTTTTAGATATAAGAGAATCAAAATTATAGAAATCCGGATGCACTAACATGTTCCTTAAAACTATCCATTTTGAGATTGGCTTTGAGGTAGACATGTCTTGAGATGTATCTTCAAAAGACATTCGGATTAGAGAGTTCTGGAATATTCAGAATGACTTTGACGAAGATCAGAATGGTCATTAAGAAGATAGTCATGGCTTCAAGACGCGAAATCTTTGAAAAACCGATGTGGGACGGTTCTCAGGGTCCCCTTCTTATAGGCGATGGAGGTGACCTTTGGTCATCCAAAAACCATCTAACGGTTGAAAATCCATTTGATCTGATCTGATAGTTGAGAACATTCCCGCAAGGAAAACATGACTCTGATATTTTGAGGTTTTAAGAAAAACATTTGGATTGAAGGAAAACTAGAATCTGAATAATTTTAAAACTCATAGGAAAATACCATGAAGAAAAAAATGACTAATAAAATTTAAGAAAGGAAATCATACCTTTTGGATTGGCTAGAAATATTGTTCGTATTTCGTAATATACTTTATGAAGAAATTTTTTTAAAAACAACGAAAAACTCATTAAGAAAAATCCTCATTACGAAAGATCATTACGAAAATTCTCATTACAGAAAATCTACTATGAAAATTCTCATTACGGAAAATCCATTACGAAAATTATCGTTATAGAAAATCCATTATGAAAATTCTCATTACAAAAAATCCATTAAAAAAAATTTATGTTCTGGAAATTTTCATTACAAAAATTTTAGTTCTGAAAATTTCCATTCTGAATGTTTTCATTCAGAGAATTTCCATTCCGAAATTTTTCAAAAACTTGTTATGAAATATTTTACTTACATAAGTTTTAAAAGAAAACAGACAAACAAAATTTTTGATTAGACTAACATGCAAATGTACTTCCCCTATGAGAAGGAGTTTATTACTGTAAGGAGAATTGTTCAACAAGAAGTTAATGAAGAAGTATTACCTCACGATTATCATTCAAAACTTCTGTTTAATGTATTCAAATCTATCAAAGGGTAATTATTTTCTGAAAATATCAGCATGTTGATCTTGTATTCTGATAAATTGAAGAATGATATCTTCTTTAAGTGTGTGATCCCTAAGAAAGTGATGTCGGATATCTATGTGCTTTGAACGAGAGTGATGTGTCTGGTTTTTACTAAGGGAAATGGAACTTGTGTTATCACAAAAAAATTGAGTCTTTGTAAAACTCAAGACATAGTCTGTGAGTGTTTGTTGTATCCACAACACTTGAGCACATCAATTTCCAACTGCTACATATTCATCATTAGTAGTGGAGAGTGCTAATGAGTGTTGCTTCATGCAGGACCAAGAAACTAAAGAATCTCCTAAGAAATGACAAGTTCTAGATGTACTTTTTCTATCCATTCTATATCCACACAAGTCAGAATCCGAAAATCTTTTTAAAACAAAATCATTTCCATATGTGTAGAATAATCCTAGGTCCATGGATCCCATTAAGTAGCGAAATTTTTTTTCAATACATTTAAGGGATATTACTTTGGATTGGATAGATATCTCAAACAGAAGCATACTGAAAACATTAAATCTGGACGACTAGTTGTCAAGTATAGTAGACTTCCTATCATACCTCTAAAAGATGTTTGATCTACTGGTTTCCCAGCTTCATCAAGATCTAAAGAGTTTGTGTTACCGATGGGAGTACTTATACTCTTAGTGTTGTCATATACATACTTTTTAATAAGATCTTTAATATACATATTTTGAGATATATAGGTTCCTTCTAGTCATTGAGAGATTTGAAAACCAAGGAATAATGTTAACTCACCCATCATATTCATTTCGAAATTTGATTTCATTAGATTTGAAAAGGAATGAGTTAATGATTGCTGAGTTGAACAAAATATAATGTCATCAACATAAATTTGAACAATCTAAACATTTTTCTTATCTTTATTTATAAAAAGGGTTGGATCTTAATTTCCCTTATCATAGTTATTTTGAAGAAAAAATCTTGTCAGTCTATCATACCTGGCTCATGGGGCTTGTTTAAGGCCATACAAAGCTATGGTATGTTCAAAAAAAATGATCAGGATGTTTTGTATCTTCAAATCATGGAGGTTGTTCAACAAAAACATCCTCTTGAACATAACCATTATGGAAATCACATTTCACATCCATTTGAAAAAGTTTAAAATCGAAGAATGATGCAAAGTAAAGAAAGATACGAATAGATTCAAGTCTAGCTAATAGAGCATTGGTTTCTTCATTGTCTATTTCCTCTAGTTGATTATAGCCTTTAGCAACTAGTTTAGCTTTATTTCTAACTATTAATCCATTTTCATCACACTTATTTCTGAAGACCCACTTTACTCTAATAACAGAAGTTTCATTAGGTCTTTCAACAAAGGTCCAGACTTTATTCCACTCGAATTCATTTAGTTCATCTTGAATGGATTTAATCCAATCATCATCACCTAAAGCTTCATCAGTGCTTTATGGTTCCAATTGGGAAAGGAATGATAGATGTTATACTTCATTTCTAAAGGAACTTCTAGTCCTTATTGGTTGATTTAAATCACCAATGATACCATCACTGGGATGATTCTTAAGAAACAATTGGTTTGGGTTTTGTAAAAATTGTTCATCAACATAGGGTAGAATGTCTTCTGGGGTAAATGTTTCAGAAGTATCCTCTTGAACATTTTCCTTATAAGAAAAATATTCTAACAAAGGTTGATAACCAGTTTTTGAAAACACATCTGAGGATGTAGGTTGGGATGATTTAAAAACAAAAGGATCAGATTCATCAAAATTTACATGTACTGTTTCTTCAACAGTACCAGTGTTTTTGTTGAAAACTATATAATCCTTAGAAATTGTGGAGTAGCCTAAGAAAAATCCTTCATCATTTTTTGGTGTGAATTTGTGTAGATTATCATTAGTATTCAAGATGAATACCTTGCAACCAAAAACCTTGAAGTAGGAAAGTCTTGGTTTTCTACTATTCCATAACTCATAAGGAGTTTTATAAAGAAAAGTTCTAATCAAAACTAGATTTATAGTATAACAATAAGTTCTTACAGCTTCAGCCAAAAAATGTCTATCTATAGAATATTCACTCAATATGGTTCTTGTTTCGCCTTGAAGAATTATATTTCTTCTTTCAACTAGGCCATTTTTTGAGGAGTTCTAGGAGCTAAAAAGTTGTGAGTAATACCTTTTCTACTACAAAAAGTTTCAATATCAGAATTTTGAAATTATCCTCCATGATCACTATGAATATTTTTCAGTGTAAAGTATTTCTCATTTTAACTTGGGCTCTAAAAATTTTGAAATAAAAAAAGCATCATACTTCATTACTAGAAAATTGACCCATGTAAATCTAATGTAGTCATAAACTAGAAGAAACACAGAGTATTTTACTCCAATGGATCCAGTTTGTGTTGGACCGAAAAGATCCATGTGCACTAACTGTAATAGATCAGTTGTCGAGACTTCACCGATTGATTTAAATCTTGATTTATGTTGCTTTCCATATTGACAAGGATCAAAAACATTAGAAGAATCAAATCTATGCGCCAGAAGATCCTTAACTATTTTCTTCTTATAGAGTTTACATAAGTTCCATAGGATACCTGACCTAGTATTCTATGCCATAGCCAAGAATGATCTTCCATTGCACTAAGTCGAGGTAAGTCTTGACTCCTAAGGTACTCTATGTTTAATGTGTAAACATTCTCTTTCCTTTGAGCAGAAATAATAAACTCTTCCTTGGAATTGTGTACTATGAAATTATCATTCCTAAAATTCACAAGGTATCCTTCATCACATAATTGACTTATTCTAATGAGGTTGTGCTTAAGAACCTTAACAAATAAAATGTTTTAAATCAACGTTTTACTAAGAAGAACAATGTTACATATTCCATCAATTTCTCCCTGAGAATTATCACCGAAAGTTACTTTTCCTCCTTTCGTCTTGATAATCTTTTTGAAATAGTTTTTGTCACTAGTTATGTGCCGAGAACATCCACTATCCATGTACCAAGTATTGTTATTGGTACTCTCCCTATTTCCTGAAAATGAGAAAATAATTAGACTTTCGGAATCTAAACTTGTTGGGATCCAAGACTTTCAGATAACAAAATTTTAGGAACCCACATCTTCATAGAAAAGTAAGCCTTATGAAAACCTAAAGATTGGGTTTTGTTTAAAGAAGAATTATTTTCCATGTGACCACCACATTGACAGTTATTACAAAATGGGGCACTTTTTGGAAGAAAATAATTGTTACTAAAAATTGGTTTTCCATGGGTATAACCAAATCCGGATTTTTTTCTTAAAGGTCATATTTGTAAATACATCTTATAAAAATTTCTATTACCATGAGTAATGTTTGACAAACACTTCTTTAAGGAAAAAAATTTGTACTTGAGTTTTTTAACCAAGTTTTTATCTTCAAAATCATTATATTTGAACCTAGATCTAGGTTCGAAAGCACTTTTCATAGAAATAACTTTTTCTTGATCTTTAGAAAGATTGTTCTTATCAGAATTTACTTCCTCCAGATTTCATGAAATACTTATAAAATCATCATTTTTCTATCAAGATCTTTAGAATGATATGATATTTCCTTAGTGAGAATAATATTCCTATAGTTTGCCTTATCAAAATTTTTATTACGTTTAGAATTCTCAATCTCAAGAAGTTCAAAAAACCTAGAAACCTCTTCATAGGTAGGTAAAGTATTTTCTTCACCAGAAGTGGATTCTTCGTATGAAGAGTTATAATATTTACTATCATTATAATTTAAAGAAACATTTATCAATGATTCAGCATTGTGTACCTTAGCCATAAATCAATGATTGTTAATAGGTAGTCTGGCTATTTGACCAAGATTATTTTCTCCAGAGGATTCCTAATCCGAAGATTAATCTGAAGAGTCACCACCACTAGCACTACAAGTATCATTAGATTTCAGAACATTCTTAGCATTGGATTTATAATACTTGTTCCTATTCCTTTCAGAATACCTCTATGTTCTTTCTTTCTTTTTGAGAAAAGGACAATATTGTCTAATATGTCCAGCTCTCTTGTATTCATAACAAGTAACTTCTCCTTCTTTATTATCTTTCCTTTCCTTTTTTCTTATACTTGTATTGGAAATTTATCTTGCAGCTATCTTGTTTATACTTCGAGAGAGATTTCCTAACTCATTCTCTAAGACTTCACTATCACTAGATTCTGATTGAAGAACCACCATCTTAGACTTGGAAGTAGTTACTCTCTCAAGAGTCTTAGCTTTCATGTTATTTGAAGTTGTGGTAAAAGCAACAGTACCACTTCCATTATTATTTTTGATGTTTTCCGCATCTCTCTTCATACTTGTTTTATGTTGAAGGAGAGTTCCAAATAGTTCATCTGTGGAAATTTGAGTGACCTTACTGTTCTCATCATTAGATGTTATCTTTGATTCCCACTCATTGGGAATAATATCTATAATCTTATCCACAAGAGCTTCATCATCCATAACTTTCTCTCCCATAGATTGTAAGTTATTCACGATAGTCATAAATCTTTGTTGCTCTTTGCAAATGGGTTCACCATAAGGAAAATTGAAACCATGATATTCAGCTCCAAACATAGCTCTTCTGGTCTCAATCACTTTAGATGTACCAAAATGAGTAACTTCAAGTTTCTTCCATATAAAGTTAGCTGTTTAACATGAAGAAATTTGGTTATATATGTTCCTAGTCATTGAACATAGTAGAGTATTGTGTACCTTATAGTTTAATTGATAATCACTCTTCTCTTGGTTTGTGAAAGCACTTACTTCCTTATTAGAAATTTTATATCCACTAGTAAGAATAACAAAGTTTTCTACTCCAGTGTTGATAATGAATTTCTTCATCCTATCTCTCCAATATTCTTAGTTATTCCCGTCAAAATTAGGAGGTCTGGTAGGATTTAGATTGTCGATGGAGCCAACATTTAAACCTTCCATCTTTAAGAAAATATTTCTACACAATATCTTGTTAATAACAAAAGTTATAATTCAAGGAAAAAATATTCCTAAGCAAGGAAAAAATATTCCTAAGCAAGGAAAATATAGAACAAGGAAAAATTGAGTAAGGGAAAAAACTTATATGTGAGTATAAGTATTTCTGAACCTCCTATGATACCAATTGTAGGATCGAAAAAATGATGTAGATGCTCAATTTAGAAGAGGTGGAAGAATTGTACACTTTTAAAATTTCCTTAAAAAAGGAAAGATCTATGTTTAACAAAGATAAAGTATGAAAATTCACAACACCTATAACACCAATTGGATAATTGGAACAAGGAATGAAGTTACAAACTTCTAGTTATACACACTTTCTTATATCTGGAAAGTGATTCCGAAAAAAAGGTTCCAGAAATATGGATCCAGAAATTGAAACATAACTAATGTTTTCAAAATGAGATACTAACATAAAGCGTATAGAATCTAAATGAATCAGAGTATAAGTGTATGTAAATATAAGAAGATTATACTTTCCTTACAATACAAAAATACAGTGGAAAAACAAGTAGTAAAACTACAGGTAACAAGATATAAATCTTTTAACCCAAAGAGAAGGGTATCCAACAACCTTGGATAAAGGTCCCTTGATTTATACTTTCAAGAAAGTCTGTCTTACCCACACCGGGGTAATCCCTCGATACAAAGATCGGAGACTTTGTCTTGCTATCCCCGCAATCCCTCATCTTCAAGGTAGTTGGAACCTCTCACTTCCTTAGCATGGAAGCCCTCGAACATCAAGGTAGTTGGCACCTCTATCTTCTTATCCCCAGAAGCCCTCCAATGTAATCACCAACATTCAGAGTCATACAAAGAAATCTAAATGAGCAATTTAGTACGCAAAAAGAATGAAAAGATTCTCTCTCTAGTAATCACCTTAATAGTGTGTGGTCTCTTGAGTGATCAAATTGTTGTTGAGATCTTTCAAATGAGATCCTATTTATAGGCTCGGTTGGAGTGGTCGTCTCCCTTCTCCAATGGTCATATTTTCCTTAAAATGTAGAGGGACTTGTACACATGTCACTAAAGGAACGGGTTTTTAGAAACAGAATGGACGACATCATTTTATAGCAAAACATGTGTAACTGAATGCACAACATCGTTCTGTAATGAAACATATGTAAGCATAAGAAAAACTTAATTTCATAGTGTATGAAAATAATAGTTCCGAGTCCAACCAAAATGCAATTCGGAGTCTATGATAAAAGGATATTTGGATTCTATTTTATAGGAATTTTCAATCTGAATTCAATAGATGTTTGGAGTATGAATTTCTAAGGAAATTCGGAGTCTAGTTTTACCAGAGTTCAGAATCTGATTTTACATAGTACGGAGTCGAACTTATATGATTACGGAGTCGAACTAGTTAAAATTTCATAGTCGAACTAATAAAAGTTCGTAGTCGATCTAATAATAGTTCCGAGTGGAACTAATAAATGTTCTGAATCAAACTAATAAATGTTCGGAGTCGAACTAATAAAAGTTCGGAGTTGAACAAATAAAAGTTCAGAGTCCAGAATTCGGAGTTGAGCTTTATTAGAGTTCGTATTGAGAATTCGGAGTAGAACTTTATCAGAGTTCATATCCAGAATTCAGTGTGGAACTTTATCAAATTTCATATCCAGAATTCAGAGTGGAACTTTATCAGAGTTCGTTTCCAGAATTCGGATCCTAAAACATAATGCTTCATACCTTAGCATTATATGATTCTGTGGTTTTGGGTATGAATCCAATTTTTTTACTTCATAAAAAAATGTTGTTATGTATAATAAAAATCTAGGTTAGGGTAAATTTCATTAAGGAATGATATTTTCCTTATCGAAGTAAAATTTATATTTTCATAGGTATAAGGTGTTTGTGATTTTCAAAACAATAAGGAATGGAAAAGTCATAAGGAAAACCTTATTGGCTCAACATTATTTTTTCTAGGATTCCAAGATGTTTATTATGATTCATAAGCAGGGTTAAGCTATGTTATTAATGGATTTGTCAAAGGATCATTTATTTTGAGTTTTCATTTATGTAATCTATTTTCCTAGAATCCTAAACTGGTCGGTCATTCGGGACATGATTCCTTGTAATCATGCCAATTTATTAAAATAATTCCCCGAATCTGGGATTCTTGGGTCAGGGAATTAAAATTATCAAATTATTATATCATTCTTCATCCATTATATATTTTGAATTAATGTGATGAAAAAATCGTAAAATGATGAAAGCTCGCAATGTTCCAATTTGAAACCAGTTCAATATTTCTGTTATATCATTTTCTAAACTGCTAAAAATATTAAAATTACATTTATATAATTATATTTTCATTGGATTTCAATTCATATAAATAGTCCAAAGGCTGAATGTCTATACAAGGGGCCTAAATGTGGCCCACAAGTAAAGACATTATGGGAGGTCTAGGTAGGACTAACCTTTTGTATTTGGTCATAACATGGGTCACAAACCATTAATTTGGATGATTCTACATCAATTAGTTTGCTAACAACAATATCCACATCTATATTTTTTTTTGGAAATTTTCAAACATTTTGTTCAGTCAAAAAATTTGATAAATGATTAAAATGCCTTCAATGAATAGTGACCTACTACATTTGGCACTGGAATTCATTGTAGAAATTGTGATGTATTTTCACATAAAAACATATTTCACCCTCATTAAATAATTTTTTTCGAAAAAATGTTTTGTTTTCTAAATCATGGGGCATTTTTCATCCTCACCCAGGGCTTCCTCCCCTACAATTGATATTTAAAATCCTCGTGATCATCCTAATGAAGAACAAGGTGTAAATCCCATGATTTGTTTTTCTAATACTTGATTAACCCTTTTAATTATAGTTTAGTGTGTTAGTTTAAATCATACAATATTATTATTTAATTTATTTATGCATTATTATGAAATTTTAAAACTCATTTGATCTAGTTTTGTGAATACCCTTTATTCTGATATTTCACACAACGTTCACCATTTCTTCTTCCCTCATTCAATTACAGTGTTTGTGTGGTTCATATTGGTAAATTGAACATTCATAAACTATATAAATTCAATGTAAATTTATACCATAGTAAAATAAAATTATAAAATATAATCATGTGAAACATGTCGAGTTCATTGTATGTTTTAGTGGTGAGTTTCATGGATGAAGTCAAACACAAACCTCTTTATCATCGACAGTAGTTAGTGGATCATTTTGATTTTTTAGACAAACCATATACGGTATCATAGTATAAAATCATTTTCGTGATCATTATAAGTGTTAAAAAATATGTATTAAAATACCTAAACACAAAATCATGAATAAATAAATAATTATCATCATGTGATTTCACTATATTGATCGAGCTTAATCAAATATATTAATTTCTTCTTTCTTTTATTTATTTTTATTTATAATTTCCTATCAATTAAAAAACACATTGTTTCTAAAATATTATATTCTTATTATCAATCAAATTAATTTTTAAATTAATAACCCATTTCTCCATTGAGAGATAACCTAAGTTTCCTACTATAAATCAGAAATTCTAATAAAAAATCATTTAATATGACGTTATCAATAGCATAATAAAATTTTGGCTCCATTTCCAAGAGGGAAAGATAATTTTTTCCTTTTATTTATTTTTTATTCCTTTCATTCCCTCCTTCCATTATTTTTCTATTCCATTTTTATATTTTTTGACATTTTGTGGGTTTTTTACTTATCCCTCTATATTCTTCTATATCTCTCACTAATTCTATAATATAAAAATATATTTTCTTTTCTCGATCCATTATTATTAAGAATTTTTTTTTGTTCTTTCAAAAAAACAATAAAATATAATAAAAGGAAAAAACTAATGATTCAGTCAAACTGAACATCATCATTTCATGAAATGTTCTAATAAATAAATACTAATTCAATGTGAACATATAATTAAAAAGAAACATCACTAAAAAAATTGTTCATCTGGAGTAGTATAGTAAATTTAACCTGATGAATCCCTTGTGAAACCCCAACTAGTCCACAAACAATCAAAAAATTTACAAAATAAAACCCTAGAAATCATGTTTATAAATAATAAAAAATTGGGACAATTGACCATCCATAATATGGAGTACCAACATGCGTACATCATATATCATGATTAAGCATCTAAGGGTAAGCTGAGATTAGTTCTCATCTTAATCCTTCCAAAATTACATAGTAGTATTTGTTATTACCTTCACATATATTTATAGGAGTCCAATATTCTGTTATCCACCATGAAACTCCATATTTTGTCTGAGGACCTCACAAATCATAGGGCCTTCCCTAAATCCCTTGATAGTTTAGCTAATGACTGGATATACTATATGCCTTCCTAAATGTGGGGATGGGATTACCTCAAATGAATATTCCTTGATATTTTTTCCCTTCTTCCCAAACTGTATCTATTATAAAAGATGTTTGTGGTTTTTGGAAATCACATGGAGAGACCCTTAATGAATATTGGCTGAGATTCAAAATAATTTCTCCAATATTTTCCAATAATAAATTTATCCAATTTTTTTTAATCAATGCATATATTAGATATAGGACTTCATGGATCATGGTATGATATGTGAGGTAGCAAGTGGTTCCCTTTTTGATAAAACTCATGTCGTTTCTCATGAATTAATATCCAATATGGATCAAAATAAACAACAATTTTTTACATAAAAATTTTCACTAACTAGAAGAGTTCCTGAGGTAATTCATTCATCCATTTAAAAAAAATTATACAATCAACATGATACGATGCATTCCTTTTTTAGGAAATTTTCTCAAAAACTATGTAATTCACACACTACACGTGTTCCATTATATTGTGGTATTTATTTTGATAACACTCATTTTTTAACCAGTTCCAGCAACATCATGATTCATCTAAGACTTCTACAGTATTATTACATGGTAATTAATTCAAATAATCACCTCCCTTTATGAAAGAACCATTCTGGATAATTTCAAACATCGAGTGCCAATAACAACCGCATTACCGACAAAGAGGAAACTCACAAAACCCTAAGCAGAACATGAATCAATATGGTCGATGTTTATAATCTTCTCATCCTATGATATCACAAAACAATAATTCTCCTCCAAAAATTGAACAAAACCTTTAGTACATGGTAATAAAAGTGGAAACATATAAACTACGACTCCATCATTTCAAAAAATAATCTATTCAACACATACGAACTCAATTTGGACAACATGAAATCACCATCAGTGAGATAAATATGTATAGTTATAGAAAATGAACATTCCAACATGTTTCTAATCAAAATTATAAAGGTATTTTATATACAATGTCACTTTATATTTGTTGAGAAGTTTCTTCTTCCAATTCATCTATACAAAATTTATGTCCCCTTCTTGAAAACTCAATTTCTCTTCTTAAAAAAATATTGTAATGATGAAAAAAACAAAAAGGGAAAAACAATTATCATTGAGAATTCCCCAAAACAATAAATTCCTCGTTCCTTCCCTCAAAAAATCTCTAAGCCCAAATAAATTGAAAATGATATCGATAAACAAATAATTTTTTCATTTAAAAAGGTACAAGTTAACAATACACATTGGGATGTATTTAAAAAATTTCCTCATTATTCACAATTTCATAATGAAATTTTCACCCATAGATGATAGATAATGGTGAATGATAGATTAAACCTTGGAAAGAATGTCTTGTCTTTGATAGAAAAAAATTCAAACATAATTAAATGATCATATGACATTAATGATAAATTGAAAAATATTGGAGACCATCCTTTGTAAGTAAATTCTAGTTTTAGGTTCTTTGATTAATGTTATGCCTTACTCATTGAATAGTTCTTTATCATTTATATAGCATCAACTAATGGGAATCATTGTGCTACTTTCCAACTATGGCACAACACACCCATAAAAAATGATCAATGATGTCTTCATAATGTAAAAGAATCTAATCTTCTCTATATACTTCTAGATTAGTAATATGAAGGATACCAAATCCCAAGGACATGATCCTCTCATAATTCGGAGTCTATTCCAGAAAACAAAAAAGGCAATCTGAAATGTTCACAAGGGTACGTTTTCATGGAGTTTTGGTTGAGAAAGGGTATTTTTTATCCTATATGGCATGAAACACCCCAATGTATATCACTACGTTATTATTTTATATTCGAAGGATGTTTTCTATAATGAAAACACACACAAAATTCTCTCCATGACCCATACTCTGATTCATTTTCTCTTTATTCACCCTTATATGATTTATGTTTTGATTCATGCTTAGAGTGTTGTCTATTTCCATATATATGTAAATTTTGTTATTCAATTGAAGTTTGTGTTAATTAATAAGTACCCATAATCATTAAGGATTCTTCAAACATAATTTCCAATTGATTATCATTACTTATAAAATAATCACGAGGATAAGCCCATATATTGTATGTATTCATCATATAATTTTAGGTGATGAGGATACTCTCATGAGGCATTCTTAACCACAGTTAAATCCCACTCTCCTTGATGTAGTAAAATTAAAATTTAGTTATTTAACTTCTGACAAGATAATTTATCCTATATTGTATTGTAAATGGGTTATCCTAGTGCTAACTGTGCATAAAAAACAATAAAATGTGGTTGTGCCAAATGAATGGAATGAATTGGTTACAACATGTCTGCAAAATAGTTGGCGAATAAATATTTTATTCTGTCGATTGTATCAAGACATATGAAAGGACAACATTTCATAACCTTTCATTGTTTAAATGATAGAAATATTTGATGCTAAATATTATTATTGATTCCTTGATGGATATTCAGGATATTTCCAAATCCATATATCCCATGAAGATCAATAAAAACAATATTTACCTATCATTTCAGTAAATTTTCATAAAGAATTATGTATTTTAGTCTATTTAATGTTCTTGGAACATTTCAGTGTTTTATATTGTGTATATTTTCTCAGTACATTGAGAATATAATGGGAATTTTTATGGATTATTACACATTTTATTGAACATCCATTGATGACTATTTGGAAAACCTAGGTTTTTCCTCTACCATTACATTGAAAATGTTCTTGTACTATGAAAAATTACATTTAATGGTTGACAGGGGTATATTTAATGCAATGTTATTTATAATGAGGTAATTCATGTGGATAAATAAATAACTGAATTAATTTAAACCCTTCCATATCACAAATTTGTTTGGGAGGTGTGATCTTTCATTATTCATGCTGATTTTTACAATTAATTAATTAATTACATTAGTAATATCACACTTCCCTTGTCTTAATTGTTGCAAAAGGATTATTATTTTTTTAATAAAAAAATTTAGGTTTCATTAAACTCACTAGAAAGTATTATCACATCAACTCCCATCATCAATCTACTAAGGGTGGATCTCACCATAGAACTTATGATTGATTCATATAACTTTTGAATTAGGGAAATTTTAACATAAACGGTTGAGAAGGCTCCTCATATAATTGTATATACCTAATGTAACAGTGACAATGTCCTGAGAAAATAGTCCTACATTGATAAATAAATTATATATATTGATTTTATTTCTTGTTTAAATTCTGTTCATATGTTCATTAGTAAAAAATAATTGTTTTTAGACCATTTTGAATTTCATTAACTCCTAATGAATCCAAAATCATTGACCCACCTCATTCTGTGGATTCTTCTCCCCATGTAGTTAGACCTTGAGATTCAAGAAAACATATGAGTTCAAAATGTTGTAGCGGGCCATTTTATTAGGATTTTCTAACCCCTAGACCACCATGTTGACCCACCCCTTACCATTGATTAATTTTTCACTTTTTGAGAGAAATTAGGATGTTTTGGACCATACCACCTTTAATGAAAAAATTGTCAATTTTTAGGCAGCATCTAGGGTCCCCACAAATTATAGAATATCATAATGCTATATAATTTATCCTGATTCACAGCTGTACATTTGGGATTAACCTTACATGTACATAATTTTTATGGACCATGTTGTTCATTGTTCAATCCCAGACCATTACTTCACCTCATTTTTAGGATTCCACTACACTTTGTCTTGTGGGGGCTACTTCAGAACTCAATGAACTACTCTAAAGGTCCTTAACATGGGACATTAATGGAATGTGTTGTATAAAGATGTCCATCAGTTTTCTAATTCATGGAATCAATTTCAATTCACATGGAATGTGTGCAAGAGGAATGAAATATCCCAGCAGACCATGTTATTTTTTGAGATCTTTATTTCATGGGAAATTATATTTATGGGGCCTTTTCAAAATTCATTTTAATTTTTTTCCATTTTATTAGATTTTGACTATGTCTATAAAAGTATTGAAGAAAAGTCCATAACTCATGATGTATCTAGAGAGGATTTTGAGTTTTTGAGGTCTCATATTTTTATTTGGTTTTTTACAGAACTCATCATTTGTGGACAGAGAACACATTTTTTTAAATGTATATTTAAAAAATTGGATCATAAGAGTGGGGTTGTTAATCAATTCTCTATTATATACCATCCTTGAACAAATATAAAAACTAAAATATCAAATTCTGATGTTAAGAGATTCCTTGAAAAAATGGTTCAAGGAAATAGAAAAGATTATAGTTTGTGCTTGGATGATGCACATTGGGCATATCGTATAGATTAGAAAACCCCAATATGAATTTCACTATATGGGACTGTATTTGGAAAGGCTTTTCATATCATAATGGAGGAAGAAAACAATCATTTTGGAAGGTAATGGAATGTAATATGAATATCTCAGATGCAAGTGAGTATAAAAAGCTTAAGATTCAGTATACTAAAAAAAATTCATGTGAGGAAAATGAGAACTTCAATCTCTATAAACTGAAGAAAAAGGATATCTATCAGGGGATTATTTGATATCATAAGTTCAATATTGATTAAAAGGTCATAATCAAAAATTGTCGGCTAAATCTCCACCCTGGTAACCATAGTTCTAGTAGGCTCGATCCTTATATTGTGACTAGTGTTTATCCTTTTGGTTTGATAGAGGGTTTTAATGAGAATACTAGGAAAATATTTATTATCTATATGAAGAGGCTCAATCACATCAATGGGGATTTACCAAATAATCATGTGGATAAAATCCACCCGATGGATTCCATATACGACACAACTTACTATATTGTCCCTTATTGCTTCTGTTTTTACTTTTATATTTAACTAAACTATATGATTTGGATAAAATGTAATTTTTAGATGTTGGGGAGAGTTACATATAATATATATGATAAAAAATAAAAAAAAATTAAAAAAACAACATAAAAATGTTTTTTATTTTATTTATTTCAGTACTTGTTTAGATAAAATTTAATCTTAAATAGAATATCCCAAATAATGTTTCATGATTGATTAGATAATTGGGGAAACATCAATTATTTCTAAAAAAAATGTTCTTCAAATGAATGATGATATGAAATATCTTTTTATAATTTTAATTTTCAAACCATTAATTGTATTTTAATGTATTTATGAAACCCATAAATCCTTTAAAATGTCCAATATTATAAATCATATACCTCAATGTCTCTATATTAACTTTATAGTACATTATTAACCTTAATAACTTCCATAAAAACCACAGGTCTTTTAGAGAATCTAAAACATTCCTTTTTTTTATCCATAAGAATCTTGTTTGTTATATTCATGATATAGGCCCCAATTCATTGAATATACTATTCTAAAATTAACTTCTATTTATGTAAACCTTGAAATTTTACACTTCTTAATCCTTAAAGACCATTAAATGCATGTTATGTAGCCACATTAAAAGATACATTATAAAAATTAAATATTACCAACCTTTGAACCTCAGAACAAACTATTGGATGTCCTTTTGCATAGTATACTAGTTTCTACTAATGGATAACATAAAATATGGGCATAATAATGGGATGATCAAATAAACTCTGGAAATATAGTATTATTACAGTTTATTATATTCCATGACTGAAGTGGGAAATTTTCTCGGTGAGCTAGGTTGCGACCTATTGCATGGGTAATAAAATGAAGTTGAACAAATTTAATTGTGAGATAAGAAAAATAATAAGAATTTTTATTTCATAAACTATAAATGATGAATTTAATTTCAAAATAATCTTTGATGTTATTACACATATGATTTAGGAATGAGACTTGATTAAGATATAAGTCTTTTCTTAGGAGAATAATGGGTAATGTGTGGGGTGAGATGACATAATAATAAAACATACATTATCACCATTATACTTGTGTATTAAAATTTTTATGGATTTTACAATCCCATTATTAATCCCTTTTCCACTCATTATTTATGTTGGATTCATTTGTCAAAATACACATAAAATTATGTAATTTCACAATGGTCTAATATGATAGAATTTTATTATTACTAACATGTAATTAACTACAATAATCCAAATGTTAAATTGTTTTTAGTATTATATGGTCCTTTACATTCAATTAATCTAACTGAACCAAATTCTTATTGTGATTAAAGGGGTCCCAAATGTTACCCATAAGTGAAGACTTTAATGGAATGCTAGATTGGACCACACTTATGTATTGGACCATAACTCGGTCCTAAAACCTTCAATTGTGTGTATTCTACCAACTTTTTATATTTCACTCTAATTTCCACCTCAACAAAGAATTTTTGGACATTGTCATATGTTTTGGTTTGGTAACCAGTTAGATAAAATGGTGTAAACATTCTTCTATATATAGTGACCTATTCCTTTTCTCAGTTGGCTTCTTTTTAATAAATTTTGTCTTATTTCAAATAAGAACACCCCACACAATAATTAGATTATTATTTTTTTTACCATGGTGTATGTTTTTGGCATCCTGAGGCATGTTTCATCATCATAGAAAGCTTCCTACCCTCCCATAGTGTTCTAAACTCATTGTGATCATCCTCGGGAAGAACATGATGTAAATCCCACGATTAGTGTTCTTAATACATGTATAGTATTTTATAATCAATATTTTTGCGTTGTTATTAATCATATTAATTTCTTATTTAATTTGTTGATGTGCTATTATGTAATTCTCAAAGTCATATGATTATATCCGGGGGTACCATTTCATGTGATGTTTCATGCAGCATTCACCATTTATACTTCCATCTTTTAATTGATATATTTGTTTGGTTAATATTTTTCAATTTAAAAATCCAAAATTCATTCGAGGACATGTAAATTTCTGTCATGGTATCACAAAAAACATACAAATCGATAAAACATGTCTATATCTTTGTACATTTCATTGGTAGGATTTAGTTATGAAGACAGAGAAAAATCACCCAATCTTCAGAGGTAGTTGGTGTATCATTTAGTATTTCTGACCAACCACAAAAATGTGTCCTAGTATAAAATCAATTACATTCTGGTTCTAGGTGTTACAATACATGGACTGAAACACCTTTACCCTATATCTTAAATAAATGAATTATTAGCTTCATAATATTTCCTTGGGTTGATCACACTGTAACACCCAGAACTTTTATGAAAAATATTCCATCAATTTCATTGATGTCTTGTGTTGTACGGTACAACAACATTGCCTTGTGTTATACGCAACACCGTGTGAGCTTGCAATATACACAAAACTATTCTTGGATCATGTTACACAAAATTTTGATAGTAGTTATTCTACGAAACATTGAGTATATATATATATATTCAATGTATAAATGAAATATGGTTGGATTCTGTTATACAAAACAAAAGAGGAGTCTTGCACAACATGCAACCCTGACTTGACCGCCATTACACACAAATGCGACCTTCCTCGATAGCGTGTGTTGTATGCAATACCAGGTTTCACAAAACAACTATATACTGTTATAATATTATTATGTACTAGCCGTTATTAATAGTATTAACTACATTTTGAATTTTATAACATTATTATTCATATTACACATTTTCTCGAATATGGTATGAGAACAAAATAATTTTTTTGTGAAAAATATGTAATTTTAAAAAATTGCAGTTTTCCCACCTTGTGATGAAACACCCACCTTAAATCTTCTTTTTGACATGTATTTAAGTTCAATTTGAAAAAAATAAAATTCTTCGTTGGAATCAGGATATAAAAATTTACTTTTGATAAATTTTTCATATTATTCTAATAACTTTCATATTTTAATGAATAGTAAAAACACGATATATTTCAATTAAGAAAAATTTCATCGCAATAATTAATATGGTTAGATTATATTTTAAATTGGGTTTAAAGTGTAATTAGAATATTTTTTTTCCATTTACTCCAATGTTGTTCATTGGAATTAATTTCACTTTGAATTTGGATATAAACAAGTATCAATCTTTTGATTGTTTTTTGTTTCTTAAAAACAAGATATTTGTTTTGATAACGAGAATTAAATTTAAAATTAATTAATGAAACTTATATGTTATGAATTTGGACAAATGGACATCAATTTTGAATTCGGAATATCAAATAATTCTTAGGCTATTTTTTTTTATTTTTCTGATAAAATTACATTTTTGATGAATAGTAAAACCACTTAGTGGTAGTTAAAAAACTGACTTTTTTTAATTTAAATTAAATTTTACCACTTCTATGCATTGAATATCAAAAATCCGAGAGACATAGTTAATATCAAGGACTAAAATTTGGTTCAATTAGATGAAAATATTTTTTGGTGAATAGTAACTTTTTACTTTTATTTACCACGATTAAAAGTAAATAGTATAATTAATGCTAAAAATGATATTATTATTACCCTAGAACATGTCCTAATTCTATTGGATAAGTGTAATTCGACCAAAAACAACCTTAGGAATAAAACTATAATGACCCATACTTTACATACATTGTTATTACTTCAAAATTGAAGCACACTTATTACAACATATAACAAAAAAAAGGACCATATAGGTATAGTGTCTTTATAAACTGGGAAGCATAAACATCTGGTTCATAAAGAATCTACACTGTATCCCATTTATTTATTCATATCTATAGTCCCTTTTGGAATATCTTACTTAATAACCTTCGTCCTGACCTGGGGAAAGAAATAATACAAAAGGGTGATCTCAAATGCTCAGAAAGGGTAAACAAAAGAAATATCAATCACATCATATTCATAATAACATAACTTTTGTTAATCTTAACCTGCAAAAGAGATCATAATTTCATAACATGGGATAAATCATAGTAGTGAAATGTAATCCCAATACTCATAACTTAAAACATGAATCTTTGTGGCATACACACATTACCATATATAATCATTTCTTATTAGTCAAGACTCATTGCCAAGACTATCTTAGTGGACAAAGTCCATTTCTGAACCGAGTTCACTCCTCATTTCAGTCCTGTTTCACTGAACCGGTATAACCTGCTGTTCCAGCCATGTCTATCTCATGAGATATAAAATTTTTACCCAATTCATTGGATAGAGATATAAGTCCCACCCATCTCATAATGATACCATTCTTATGTGTTCCACAAAATCATAAATCATACATCATTGCATAAACCATGTAGTAAAAATGGGAATCATAAACATCATGACATCATAAAAAAATTCATATAAGATAAAGGAATTCACAAAAATATATCCATCACAACATAATCATATCAATGTAATAATAGGGATATAAACAGAACCCTATATTATCTTATATGGAAAATGATTTTGATAAAACACTTGAACTTCATTCTTGAGGAAAATATCCTTTCTACTTCAAAAACCTTTTTCCTTTCTGGACATGTCATAAAATTTTAATCTTAAAGAAGTTTATTAAAAATAGGAATGAAAAATTTTAATGGATGATTCTTGGAAATAATGTTTTAAAAATCCATTAATGTCGAATAAGTTAAAAAAACATTCTTATCGTACTTTTGTCGGAAAAGTCAAAAAGTACCTCGTACGAAAAACGACAAAATATTCCTTTTATATCCTTTACTAAAAACTCACCGAAGGGTAAATTTGGATTTAAAAAATAGTAGGTGGATGGAAATAATATTACATATTCAGGAAACATGGGTGTGGATGATAAAATACACCCCAATAAATACCAAAGTATAAACAATCTCAGATAAAAATGAGATTGTGATATTTTCCTTTACCTTAGGTCCGATCTGCTTCGTAAGTGTCTGAACCTCCTGTATAATGATTTAAATAATGTCATTGAATTATTCCAGAATCATACTCATTGTTATAATATCATATATGGCCATATTCTTAGCTTATTATTAGTGATATTTCATTACTACTTGTTATTCTGGTGTTTATTACTTTTTGTTCTTATGCGTGTTTTGTCGAATAAATTCTTATTCTTCTTTTTAGGTTATAGATACCTCATTTACAGAATGTTAGTAGTTTAATATATATCATATTAATTCATTAAATTCATTTATATAATCTTTATTCAATGAAGATCATGTAGAACGAGTTGCATCACATAGTGGAGACGGTATTCTGTACGTACTCATGAGCGATGATATCGTTCCCATGATCGTGGAATTGTATTGGAGTGTATGTATACTATTTCAGAATCAATATCACTTTACAATAATAATATATATTCATTTTTTACACTATTATACCCATCCAAGTAAGGTGGTGGTGGAAAATAGATTACACCACGGCGTGGAGACGGTATTCCGTACGTACGCACGCGAGGTGATTTCATTTTCTGTAGGATGGATAGATGGTGAAATAGGGTTCTTTCATAATTATAATAACATATAAGTATATTATTGATACTGATGTTATTACTTCATGGTTAAAAAACTAAAGAAAAAGAAGTGAAAGAAGAAATAATGATGAATGAATCGGTAACGGGCAATACCTCTTCTTTGTAGCGCTTCTCTGAGACCTCCTTTTATGGAACTAAAATTGGTTTTTGAAGAAGAACAGGACCTCTAGGATGTCTCTAGGGAAGTGGAGAGAAGAAATTGTCAGGGGTTGGCCGAACATGAAGGCTCAAAGTGGTGTGACTAAGAGAGGGAGGACGTGCCCTTTTATAAAGGAGGAGAGGGGCACCTTTGGAATAACAAAAAATATTATTTTATTATAAAGCCAAATTCGGTCTTAAATAGCTCCAAATTGATTTATTTCGAAGATAAGGTGGGTATTGGTAGAAATACACTCATCCAATAAAATTTAGACAAGTTTAGGTTCATATTTTAACCTTATCATTTAGATTTAACATTAAGTTAAATAATTTTACTTTTACCGTGTCTTCTTGTGTTCTTACACTATAAGGTTAATAAACATACTATAACAATCCAAAAGAACCCCAAGTTGTTTATTACTAATATATATAAACTTATATAAGTCATTTGGCCGAACCTTAGATTTTTAAGAATAAAATAAAAATTAATAATATTTGTTTTAAAAACTATTTTATATCAATTTTGACACTATTTAGTAATTGATTTTTGTTATAATTATAACAGAATGATTAGTTAGAAAAAAGTTAATTAAATCAATACTAACATATCATATTACCCTAGAAAATTAGTGGAATTCATAAAAAGTCTCAAATTACAATTATTTGGTTATTTATAAAATCAATTATGTCAATATTTCATTAATAAGATAATTAATGCATCATCGTTGTGTCCTAAATAAATTAAATTATTTAAAGTCTAAAAATTATAAATAAACTACCATTATGTTGGAAATAGTTTTAGCTTTCTAATGAATATTTATAGTCGATTTTATCTTATGTATAACCCCATATTAAAAATGATTTACTTATTAAACATTGAATTTAACTATTTTAACCCTTCTTTAAGTAAATTGATAATAAATGTCCTAATCTAATCCAAGTGGGCCTAAATGGTAATATTTTATTCCTAAGGTTGTTTTTGGTCGAATTACACATATCCAATAGAATTAGGACATGTGTTAGGGTAATAATAATATCATTTTTACCCTTAATTACCCTATTTACTTTTAACCGTGGTAAATAAAAGTAAAAAGTTACTATTCACAAAAAATTATTTTCATCTCATTTGAACCACATTTTAGTGTCTGATATCAACTATGTCTCTCGGATTTTTGAAATTCCACTCACAGAAGCGGTAAAATTAAGCTTTATGAAAAAATCAGTTTTTTTAACTACCACTTAGTGGTTTCACTATACATCAAAAATTGAAAGTTTTCAGAAAAATACCAAAATTTCATCCAAGGATAATTTCAATATTCCAAATCCAAAAATGAAGTCCATTTTCAAAAATACAATTTATAAAATTTCAAAAAGTGGTTATTTCTATTCATAACGGCTAGTTTTAATATGATTTTAATAGCATGTCATTGTTTAGTAAAACTCGGTATTGCGTACGACACAAGATATCGAGGAAGGCCGCAATTGCATGTAAAGAAATCCAATCCAGTGTTGTGTGTAGTTAAAGATTCCTTTGATGATTTAAAAACAAAATATTTCTCATAAAAGTCTCAGGTGTTACATTCTACCCCCCTTAAAATGAATTTCACCCTCGAAATTCGTCACGTTGTAATAAACAGATGAGGATACCTCTCTCTCATCATATCCTCATGCTCCCAGGCAGATTTATCTAATTGGTGGTTCCTCCATAAAACTTTTACCAAGCGAGTGGTCTTGTTCCGTAACACTTCTTCGCTACGATCCAGAATCTTTATCGGTTGTTCTTCATAAGAAAGATCTTGCTCCAGCGGTACAACTTCTGAGCTGTGTACTTGTGAAGGATTAGGTATGTACTTTCTCAGGAGAGATACATGGAACACATCGTGAACTTGAGAGAGATTCGATGGATGCGCCAATCAGTAAGCTACCTTCCCAACATGATCCAGTATTTCGAAAGGACCGATATATCTAGGGTTCAACTTCCACTTCTTTCCAAATCTCATGACCCTCTTCTAGGGAGATATTCATAAGAACACTTTATCACCTACTTCAAACTCTAGGTCTTTTCTTCGGTTGTCGGCATAACTTTTATGTCGACTTTGGGCTGCTCTTATGTGTTGTTGAATAGATCGGACCTTTTCGGCCATCTCATCACCAATATCATGCCCTAATAGTTATCGTTCCCCAACTTCATCCCAGCATGTTGGAGTCCTGCATTTCTTTCCATAGAGAGCTTCATAAGGAGCCATCTGAATACTGGTGTGAAAGCTATTATTATAAGAAAATTCCAACAAAGGTAGTTGTTGATCCCAACCAACATTGAAAACCATAGAGAAAGCTCTCAACATATCTTCTAGAGTTTTAATTGTTCTCTCAGACTGACCGTCTGTCTGAGGATGATAAGCAGTGCTGAAACTCAACTCTGTATCTAGAGTATGCTGAAGACTTTTCTAGAACATCGAGGTAAATCTCAGATCCTGATCAGATATAATAGAAAGAGGTACTGTATTCAATCTTACAACTTCCATTACATATATCCTGGAAAGATGATCCAGAGAGAAATCCTCTCTAATAGCAATGAAGTGTGCAGACTTTGTAAGACGATCAACTATGACCCAGATAGCATTATTGCCTTTGGAAGTTTTAGGAAGTCCTATGACAAAGTCCATAGTGATGTTTTCCCATTTCCATTCGGGTATGGGTAATGGTTGTAACATCCCCTTAGACTTCTGTCTCTCAGCTTTAACTTGCTGACAGACCATGCATCGAGAGACATATTTAGCAACATCTCTTTTCATGAAATCCAACCAGAAGTACTCTTTCAGGTCCCTATAAATCTTCGTTCTTCCAGGATGAATAGAGAATGAAGAACTATGAACCTCATCCAGCAGCTCCTTATTTAATTCTGGGATTGGAGGAACACAAACCCAATTCCTGAACTTTATTATCCCATCACAATCAAGGTTGAATTCAGGAATATTTCTCACCTTATTCTGTAACTCGACATCTTCTTTTTGTGCCTCATTAATATTCACATGTAAAGATGGTTGAACATTCATTTGAGAAAGACACGATTCTCCCCCTTCAATTAAAATTCCAAGATCCATCCTTTGTAAATCCATAAATATTGGATGTTTTGTGATCCTTATCATGGATAAGCTAGCATGGTCTTGTTGACTTAATGCATCTGCCACCATGTTTCATTTCGTAGGGTGGTAATGAATTGAGCTGTCGTAATCCTTAATCAGCTCCAACCATCTTCTTTGGCGCATATTCAGCTCCTTTTGGGTGAAAATTTACTTTAAACTTTTATGATCAGTATAAATATCACACCTTTCACCATAAATTTAATGCCTCCAAATCTTTAATGCAAAGATTACAGCAGCTAACTCCAAATCATGGGTTGGGTAATTTTGCTCATGGATTCTCAACTGTCGTGAGGAATAAGCTATCACCATATCATTTTTCATAATAACACACCCCAATACAATCTTGGATGCATCACTATAGATCACAAACCTTTCTCCACTACAAGGCAGTGTGAGCACATGTGCACTAGATAATCTTCTTTTCAACTCCTTGAAATTCTCTTCACATTCTTCCGTCCAAACAAACTTAACCGCTTTCCGAGTCAACTTGGTGAGTGGATTAGATAATCGTGAAAAATCTTTCACAAAACATTGATAATATCCAGCGAAACCAATAAAACTTCGGATCTCAGTTACTGTTGTTGGTCTCGACCATCTTTTGATAACCTCTGTTTTTGCTGGATCCATAGATATACCCTCTTTTGAGATTATGTGACCCAAAAATGCAACTTTTTGAAGCCAAAATTCACAGTTTCAAAATTTGGTATAATGTATCTTCTTTATCAGGGTCTTCAATATAATTCTCAAGTTCTCTTCATGTTCTTCCCTACTCTTTGATTATACAAGAATATCGTCTATAAAGACTACCACAAACTGATCATGATAGTCTCTAAAGACTCTATTCATCAGATCCATGAAGATAGCAGGGGCATTAGTAAGACCAAATGGCATCACTATAAATTCATAGTGTACATACCTTGTACGGAAATCCGTCATTGGTATATCCTCCCTTTTGACCCTTAATTGATGATACCCTGAATGAAGATCAATCTTGGAAAAGTATTGAGCTCCGAGTAGTTGGTCAAATAAGTCATCAATGCGTGGGAGAGGATATTTGTTCTTGATACTGATCTTGTTAAGTTCTCGATAATCAATGCAGAGTCTCATAGATCTATCTTTCTTCTTAACAAACAGAACAGGTTCTCCCCAATGTGATGCAATAGTGCGTATGAACCCCTTATCAAGATTCTCTTGGAGTTTCTTCTTCAATTCCTGCAACTCAATTGGGGCCATTCTATTAGGTGTCTTTGAAATAGGCAAAGCACCCGATACGAGTTCTATTTAAAACTCAACTTCACAATATGGTGGAAGACCGGGAAATTCCTCCAGAAAGACATCATCAAACTCTCGTATAATGGGCATATTCTTAATCATGAGTTTCTCACCAACCATTTGAGATAAATAACCTTCATTTAGTGGAATCAAGACCCATAAGATGGAATAAATTTCCACTGGAAGGTTATGTTCATCCTTGCATCGAGAGACGATCATAGATTGATCTAGAATTTGAAATGTGGCTTCCCTTATTTGTAAATTGATATGATATCCATATAAAGAAATCTAATACATGCTAATAATCACATCAAATTCCACTATAGGAAGGATCAAAAGATTTGTAGGAAGCACTTTCCCACAAACTTCAATCGGAGAAGAATTAAAAACTTTTGATGTGACTGTTGTGCCATTGGGTCTTGTCACAGCTAACTCAACGTCTAATTGTTGAGGTAATATGGTGATACCCTTAGAAAAATCTTCAGAAATAAAAGAGTGGGTGATCCATAATCAAATAAAACATTTTCTACTTTAGAGTGCATGGTAAGTGTACATTTCATCGCATCGTTATCGTACTCCACATCGCTGATAGAAATTTCATGCGACTTTCCTTTGTCTTTAGCCTTATGATATTGTTGATGTTGATCATCATCAACAACCCTTGGATTTGGGCATTTATTGGCATAATTACCCATCTCCTTGCACTTGAAACATTGAAGTGTAGTAGGTTAATTCTGTGTATCCATTCTTTTGTTTGCATCATTAGACATCTTCTTCACATCATTGCGACATTCAAATGCCCGATGACCTTCCTTTCCACATTTGAAACATTTACTTGTCCCTTTAAGACAACTCCCTCCATGTTTCTTTCCACACTTTGAGCATAAGGGAATGATCATCTTCTTTTCAGTGTGCTCTTTATATTTTCCTTTGAATTCCATTTTCCTCTTCTTATCAAACCCATATGACTGATGGGTTACTCCAATCTCCATATCGACTTTGAGAGCACATCGAACGATTTCTTCGTAGCTATTGATGTCCCTTATGGATAACGCCCTTCGAAGACTTTGTTTTAAGCTACTAAAGAATTGATCGATCTTACTCTCAGGTTGGATAATAATACCAGAAGCGTACCTTGCAAGTCTTGTAAAATTTGCTTCATAGGTACCAACAGATTCATCATCCTTTTGCTTCAGTTAAAGAAACTCTTTCTCCATCATTGTTCAGAGAATATGAGGGATTTACTTATTGAAAAATAAGTTCTTGAACTCGTCCCATTCCATGGACTCAATTTCATCTCTTTGCTTCGTATTCTTGATAAGATTCCACCATTGATCAGCATCTCTTTCCAAATGATACACTGCTAGGATGACTTTATCATGTTCAGAACATTGAAGAACTGAAAATATCTTTTCAGTAGTACTAATCCATTGTTCAGCAATTAATGGATCAGTAGACCCGCTGAATGGAGGTGGACACTGACTCATGAAGGATTCAACAGAATGTTTCTACTTCCTTTGCTCATTTGGAATTACTGCATGATTCATAGCTTGAGAAAGTTGTGTGAGCATGGCTACAAGATTTTTCATTCAAGCTCCCATAACGTTTGGTTGCTCAGGGGGGACAATCATTGCATTTCTCGTCGCATTCTGCATTAACACGGTTCCATCGGGCTCCATCCATTGACTAAAACCAAGAAGAATAGTATGAGAAACACTAATTATAATAGGAAAACCACATAATCAAGACTAAAATTTCACACATAAGGTCTTATCCTAGTTTATTCATGGTCATTTCTAAAACACTAAGATTGTGTTCCATGCTTAGAATTATCCTTAGGGTTCTGACTAAGGCTTTCACATCCTAGTTTCCAAAGGTTGACTATACCATTCCTCTGATACCAACTATAATGACCCATACTTTACATACATTGTTATTACTTCAAAATTGAAGCACAATTATTATAACATATAAAAAAACCAGGAAAGGACCGTATAGGTATAGTGTCTTTAGAAACTGGGAAACATAAAAAACTGGTACATAAAGCATCTACACTGCCTCCAATTTATTTCCTCATATCTATAGTCCCTTTTGGAATATCTTACGTAATAACCTTATTCTTGTCCTGGGGAATGAAAACATACAAACGGGTGTGATCAAACACTCAGTAAGGGTAAACAAAAGAAATATCAATCACATCATATTCGTAATATCATAACTTTTGGAAATCTTAACCTACGAAAGAGATCATAGTTTCATAACCTAGGATAAATCATAGTAGTGAAATGTAATCCCAATACTCATAACTTATAACATGAAACTTTGTGGCATACACACATAATCATAGAGAATCATTTCTTATTAGTCAAGACTCATTTCCAAGACTATCTTAGTGGAAAAATTCCATTTCTGAACCGAGTTCACTCCTCGTTTCAGTCCTGTTTCACTGAACCGGTATAACCTGTCGTTCTAGCCATTTCTATCTCATGAGATATAAAATATTTACCTAATGCATTGGAAGGAGATATAGGTCCCACCCATCTCATAATGATACCATTCTTATGTCTGCCACAAGATCATAAATCATACATCATTGCATAATCCATGTAGTAAAAATGGGAATCGTAAACATCATGACATCATAAAAAAATTCATATAGGATAAAGGAATTCATAAAAATATATCCATCACAACATAATCATATCAATGTAATAATAGGGATATAAATTGAACCCTATATTATCCTAGATGGAAAATAATTTTGATAAAACACTTGAACTCCATTCTTAAGGAAAATATCCTTTATACTTAATTTTTTTTTCCTTTCTTAACATGTCATACAATTTTAATCTAAAAGAAGTTGATTAAAAATAAGCTTGAAAACATGTAAAGGGGGATTCTTGGAAATAATTTTTTAAAAATCCATTCATGCCGTATAAGTTAAAAAACCTTCTTCTTGTACTTTTGTCGGAAAAGTCAAAAAGTACCTCGTACGAAAAACGACAAAAGATTCCTTTCATATCCTTTACTAAAAAATCACCGAAGGATAAAATTGGATTTAAAAAATTGTAAGTAGATGGAAATAATATTACATATTGAGGAAACCTGTATGTTGATGATAAAATACACCCCAGTAAATACCAAAGTATTAACAATCTCGGATAAAAATAAGATTGTGATATTTTCCCTTACATTAGGTCTGATTTTCTTCATAAGTGTCCGAACCTCCTGTAAAATGATTTAAATAATGTCATTGACATATTCCATAATCATACTCATTTTTATGATATCATATATGGTCATATTCTTAGCTTATTATTATTAATATTTCATTACTACTTGTTATTCGGGTGTTTATTACTTTTTGTTCTTATGCGTGTTTTATCGAATAAATTCTTATTATTCTTTTTAGGTTATGGATACCTCATTTAAAGAATTTTATTAGTGTAATATATATCATATTCATTCATTCAATTCGTTTATATAATAATTATGCAATGATGATCATGTAGAACTAGTCACATCACATTGTGGAGTCGGTATTCCGTACGTACGCACGAGCGATGATATCGTTCCCATGATCATGGAATTGTATTGGAGTGTATGTATACTATTTCAGAATAAATATCACTTTAAAATAATATTATATATTCATTCTTTACACCATTATACCCATCCAAGTAAGGTGGTGGTGGAAAATAGATTACACCACGACGTGGAGACGGTAATCCGTAGGTACGCACGCGCGATGATTTCATTTTCTGTAGGATGGATAGATGGTGAAATACGGTTGATTAATACTTATAATAACATATAAGAATATTATTGATACTGATGTTATTACTTCATTATGAAACAACTAAATAAGAAGAAGTGGAAGAAGAAATAATGATGAAAGAATCGGTAACGGGCATTACCTCTTCTTTGAAGCACTTCTTTGAGACCTCCTTTTAGGGCACTAAAATCGGTCTTTAAAGAATATCAGGACCTCTAGGATGTCTCTAGGGAAGCGTAGAGAATAAATTGGTAGGGGTTGGCCGAGAGTTAAGGCTAAACGTGGTGTGAGTAAGAGAGGGAGGAGGCGCCCTTTTATAAGGGAGGTGAGGGGCACCTTTGGAATAACTAAAAATATTATTTTATTATAAAGCCAAATTCGGTTTTAAATAGCTCCAAATTGATTTATTTAGAAGCTAAGGTGGTTATGGGTCTAAATCCTCTCATCCAATAGAATTTAGACATGTTTAGGTTCCTATTTTAACCTTATCATTTAGATTTAACATTAAGTTGAATAATTTTACTTTTACCGTGTCTTCTTGTGTTATTACACTATAAGGTTAATAAACATACTATAACAAGCCAAACGAAACCCAAGTTGTTTATTATTAATATATATAACCTTATCTAAGTCATTTGGCCGAACCTTAGATTTTTAGGAATAAAATAACAATTAATAATATTTGTTTTAAAACTATTTTATGTTAATTTTGACACTATTTAGTAATTGATTTTTGTTAAAATTATAACAGAATGATTAGTTCGAACAAAGTTAATTAAATCAATAATAAAATGTCATATTAACCTATATAATTACTGGAATTCATAAAAAGTCTCAAATTACATTTATTTGGGTATTTATAACATCAATTATGTCAATATTTCATTAATAAGATAATTACTCCATCATCATTGTGTCATTAATAAATTAAATTATTTAATGTCTTAAAATTATAAATAAAATACCATTATGTTGGAAATGTTTTTAGCTTTCTAATGAATATTTATAGTCTAATTTATCTTATGCATTACCACATATTAAAAATTATTTACTTATTAAACTTTGATTTTAACTATTTTAACCCTTCTTTAAGTAAATTGATAATAAATGACCTAATATAATCCAAGTGGGCCTAAATGGTCATATATTATTCCTAAGGTTGTTTTTGGACGAATTACATTTATACAATATAATTAGGACATGTTTTAGTGTAATAATAATATCCATTTTACCCTTAATTACCCTATTTACTTTTAACCGTGGTAAATAAAAGTAAAAAGTTACTATTCACCAAAAATTATTATCATCTCATTTAACCACATTTTACTTACTGACATCAACTGTGTCTCTCGGATTTTCGAAATTCCACTCACAGAAGCGGTAAAACTATGTTTTATGAAAAATTCAGTTTTTTTAACTACCACTTAGTGGTTTCACTATTCATCAAAAATTGAAAGTTTTCAGAAAAATACCAAAATATCACGCAAGGCTAATTTCGATATTCCAAATCAAAAAATGAAGTCCCTTTTGAAAAATAAAATTTATAAAATTTCAAAAAGTGGTTATTACTATTCATAACGGCTACTTTTAATAACATTTTAATAGCATATCGTTGTTTAGTGAAACTCGGTATTGCGTACGACGAAAGCTATCGAGGAAGGCCGCGATTCCATGTAAAGAAAGCCAATATAGTGTTGTTTGTAGTGAATGATTATTTTGATGATTTAAAAAAAAATATTTCTGATAATAGTCTCGGTTGTTACAAAAATATGACCATTTAGGCCCACTTGGATTAGATTAGGACATTTAATATAAATTTATTTAAAGAAGGGTTAAAATAGTTAAAATTAAAGTTTGATTAGTAAATCATTTTTAATATTGGGATATACATAAGATAAATTAAACGATAAATATTCATTAGAAAGCTAAAATTATTTCCTACATAATGGTATTTTATTCATAATTGTTAGACATTAAATAATTAAATTTTTTTATGACACAAATATGATGCAGTAATTATCTTATTAATTAAATTTTGACATAATTGATGTTATAAATACCCAAATAAAGGTAATTTGAGACTTTTTATGAATTCAACTAATTTTAAAGTTTATTATGACATGTTATTATTTATTTAATTAACTTTGTTCTAACTAATCATTCTGTTATGACTTTCACAAAAATCAATTACCAAATAGTGTCAAAATTGACATAAAATAGTTTTTAAAACAAATATTATATTATTAATTGTTATTTTATTAATAAAAATCTATGGTTCGGCCAAATGACTTAGATATGGTTATATATATTAATAATAAACAACTTGGGGTCAGTTTGTCTTGTTATAGTATGTTTATTAACCTTATAGTGTAAGAAAACAAGACGACACAGTAAAAGTAAATTTATTTAACTTAAGGTTAAATCTAAATGATAAGGTTAAAATAGAATCCTAATCTATTATAAATTCTATTGGATGAGAGTATTTAGACCCATCCCCACATTTTCATTGAAATAAATCAATTTGGATCTATTAATAACCGAATACGACTTTATAATAAAATAATATTTTTAGTTTTTCCAAAGGTGCCTCTCTCCTCCCTTATAAAAGGGAACCTCCTCCCTCTATTCCTCACACCACATTAAGCATTCATTCCTGGCCAACCCCTAAAAAATTCACTTCTACACTTACATAGAAACATTCTAGAGTTTTGGGTCTTCTTCAATGACCAATTTTAGTTCCCTAAGTGGAGGTCTCAAAGAGGCGCTTCAAAGAAGAGGTAATGTCCGTTACCAATTCTTTCAAATTTATTTCCTCTTCCACTTATTCTTATTTATTTGTTTCATTATGATGCAATAACACTAGTATAACTCATATACTGATATGTTATTATAAGTATTAAAACATCCCTATTTCACCATATATCCATCCTATGGAAAACGAAATCACCACGCGTGCGTACGTACGGAATACTGTCTCCACAACGTGGTGAAATCTATTTTCCACCAACACCTTACATGGATGGGTATAATGGTGTAAAGAATAAATATATATGGTTATTATAACATCATACTGATTCTGATATATTATTCCATCCACTTCAATTCTATTCAATATTTGTGGGAATGATATCATCGCTTGTGGGTACATACGGACTACCGTCTCCACGATGTGATGAGATTCATTCTCCAGGTATACCATACATGAATGATCATAAAGATTATATAATGAATATTAATGAAATATATGATATAATAATTCTACTGGATTTATGTATATATATATGTATGTCATCTATTTAGTATCATTCAATTCAATAATGGAAACGAAAACAAAGTTCATGCGTACGTACGACCTACTGTCTCCATGAATGGTGCATTTCATTCCTTTTATCAATCTATAATATATATATATGTGTATATGATGAATATATATCATATATAAAACATTATTTACATTCTAGAATTATGTAAATCAGGATATAAGTAATAATATCAAGAACGACAAGTCGAAACACATACGATAAATAAAACGGTTTAACCCAAAACGCTGCTTTAACATGGAACTTACAAAAGAATGGGTAATATAAAGTCATAATTGAACCATATATGATATCATAACAATGAATATGATTCTTTAATTAGTCAATGAAATTATTTAAATCATTATACAAGAGGTTCGGAAACGTATGACGCATATCAGACCTAAGGTAAGGGGTAACTTTTCCAATCTCGTTCTAATCCGAGATTGTTTATTCGTAAGTATATACTGGGGATATTGTTCTCATCCATATCCATGCTTCCTAAAAATGGTTTCATGTTTCTTTAATGTCCTTTTTACCCATTTTTGACTTTTACAACATTGTATGTATAGAATCTTTCTTCTACGAGGTACTTTTTATCTTTTCCGGCAAAAGTAATAGAAGAATGTTTTTTTAACTTATACGGCATGAAAGGATTTTTATGGTTTTATAAACCCTTATTTTCATGAATCTTCCTCCAAAATATTTCATGACTATTTTCAACAAAATCCTTTTCTATTAAAATTTCATGACGTTTTGTGAAAAGAAATTGATTTTGAAGAAGAAAGAATATTTTCTTCAAAAAATAATTTCAAGTGTTTTATCAAAATCATTTTACATCTAAGATGACATTATTTCGTATGTGTATGTTTCATGTATTATGTCTCTATGATATACATGGTTTCACTTTTCTTATGATGAAATATCCATTTCTTTTATATGGAATATGTGATGATGGGACGATGTTTATGAAACCCATTTTATTTGTTGAGTTCTTATGAATGGTGTATGTTTATTTTGTGGGACAAGTAAGAATAATTTCATTATGAGATGGGTCGGACCTATATCTCCCTCCAATGCATTGGGTAAATATTTATATCTCATGAGATAGAAATGGATGGAATGGTATGTTAATCCAGTTCAGTGTTACAGGACTGAAACGAGGAGTGAGATCGATTCAAAAAGGGACTTTGTCCACTAAGATGGTCTTGGAAAAAATGCCTTGGATACCATGGAAATAATATCATGTGCTTAATGTTTTGACACAATTACACGTTTTATTCCCATGATATTTTATGATAATTGATGTTCTATTATGATATATGCCTTACGTACTTCCAAGATTCATGTCTTTGCTCAAGATTTTTATGTTTAGATTTTATCTTCATGTTTTTCTTGCATTCAAATGTTTATGGATTTTTTAATGTTCTCTATGTTTACCCTTACTGGGCATTTGAGCTCACCCCGTTTTATGTTATCTTTTCCCCAGGATATAAATAAAGGTTTTAGGTAAGAAAAAAATGGGAATATCTTCATTGGGAGATGTTGAAGATCATTCACCGTGATTTGAAGATTACATTCCGAGTTTCCAAAGACACTAAACTATTATGGTCCTTCTGTGTCTATTTTTTTATGTACTAAGTATTCCGAAAAAGTAATGTAATTTCCATGTACGTCATCCTTCGGGTCTCTACAGTTGGTATCAGAGGAAAGGTTTAGATTACCTTTGGATAGTAGGATGCGAAAACTTTAGTGAGATACCTAGAGATATTTCTAAGGTATGTCTTGGAATGTCCCAAAGGTTATGTATAAGTATAGGTTATAGTCATAGAATTAAGGTATAGATCATATAATTAAACCAAATATGTTAGATATTGTAGGTACTACCCCTTTATTATGTTGTCTTGCCTAGCATGATTTTTGCCTCTCACACTATTCTTTTTGGGTTTTAGATGATGGCTAGAACCCGAAGGACCTATATTGATCAATGTAATGGAAAATGAAATTATTTTCCTCCAGAACAAACAAATGTAATGGGAGATGGAGTGAAAAATCTTATTTCTATACTTACACAAGCTATAAATCATTTTGGACTTCCAAATGAGCATAGAACGGAACAATATTCTATTGAGTCCTTCATGAGGCAACGTCCACCTTCTTTCAGTGGGTCTTCTGGTCGACTTATTGCTGAACAATGGATCAGTACCAATGAAAAGATATTTTGAGTTCTTCAATGTTCTTACACATGATAAATTCATCTTAGAGGTATATCATTTGGAAGTTGAAGCTGATCAATGGTGGAATCTTATCAAGAATACGATGCCAAGAGATGAAATTTAGTCCATGGAATGGGACGAGTTCAAGAACTTATTTATCAATAAGTACTTCCCTCGTATTCTTTGAACAAAGATGGAGAAAGAGTTTCTTGAACTAAAGCAAAAGGATAATGAATCTATTGGTGTATACGATGCGAATATTACAAGGCTTGCAAAGAATTCATCTGACATTATCATCAAACCTGAAAGTAAAGTTGATCGATTCTTCAGTGGCTTAAAACCAAATCTTCGAAGGGCATTAGCTATAAGAGACTTCAGTAGCTATGAAGGAATTGTTAGTTGTGCTATCAAGGTAGAAATGGAAGTTAGTGTTACTTGTCCATCTCATGGTTTTGACAATAAACGAAAGACGGAGTTTAAGGAGAAATCTCAGAATAATGGTGAAAAGAAGATGAATGTTTCCTTATGCTCAGAGTGTGGAAAGAATCAGGGTGGAGATTGTCTTAAAGGGACTAGAAAATGTTTTAAGTGTGGAAAAGAAGGTAATCGAGCAGCTGAGTGTCCATCTAATGGAAAAAGGGTTTCTAATTATGTGAATAAAGAAAATAATGCAAAGAACGCACCACCAACACTTCAATGCTTCAAGTGCAATGAAATGGGGAATTATGCTAATCAATGCCCTAATCCAAGGGTTAATTATGATCGACATGAGAAACCACTTACGGAAAAGGATAAAGGGAAGTCACATGCGATCACTATTGGCGATGTTGAATATGACAACGATGTGGTGGAATGATTAAGTGTTTATGTAATTTGATTCCAAAATAATGTTGTATATAGTATCGTGGAATATTGGAATATTTATGTAATGGTCTATTGTGGTTTTCAATAATTTTATGGTACTGGTAACCATGGAAAGTGATTGAGATATTTTTGGAAGGAATATGATATGCGCATAATGAAGGGATAAGGAGAAAATGAAATGTTTGACAGTATTCATGAGCTCATGACTGATATAAGGAAATAGTTATAATATGATTTGAGTATCCTGAATTTTGGGGTTTTGGTATGTGGAAGGAGTAAACTTTTGACAGCACTAATGTTTTCACTATGATTCAATGGGTATTCATTTTTCAAGAGAATACATGATTAAGGCCTTTGAATGTTTAGAATGTGACCAACAATACATATCTTAAGATATATGGGGATCAACGATGGTAATAACATGCTTGTTATATGAAATCCCAGGAAATCGTTTTCACTATAATATGAGAGTAGAATGCAGTATTATTGATAAGCCTACATATTGGAATGGATTATGTTGGACATAATTTAGTATTGTTTAAGGATAGAAGTTTTTTCGATATTATTGAAGGGATGTTATAGAAATGAAGTTTTAGAAAAAAGGACAACCTACAGAACGAGCAACAACCCGTCACGTCGGAAAAGGCTGTGGGAATCGAACCCACAACCGAAGTGCGACAGGCATTTATTTCCTCCCATTGGCCTACATGAAGTCCCTGTTTAGTAGGAACTGTTTTTATTATATTATACAGAATGATATATGATGTATAAGTCCATTTTAGGAACCATATATGATTAATCTCACTATAGATGGACTTATGTATTTTTGATAACTTTTATAACCTTTTATTTGAGACAGATTGAATGACCCATCATTCTATCACATGATCTTCTAACACATCACGAATGACAAATTCAACATATTTTCTTTAAGAGATGAAGTAAAAATTGTCCAAAGTACGACCAACGATGAGACTGTACCAAAATCACGAAAGTATTTCTTCTAATTCCAATTTCATCAACATTAGGGAAATGATATTGAAAAAAAAATGTTGTCCTAGTGCCCTTATATCCGATGAGTCAGATGGTACCTTAGATCATCAAAAATCTATGGCTTTGTGATTGATGGCCTTTTCATAGCCATGTTCTCTACCACTCTCCATCAGAACATGATGGTTAGATTTTTCTTCCATAACCATATTTTCACCTATGATCTCTTATATGGAAACTCAGTGATGAGTTTCTTTGGGTAATCGTTACATTTCATACTTTAGTTTTTAAAATTAAGTTTTAGTATACCTTTTTACGATGTCGGTTTCTATAATTTGTAAACGATTTATAACCCTGACGAATTTCGAGGGAGAAATTCATTTTAAGGGGGGTAAAATGTAACTCCCTGAGATTTTATGAAAAATATTATTTTAATTTCATTGATGTCTTGTGTTGTAAGTTACAACAAGATTACGTTGTGCTACATGCAACACCATATGAGCTTGCAGTATACACAACACTATTCTTCGATCATGTTACACACAATTTTGATAGTAGTCATTGTACGAAACATTGAGTGTATATATATATATATATTCAATGTATAAATGAAATATGGTTGGATTATATTATAAGAAACAACATAGGAGTCTTGCACAACACGCAACCCTGACTTGGCTTGCATTACATGCAATCGCGACCTTCCTCGATAGCGTGTCATATACGCAATACCAGGTTTCACAAAACAACGATATATTGTTATAATATTATTATGTACTAGCCGTTATGAATAGTATTAACTACATTTTTAATTTTATAACATTATTTTTCATCATACTCATTTTTTAGAATATGGTATGAGAACAAAATAAAATTTTTGTGTAAAATATGTATTTTTCAAAAATTACAGTTTTCCCGCCTTTTGATGACGCACCCACCTTAATTTTTTTTGACATGTATATAATATAAATTTGAAAAAATTAAATTCTTCTTTGGAATCAAGATATAAAATTTTACATTGGATAAAATTTTCATATTATTTTGATAACTGTCATATTTTAATGAATAGTAAAAACACGCTATATTTTAATTAAAAACTACTTTTTTCATCACAATAATTTATATAGATAGATTATCATTTAGTTGGTTTTAAAGTGTAATTAGAATATATTTTTACCATTTAACCCAATGTTTTTCATTGGAATTAATTTCACATTGAAATTGGATATAAACAAGTATCAATCTTTTGATTGTTTTTGTTTCTTAAAAACACGCTATTTGTTTTGATAACAGTTATTAAATTTAAAATTAATTAATGCCACATATATGTTATGAATTTGGAAAAATAGACTTCAATTTTGAATTCGGAATATCAAATAATTCTTAGGCTGAATTTTAGGTATTTTTCTGAAAAACTTCTATTTTCGATGAATAGTGAAACCACTTAATGGTAGTTAAAAAACTGACATTTCATAATTTAAATTAAATTTTACAACTTATGTGAATTGAATTTTAAAAATCCGAGTGACACGGTTAATATCAAGGACTAAAATGTGGTTCAATGAGATGAAAATATTTTATGGGGAATAGTAACTTTTTACTTTTATTTACCACGGTTAAAAGTAAATAGGATAATTAAGGGTAATAATAATAATATTATTACCCTAAAACATGTCATAATTCTATTGGATAAGTTTAATTCGACCAAAAACAACCTTATGAATAATATATGACCATTTAAGACAACTTGGATTTGATTGGGACATTTAATATTAATTTATTTAAAGAAGGGTTAAAATAGTTAAAATCAAAGTTTGATAAATAATCATTTTTAATATAGGGTTATACATATGATAAATTAAACTATAAATATTCATTAGAAATCTAAAAGTATTTCCTACATAATGGTAGTTTATTTATAATTTTTAGACATTATATAATTTAATTTATTTATGACACAAAGATGAGGGAGTAATTATCTTATTAATGAAATATTGACATAATTGATGTTATAAATACCCAAATAAATGTAATTTGAGACTTATTATGAATTAAAATAATTTTATAGGTCAATATGACGTGTTATAATTGATATAATTTACTTGTTTTGAAGTAATAATTATAATATGATTTTAACAAAAAATCAATTACCAAATAGTGTCAGAATTGACATAAAATAGTTTTAAAACAAATATTATATTATTAATTGTTATTTTATTCCTAAAAATCTAAGGTTCTGACAAATGAATTATATAAGGTTATATATATTAACAATAAACAAGTTTGGGATCGTTTGGGTTGTTATAGTACGTTTATTAACCTTATAGTGTAAGAAAAACAAGAAGACACGGTAAAAGTAAAATTATTTAACTTAAGGTTAAATCTAAATGATAAGGTTAAAATAGAAACCTAAACTTTTCTAAATTCTATTGGATGAGAGGATTTCGATCCATCCCCACATTATATTTGAAATAAATCTTTTTTTATATATTAAAAACTGAATATGACTTTATAATAAAATAACATTTTTAGTTTTTCCAAAGGTGCCCCTCTCCTCCCTTATAAAAGGGAACCTCCTCCCTCTCTTCCTCAAACAACATTGAGCTTTCAAGCTCTCCCAACCCTTGCCAAATTCTATTCTCCAAATCCATAGAAACATCCTAGAGGTTTTGGTCTTCTTTAAAGACCAATTTTAATGCCCTAAGAGGATTTCTCAAAGAGGCGCTTCAAAGAAGAGATAATGTCTGTTACCGATTCTTTCAACTTTATATCTTCTTCCAATTCTTCTTATTTAATTATTTCATTCTGAAGTAATAACATCAGTATAACTCATATACGGATATGTTATTATAATTATTAAACAGCCCTATTTCCCCATCTATCCATCCTACGGAAAACAAAATCACCACGCGTGCGTACGTACGGAATACCATCTCCACACCGTGGTGAAATCTGTTTTTCCACCAACACCTTACATGGATGGGTATAATGGTGTAAAGAATAAATATATTTTGTTATTATAACATCATAATGATTCTGATATATTATACCATCTGATTAAATTCTATTCAATAATTATGGTAATGATATCATTGGTCGTGCATACGTACGGACTACCGTCTCCACGACACGATGAGATTCATTCTCCATGTTAACCACACATGAATGGTCATAAAGTTTATATAATGAATAATAATTAAATATATGAAATAATAATGCTACTATATTTATGTATATATATATTTATGTCATTTATTTAGTTTCATTCAATTCAATAAGGAAACAAAAACAGTGTTCATGCGTACGTACGACCCACCGTCTCCATAAATGGTGTATTTCATTCCTTTTATCAGTCTATAATATATAAATGTATATGATGAATATATATTATACATAAATCATTTTTTACATTATGGAATTATTTAAATCAGTATATATGTAATAATATCAAGAACGACAAGTTGAAACACATACGATAAGTAAAACGGTTTAACCCAAAACGTTGCTTTAACATGGAACTTACAAAAGAACGGGTAATATAAAGTCATAAGTTAACCATATATGATATCATAACAATGAATATGATTCTTTAATAAGTAAATTACATTATTTAAATCATTATACTGGAGGTCTGTAAACGTATGAATCATATCAGACCTAAGGTAAGGGATAACTTTTCCAATCTCGTTCTTATCCGAGATTGTTTATTCATAAGTATTTACTGGGGATATTGTTCTCATCCATGTCCAAGTTTCATAAAAATTGTTTCATGTATGTTTAAAGTCCTTTTTACACATTTTTTATTTTTACTACATGGTATGTATGGAACCTCTCTTCTACGATGTACTTTTTGACATTTCCGGAAAAAGTACGAGAAGAATGTTTTTTAACATATACGGCATGAAATGATTTTTACAGTTTTATAAAGCCTTATTTTCATGAAGATTCCTCCAAAATATTTCATTACTTTTTTCAACAAAATCGTTTTCTTTTAAAATTGCATGACGTTTTGTGAAAAAAATTTATTTTCAATAAGAAAGGATATTTTCCTCAAAAATTCATTTCAAGTGTTTTATCAAAATCATTTTACATCTAAGATGACATTATTTCATATGTGTATGTTTCAAGTATAATGGCTCTATGATTTACATGGTTTCACTTTTCTTATTATGAAATATCCATTTCTTTTATATGGAATATCTGATGATGGGATGATGTTTATGAAACCCATTTTATTCGTTGAGTTATTATGAATTGTGTATGTTTATTTTGTGGCACAAGTAAGAATGATTTCCTTATGAGATGGGTGTGACCTATATCTCCCTCCAATTAATTTGTTAAAAAATTATATCTCATGATATAGACATAGCTGGAATGGTAAGTTAATCTGGTACAACATTATAGGACTAAAACGAGGAGTGAACTCGATTCAGAAAGGGAATTTGTCCTCTAAGATGGTCTTGGCAGAAATGCCTTGGCTACCATGGAAATCATATCATGTGCTTAATTTTTTTCCACAATTACATTTTTATTCCCATGATATTTTATGATGATTGATTTTACCTTATGATATATTCCTTACATATTTCCAAGATTCATGTCTTTCCTCAAGATTTTGTTTTTTAGATTTTATGTTCATGTTTTGTTTTGCATTCAAATGTTTATGGATTGTTTTATGTTCTCTATGTCTACCCTTACTGGGCATTTGAGCTCACCCCTTTTTATTTTTTCTTTTCCCCATGATATAAAGAAAGGTTTTAGGTAAGAAAAAAAATGGAATGATCTTTATTGGGAGATGTTGAAGATCTTTCAATATGATTAGAAGATTATATTCCGAGTTTGCAAAGACACTAAACTATTACGGTCCTTGTGTGTCTGTTTTTGTTATGTACTAAGTATTCTGAAAAAGTAATGTATTTCCATGTACGTCATCCTTCGAGTCTCTACACACACATAATCAAATATTTAAATTTCTACATTGTTTTATACCTTGTTTATTTAAACATTCCTATAAAATAATCAAAACCCAATTATTCTAAAATATACATCCCATTTTCTTATTCAAAACCTTCTATAGTAAATTTTTTAAGCCTTTTTCATGATATGACCTGGGGTACTATTTATACTATATAAATTATAGTAAAATCAACGTCTAAATTAAATCACTCAACAGCACCATCATAGGAAATGGAAATTCAAGGTTTTATAACACCTTTTTTAGTGAGTTCTCCTCTCAGAATTTGATAATGAACTAAAATAGAAATTTGTTTCTTAATGATACAATATATTTTCTATATATTGATATGCACGATTTCCTCTTAGTCCTATGAAAATTAATGTGTATATGAATATCATTGTCACTATACTCTAGAGATCGATCTTTTTTATATGGTTTATTTCTTCTTGGATGGGGATCACAAGCCCATATATTTATGGGTTTCTTCATTTTAAAATATAATTAGACCATTTAGATATAGATTACATTCTCATGGGTCGGCATCATGGATGAGTATACTAAAATTTCCCATCATTGTACACTATATATTTACCATTTAGATATGCATGATTTCATCATGAGAATAGCTGATCAAGTGGTATAAGCATAGGTGTTTTCATCATACACTTGAGTTTTTTCATTTTGATATGTATTATTCACTACATTGTATAGCTAAAAGAAAGGTATAGGCATTGGTAGTATCACCATACTCTAATATAGTGCCAGTTTTAGGTCTAATGAGAATAATTGATATTATGTGGATGAGAAAGGGGGATATGGAATGAGTATTTCAATTTTTATGAGGTTTTGAGAACCTAGAGGTTGTTTCCTCACACATTTCACATGGATATTCTAGACTAATAAGATGGGGATACATATATTACCAATTGTATTTCTACGTTGAAGGGCCTATCAATCATGTAATGAATTTTTAGGAGATCATATAGTATACCACACAATAAATGTGTATTTTATTATTTGATCCTAATATATTCCAAATATTCACATGGGATATTACTAGGAGTAATGTAGTTAGTTTCATCCTAGGGTTATATTCCTGAGTTTGCTACATGTTGATTATTATTCCATTTCATTTTCAGATGCTCAATTTTTTCAATGATATAAAAAATGTATACCCTGTGTGTAGAGATAGGAATCTATCCCATGTGTTCCTTGGTGGGTTTTCAACCTAGTGAGTTCTAGGTATCCTTCAATGGATAGTTTATGGATTTTCAATATAGAAAAATTAGGGCGGATTTTCAACTTTTGGAATCATTGGACAATAGTGTCATTGATGTTTATGGTTATACATTATTGACATATAAATTCACTAATGTTTTTTGTCACAGAACTTTGATAGAGAGATGAATTTTCCCATATAATAGTAAGGGAAATGATAGGTCAATTTGAATGAATGACCAAAGATATCAATATAATTAGTTTCAAATTATAGTAGATATAGATTATGGTCATGGTCCATGGACAATAAGTTGATGATACCTCAATACAAATTGTATTGATTTAAATAATGGGTGATATTTGATGCAACATGACCAAAACAACATTATGTGGATAAGGTCTTAGTGAATTAACATATATGAATAAATACAACTATTTTATTGTATTAATTCTTAGACAATCATTTCATGTTTATTTCATATATTTTAATAGGTTTGATCTAAATTTCAAGGATGGGTTTTTTTATCCATTCATTGAAGGTCATAATGATACATGGATGTGTAACATCGAGGGTACCAAATCCATTTGAATAACAATATTATGTATTTCTTCATTCATATAACAAGATGTTAGAAATAGGAATGATGATATATGAAACCTATGTTAAGTATGGTTGTTGAACATATTTGAATGACATGTTCCACTATAATTAAATTATGGGATATATAGATTTGTGTACCCCTTTTCATTGGATAAGGACTTGTCTTTGGTTGGAAATTAATTTTTATTTGCATGTAGAAATATCCATATTAGGGCATGTGTATCTAACCAAACATAGGATTATTTTTAATATGGTTGAAATTATTACTGATATACTTTAATGGTTTTTAGAAATTCAAAAACATGTAGACATACTAATACTTATGCTTGAGGGAGTAATAATGGAGGTTTATAGTATACTACAAGTTATGCAACCATATATTAAATAAATTATCATGGGAAAAATATATAATATTTCATTAAATTAATTTTTTTAGATAGTGGTTCTAGAAAGCATGGATCATCTTTTACTGGGTTTATATACTTATATGCTTTGTTCCATAGTTATTTACACTCTAGTTTTATTATTAATTCCTAATAATGAATGATTAACTAGACGAGACATGACATTTTACCATAATATTCATTATATTTTTTATAATATAATAAGTAATTCTTCTCCTTCATTATTTGATTAAGGAATTGTGATTTGGACTACTAATGTATAGGATTTAATGTATTAATTCATTGGCCAACAATCGCACATTTTGAGGTCATACAAATTTAAAAAATGCTTAGAAATCTAAATATCATGATAGTTAGGCCAATGGAGGGTGAGATAATGTGTCTACTAGGTTAAAAAAGAATCCAATTTGAATAAAGATCCAAATTCATGTATATATTATGTCATGGGTGTCAACACATAATTTAAGGCCATAATTATTATAAAAATGATTATATATAAAGTATGAAATTATAGCTCAATTTTGAATTAGGGCCCAATAACTACCTAAAACAATTTCAAAAATAAATGATGATTTCATACATCATTAATCATGGATATTGTATCTAGAGTAATGATATTGGACATATATATAAGGGGTTACAAATGAAAATATTCAAATAATGGGGTTTCCAATGATTCCACGATTGTATATGAATATTAGAGGAACCTTTCATATATTGAAAATAAGTCTCTAGCTAAACGAAAATATTTAGGGATATATGCAGATATATATGAGGGGAATGTATTCATAGAAAAAAAATGTGTCTTTTGAATATATATGAACATTGTAAAAATATCCATGTTGGATTTATGTTAATTAAAGACACTCAATACATTAAATTGGATGTTTGGAAGGGTATGTTTAGAAAAGGTTATAGAGGTAATATATACATATGTTCTCTATGATTAGGGTACTCTGATTATTTTGAAACGAGCTAAATTATTGAATGTATATGGTGGATTCCATAATAATTTTTTATATAAGACAAATTGTTGTGGAGTAATAATATTCAATCTACACATAAATCATAAGTAGAATATATAGATTATGGTTTTACATATTGAACTACAAGTTGTGTTATTTAATGTCATATGATATGACTCACACCATTTAGTCCTATATAATGTGATAAGTGATTAAACATGTCAGATTAATAAGAGTTTTACTAATGATTTTAAATTTTTATATTAATATGGAATATAAGTATCTAGAAATTTCATGATTTATTCTTTATAATTCATGAGTGTATGGTATTATGGAAATATTATTCATATTTTTTTAATTAGTGGATTTAAAATTGTTTTTCAAATTATGCATTTAATTTAAATATTTTTATTTTTTCTCTATGAAAATATTGTACCTTTTGAATGTTATTTAATTAATTTAGGAGGTGTTTGGGATTTTTTAAAATTAAAATTTATTATTACCCTTAGATAATATATTTTTGTAAAATTATTATTATTATTATGTCAACAAAATAATTACCCTTATTTTTTATTTTGATGTTTATGTAATGGTGTGGTAGGTTTTCTAATGTTTGTGTAAAGGAAATACATGGTTTCTATAATTTCTGTTAGGATTGCAACCTTTTTATTCGATTTCTATAAGGGTAACATAATGTTTCAAAAGGTTGTGGAATGGTTTTAATGACATGTGTAAGGGTCTATCCATTTTTTCATTTTTCATCAGGGTAATGCGATTCCCAGGTAAGGGTCTTTGAGTTTTATTGAATCTCGCATAAGTTTCATCCCCTACTCACATAAAGTTATGTCTTGATTCCTTAATCATATATATGGGTCTTCAATGAATTTTTAATCCCTTATAATGGATACCATATACATAGGGGTAAAACTATTATACCCTTATATAGTGATAGTTTATCATGTATTCTTAGAATTGTTTTTTAAAAACTACATATTTTTTCCATAACATTTTTTTATTTATTTTTAAATGTAATTAATGGTACTTAATGTGGTAAATAATTTTTTTCAACGGTTAAGAGTATTGAAGGAAGTAGTTTAATTTCAATTAACTTTGGGATTCGTTAATGGGTTATGTGGGGAATTAATTTGGATAGTAGAAATTAATTTTACATTTAAATGTGGGTATTTACATATAATCCAATGATTCCGCTGAGAATTGTCACTAATTTCAAAAAACCAATTTTATCTCTCTGATTCAATTTCCATTATTTATCTTATATTATAATTACCCAAACCCAAAAAATTTGAGTTTATTTATTTTTCTTCAAGTCATCTAATTCTTTACCATATTCAATACCTATACATATCACCTTCACTCGCTATCTCTTATTCTTGGTGTTTTGTTATTAAGGATCGATGTGAAATATATGGGATCCAATTTTTCTCCAATTTTTCCATTAATATGTGATAATAGAATGATTGTGACTCCTTTTGGGTGGATTTTAATAGTTTAAATAATTATTATATCTAATCATACTAATGAAATTTATGGTAATGGGGATATTCACCTATAGTTTTCCCAATTTTGTCGTGTTTAAGACAATTGATTCCTTGGAAAATATCATCACATCATAAATTTTAATTGTTATTCATTAAAATAGTTTTTATCATATTTTATGTTCTATTTGATGGTTTAAAAATTAATAGGTTGTAATGTATAATTTCATTTTAGTGGTAATTAATATTTTATAATGTGTAAAAGAAAATAATTAGTATGGACTTTTTGTTCAGCAGTGTTATATGTATCCAATTGTAATTTACTAGAAAATTTATTATTTACATGTATGTCATTATTGATATTATTTCAATGATTTCATTCCCTATATGTATCACCCATTTATATATAATATATATTGTGAATATGGTAAATTAATCAGTCATTTTTAAATAATATGTTGTTGTGGTTCTTCATAATTTTGAAATTACTTTGATCTGTGATGGAAATGATTTTTGATTTCATACTTAGTTTTACTTGTGGTTATGTGGTGGTGATGTGTGCTGTGGGGACTCAAAGTTGATATGGGAATGGATGGTGTCATAGATTATTGTCTTAGTAGTATCCTCATAGAAATGAAATGGATGAAAGTAGTCATTCAAGGTTAAATGATCTTGAGTTGGACTAAATGGTGTGAGGATGGAAATAAATGAATTGTAAGTATATAATGATGTTTAATTTAAATATTTAAATATGATAATAAATGTGAAAATGATGATAAATTCATGTCATTATATAGGATCTATGAAATTTCTTTGTGTTTATTTTTAATGAGTGATTGGATTGGTGGTTAGTATTATGGATATACGGTTCCCATGTGATAGTTATGATATGACGGTTTTGGTAATTTGGAAATATAAATGATTTAAACCCATAGTATAATATTAATTTTTAAAATTATATATTTTAATTTACTTGTTTTTCTTTTATGGACCCCAACAAGGTCATTGGTTTTCACTAACACCCACAGATTTTGTCTTTTACGTGTTTGAACTTAACAAACATTGGCTGAGGAAAAATGGATTGTTACCCCATCTCCCACAATCGATATATATTTGAATCACTTAATTTCATGATTATTATACACCATCATTTATGGCTTGAAGATATCTTACACTATATTTTATAATTGATGAGCAGGTGATTTGGTTCATAGTCTGGGTCATCCATGGTATGAGGAGGCTATATGGATGAGGTCATTCATGTTCATGATGCCCCACTATTATAAATTATGGTAGTTTTTAGGGGACTCTAATGATTTGATTTTTTTGGCATGTGGTATGTTTATAATGATAAAATAATGCATTTATTGATACAAATTCGGTGTTGTAGCTTCCCTATTCGGATAAGGCTTCTGATTGTATAAAGTAGGTGGGTACGAAAGTTATGGGAGTTCCAAGGAATGTTCTATCGGGGCATGAGAGGAAAAAATACATTGGTAAATTGTAATGGGTTCCATTCTATAGATATAATTTTTCTTATATTTTAATTCTTTGATAAATTATTGGGTGAGTGGGTGTTAGTGAGTATATAAACTACTTTAACTGATAGGTTATTATTGATTCAGTTGTTTCTTCATGGGGTAATTTCTATGATCTTCCCAAATTTTAATAAGAGGTTATAGGTAGTATCTTACAATGTATTAGTTCTATGATTTTCCTATATAAATATATATAAACTTATTTTCATTTTATCATGAGGGTTCCCAAGACTGAACTGGAAATTTCTAGCATGGAAGTCGGAGTTTTGGAGTTTGTTTTTATGGGAATTTTCTTTATGTACATTATTTAGATACATTTACTTTTATAACTAAGAAAATACATTACACCTATTAAAAAATATCTATTTAAATATCGATTAACATTTTTAAAACTAATTGGGATTCTACTACATCATTACACCTTCAGGTTACCATGTATATTCCTCAAATAATTATTCATTTAACAAAGTTTAATATTATTAATGGTCTTATTTTGTAATAATTTATCTCTATGATCCAAAATATATATCATATTATCCTATTAAGATACATAATGTTAAAAATTTACTAAATTTATGTTCAGTTCATGTGAAGGATATATAATATACTTATTCTGAAGTGATATATTTAACAAATCATGAATTTGGGGTCTGTTTTTTTGGTTGGGGAAGAATATAAGATACCATCCCACATGACTAAGAATTTAAAAGGAACCATTGTATCTAGGTATCAACATTACCTTATCTCAAATATAATAACCCTATTTTGAAGTGCTATTTAATGTAATTTATTTCTCAACCACTTTAAACTCTCAATCTCCCTTATAATTATCACCATATATCTCAATCAAATTTTTGTAATTCTAATGTGTCTCTGAGTACTTTGAATATTTTATAGTATTTCTTGTGCAATATTTGGTACCATCTTTCTTCCTTATCCATCATCATCCAATCCATTTGGATTTCTATACCTATTCTCATACATAGCCTTAGGTAGTTCCATTTGAATTCATGAATAGAAACTTTTTTTTTGTGTGAGAACTCTTCCATGAGAAACTGTTTATCCCAAACAATATTATAATCAATTGAACATGATCATATACTATAATCCAATGTTTTAATGGTACTTTAATATTAACCATTAGTCTAAGGATTATAGCACGTACTTAAGAATAACTCATTCTCAATTTATTATCTAATACTTCACCAAAACATCTATGAAAATGTTGGATATAAATTAGTTATAATTAATTTTGATACTCCAATCATCCTTACCTCTTCCATTATGTATATATTATCAATTTAATGAGAAAATAAATTTTCATGAATAATAATGAAATGTTTTGACTTTATAAGGTGATTAATTACATCCCAAATGTTATTTTAGAATTAGAGGTCTTAAAAGATATATTATGAAACTTATTGGGATGTTATTCTACTTTCATATTTCAATGTATAACTATTTTATTATCCTCTTATAATTTTGAGGCTCATAATTAACTATATGGAAACTGAGCATCAAAAAGTGTTCTATAATCTCTCTCAGCATGGTGTCCGACCATAAATAATTCGTGGTATCTCATGGTTTATTTTTTTCATTGAGGATGTATATAGATTTATGATCTATTTAAATCATCCAATAGTTTCTTCTTTAATTTATTTATTGAAAAAACCCATTAATTTTTGTCAAATATTATAATTTTATCTCTATAAAATTTGATCTCTATAATATTTTAAAGCTTCTTATATAGATTTATATCAACTTTATATCCCTCTTGATCATTATATAGATATATGATTGACTTTTTATTTGTGAAAAATTATTTCTCCTCTTATCTTATGATTAAAAGGTCAATAATTTTAAAAATCATGATTATTTGGCATATTTCAATTCCCATAATAGATATGGTATAGTGATATATCCTAATAAAAGAATTATCCACCTTTTCCCTTATAAGGATTGAAATATATGAAGAAATTAAAATCCTTGATAAACTTCAACCAACTCCTTTAGTGTTTTTTCAATAACATTTGTGAGAATATTTATATTAACATATATTAATCCTTATATATCTCAAACTTCATACCATTGAGATAATTAATCTTAATATTTAATGTAGATATTAGCACTGATAGATCCAAATCATGAGTAGTTTAATTTTATGTATTAATATTTAATTTCCTTTAGGCATAAGATATCACTATGAAATTTTCCATGAGGTTACATCCAAAACACTTTATTGATTCATCATTGTATATCACAAAACCTTCTCCACTATATAGTATTGTGTGAATAAATAAATTGACCAACCTTATTTACTTATCCTTCAAATTATATTTGGATTGATCTATAAAAAGTAACATGACTTCTCTCTATGATAATATTGTTTTTGGATTTGATAAATGAATGAAATTTATCAATAATCATCATTAATATTGATATAATATCATAAAACCATTAATGTAAATAATTGTGGAAAGTTTAATCTATTATATAATCCCCAGTATTTTTGAATTATCCAATAATAAAACCCACTTTTTATTACATGACCCAATAATTATTTTTCTTATATCCCTAACTCAAATATTCAAACATTTGATTATAGTATCTCTATTTTAAGTTTTATTTCAAAAAAATACTAAAATGATCTTCATGCTCTTAAATAATTTTTAAATATATAATAATATCATTTATAAATACAATCAAAAATTGATTGAAGTCATCTCTAATTAATAAATTCATTGGATCCATGAACATATAAGGGTAATTTGTGAGTCAAAATAGAATCACAATAAATTCATAGTTCCCAATTCATGTTTCAATCGATCTTAAACTAGACCATAAATTTTAAACCTTCATTTATAATATTTTGATTAACAGAAAATATTTTTGATTTATTTATTCCTTAATAGTTTATCAAACATGTCATCAATAATGTGTAGAAAATTATTATTATTGATCCATATTTTCTTATATTCATGACTATAAAAGGATATATACATTGATCAATATATATTCATAACAAAAATAAATGGTGTACCCCATTGCGAGGAATATGTAGATATAAAACCCTTAACTATGTTATCCTATAGTTTATTTTTCAATTATTATAATTAAATTGGACTTATTCTATAGGAATTAATTATTAATTTTATAACACCATTTTTTAAATCAATTGAATAATCAACGAAATTATATGATTTAAGACCAAGAATCACATTAACAAAAAATCAATTATTTCATTCATAATATTGAATTTAGTCAATATTGTCTTCAGCTATGGATCTTCATTTGTCGGTGCACTTGTGGATGGTTGCTCATAATTATTCTGATGGAAAGGTGGTGGTTGGAATGTTTGTTGTTGTTGTAAGGGCTTCTAATAAGGTTGTTGGAATGCTATCGGGTTCTGATATTTCTGTTGGAAAGGTGCCCTGGCTTGGTTCTGTTGAAACCCATACCCTGGTTGGGTTTGTGGTTGGTATTTCCTTTGTTGATAGGCTGCAGCAAAACATTCTGTCCCCTGCACTTCTGAACATTGATCGGTGTAATGAGAATTAGAAGAGTATAAACCACATACCTGATTCGGTCCTTGTTGTTCCTTCACATGGTTCACAAATATATTGTCGCACCAACCTGGTGAGTACACCCATTTCATTCCTAATTAAATCTACTGAATCAGATGTTCTTACCTCATGGATTCCTCTGGTGATCGTACCTCGAGTTCCAAACTGCTGTGAAATTTGGGCAATCTTTTCAATCATAATTCGTATATCTGCAGGTGATTTATCAATGAGGGCTCCTCCCGATGAGGCATCTAGTAGATTCCTATCACTATCAAGAAATCCTTGGTACAATAACGCAAGGAATTGGTCCTCTTCTATTTTTTGGTGTGGACAACTTGCACAAAGCTTCTTGAAATATTCCCAGTATTCGTAATGTGTTTCTCAAATTGATTGATGGAATACATAAATCTCCTTCTTTATTGCAGTGCTCCTGGATGTTGGGAAGAATCTTTGTGGAAAGAATTTTTTTGATCTTCCCAGTCACTGATCTCCCCCGGTTGCAGATTGTACAACCATTCCTTCACTTCTCCCTCTAGTGAGAAGGGGATATCCCTCCACTTCACATGTTCTTCTGCGACTGCTCGTGGTTTGAAGCTGGGGCAGACATATGTGAATTCTTGAATATGTTGATTCGGGTCTTCACCTGCAAGACCATGAAATTTAAGAAGCACTTGGATCATTTTAATTCTCAATTCAAAATCATTTTCTACGGCAGGAATTGCATGTTGATAATTTGTTTTTGGAAAATTGAGGTGCACAGATGTCACGAAGGGTTCGGTTGGGATTTACAGCCATTATTAAAAGTTCAAAGTCTTCACACATGGTTTCACTTGAATCAGTGAGGTTGTTTTCTTCAAAATCTTTGGGTAGATTTTTATTTCTCAATTTGGTTATTGTGCGCTCAATTTCTGGATAAAATTTTAATAAATTTCTATTTTAACTATGGGTCATTTAAAAGATATTGTTTTTAAAAAAAAAACATTGAGGCACTTCCACCCCAGCAATGGCGCCAAGTTTGACGAACGCCTGTCGTGGGGAGTGGAAAAACAATATTTTATTTACCTAAGTATAGTATAGCAGATGATCCTAGATAGTCTCTTGAAGTGGAGTGCACACAAAACAAGGTTGTCACTTTGTCTTGGTTTTCTTAAAAATATTGGTTTTAATTAAGTTGAATGACTACGAGAGAAAAAAACAATAGAAATTGATTGTTTTTGACAAATGGTAATGACGGTGATCAGATTGGGTTCGGCTAGACCTAGTGTTGTGTCATTATGGATTCAAAATTTTATCTCTTCTTCTTCCTTAAACTGGTAAGGGAGAGATTCATCTACTGAGTCCTCTATCTCCCTTATTTATATAGATGTGATGAGAATTTTCCTTTCTAAAACATTAGATTGGTCTATCCTCCTTCAAATGTGCTTAGGGTTGTAGAAGGTCTCCTGATTAATTAGAGAAATCCCAGACCTGGAATTGTTGATCCCTAATAAACCAAGATTTTGACATACAACCCTACATATGTTCTTAACAACTGCCGATCAATCACCACCTAACCCTAATCTTGTTCCACCATATACAGATTAGAATTGGGTGGGGGAGATGTGACCATCGACCAAAGAAATTTATAATTTCAGAATAAAAAACAAAACACTACCACATTCGGAATTTAATACTTAATTAAAAATTGAAACCATTATAATAAAGAAAAAGAAATTTTATTCATTTCAAGCAAAAAAACTCAGTCACAACACATAGGTCCAACCTCCCCTCTTTCCGATCACTCAAATGAAACTATCCCTCCATGGATAGGGTAAACGAGATGATGAGTGAGAGGATAGACATTTTAAAGTAAAGAAAAATAAAAGAAAGAAATAAAATGATGCTGAATAATAATTTCCCCGAGTGTCCCTTGGCTTCCTCCCGTCTCCTATTGTGGTGTCCCAGAAGGAATGGGATGGAATATCAGATGCTTTCAGAGGGTGGAGCTCTCCTCCTTTATAGTCATAATTTGTCCCCCAAATGTTGATACATTGTATCACATTTAAAAGACATCCTCACACATTGAGACCTTCTTATATGTTGTTCATAATTATCTTGGTCATGTCCCCTAAAAATCTCATCAGATTTGGACATGTATTACGAGAGTTATGGCCGTTTTACTCTGAACATTTATTATGTCCAGCCAGACGTTCCAAAATTCAATCCTCCGGATTAGGGTGATTTAATGACCCCATAAAAGGCCAATTCACGTGGTCATTCCATCATAAATGATTCTCCAAAACGTCTTGCACGTCCACCCACCGAAGTTCACAACATTTGGGACCACCATGGATGAGTTATGGAGCCCACACAAAAACTAGGAAAAACAGAAAAAAGATTTCTTTATTCCACTTGTGATCTTCCTTTGAGCTTTAATATGGTCGATTCGGCTTTTAGTCCAAAAATAGTAAATGAAGCCCTGGATGTGTAGAATCTGAAACAGAAATAATTTTTCAATTTCGATCTGTGTAGATAATTTTATGGCCAATATACATAAATAATTTAAATGTTTTAAAAAATCCCAAATGGCCAATTTTTACTATTCAGCTCAAAATAACACCAATATCCTAAAAATGAATCAATTAATCTTAGAGGATCAGTTTTGTGGGTTTAAAACAATGATATTAAATATAAATTAATTGAAAATATTTGCTCTATCAAATAATAACCTGAATCAGGTGGAACGTTCTCTTCCTCCAAGGAAAGTGAAAGTTTCCGTAGAATCCTTTATGCGGAAACGGCCTCCCATGTTTAGTGGGTCCTTTGATCCCCTCCTAGAAGAACGATAGATTTACTGCATTGAAAATATTTTCTTCGTCCTCAAGTGCTTGGAAGAACAGAATGTGGTACTAGCAGTCTATCGTTTTGATGGAGAAGTTGATCAATGGTGGACACTAATCAAGAATAGAAGTCCCAAGAGGAAATTGACTCCATAGATAGGGAGGAATTCAAGAGGATGTTTTTCACCAAATATTTTCCTCAAAACCTCCATCTCAAGATGTAATGAGAGTTACTTGGACACAAGAAAAATGAATATGAGTCCATTGGGGCGTATGAAGCGAACTTTTCGAGGCATGCAAGGTACGCATTTGTATTTGTCGTGAACACCGAAAGAATGGTGGATCACTTCTTTAGTGGACTGATGCTGAGTATAAGAAAATTAATGGTGATTCGAGACTTCGACAGCTATGAGGATATTTCTTGTTGTGCCCTCAAGGTTGAAATAGAGATTGAAGACTCTCAGTGGTCTCATGGGCCTAGTGACAAGAAGCGGAGAATGGAGAACAATATGGGTGGTTCATCAATAAAATCTCAAGATGGATAGAAGCCTCACTTCCCCCTTTGGAAAAATTGTGTGAAGAAGCATCTCGGTAAATATCTCAAGGGAACCAAGAATTGCTTCAAATGTAGAATGTTTTGTCATTTTCCCAAGAACTACTAAAGGGATATAAAAAATCCCGCTAATGTTGAAGATGAAAGGAAGGTTCAGATCAACCCTTAGCTTGCAGTGCAATGTTATAAATGCAAGGAGCTTAGGAATTATGTAAACAATTGACCTAAGCCAAGGGTTATCAGAGGCAATCAACAACATCCTCAAAGGTGACAATAAAGGGCTTATGCTATCACTACTACGGAGGTGGAGCCCGAAAATGATTTTGTGAAAGGTACACTTGTTATTCATTCAATAATAGAGAACGTACTATTTGATTCTGGTTCTACGCATTCCTTCATATCTTGAAAGTATAGTAGAACTATTCAAACACCACCTCAAAATTTGGAGGAAACATTATTTGTGAGAATATAGAATGGGTCAATTATTTCATCCATGGTTTATAACTCCTCCCCAGTTAATTTTTCTGGACTGAACCTCCCATAAAATCTTGCCATACTTCCTTTAGTGGAAGATAACTTTTCACATACAAAAGTATCCTCTGATTCTTTACATGTGTATGGAAGAATATGAGCCTCCTTTAGAATCATCATCTCAAGTTTGGATAATTATTCATTATGAGAAAGAAAATCTTGCTCAAATGATTGGGACAAAGGACATAATCATTCTTGAATACATTCCCATCATGAGGGATTACACTAATGTATTCCTCAAAGAGTTTCCTAGTCTTCCTTCTGACTGAGAGGTTGAGTTATCAATTAAACATATCCCTGAATCTTTTCCAATCTCAACTAAACATTATATAATGGCCACCATAGAGATAAAAGTGCTGAACAAGAAGTTACATGAGAATATAGAGAAGGGTTTTATATGCCCGAGTGCTTCATCGTGGTGTGCTCCAGTCCTATTAGTCATGAAGAAGAATTGATCAATGCACCTCTACATTAATTATCGTCAGCTCAATAAAATCACTATAAAGAAAAATTATCCCCTTCCAAGGATAGATGACTTATTTGATCAGCTTTGTGGGGCCAGTAATTTCTGTAAGGTGGACCTTCAGTCGGGATATAACCAACTAAAGGTGACGAAGGAATATATTCCCAAGACTACCTTTAGAATGAGGAATGGACAGTATGAGTTCATAGTGATGCCCTTCAGACTAACTAATGCTCTATAATTTTTCATGGATTTAATGAATAGAGTCTTTAGAGGTTACCTCGAAAAATTTATGGTGGTCTTTATTGATGATATTCTCATATACTCTAAGAGCTAGGAGGAACATGAGGAGCATTTGGAAACTGTGTTAAAAGACATTGCAAAGGGATAAGTTGTACGCAAAGTACAATAAATGTGATTTCTGGGTGAAAGAAGTATCATTCTTGGGGCATGTTATCATCAAGAAATAGATATATGTGGACCCTTCAAGACGGAGGCAATTGAATAGTGGTCGAGGCCAACTTCTGTAATGGAGATCCGCAGCTTTTCAGGTCCAGCTGGATATTATCGATGATTTGCGAAGAACTTTTCACTATTATCAAACACAATGACCATGAAAACACAGAATGGAGTAAAGAACTTCTGTATATAGGAATGTAAAGATTGTTTCAATGAGTTGAAAAAGAGGCTTATCACTGCACCAGTACTCACACTCATATCAAGTAGAGAACTATTTGTGGTGTATAGATATACTTCTAAGAAAGGCTTAGATTGTGTGCTAATTAAAAATAATAAACTGATATCCTATGCCGAAAGGCATATGAAAATCCATGAGTAAAACTATCCCACACATGATCTAGAGTTGGCGACTGTGATCTTTATGTTGAAATTATGGTGGCATTATTCTTATGGAAAAAAGTGAGATATATACTTACCACAAGAGTCTCAAATATATATTCACACTGAAAGGGCATAATATGCACCAACAAAGATGGATAGAACTCGTCAAGTATTATGAATGCTCAATACACTACCATCCTGGTAAGGCAAACAAGGTGGCATATGCTCTAACTAGAAAGGATCTCACATCTTTATCAAAGATGATAATTTAAATAGACCCAGTCTTCTTATATTTTCAATGGATATAAATGGGAATCATTAAGGGGGGAACATCATCAATCCTTTCTCAAATGATTTCTCAACCATCCCTCAGGGAAAAAATAAAGGATTTTCAAAGAAAGGATGTGGAAATTCAGAAAAGGGTGGAAGTTGTTCAAAATGGGAAATCATAAAATTTCAAAATTGATGAGGAAGGATATGTAGGATTTGGGACAAAATTATGTGTACCATCTGATCTAGAGATAAAGAAGTAGAAATTTAATGATGAACATAGCATGAAATTCTCTATCCATCCTGGGAATACCAAAATGTACCGTGATCTCCGAGAACACTTCTGGTGGGATAACATGAAGAAAGAGATTGTGAAATACATATCGAGGTTCTTGGTATGTCATCAAGTTAATGATGAGAGACAAAAGTTCAAAGGATTGATGATTCTAATGCCTATACCCAAGTGGAAATTGGAAAATGTTTCTATGGAATTTGTCACATGTCTCCTGAAGACATCGAAGGGAAATAATGTGATATGGGTTGTGGTTGACCGACTCACCAAGACATCCCATTTCATTTCTATTAGGGAAGATCTCTCGCATGAACAACATGCAACGATATATGTGAAGGAAGTAGTGAGATGGAACAGTTTTTCACACTCAATTGACTCTGATCGTGATCCAAGGTTCACATCTAAATTCTGGAAGAGCCTTAAATGTTTTTTGAGTACTGAATTAAGTTTCAGCATGACCTATCACCCCCAAACTGATTCCCTGTATGAAATATGTATTCAGATGCTTGAAGATATGCATAGATCCTGCTCTCTATAATTCAATGGTGGATGGGATCAGCATATCTCATTGGTTGAGTTCTCATACAACAAGATCTTCCACTCGAGTATTCAGATGGCTCTATACGAAGATCTATTGGAAAGCGATGTAGAACTCCAACCTATTGGTTTGAAGTTGAAGAAAAAAAGATATTTCACCCCGATCTTGTTCAAGAGATTACCGAGAAGGTTCAAGTCATCCAGAAACACATCAAAGCGGCTCATATTCGGCAAGAGAGATATGCTGACAACTGTCGAAGGGACATGGAATTCAACTTTGGAGATAATGACTTCCTTTTAATATCTCCAGGGAAAAGAGTCATGCGATTCGAGAAGAAATGGAAGCTAAGACCAAGGTATATTGGCCCCTTTGAGATCCTTGACCGCATAAGATCTATGGCCTAGCAGCTTTCACTTCCACCGAATATGGCTCGAGTTCATGATTGTTTTCACGTATAACTCTTGAGGAAGTACATATCTGATCCCTCAAATGTACTAATCTCAGAGGTGGTGCAGCTGGAAGATGATCTCTCCTATGAGGAGCAGCCAATAAAGATTCTGGATCAGAGAGATAAGGTTCTACGAAACAAGACAACCCATCTTGTGATAGTATTTTGGAGGAACCATAAGTTTTATGAAGCAATATGGGAATTGGAGGAAGCAATGAAAGAAAAGTACCAATACATGTTTGTGACCTAGAATGTAAAAGGAAATTCTGAGGGAAAAATTTCATAAGGGGGGATGAATGTAACGACCCAATGTTTTTCAAATTATATTCCATTCTCATAAGTATGTCATAAAATCACATGAAAACACACCATAATGAAATACTAAGTGCTATGTGACCTTTAAACATATTTTTGTCACTTCTGTGTTTGGAATTTTGAAAATCTGACACACATGGTTGTGTTCAAGATGTTTTTTGGATTCTAAAAAAAACATAAATAATTTTTGGCGAATAGTAACCTACCCTTATGAATAGTAACATACCATTATTAATAGTGACCTCAACTATGGTGGTATAAAAATAATATTCATGTTGGAAGTACGATATACCTATATTTTAGAATAAGTTAATAAATTTTTTAAAACTGGTTTTGGTAATAAATTATTATTTCAATTAAATATTTAAATAATCACATTTAAAAATTATTTTCAAAAAATGGACATCATTTTAGGATTCTACACATACAAAAATAGTTATGGTGATTTTTGGGGATTTTTCTGAAATACATTATTTTTTATGAAAAGTAGAATCTGATAATTCACAATAAATGCTAAATAATGGATTAATTGAGTCAGCAATGATGTTCTTCTGATGTAAGCCCACTTGGTTTGGAATCAAATGATAAAATCACTATTATTGGTCATGTAATACATACTATTCCTTGTCTTTGGATGAAATAATAAATTAATGACTATAATATTATGAAATCCCTCCTCTCCTCCACTATAAACTCCCCCTTCACTCCCTCTTCTCTCCACTCCTCTCAAGCCTTGTTCCCTTCCATTATTCTGACCAAATCTCTCCCCAATGTTATCCCCCACGTCCAAAATCTCTAAGCATCCTAAAAATACAAAAACCTATTCCCGTAAGAGGTTCTCAGAGGAGGACGTCTCAAGAGGTAAATTCCTCTTCCAAAATTCTTCTTCTCTTTTTAGTTCTTTTCTTTTTTATCTCTTTCCTCACCTCCCTTCACCATAATATTATGATAAACTCAGTAACATACATGTACTGGAATTTCTTCATTCTAGTGCTATATTTCATTATCTTTTCTCCGTTACCCACCCTTTATTTGAAATAAATGAAAGCACCATTTGAGATATGCTAATTTAGCACAATCAAAGACAACAATTTATCAATTTCTATTATTATATTTAATTATGGTCATGAAACCATTTGTGTTATGGTTGAACCAGATTATTAAATATGTAATATATCCTATTTTTGGTTCTGTAATCCTTTGGTACAAATGAAATTAAATTATAAACCAAAAGACATTCTTTGTAATCAAATCCAACGATTAACAAAAATGGTTATCAATATGGTTATATATATAATAATTCGACTTCGCTATATGTATCCTAATTAAAATTAATACCATGTAATCTCATAGATATTAACTATATAATATAACTTCAATTTTGTACACCCACTTTCATATTTCATATAATCCAAACTTGAATATAAGTAAACTGATCTTCTAAAGCCAAGTAAACAAATGAGCCTGAATAATGAAATTGATCCTTATAACTAATCAAAAGGGTTATGAATGAACTAAAATTGGTTATAATGAATATATTTAATATATAAGTGGTTCTGTAATCATTAATTAAAAAGTCTAATTTTTTTATTCTGGTCATTAATAACATGTGGAGAACACCACCAGATTTAAGGTAATGAATCCTCCCATTTTCACTATTAATCAAGATTGTTCTCTATGCTATGCATTTTAGTGTAATACCAAGTGATGGGGTGTGTTTATACACCTTCCCCATACTGCCCTAATTTTTTATATGTGTTGATAATCCCCTTATCTCTCTCATCAATCCCTCTTAGTTATACATGATACCATGCTGACAAACCATGATGGATTATACCCAAACTTCCTTTTTTTCCTTCGGGTTTCCCTATCATTCATTTTAACAAAATGTTGTTGTCTTTTAATTTTTGTAGAACCTAAAAATTCTATTTATATTCACCAAACTCGTTTTCCTAGATCCATCTCTCATTCCCTTTGGGGGATATAAATTATTTTAAGTGAATCTATCCACAATACTTCCCAATAAGCACACTCGTTTTAAAGGTAGTTCTCAAACATTTACCCAATTTCAAGTGCACTCTATATTTTGTTTTAAGACACCATTTTATTTGAAAATTAAGTATTTTTATTATTATAAAAACCTTCTTGGTTAACCTCTGGTTTTATATAAAATAATGTCTTCTTTACTATTTTAAAAGCTCTATATTATTTTCCTTAAATCTGCACAAAAATGTTTTATTGCTAATGTCTCTCAAATATATTTCTTAAGTGATGTACCTTCTATTTGAAACAACCAACCATGTTATATGACTATATTAATTTATGAACATCCATGTATGTTATAATCATTTTCATTCATATACACTTTCATGATACACCCATTGGTTATGATTTATGTCATGATTGTGGTACCAAATTCTTTCCATGGGTACCCTTATGTTTATGTATGGATGATTCTGTATGATTGTATATGGGTTAATAATGTTTATTTGTCAAGAATACTCATGAAGATTCTGAGATGGGTGCACCCACATAGCACTCTAATGCATTGGTTAAGGTTGAGCCTCATGAGATGTGATGTGAAACAGGATTGGTGGTTAGCCTTGACCCGTACTGAAATGGAAAACAGGATTGGAGGGTAGCCTTGACCCATACTAAAGAAATGTTTTATGATTATTCCACATTTATATGATTCCATGTTTATCTGATCCCATTCTTATATTAAATTATTTTATATGTTCCATGCATTGGATATCATTATGTCATGCCTCCTAACTCATGTGCTTGAGATGTATCCTTAGATCATTCCCTTACTGGGCTTTTCAGCTCATCCCGTTGTTCATGTGTTCCCCAGGGTACCCTATACAGATTTAAGGGCTCAAAGAAGATAGAATATCTTTTTGGAGATTAAATAAAGAAGTTTTTTTATCCCCATATTTTATGTAATATGTATCTAGTCTTCCAAGACACTATACTTATCGATCCATGGCTTGTACTCTGATAATTATTTATGCTTAAAATCATGAAATGTTTTAGGTAAAAGGCTCGGGTCGCTATATGTACCCTACAGATCAATGAGTATTCCACCGATATTGGCATCAAATAAGTTAATGAATAGAGTGTCGGTCATACACTGGGATGATGTTTTAAATTTATTGGTCTTGTTCAATTAGTTCTTTCAGCATTTCGCACAAATTGAAAGGTTTTTATCAAGGCTTAGTTGTTATTAGTGATACATGGGTTTCCCATATATAGATTTATATGAAGGACCCATGAACACCAACCATTTTACTTGACCTATCCAATAAGATGATGAAAGTATGGGATCATTTAATGATCTGATGAGGGTTTCATGTCTTTTTTCTAATGAGTAGCATATAAACTCAGAATGTTGTTCACATTGGATAGTTTCATGGAACCGGTTGTATAAATTATTATGTTATACTGGACTTCTAATCAAGCTTGTAGGTGATGTTTTAAAAGGGTTTGATGACTCCAGTTGTCGGTATTGGGTTACACCCTTATTCGTACGAAGACACAATAGATTCAAAATGGCTTGGTGATGGTTTTAGGATGATACATCATTGGATTTCAATGATGTAATTTGATAAATATGTTCAATATAAATGCATGATTCATTGGAATAATATATTTTAGTTCTATTTTTAATATGTCATCTATCTATGTGGTGCATTGTGAGCTGGGAAAGTATTGGTGGATTTACTTGAATTCTCTTTTTCTATGATAAAAATCGATGTGGAACAGACCATTTCATCATCTCAGTACCACGTTAAGAGCAGAATTAAAACTATTTGGGGCCTTCTTTATAGGAAACTCTAATGGTGGAGGTTTTTATGGATTGGAGTTGGCCCCCTATAATATTATGAATGAAGGTGGGGAGCACCTCCTGTTATTTATTTCAAGTGATGATAAGAAATGACGCGTCTATAACTTAACGTGGATGGATAATAATATTATATGTGTTTCTATTTGAAAAATTGTGTTTTCTTAGATCTTAATTGAATACATTCCACATTATTAATCAATTCTTGAAGGAGTGTTGGTCATTAAGAGATGAAACAAGTCCATTTCATGTGATACTTCACGACCCTTGTAGGTTGGGTTACCTTTTCACTTCTTCCTAAGGATTCATAGGGATTATATTTTCCATGGTGGGGAGATTTTAATGTCATGTTTTTTAAATTAAAATAAATATTGTAGTTGAATTTAAATTTTCTCTATTTTCTAAGATGACAATTTTTAAAACCATGTGTCTGAACATAATTTCCCAAAAGTTTACATTGTTTTGTGATTTACTTAATGTATTGAAATTAATTAAATTAAAATGGAAACATAAATAAATAAATTAATGATAAATGAAAAAATGGAAAATAAAGATGTGTGTTTATAATAATAATTTTAATAATATTATTATTATTAATATTTATATGCATAATATTATATTTATAATTATTTTATGTTAGTTATAAATAAAAATCCCAAATAGGGTGTCTCCTTTTACCTCTCAGTCGAACCTATGGATGTGAGAACACCCTCTGCATGACCACCCTATGTGTGACCTCCCTCCTCACAGCCTTATATGCTATGGCGACCCTTGTTTTTTGCATCCTTTTTTTTATTTTAGACTCCCTCTCATTCTTCTACCTCTTATTAGACCAATTTTCGGTATCCTCATGACCTGTTGAGTGGTACAAACCTAGGGTTTGGAGTATTCCGATTTTTTTGTGTTTCAACGATGTTAGGACATGTGAAGGAACACTCCGGACCCCTTAATTCATATTCCTACACCCTTCATGAATGGGAGGGTGGATGGGTTTGACTTGGTTATCCACCATCATTTTAAGGTAACATTTTCAATCTACTCTTGTTGTATCTTCTTTAAAAAAAAAGAGGTTATTAATTAATGATTTCCCAATGTTTTTGTTTTTTTATTTGGACCTTGGTGTGGTCATTCTGGTTATCACTCTTATCTGAGGTAGCTTGTTTACATTTGTTACTTTGTGTCACACATTTTAATTAAGGGTCATTAAGTGTTTTTGTACCCTTATTAATTGTTCTATATTGTCTTATATGTTGACACATTGTTTTGAGTTCCTTTTATTTGTTGTAGTGGGGTTTTATCGTCTTTGAGGGTGTAAACTCACTTATAGAGGTATGTCTATATAAATAAATAAATATATATATATATCGTCCATGTATGTATTCCCACATAAATATGAGAATTTGAATATTGGATTTTGATATATATATATATATTGGAATGTATGTGGGTGAATGTGTGTAGTGGCTACGAGTGGTCTCCACACAATTCATATTGTGCCAACGAGTTCAACTTGGTCATCTATTTATGGTAGGGCCCGATTCATTTTACCCATTTAAATTTGATTATGTTTTGACTACTTAATTTCCCCACATTTTGTTTTAATTTATGCTATTTATTTTATTAGAATAAATGTTTAAATATGATAAATGGATTGATTGATAAATAAATTCTTCGTTTTTATAATAAAAACCCTCCAATGAAGGTGTGTTGTCTTAAGAAACACACAGATGTAATTAATGTTAATTTAGATTTCTTTATAATTAAGGAGTACCAGTGTGTGATCTCTTTCCATTCCCATTTAAATTATATAATTCTTGAATTTCCTCAGTTTCGTGATTAATTTAAATATTCACTAGTTTCATGCTTAATACTTCTTTGATAAAAATATTTGTATTGATGAATGAGAGGTTTAGCTATGTTAATTGATTAGTTGATAAATAATGTCATTGTTTTATAATAATTCCCCAGAAATAGATGTGCCCTATAGTTTAGATATAAAAATTAGTGATGGTTATTCATATCCTTCTTAGTTATGATCTCTGTTTTCAATATTCCTACATGTTGATGTTGTTTTGTGGAATGTTAGTAATTTCCTCATTAAATAATATGAATTGATTTTTTGTGGGTGTTTTATTAAATGGAATGTTGAGGACTTTGGTCTATTTTATAAAATGAATGTCATGACTTATAAAAGGGGATTTCTAGTGTATGGTGTCTACCATATTCCACTTTATTTCATTTATTAATTAATGTCGTGTTTTTCTATATCTCGCCAAAAACATTCGACGATTCATAATTATTGTTTATTAAATTCTTGTTTTCTTTTTGTGTCCATTGTGACCTTCGCGTGTGGAGAAATAAAAAAAGGTGGTTATTCGTGCCTCTTGGTCTCCCCTTTGGGTGTGGCAAACCTAAATGGTCAAAATATCTAATTCTTTCAGTAGTGTTACACCTCGAGTGAGTGTGTGGTACTTTTTATTAATGTAGTAAATTGATAACATGATATAAAATGGGAATTAAACCATGGATTAGAACCCATGAAAATTCATATGCATAGTTCTTATTGTTTATACTTGTGCATATGTTTCTTTACGAATATTTTCGGTGCCGAAACGGTTTTTTTCCTGATCGAGCTCAGGCACACTGGTAACCTAATAATTGACCCAACCCTAACATAGCTCAGAGAAAATTCCTGATCATTATGGGTCATCAACTAGAACATGGAATCACACAACATAAAAGTGGGAATGATTTTTCCACATGAAATAGTAGGAAAATAAATAATAAATTTCATATGAATATAAACGATACTCAATTGGGATTAATGTACCATAATACAACATGGAATAAATAGACTAACATATTACAACCCACGTACCAAAAATACAGAAAACATCCCCAAGGTCCCTAAGGATAGAACTCACCATGTCTAATACTCAACAGATGGATTATACTCATAGAGATCCCTTTCCTTTCCTCAAACCTAGAAGTAGAATTTCTACAAACACTCGAAGGAAAAAAGTAGGGTGTAAGACAAAGTCGTGTATGATACCACCAAGAATTCAACAATAGATTCCAAATATAGATTATCGAGAGATAATTTTTTTATTTTCAAAATAAACTGGTTTGGAAATTCCAAATCATATTTAAAAAACATGTTAATAATTATTAAAATGATGGAAAATAATTTTAAAGTGTAGGATTATACATTACAAGGGATGGATAATTTAAAATATTGGATTAAAAAAAATAATTAGATATAATATTTCATGTTAATATTGTAAATGAATGTAACGTATTGTTACCACATTGGTATATATTTATTAATCATTTATTAAAAAAACAAGAATGTAACATGGCCATCTTCCATGTAGGTAAGATAGTATGAACAAGCTATAAGATTTTCTCATTCTTTAAGTGATGACAAAAATTGAGTCTACCAACCTCCCCCTTACACTAGCCCAAGGAGGCTCGTCACCCTCCCATCAGGGATGTGACCCACCATATGTATGTTAGATATTGCTGTAAAATCATAGAGTGTATCCAAATAACTCACCAACCACCAAGGGATTCTATGTGATATTATATGATGGGAAATTTATATTAAGACATCCTAAAATACAATTAAATCCCATTATTCAATATCAAAATTCAAATTTTTCTATTTAATGCCAAAAGATGTGTTATTAAAAAAACATTCTATTTTCACAAGATCAACCCACATGGATTCTATCAAATCATTTTAATACATTTCACATGTTTGAAATCCATTAAAAACCAATTACATAATTTTAACTATTAATTTTCCACAATTAAATTAAAAAATTTAATGAAAATGAATTCCATCAAATCCACAATTTAAATTCAACTATTCAAAGCAACCAATTTCAATAAATAAACCCCAGTTCAATGGAATTATGGGTTTTCAAATTTTTTGTGGAAAAATATTTTCAAATATCATGATTCCCTGGAATTAGGTTTTTTTCAGTTAAATTGAATAGATTTTTGAGAAATTTAATTTAATTGAACAATTGAAATTAATCAAGAAATTTTAGAATAACTAATTTGGTTAACCAGGAAAAAACTAGCCACCTCTTCAAAAAAACTCAACACTCCCAACAACTCCCATAAAAGAGAATGAAGGTGGGAACGACCTGAAAACCTTACCTATAAGCTTGGTAAAATACCATAATGCATTGATACATCAATTGTCAGTTGATTAATTTAAAACACAATTGATGTGAAATAAGGATAGATGAATAAGGATGAAGACCACTAAACCGGATATCACCTGCCAAATCAATGATGATCAAATAACAAATGAATATATCCCAAATAGTTGGAAGACTCCAAAAACAACTATGAAAGGTATTAGGATGGGAGAATGGGAATCATAGAGGGTAAAATGAAGAAATAACAGAGCACACTACCTCCTTTTATAGGCTTTTATCGAGGCATTACATGGCTTGTAATCAAGTTACACACTGTAAAATATTTGATTACCATAATGTTGATAACGTGTTGAATATGTAATTCCCATTTACATTAGAAGTATTACACTAAGTTTAAACCATATTCATGTCATGTAATACCTTATATTCATGACAAAAAACCCACCGTTATGCATCAAAAACTGGCCAAAAAATAATTCACATAGTGTAAAGTGCATTCATGGCCAGTACCAATCTCACTACAAACCATGTTTCACGGATTACACTCATTAGTAGTTACATGGTGTGTGACCTAGTTACACGACATGTAATATCCTATAATTATACAAAAACCCATATTAAAATCCTAAAAACCCAACAAGGGTTATACTTTTCTATTATAGTAATCCTCCAAATCCTAACTCAACTATTTCTCAAACAATAAAAAGGAAAACCTGTGAAAGGATTAAGACATAACTGTCACAAATAGTAACTAGATGTTACAAACACCCCACTATAAGAATATCTACCCTTCCATACCAAAATATGAGTCCACTATTCTCTCATCAGGGCCTCACATTCTCATTCCCAGTAACTATCGAAACCATGCTTCCATAGAAAAAGAACCAAAGGTATCATTATCCCATAAAGTACATGTTTCTCAGTATTAACTCTCGTGTTTGTTTACTAAGTTAATGATACATTAGGCTCCAAATCAAGATCAATCCAACTCTAAATGTGATATGGATCAAATACATACATTATCAACTATGCTATATGGATCATGTTATGTATCGATGTCAACTATGGTGGTAGTACTAAAAGGCAAAAAACATTCCCCACTTTATCATCAAACTAAATTTTCCCACAAAATGAGGAGAAAACATCCCCCGCCTCACATATCATTGATGTCCCAACTGTAGGATCAAAATAATGATGTAGATTCTCAATATAAAAGAGGGGGTGAATTTCATAATTTAAAAATACCTTTCGAACCATTAAAGCTGGTATTAACCTTCTATTTTCTGACAATGTTAAACAAGGTAAATTCTCATGACATCTTAGTTCTAAAAACATTCTAGATTTGGGAAATATGGCTCCGAAAATTAAACATAAGAAAAGTTTACAAGGAAAATGATTCTACATTTAAGCGCATAGAATCTTACTAATCAGAGTATAATTACAAGAAAGTATAAGATTGTTATACTTTTATAATTAAACAAAATGCAGCCAAAAACCAACTTGAAACAATACAAGTAACAAGTATTGAATTTATTTACCCAAATACAAACACATCCAACATCCTTGGATAAAGGTACCTTGATTGATACATTCAGGGATCTATGTCTAACCCGCACAATGGTAATCCATCGATAAGAATATCGGAGTCCGTCTAGCTATCCCCACAAGCCCTCAAACATCAAGGTAGTTAGAACTATAGTCTTCATATCCCTGGAATCCCTCGATTGTATATAGCAACAATCAGAGTCACACGAATCAATCTGAACAAGATGTTCACCATGCACAAACAATGACAGTCTCTCTCTCTAGAAATCACTTTAGAAGCATGTAATCTCTAGATTGATTAACGTGTATTAAGCTCGTTCACAAGAGCTATTATTTATAGGCACATTTCCAAAGGTTGGATCCCTCCTCCAATGGCCATATTTTTCCTAGAAATTTGGAAGGACATTTACATTTGTTAATCAAAAAACATTTGCTTAGAACAGATTGCATGACATCATTACATAGCTATGATAAGGGTATGTAAAAAAAATTTGCTCAACCAAATCCATTTTTCGGAGTCTAAGGAAAATAAATTTTGAAGTGTAAGAACATTAGGATTATATATTATATGCATATTCGAATTATGTTTTTCAAGAAATATGAAATCAAAATTCTGTAGACTTAGGAGTCTGAATTCTGAGGAATTATGAGACTGAATTCTCAGGAATTCGGAACCTAAATTATAAAATGATTTGGAACCTGAATTCTAAGGAATACGGAGTCTGAATTCTAAGGAATTTGTAGTTTTATTTCTAAGGAATTCAGAGTCTGAATTTCAGAGAATTTGGTGTTTGAATTTCCAAGAATTCAGAGTCTGAATTACAATGAATTCAGATTATAAATTTATGAGAAATCAGAGTCTGAATTTCAGAGAATTTAGAGTCTGAATTTCTGAGAATTTGGTGTTTGAATTTCATAGAATGTGGTGTCTGAATTTCTGAAAATTTGGTGTATTAATTAATATTAATCCTGAGTCATAATATTAGATAATTCGGAGTCCGAATTTTATATAATTAGGAGTCTTAATTTCAGTGAATTTGGAGTCTGAATTTAAGATAATTCAGAGTGTGAATTTCATTGAATTCAGTGTCTGAAATTCAGAGATTTCGGAACCTAAATTTGGATCCTGAAAATATAGTACATTTTCTCAAAGTATTTAATGAATTCTTAGGTTTTAGATTAGAAAATGAATTTAACACTATGAAATAAAAAGAGTTAGATTTAGAGAAACTAAAATATGAACAATGAAAAACAAGGTAAGGATATGTATCCTAGGGGATTAAAAAACATCCATATTAAGAAATAACTTATATAGGGAATTTTTCCTTGAGATATAGTGTTTGTGATTTTCAAAATATAGTAGAATGGAAAAGTCATAAGTAAACCTTATTAACTGAATAATCTCCCCCTTTTTGGAAAGAACAAACAACATATCTAAAAAAATATAAGGACATTGAAATTTCTATGATATTAAAAAAACTTATCTCCGTTTACTTATGGATCATAGAGACTGTGACTAACTCCCCCTTAGTCTTTGGAAGCCCTAAGGATCGTATTCTTGATTTCCTAAATGAGATTTTATATTTTCTTACATATGAAAATATTAATGTTAAAAACTTTTTCTTGGAAGAACTGGCCCTTACATAGTGAAATTTCATCATTACATAGTATTATTTTTCAAATTCCTTTCTCCCCCTTTTGTGATTTTCAAAATGGAATAAAGAGAATGGAATTGACATTTGGTACCTAAAATATTAGTACTAACCAACCAAAAAAATATAATGTGCAAGAATAATTTCATTAATATTGGAGTAATTTGTACAATAGGAAAATACAACAAAAGATCAGATTCAGAAAACATTTACCTTACTTCCCCTTCGTCATTAGCTTTATCATAATGGTTTTCAACTTCTTGACCTCCTTCTGGTCATCTTCTTCACGCTTGAGCAACTCATCACGATCTTCTGTTTTCATCTCTATGGCTTTAATTTTCTCTTCCTAAACCTTAAAGGATTCTTCCTAGGACTTCAGAACATCTCTTAGATTAGAAAGCTTCTCTTTAATCTCAATTTTGAGATCCTTTTCTCTCCTCCAATTCATGGCCACAAAGTTATTCTTACCATTCAAATCCTTAACTTCTTTCTTTCAAGAAGTCTATTCAAGAGATTGACTTTCCTCAAAACTATTAGTTAGATCCTTGATCTTCACAACTTCAGTGTTAAATGAATCCTTGATAGTATCTTGAAATTGATCAAAGATTTTCATCTCTTCTATAGTCTTCCTTGGCTAGATTGTCATCTTCTTGCAAGATATTTTATGAGCCTCGTAACCAATGAAAAAAGTCATGATCTCTACCTTGATACTGACACATTTATCCATCAACATGGATACTAAATCCGATTTTTGATATAACATATGCTGTAGAATCTGACATCTCGAGTCTATACTGGGGAATATTGTAATAATCTCAATCGGCTTCTTCAAAGACTGAACAACAAAGTCATGTCCAAGAGAAGATGATTCTGAATCTGAGAATTTGGTTCGTGGGGATTTTTTTTTCTATTTCAACAGCCTTTCTCTTCGATGAAGTCCCAACTTCATTATTATTTATTACAGTTTTTCAATGTGTGTCGACTACCACCTATTTTCCCATATCATATTTCGGAATGATTTCTTCTTTATTAGAAGATTCATGTTCACAATCTGATAGCTGAACAATTTTATCTTCATCAACTTCTTCATTCTCATCTCTTACATCAACATCCCCTGGGTGAATGAAATCATTATTGCTACTTTCATTTTTAGAGAACATATTCACTTCTTCCTTAGCCTTGTCATCTTTTCATGGGGTAGTAAGTTTTGAAGACCCAACATCAGAAATTCAGATTGAAAATTTTGCAGAAGTACATTCCTTCTCATTGAAATCCTTTAATTGCTTATTCAAATCCTCAGTATCACTACTTCTTTCTTCTTCATCGTCCACATATTCTTCTTACACTATTTATTTATCTTGATTTCATTTCAAAATCAATAGATTCTTTCCCATATTCTCTGGAAATGGTTTAATAAAAAACAATTCTGGTATTGGATTTTGTTCAGAGGATTTTTTAGTAGCCTTGATAATAGATTGAATGAATTCATCTTCCGAAAATTTCATCCTTTGATTCTTTTATTTTTCTTCCTTTTCACCATTCTCAGCAGCATTTTCTTTCAATGCTTTTGCCTCAACAGGGTCCATTCCAAACTTAGGCTCCCCTTCTTTCTCGTTCATCTTATCTTCTATACACTTATCCAACACTTCATCAAGATATGCATTTTTCTTTTTTGGATTAGGTGGTGAAAACATAGTTTCCTTAGCCACTGGGGTTTTTTATTTCTCTTCTAGTTCCTCCACATTCCTCTTCCTTCCACCCTTTTTAGACACTTCACCCACTTCCAGCTATTTTTATAGAGTATCAAATTCTGCTTCCAAAAAATCAATAAATTATCAGAATTGACTATTGATTCCAATCATCATCCTCCTTATAGTATCATCACTAAAAAGTATGACTTCACAATTTTTCGGTTTAGAACTGAAAGTAATCATGAAATACTGAAGACAAAGAACAATGATCTTTGAATGAATGACTGGATACATGATAATCTGATAATTTATATTTATATTCATTATATTTTCAATCCCAAACATGATATTCTTAACATGGTTTATCAGTCATAAGATTAGTAGGAAATGGAGAATAAACATATCAGTTTTCTTTATATTATCTTTTCACCTTTTCTTAGAATGAGAAATCCTTGAACCAATAGCTGAGGAATCCGAATATTTTTAGAGAGATGAATAATTTTCTGAGTCTTTACCTCTGAAAGGCAAAGATAAGATAGAGTCATTTCCTTTTCAAAAGATCATGTTACATCAGGTATCTTGTGTGAGAAAAACATTGCTTCTCCATCAAAAGAAAATACTATAATATATTCTATCATGTTATAAGAAAGAGACTATGTTTTTTCATAGCTCTTGAAAGAAAATTTATGTCTTCCTCCTTCATTGAAAAAACTAACTAACTAAAATAATTCAACCAGAAATTCTAGATACATCGGATCATATGCTCATGGTTTTGATATACATACACTATCCCAACAATTCATCTTGATATTATTAGAAATAAAGGAGTCATACATGGCATAAAACTACGGATCGACTAACCTTTCTCGGTAGATCTTCTGCTCAGATATTTCCTAAATAGATGAAATCTATATTTGAGATGAGGCTTTAGCAGGCATTCATATGTAAGGAAACATTATGAATCTGGAATGATAAAAAAAACAGAGGTAGAGCTTCAGCATGTGAAATATTGAAATTCGATGTGGGGAAACCATCGGGGTTTCATTACTTAAGAAATATTGGGTAGGACTCGCCTTCCATGATTGATCCGACAGTTGAATGTTTTTTTTGGCAATATCTAATGGTTGAGATGATAGTCGAAGAAGGATTTTGATAGATTCTGATATTTTGAGGTATTTAAGAATAAAATTCAGATTTATGGAAAAGTGAATCCAAAAATTTAAAAAACAAAAATAAATACCAGAAAGGAAAAATGATTATGAAGACCAAGGAAGGGAAACATACCTTTAGGATAGCCATTAAGATTATTTTTATTGATGAAAATTATTTTTAAAAAACATTACATTCCAAAAATTTGATTAGAAAAACATTAACTAGGAAAATCTTCATTGCAAACATTTTAACTATGGAAAAAAATTTGACTAACAAAAATTTTAGACTTCGAAAAAAAAATTTATTACGGAATATTATAGACAACGAAAAATAATAGACTACATAAAAATTGAAACTATGAAAAATTTTAAAATACGAAAACTTTTAAACTAAAAATTTTTTTTTGACTAACAACGAAATGTACCTCCCCTATGAAAAAGAGTTTTTTACTGTAAGGAGATAGGTTTCAACAAGTAATTAATATTTAAGATTACCTTACGATTTTCATTTTTAACTTCTGTTTAATGTATTCAAATCTATCAGATGGTAAATATTTTGTGAATATATCAGAAAGTTGATCATTCATTCTGGTTAATTGAAGAATGAAATCTTCTTTTTGGGTGTGATCTCTAATAATGTGATGCTTAATATCATTGTGTTTTGAACAAGAGATTGTGGAGGGATTTTACCTAAGTCAATGGCACTAGAATTATCACACAATATTTTTGTTTTTGTAAAACCCATACCCTAGTCTGTTAGTGTGTATTGGATCTACAACACTTGATCACAACAACTTCCATCTGCTACATATTCAGCTTCCATAGTGGAAAGTACTATTGAGATTTTATTTTTTACATGACCATGAAACTAATGAATATTTTAATAAATGACAAGTTCCAAATGTAATTTTCCTATCCATTCAACATCCCCAAAAGTCAGCATCAGAAAATACTTTTTAAAAAAAATCATTTCAATAAGTATAAAAGAGTCCTAGATCCATGGTTCCCTTTATGTAGAGAAAAATCATTTTCACTACCTCTAAATGAGATTCCTTAGGATTGGATTTCTATCTTGAACATAATCATACTGAAAAAATTACGTCTAGATGACTAGTTTTCATGTAAAGTAAACATCCAATCATACCTATAAAAGATTATTGTTCAACTGGTTTCCCAGCTTCATCAAGATCAAGTGAATTTGACGTACTTATCGGAGTACTTATACTCTTAATGTTGTCATATCAATACTTTTTAAAAAGATATTTAACAAACTTATGATGGGATATATAAATTCTTTCTGTTTTTAAAAAAAATTGAAAACCAAGGAAAAATGTTAACTCACCCAGTATACTAATTTCAAAATCATATTTCATTAGATTTGTAAAGGAATCAGTTAAATATTGTTGAGTTGAACCAAATATAATGTCCCCAACATTAATTTGAACAATGACAACATTTTTCTTATCTTTCTTTATAAAAAGGGTTTGATCATCATTTCCCTTTACATAATTGTTTTGAATAAAAAATCTTGTAAGTCTATCATACTAGGATCTTTAGACTTTTTTAAGTCCATATAATTATTTGGTAAGTTAATAAACATGTTCAGGATGTTTTGTATCTTCAAAACCAATAGTTTTTAAAAAAAACGATTCTCTTGAACATAACCATTATGGAAAGCACATTTAACATCCATTAGAAAAAGTATTAAATTGAAGAATGTTGTAATGTCATGTAGAATACGAATGGAATCATGTGTTGATACTGGAGTATAGGTTTCATCATAGTCTATTCATTCTTGATTATTATAGCCTTTATCTACTAATATAGATTTATTTCTTAATATGATTCCATTTTCAGGACAATGATTTCTGAAAACCCATTTTACTCAAAAAATAGAAGTTTCCTTAAGTATATCAACCAAGGTCCAGACATTATTCCTTTCGAATTCATTTTCTCATCTTTCATAGCTTTTATCCAATCATCTTAACCTAATTAATCATCAGTGATCTTTGGCTTTAATTGGTAATGTATTGATAGATGTTCTAATTCAGTTCTTATGGAACATTAACTCCGTACAGGTATATTTACATAACCAATGACACTATCATTTGGATGATTCTTAAGAAACAACTGATTTGGGTTTTGTAAAACCTATTCATCAACGTTTGGTATGAAGTCTTCAGGGTTCGGTTCATCAGAAATATTTTCTTGGATATTTTATATATCAGAAGGATCTTCTATCAAGGGTTGATAATCAGTTTTTGAAAACATATCCTAGGATGTAGGTTGTGGTTGTTTAAAAACCAAAGGATTAGTTTCATAGACTTTAACATGTACTGTTTCTTCTACAGTACAAGCATTATTATTGAAAACTCTAAAAGCCATAGATGTTGTGGAGTACCCTATCAAAATTCATTCATTATATTTTTGTGAGAATTTGTGTATATTTTCAGCAGTATTCAGAAAGAATACATTATAATCAAAATCCATGAGGTAGGAATGTCTAGGTTTTCAACCATTCCATAACACATAAAGATTATTTTTAAGAAAATGTCTAATCAAAAAACAATTTATAGTAAATGATATAGTACATATAGCTTGAGCACAAAAAAAAATGGCTACCAAATATTCACTCATCATGGTTCTTGTTATCTCTTGAATAATTCTATTTCATCATTCAGCGACACCAATTTGTTGAGGTGTTCTTGGTACTGAGAAGTTTTGAGTAATGAATTTTCTACTTCAAAAAGATTCAAAGTCCGAATTTTGAAATTATCCTCCATGGTCACTATGAATAGTTAACAATGGATTGTTTTTTCTCATTTTTAACTTGGGATATAAAACTTTTCAAATATGAAAAATCTTCAGATTTAATTTTTAGAAAATTGTTCCATGTAAATATAGTGTAATCATCAACTCATAAAAATATATAATATTTGGCTCCAATGCTTCTACATTGTGTCTGAATGAAAAGATACATAAGCACTAAATGTAATTCTTTAGTATTTTAGACTTCACTGATTGACATAAATATTGATTTATGTTGCTTTCTATATTGAAAAGGATCACAAACTTTTGAAAAATCAAATCTAAACTTTGCTATATCCTTCACTAGTCTTTTCTTAGAAAGTTTTCATAGGTTATTAAGGTTAAAGTGTACTAACCTTCTATTCCAAAACTAATAATGATATTCCATTGCACTAAGACAAGGTAGATCTTGGATCCTAAGGTCCTCTAAGTTTAGTGTGTAAGCATTCTCTTACCTATGTACAGAAAGAAAAAACTCTTCCATCGAATTGGGTACTAAACACATGTTATTAATAAATTTAACAAGGTAACCTTCATCACATAATTGACTTATTCTAATAAGGTTTTGATTAAGTCCCTTGACAAAGAAAACATTTGAAATCAATGTTTTCCAATGAAGAACAATGTTACATATACCAATAATTTATCTCTAAGCATTATCTCTGAAAGTTACTTTTCCTCCCTACATCTTGATAATCATTTCAAAGAATTTTTTGTTACCAGTCATGTGCTGAGAACATACACTATCCATGTACTAGGTATTGTTGTTAGTCCTATCATTACTTTCCTAAAAATAAGAGTGCTAGTCTTTTAGAGCCCAAAGCTTCTAGGATCTGGAATCTTCAGATAACAAAATTTTAGGAATCCACATTTTCTATGAAAAATATTCTTTATGAAAACCTAATGACAGAGTTTTGTTTATGGAACAATTTTTTTCCCAATACCCACCACAATGACACTTAGTGAAGAATGAAGCACTTTGAGGAAAAAATAATTGTTACTAAAAAGTAGTTTTGAATGAGTATAACCAAATCTAGAATTATTCCTTAGTCGTAGAATTTGGGAATAAATATTATCAATGTTTTCCTTACCTATGGTATAGTTTGAAAAACACGTCCTCAAGGAAAATATATCTGACTTTAGCTTAATAACTAGGTTTTTATACTAAAAAATTTCAGTTTTAGCAATAGATTTAGTCTCAAAAACATTTTCTTAGAAATTACATTTTCTAGATCCTTATAAAGTTTATCCTTTTCAAAATTATCTTCCAAATGGGTTTATGAAAAATTTTCAAAATCAAGGGTTTTCTTATCAAGTTATTTATAAAGATATGCTTTTTCTTTAGTAAGAATTGAAATCATTGAATTTATCTTATCAAGATTTTTCTTGACATTATAATTTTTATTCTCAATGATCTTAGAAAACCTATATACTTTTTCATAAGTAGGTAAAGTATTATCTTCATCAAGAAAAGAATCTTCATCCAAAGATTCAAAATATTTAGTATCACTATAATTAGAATTCTAGGATGCATTGGTTATGGATTTATCATTTTGTACATTTTTTATTAAAAAATAGTTTTTAATAATTAGTTTGGATAATAAACCAAAATTATTCTAACCATAGGAGTCATTATCTGAGGATTCATCAGAAGAGTCACCACGACTGGAAATCCAGGTGTTATTAGATTTAATAACTTTCTATGATTTACCCTTCTAGTAATTCATTAAATTCCACTCAAAATACTTTTCCTTCGTGTCATTTCTCTTTAGAATATGACAATCTAGCCCTATATGCCCTTCTCTCTTGCATCAATAACATGTGACTTCTCAGTATTTCTTATCCTTCCATTCATTCATCATATATCTATACTGAAAGTCTTTCATCCCAACTATCTTGTTCATCCTTCAAGTAATATTATCTTATTCATTCATAGAATGTTCACTTTCATTTGATTCAGATAAAACAATGACCATATTATATTTAGATCTTGTAACTCTCTCAGGTGTCTTGGCTTTTATATGATTTGATGTAGTGGTAAAATCAACACATTAATTCCCATTCTTCTTTTTATTTATATCTGCATCTCTTCTCATTTTAATATCATGTTGAATAAGAGTTCCAAAAATATAATCAGGTGTAATCGGTGAGAGTTTCTTATTCTCATCAAATGTTTTTCTATTAGATTCCCACTCATTAGGCATGATGTCTATAATTTTTTCCACATGTGCATCATCATATAAAACATTTTCACCCATAGATTGTAAACTATTAAAAATGGTCATAATCCTGTGTCGTATCTGACACACTGGTTATCCATAAGGAAACCAAATACCATGATATTAAAATCTAAAAAAAGCTCTTCTAGTATTGATAACATTGGAAGTTCCAAAATTAGTAACCTCCAATTTCATCCAAATACAATTTGTAGCTTCACAAGAAGAAATATGTCTATATATATTCCCAGTCATGGAACACAACAACGTATTGCGTACCTTATAGTTTAGTTGATATTATAACATTTCTTAATTAGTAAAATCTATGACTTTCTTATCATAAATCTTGTAATCACCTGTAAGCATGACAAATTTGTCCACTCCAGTGTTAATGATAAAAGTATTTATAAGATCTGTCCAATATTCAGAATAATTCACATAAAATTTACGTTGTCTTGTAGGATTAAGATTGTTATTCGAACCAACAATCCTTCCTTACATCTCAAATAAAATATATTTCCTCAAAAAGTTGTTAGTAGTAAAAGTTTGTAAACAAGGATAAAAATCATAGGCTTGGAAAATATAGAACAAAGGAATCATGGGAAAGAAAACATATATGTTAATATAATAATTTGAAAGACCTCCTATGAAACCAATTGTAGGATCGAAATAATTATATAGATTCTTAATATAAAAGAGGGGTGAATTATATTCCTTAAAAATTCCTTTGGAACCGTTAAAGATCGTATAAACCCTCCGTTGTTTAACAATGTTAAACGAGGTAAATTCACAAGACCTTTTAGGTCTACAAGCTTTCTAGATTCGAGAAAAATTGTTCTGGAAATGAAACTTATGAAATGTTTACAAGGACAAAAATTATACCTTCAAGCATATAAAATCTTACGAAAAAGAGTACATGTAAAAGAAATTATAATATAGTTATGCATTCCTTACTAATCAAAATGCATTGGAATAAAATGAAACAATACAATTAACAAGTAGGAAATCTTTTATCCCAGAGAGTAGGGTATCCAACAAACATCGATAAAGGACACTTGATTTATACATTCATGAAAGAATGTCTTACCTACACCAGAGTAATCCCTCGATAAGAATATCAGAGTCTTTCTTGCTATCCCTGCAAGCCCTTGAACATAAAGGTTGTCAGCACCTCTGTCTTCCTATCATCGGAAGCCCTTGATTGTACAAAGAAACAACAGAGTTTAATGAAGCAATATGAACAAGGTGTTCAGTACGCACAAAGCATGAGAGTCTCTCTCTCTAGAAATCACTTCAGTAGCATGTAATCTATAGATATATTAATTTGTATTGATCTCATTCAAATGAACTCCAACTTATAGGCGCATTTCCAATGGTCGGCTACCTCCTCCAACAGTCAATTTTTTCCTTGAATTTTGGATGTACCTATATATGTTTCACTCAAACAATGGATGATTAGAAACATAATTCATGACATTGTTTCCAAACTATAACAAGGGTTTATAAAAAATGGTTGCTCAACCAAATCCATTTTTTGGAGTCTATGGAAAATAATGTTTGGAGAATAAGAAAATTAGTATTCTATAATATATAGATATTCAAATTAAGTTTTTCAAGGAATACAAAATCAAAATTCCATAGACTATGGTGTTTGAATTCTTACAAATTCGGTGTCGATATTCTAAGGAATTCAATACCTAAATTCTAAGGAATTCAAAAGATGAATTCTATGGAATTCTCAGTCCAAATTTTATGAAAATCGGAGTTTGAATTCTATGGAATATGGAGTCTGAATTTCAGAGAATTAAGAATATGAATGTTAGGTTATTTAGAGTAGGAATTTTAGAAAATCCAGAGTCCTAATTTCAGAGAATTTGAATTCTGAATTTCAGAGAATTCAGAGTCGTAATTTCATAGAATTCAAATTCCGAATTTCAGAAAATTCAAAGTCTGAATTTCAGAGAATTTGGAGTCTGCAATTCAAATAATTCAGAACATAAATTTGGACCCTGAAAACAAAATACCATATATCAATGTTTTTATATAATTCCAAGGTTTTACATATGAAACTAAATTTAACACTTAGGAATAAATATAGTTAGATTTAGAGAAACTAAAATATGAACAATGAAAAATGTGGTAAGGATAAATATCCTTGGGGAAGGAAAATTTTCCTTATTAAGATAAAAATTATGGAGAGAAATTTTCCTTAAGATAGAGTATTTGTGATTTTTAAAACATAGAAGAATGGAAAATTCATAAGGAAACCTTATTTACTCAACCCCAACTGGGGAAAAACATTCAAGAAGTCCTGGTCACCATCTAAAAATTCCAATCATTTATGGTGTCGATCATCCTTAGACTTATATCAACTATGAACTGTCGATATCCTCTAATGAATTAACTGAATCATTTTTATCTTTTCTTGCACTAGTCATGGTCCATTAATGAACATTCACTATCCTCTGATTGGAACAAACAAGATATATGAAGTCCACTATACAAGTACTTAAAATGTGACATTCTGATCGCATAATGTTATTTATTGTTATAAAAAAAATCAACCAGACCCAAGTGATCATCCCAAGTCCAACAAAATTCAATAACACTGACGTGAAGCATACCCTCAAGAATCCTTATTTCTCTATCTATATAACCATTTGACTATATATTGACGGTTGTGATCAAACAAACATGAGAACCCAGTGCCTCCTAAAGGCCTCTCAATAAAATCAATAAACAAAGGATGATGATTAGATAATATAGCAGATGGAACTCTGTATAAATGGATAATCTCATTCACATTGTGATTCCCATATTCCTCAACTTTGAATGTGTCTAGAAGAAGTGAGATGTAAGAAGACCTGGTCAGCCTACTGATTACAACCTAAATCACATTCTTTTTTCTCTAGGTATAACAAAACCCAACCACAATTTCTATAGAGATTTCTTCCCACTTCCAGGTAGGTACAAGAAGTGGATGAAGTAAACTAAATGGTTTATGGCACACTTATTTCACCTTTTGGAATGTATAGCAATGGGAAACAAACTCAACAATGACCCCTCTCATAACTGGACACGAACACTACCACCCCATGTTGTAGAACATCTTAGTGGTTTCTGGTTGCATAATCCACTATGATGTATAGAAATCCCCATTATAGACTACCTTCACTCTTACAGAACATTGTAATGGTTCCGATAACACAGAATACCCTCCTTGGAGAATGACCATTGGGCCATTTTCCCCCAACCATATAGAGAGTCTTTAATGCTACAAAATTCATTATTACTCTTTGTCCAAAATAATTATCTCAACAATAGTAGACAACAACTGATCACTATCAAAAGAAACATCATCAACTTTATCATGGACTCTAATATAATGCAATACAAAGAGATCCATAAAATTACACTCTTTCAATGATTCTTTCAAAGCCTATGTTGGATGTTTCTTACTCATTTAAACTAAAATGGCATTCCCTTTCCCTAGTCTATAGGTGATGTTATAGTAAAATGATTATAGGAACTCCACCCAATGCCTCTGGTGATGGTTTAATTTTTTTATAGAAGAAATATATCAATATTTTTTATTATGAATACCTGGTAAACCATTCTCCAAAATGGAAATTCATCCAACTATTATGTGAAGAAATTAAAACTACATGTCCAAGGTCATGAGAATGGAAATTGTACTCATTTGGCCTAAGATGAAGAGATCAATAAGCAGCTACATGGTGTCCCTATATTAAAACACTACCCAATCCTGACCCTGATGCCTCACAAATGACCACATAACCGAGACCATCCCCTAAAAGATTCAACACCGATGAAATAGTCAAATGATGTTTCAGATCAACAAAAGAACTCTATAATTTATCTCCCCAAACAAACATCACCCCATACATTGTTAGAGCAGTCATTCGAGAATCCTACATTTAGATGTCATTCAAGAACCTATATTAATATATGCAAAATCCCAAGAAGCTTCATATCTCTAATAAATTATGTGGTCTACCCCAATACATAACAACCATTAAATTTGTTTGATCAACTGATATACCCAGTTTAGACGCCACATGTCCCATGAATTTTACATCCCAAATCCAAAAGCCATATTTCGAGATCATATCATAGAATCAGTGAATTCTCAGAAGACACAAAACTTTTCTCATGTGATAAAAATATCCCGGCTTAGAATTACAGTAAACAAGGATTTCATCCAAAAAGACTACTAGAAATGTATCTAGTCTCTCATGAAATATAATGTTCATCAATGCCCTGGAAACTGTAGGATATTTTTTATAGAAAAAAGGGAATTAAAAGGTACTCATAATAGGCATACCTTCCCGGAATGGTGGTTTTAGGAAAGTGAAATTATTTTAAACTCAAATAATGGTAACAATACCGAATATCGATCATTGAAAAAAACTTCACACCTTTCAGCTGATCAAAAATATCATCAATCGGGGTAAATTGATACTTTATCTCTATCATAAATCAATTGAGTTTCTAATAATAAACAGATATGTGAAGAGATCCATCGCCCTTCGTAGCTAAGAGACTCATCACCACCCAAGGTGACACACTAAGACATATAAATCCTTTATTCAGAAGATCGTCTGACTAAGAGTTAAACTATTTTTTTTAAGATGGATCCTTGTAGTAAGATTGAATTGAAACTAGTTGAGAACCAGGAATTATGTTAATAGAGAACTCAAAATCACTTTCTAGTGGATGACAAGATAAATCCGAGTGAACATTTTTTGGAAACTCGACAATGACTGAAGGGAGATAACAATTCAATGATTACCACTCTAGATCGAATAAAAACACTAATAACACTTTCGAAAACTCAAGACAAGATGGTCCGAATCTTTCTGACCTCAGTTCCTAATCTCCATGAATGTTAAGAGATGCACCACTATGTTTGTAATATTGAACCATTGAAGATAACAATAAATTATAGATTTATTAAAATTCAACATATAAATATGCATACTATTATGTTAAGATATTTCATTTATATAATTAGAAAACTTCATGAATGTTAGATGTATGATAGAGATAATAAACAAGATGGACTACGTATACCCTTCTCTCCATTCATACAAAGAGGTGTAGTAATATACATTTCACACGATTAAAGGTACATAGGAATATTTAGAAGATTAACATTACAGGTTGAAATAAATGAATGAGATGCATCGGTATCAAATAGAGTAGTCACCATGGACAATGCTATAGTAATGGTACCTCTCACAGTCATTGGACCTATGTCAACTTCTTCTGGAGACACTTCCTCTATGTGAAGAAGACTCGTTTCGAATACATGAGGCTTGAACCCTTTTTACATGAATCGTCTTGTCTCCCCAAGGTTTTAAGATGAACATGTGATCATGTCCCACAACACAATGTAGAGGAAAGATGGTAGAATTTTTGAAAGTTCCCTGAATTTCTGTAAGATCAATAATTATTAGGTTCATTAGTGAAGATCCTCTTATATTTCCTAGCATTCCAAATAGATATGAAGTCAAATAACATCCTCCTAACACTTTAAGAGGTATGGAATAAATATTTCATCAATAAAATCCATGATAATTAAAAAGATAGATTTTACAATGATGGAACCAATGCTGCCACGAGGATAAAAGTAATTGTCATCAACACTAACTTTTGAACCAGTTCCATCTCAACCATCATTTATCTATCCAAAAAATCAGCATAAGTGGGAAGAATTAGTAAGAAAATATGAGAATGTATACCATATCAAACCCCCAAGTCAAACCATCGAGCCTTCATCCTCTCCTAAGATACAATATAAAGATCAAACTGCACCAGCTTAGCAAAGCGATTTGATTACTCAGTCTCAGTATTGTCAGCATGATCATGTTTAAAACTTACAAAACCTTGATCATAATTATTTAATCATGATAGAACATGTTAGTGGAATGAATTTTTTTCTTTCCACTCTAACCCCCCATGGGTTTTTCCATCATCATTGTTTCCCACCATCTCCTACATGTTTATACTTATATGAAAGTGTCACATGTCACTTTGATCATGTTTGGTGATTCCATGAACTTAAATAGACACTCTATCTTTCTCAATAATTTCTCAGCATGTTGAGGGTTAGTAGAGCCTTTGAAAATTGATGGATTTTGGTAAAGTAACCCGTGATAATGTTTTATTAGAACATACCACTTAGGATCAATAGTTGGAGATTAAATGGGGACTGTAGGTGGTGCATGTCCAATAGCTTGGATAGCACGAACAATCACATCCACATTATTTGTGTCCAAGGAAGGATTTTCTTGGTGTGGGTTTTTTATAAGATTCCTCATGGATCTGATATACATGACTTATTTGAGGAATGTTTCTTCACAACATCAACATACAACTTTGAAGATGTTATATTCACACTCAAACTGAGAAATAATGAAAATTATTACAAATAGATAGAACAATTAGATTTAGATTCCACTCTATCCAAATTTGAATATTTAATGGACTAAAACTAATCAATAAGATGAACTTACCTAACCACCCTTGGCGACATCAGGTTCATTTGGGGTGAGAGATGGTAAATCGCTTAATCGTAAATACCTCCTATGTCTTGAAAAGATTTCAAAAATCCATAATAACATATATAGAAAAACTGAACAGCCTCCATTGATACTACACTGTCACGAACCATCCAGGGTACCCTATTTAAAAGATTACTAAGGCAGCCCTGACATAGCCTAAAGTGCATTCCCAATCCCCATGGGTCAGTAACTAGCACTTGGAATTATAAAATGTGAATGTGGGAATTATTTTTCTTCAAAAAAAAGTAGAAGTATGTAAAGTAAGTCACAATGACTTTAAATGAAACCCTACTAGGAGTAATGAAGCAAAATAAAAAAATGAATAAAAATCCCAATGTACTACATCCCAAGAACCAAAAATATAGAAAACATCCCAAAGGTTCCTATAGACACAATTCACTATGTCCAAATATCAACAGTTTTACCAACCTCTAAGAGATCCCATCTATTTTAATAACAGGTAGGAGAAAGTCTAAAAACACATAATGGAAAAATGTGGGTGTTAGACTAATCCCAGCAGGATACCACCAAAGTATCTATATGAAATGACAAATATATATTGTCTAAGGAAAATATATAAAATTTTATAAATAAATAGTTTTGGAAATTCAATCATATATTTAAAAAAACAAGTTATTAATTTTTAAAATGATGGAAAAAACATTTAATGAACATGATTATACTTTAAAAGAGATAGAATATTTAATATAATGGAATAAATAAATCAAATCTATAAAATATTTTATGTAATTACAACATAGTCCATTAAATAAACATGAGAACATTAGTATACATTTATAACACTATTATATATAAATAAGGGTGAAACATAGTAATCTTCCATGTACGTGTGATAATACTAACCCGCTATAAGATTTTTCACTCTCTAAGTGATAAAGAAAAAATGATTATTATCAACTCTTCATAATACATGTCAGGCGAAACGCAACACCCACCCATCAGGGATGTGACCTACCACAGTTCTGTTTTAGAACATTGTAATATTATAGAGTGTATCCAAATAACTCCCCAACTCCATAAATATTTTATTTGATCTTATATAATGGTAATTTTATTTTAGTACTAATTAAAATAAAAAAAATCTCATTCTTCCATTTTCAAATTCAAATTTTTTCCATTCAAAAAAAATGGATATTATTCAAAATATTTACCTTTAACAAGATAAAACAACTAGGTCTCTATCTAATCATTTTAATCAATTTTCACAGGTTCGAAATAAATTCAAGCCCATTTCCATCGTTTTAAAAATTCATTTCCTATAATTAAATTCAACAATTTAATTGAAATAATTTCCATCATAACATCAATTCAAATTCAACAATTCCAATATTCTAATTTCCATAAAAACACCTCAATTCATTAAGCTTGGGGGTTTTTCATAAATCATTCAACCAAAATCATTTCAAAAATACAAATTCATTAGAATTGGGTTTTTATCAATTTAATTGAATGAAAATGTGAACAATTGAACATAGTAAAAAATTGGAAAACAATATGCAATTTTGGAATAATTAATTTGGCTAATTGGGATGGATCTATTTACCACTTCTAGAAACTCAACACAGGGAATGACACCAGTGAACAAGAACCATGGTGGAGAAATCGTAAACCACCAACCTAGAAAAATGATCCAAAACAACATGCCATAGGTAAATCAATTCAAATTTGATCTATTGAAACCCTGAAAGATGATAAAGGGAGATAGACAATGAATGATGAAGAACACTTACCTAGATATTAGCCACCATATAAATGAAAATAGAACACATATGGAATGGATCCAGAATAGCTGTATGTATCCCAAATCACCAAGGGATGGAATTTGGTCAATGGAATGAAAATTATAAAGGGGGGAAAGAAGAAATAGCCATGTGAACAACCTCATTTTATCAGTGTATTTTGTTGATTTACTCGACGTCAAACCTATTTACACGGCATGAATGATTTAATTTCTATAATGGGTTAAATGTGTAGAATTTGTAATTTCCATTAATATGGGTGTATTACAATGACCAATAACCATTATTCATGTAGTTTAATGACTAATATTTTTAACAAATAAATTTCCCGTAATTAAAAATTAAAGAACAACCTGAAACACTTCAAGTCATGTAATGGGAGTTCACAGCATATACCCATATCATAGTGAAACACATTTCATAGATTACACCCGAAAAAAGATACATGATTTTTAATATCCTGGAAGACTACAAAAACCCATGATTAATGTTTAAAAATCCAACAAGTGTTAGTCTTCACTGTTATAGGCATCCTCCCAATACCAACTCAACCCTTACCTGAACAAGGAAAATGAAATGCACAAAATTGTTTAAGATGTACCCATCACAATTGTAATAAGATATAATAGGTATGGTTTAGTTGTATCAATAATAGGATCAAGATTTATAGATTGATATATTGATATTTCATTGATGACATATGGTTAAAAGCATGAAAATTCCATGGGGCTTGAGTTTCATTTCATTTTTAGAGCTTATGACATGTGGCTAAGCCTTTTGATTGAACCTTACTTTTTTTAATTGCATGTTACCTAGTGGTATGGATAAGTGACCTTAATTGGTTTTTTCCTAAATTATATACACCATGTTGGTGAATGGGTTTTATTTATATGATATATTTTTTATCTTCTGGATTAGTGTGCTTTTTGATAGCTGGATTTTCATACATACATTCCACATGGAAAATGTATTTATCTTTTCCTTAAAATTGTCCATTGTGACTTGCATCACTTAATGCTAGCCGGGTGAGAACATGGGTTCAATATTAAGGACTCGTTGATGGACTCTCATGATTGTGTGCTTATACAATGAAATGTCGAGGTGATGCTTTGTCTTTCCAGTCAATGGCTTCTCGGGTGGTTTATTGTACTCTTGAGTGCTTATGGTTCCATAGGAGAAAAATGTTAATGAGCCTTTTGAAATTATGTCTATTCCATTCCTTGAGTGATATTCATTCCTCTTGTGAGATTCCTAGGATGGACACATAGTCACCATAACTCGTGTTATAACATGGACTCTTTATGGATCCCATGGGATAGACTCAGTGGTAATGGATTATATCAGATTTATTTTAGCGATACATGGGATTATTTTTAGATCAACGTGTATGTGATCATACTCCCCCACATTATTTGATGGATTTAATTGAATTGTTTATTTACATATATGTGAGATTCATACATTATTACTAAAATGAGTTGTTTATGAATTTGTGACAGTTTTCATTTTCTTATTAGAAAGGTTGTATGATGACATGTGAAATAGACTCTAAGAGATATAATCATCATGGGGATATGCCTTTTTGGACATACATATCTTCTTTGATCCTTGTATACATATTATGTTTTGTACAAGTATTTTATTCAGACTTTGGGATTTGGATGACACAGGTGATAGGGGAAAACTGTCCATTTGGAAACCCATAACAATTTGTTTTCATATTTTCATTATTTCAAATCTTTTATTTATGTTTGGAACACTATAAATTTCTACTGCATTAATTGTGATGGGATAGACACCAGTTGTGTCGTCCTATAGATATTTATGTCTCACACACTGATTAGGACACTATTTCACTAGGGTACTATGTATTCCTATGTGCTTTCAACTAATTGGTTGATTTCTTGTGTTCTGCTGCATAACTGGGGGCTACGGATAATATGACTAAGATAGTACCCATGATGCTCATGGAGTTAGTCTTTGGACTTCTTTATTTTTATTTTATCATAGTTCTTTTACCCTGTAGCATTATTTTTCATGCATTCATCATTATAAATTGTAATAGGTCATGTTATTTTTGTTATTATATTATTCTTATATTATAATTATCTATTCTTATTATGATTCCTCAATCTATTATATATTGTTCATCACTTTCCATACTCTGATCTATGAGGGAATAGTCTCCCGGTGGACACACCATAAACCCTTGCTTCTAGTCGGAAGCCTTTGGCATTCTGGGAGATGCGATAGAGGTCATGTGGTGACTGGTCCAACTATTAGTTTTGATGTTAAGTCAGGTTGGAATGTTACATATTTCATATATATATTTAAAATAACCCATACATAAACATGTTATACAATCAAATGGGTAGGAGTATACTGTTATTTAGTATTAATATTATTTTCATTGAAATGTATAAATGTTAATAAGACATTTTTATATTCTAAAAGTTGATTTATAAATATTGTATATGATAAGGAAATCAATATGGATGGTGAAGAACATAGATTCATGATGAATTAGTTCCATCTCTGAATGGGTTCTTTAGAAGTGGAGAATTTTGGCTCCTTCCATTGGAGAATAATCAACCTAACATCTCTGAATTTTTAGGTTGAGTGAAAATGGGTAAGAATTAAAAATTCATCCATGATGTTTTAGTGGTTTATAAGGGGTGTTGGAGAGGTACACATATAAGAATTTTTGTGCCAAATTTTTCAAATTTTCCCTTACTTAATTATTAAGGATGGTGATACTATAATGGTTTGTGACCCCATAATTGTGAAAATTATTGAGGATAAAGTTTGTATCCATTATATAGTATTATTATGAATTTTTTAAGTTTTATATGTCAATATAATCATATACTATATTTTATAGTTTTTATTTTTTACTAATGGCATGCACTATTCACCCAGTTACTTATTTTTATTCCATAAAATTAAATTAACAATCTTGAATAATTTTGAAGTGCATGTCTAAAATATTAACTTAATTTAATATATTTAATATACAAATAAATAAGAATTTATATTTTAAATGAAAACAAAAATTGAATATACAATTTTTTTCAATATAAAAATATTTAAAAACTATTATGTTATATTAATATTATTTCTTATTAATTATTAATTAAATATATATTAGCACATATTATTTATATAATAATATGATACTATTAAATGTGATCAATTTATCATTTTATGATAATAATACACAAAACATAATAAAAAAATTCATTGAAAAATATCTCCAAATTGACATTAAATTATTTTTTTCACGTCCCTTAAAATTAATTATTTATCTTCTAACCATTCAATTTAATAAGTCCATTATTATCATATTCATTTAATTTGTTCTATGAAAACATTATATCATTCTTTTTTATATTATTAATAATTATTATTATAAAAACAAAATTAATAGTACAATTTTTTAGTGAAAAAATATTTTAAATAAATATTATCTTTTCATTTCATTATAGAATTATTTATTATTTATGAATTGTTTAATTTTAATTTTCTAAAAACAATCCTACTACATCAATATATATATTAGATATTTTAATATATAATGATCCTATATCCAATGACTATATATTCAACCACAATATGTCTAATGACCGTTTTTCCAATGACTATATGTAAAACAATTATAAAAAATTATTATATATTACCTTACATATATTCCTAAAATCATTCATCATATTCATTTGAATAATACTAAAAATTAATATTATATTTATACCTTTTTCCCTTATTCCATCAATTATAATTTGATGTATGTTTTTAAATCAACCTGTGACGATAACGATTTCTTGTTCACGGTAATTTTATTTACCTATAGTAATATTACTCTTGTAGTTTTCATAATGATAATTAATATTAAAATTTTATATTAAGTTAATGATAATCTTCTTTTTTAATAATTTTTCTCTATATATAATTTAATGGTGCAATTTATAATGATTTGTTCTATAAAACAAACAATAAAATTTTTATTTTATTTAAAATATAATGAAAAAAAATCGTGGTGTTTTATAGAAAAAAATGTGAAAACTATGGGTAACATCTTATGGGGTATCCCCATGTATAGAGAAAAAAAATCCTTGGAAAAGGTAGAGTAAATGGATTATGTCATACACGATAGGGTTTATTCTTTTTGGTTTTAGAAAATATTATGTCAAATTTAATACATGGTCATACCGTGAGTAATGGTGGATGTAAGAATGACTGAATCGTATGGGTTATGGTTTCTAATGTGTTTTATAGATATTTTCAACTCTTTAATTTCATTAAATCATTTAACCTGGAAAAGAAATTGATTTAGATTGTTTTTAGCTATTTTTTATTTCATGTATCTCCCACAAGAATCAGTTATTCTCTTACAGAAGATTCATTTTCAAATTGGTTTCATGTTTCAGCTTTTTTTTAAGTTTATGTAAAATCATTGTTAATTTACTGCTCTTATGAAGTAATATTTATTTATTCCCTTAAGGTAGTAGGATATTTCTAAAACAACTAGCTAGATTATACCAATCCATAGATGTATATATATATATGTGTGTGTGTGTGTGTGTGTGTGTGTGATGGAAATTTAATTGCTAACCATTCTACTAGAATAAAAATTTTAACAAATGACGTAGATAATGTATATAGCACTATACATTCCCAGTCACCTAATGTGTTCATTATTTAGAGATTATTATATTATTTACTAAACAAATCCTAAACCTTCATGGTAGGTTTATAAGATATATTGTCACAATTATATGAATTTTGGGTTCTAAGATACGATGAGATAAATCAAACCAATGTGATGATAACACTCAGTTTGTGCATTGATTTGAATGGAATATCCTTTATAAGGAATGATACAATATTTCACATGATAAAATATTTACCTTTTTTAATATTATATTTGAAATCATGTTCCAAAGTCTTTGGATTATTATAACGCATATTTTAAAAGAGAGTGAATATGAGTTTTATTTTATCATTATCTAGATCCCTCTATATGATAATATTTTTTTACATATTTCAAGTGATTATTTCATTGACCTAATTTGTCCTTAAATGTCTTTTAACAACTATTTTATTAAGAGGATATAGATTTTTTTATATATTTCTGACAACATGCACGGTTACCTGGCCATAAGGAGATATTAGTTCTAATCATTGTAATATTATCCTCATTATCGTGGATGAAATAATTGACATTGATGTAATAATTCTTTCTATAGATGTATTAAGGTTCTCCAATACCTTTATGGATTTTAAAACCCTTGAAAAATTATGGAAGATAAGGAATTTAATATCAATGAAATGTATCATCTTGAGTGGGGATTTATAATGAGAACCATGGGGAGGACCTCCTTGGTTATTAGACATTGAATCTCTATAATGTGAACTACCTCCAATGTATTCAGATATTTTATCATTTGGATGATTTCTATGAAATATACCCTGGGGGAATATTCCAGGATGTTAATTGATTCTTTTTGGATAAGGGGTACATCCCCCCCTATTGGATTATCATTGAACTACATTCATAAACATTATAATTGTAATAATAGAGATGAATTTCATGATTTTTCAAAACGAATCAAGTGAAATGCATCAATGGGTAATATTTATTTTTATATAGGTAATCATTTCATATAAGGGACTCGAGAGAGGGTCTCTATTGTTTGGTTATTATATATTTCAATGAGGGAACCATTATGGTATTCCTAATTTTTTTACCATGGTAAGGGACTTTTGGTTGGTTATCCATGTTTTAATGGGTAAGAAATCCTATATGCATGTTTAAGGAGAAACACAATAAATTTTAGATTGATTAGAAAGAGAAAAGCCTTTGTGGTTTCCGTTCTATTTTCCACTGGAATGAAGAGGACCTCCAATTCAACAATTCATTTCCTCATGGTAACAACCTACACAACATGCATATTAGGGAGGATATATACTATTATTTTATAAAATATATTACAGAGGAAACCAATTGTATTTTTTATTATTAATTTTAGAAAAGGTTTCTACAAAATAGATCATTATTAATTAAGTTAATAATCAATTATGATTCATGGTCATAAGTACATTGACTCCTAACAGAGTAACCAAAGGGATAATGGTTTGTAGAATCCCTCTTATGAGACACCTAATTAATGAAATTTGAATACCATTGGTGGGACCACCATTTAAGTTCCCTATTTAGAATAAATATGTTGAAGGTCCTAACAAAAATATTCCCCTAAAATTTAAAAATAGATTTTGGTAGGATAATGATTTTTTGGACAACAATTATAGGGGACCCCCCATTGGTATGGAAGGTATATGTTCTATCATTCTATGGATAGGCTCATTTAATGAAATTATGTTAATATAGGGGTTGATTCCCTCCTATTATCTAATCATTACTGGCATGGCCTATACAGATTAAACTCCTCTTGACATATATATAAATATCCATATGGTGAATGGATATATTTTCATTGTACAACAAATAATGATTGTTTAGATCATTGAATATGAGATATTGGTTAGGTGACATGGTATTTCGGGTGTGAAAGGTCTCACTTGTCATCATAGGGGATAAATATATCCAAGTAACCATATATTATAAATAAATTGGTACATGGGTTATTTTTTAATCCCCATATACTATTCAAGTAACATTATTATTTTTGGTCATTTATTGAGTATCCAATATAGAAGTTATAAGGATAAATGAATAGAAAACAATAGACCCCATGTTTTTATAGTTATAGAGAGTCCAAGAAGAATTTAAATTTTGAATTAGTTATAGGGACTAATTTTAAAACGTGTATTCAAAATGGGATTATAGTGTTTTGAACCCCTTAAATGTTTATTTTTTAGAATTGATGGGATCTAGATTGGATTGCAATAAATACTAGAGAGAATAATATAGGGATGGTTTTATCACAACTATAACAATATCCACCATCTAGTCGAGGGACTGGTCAGTGTTTAGGATAGCTTGTAAGGTTAATCAGCATCACACTATCTTTTTACTAGAATGTTACTATTGTTTGGAAGTGGTAGGGTCCACTGCATAAATCCACCAGCTAATCAGGTTATCAATACCATCCATTTTTTATTTATTTTAGGGGAAATGAAACCTTTTTCTCACTTTTTTTGAGGGGGAACACCATTTTATTCCTTTATCTTAGTCCCACATACCAGGGGATACTCCCTATTTCCCTAATGATCTTCCATATGATAACATGGTTTTATGAAATTTCTTAATGTGATTGGAGGTGAGAATTTACCATTTATACACAAAAAACATCTCCATCCCATTCTGCCCCAATTCCCTTCATCGATGGATAAATATTTGTTAGTGATTCCACCAGATCAAGGTTGAACCATCCAAGAATCAAGGGGATTTAAATATTCTTGTGATGAGAGAATCCTATAATTTCATATACAAGTCAATTTATATTGATTTCAGGATGTAAAATAATATAGTTTTTTCATAGGATTTCTGGGTTTTTATTTAATATAATTGTTAAAATGATTTCAATTTATACATATTTTTTCTAGGAGGATGCGAGGTATCTGTAGGGTACCTTCCGTAGTTGTTCGGTCATATTGATTGAATGGTGAGTCCATTGTGTGAGTTTTTGGTGATTATACTGATTTAATTTTTTTTTTTAAAATTACATAAATTTTGATTATAATTAATTTTTTTTGTGATTATTGGTGTGAGTTAGAGACTCACGTGGATAAGTGATGGAATAATAACATGGAAGAACATAGAGGGACGAGGAGAACATTACAGTTAAAAGGTAAATAATTTTAAAATAGGATAGGGGACCATCATACTAATAATGTGATTACCTGCATGCTTAGTTATGGTGTGTGGACATGTGGTCCATCTATTATGGAATTGACCATAAAATGGTCTTATATGAAATTTTTTAATTTAAATTTGAATATTTAATTTAAAATTATGTCATTTATAATGAAATAGAAAATATACAAGGATATATTTTCCATGTGCACAATATTTTTTGTCCCTTCCACTAAGGTCAAGGTAAGGTCTATTGTTTGATTCCTTGTGACATAAAGGATCTATGAGGGATCTGATCAAAGTGATTGTGGCCTTTTGGTACTCATTTAAAATTCCCTTGATACATCATGGAAGAGGTTCAAGGACATAGAGTTAGTATTTTTTCCTTTGTTCTGTACACATACCTTGTGAAAACATGGATCACTTTGTCTTGTTTAATTTGTCTTGGGACAAGATTCTCTTTCCCCTGAGATGTGTATACCATTTGGGATAACAATGATAGTATGATAAATGCTATCATATATGTACTGATCTATTAATGAGTAGGTTTTTTAAGAAGAATAATAAGTCATATAATGGGAGTGATGCCTTGTGCGGCCCATGAGGTCATGTAAATTCTTGAAATTATCTAGTACCGTGACACCGATTATGATAAGGGAAAAGACCCTAGATTTGACCTATAAATGTTATCCCATTTGGGGTGCCATTATGTTTTTGTGACCTAGGGGGGCCTAGTGGGTTCCCCTATGATATTTTAATCATAGAGAAGGTGTTATCTTAGGATTGGATTATAATGATTGGTATTGGTTATCATTAAACCATGATTTACATTATTTTTATAAATGATTTGTAAATTCCATGATTCTTGTTTTATTTGTGATCATAGACACCACTGGTTGTGTTTTGATATGAAATAGAAAATCCCCATGGGGAATTGTTTGTCTTGGTTGAAAATAAAACACCCAATAGTTTGTCTTCAATGTTCTATGTGGGGAGTTCAGGGATACATCATATAGAGAGGTCATGAAAATACCATTTTGAGAGGTTATTTATGCTACTAGTGAGGATTCCATTGGTTTGGAGTCAAGATTACATTACGTTCAATAATAGGATTGAGTTTCGTACACATGTGTGTTTTCGGGGGGGTTTTAGGGCGTTTGTGGGAAAGAGAGATCCTTCCTAATGATGGGGTTCCAAGAACATGCTTGATATCTATGAATAATGAGGTATTCAGAGGAATGGTCAAGCCATTATGGTTACTGTGGGAGATTTTCTAACATCATTTTATTCTAGGTAGAGTAATCCATGGGTTGTGATACTGTGATAGAGCTCTCCCTAGGTTGTTATAATTTTATACTAGGGTGGATTAGCCCCCTGAGTTGTTATACTATATAACAGGGTGTATGAGGACCTTGATTAATTATCTATGTATCTATGTAATTTATTCTTGATTAATTACATTACTGGAATGATCATCATGATGTGAAAATATACACTTTTCCACTAGTGAAAGTAGTTGAGGCTGATCTAGGTCACATACTTTAGGATCGATGGGGATTTATTTTATTTTATTTATTTCTATTGCTTATTTATTTATTATAGATCATGTCACATTTATATATCACTACACTTTCATGATATGAATTGTGTAATTTTACAGCATTTGGAATGGGTTAAAAACTCTAATAGAATTTTAGTTTGTTCTTCGCTGCACAGTTCATCATTTTAACAAAGAATTAAACCATCATCTATAGAGATGGGATTCATTAAATTATTATTTATATATTTTTTTGGGGGAGTATGATTTTTCTGATTAATTTATATGGGTTCTAGAAGAATCAGACAATGAGAACTATCTTTTTTGATGTGAATCCTGAGATGAAAAGTTAGCGTTCATTTAGTGTCAACAACACACCTCAAACAATATAGCTATGTAGGGTGTGACATGGTAAATCAAACAATACAAAAAAAACCCACAAATACATGAATCAAATCTACAATAAATATTATAGGAGAATAACATGAATTTCAGACTATTTTTAAACTATCTAGAAGCTACTTTACATAGTGATACTTTTGGATAATTCCTTGTGCACAACATACACACAGTTTTTCAAACCATGCCCCAAGCCCATGTAGGGTGTTTAAATTTGATGGAATGAGATTAATGGTTATTAAATTGTTAACTAAACAATTTTTGACCATATTTAACCATTATTTAAACAAGGATCGCCACCATCTATCTCCTCCCCCTTCTCCTCTCCCCAAATTTGGTTATTATTTGTTTTAATTCAGATTTGATCTCAATCGAATGTGTCAAAACCCTATATGTGAGTCTATAATTACACAGTTTTCTGTTCACTATTTTCATCACCCATCAACATTTTATCTTTGTGCTAGATCATATTCCCAATTTTTAGGAATTTTTTATTTTTCTTTGATATCTACCATTTGTTGATCCAACTAATAGATGGTAATGGATGAGTATGGATTCCTAAGCATGAGTATGTGGTCTATAATACATTCCCATATTATTAATTATTAATTTGTTACTCATGAAACCCTTATTGTTAAATTTAATTCCAGATGGTGTACAAGGAAAAACATATCATTATCATTATTATTGGCATTAAAATGGAAGGTAATGGTTACCCATTTTAATTTTTGAGAATTGATGGACATAACTACCACTATCACATTATTTAGATGTTATGTGTGATGTCTCTATTTGGATACAAAACCAATTATATTTAACATTCTACATGAATTCATTAGTCTTCTACGGTGGTTCATGAGCCTATTTATATTACTTTATATGTATATATACATTTCAACAGAGGCTGAAGCAGGTGGTATTTGGTGCGTAGCTCCCGAGGAACCCAATATGATATGGATTAATTATTTTTATCACACCCACTAGTATACTTATAAATTTTACCATTTTATACTCATAGGTAGGATATTCATTAGAAACTGCTATAAGTGTCTTACAAATCTTTAATCACACCATGTTCGAGCATCTATTGGGTTCCCAGATATATCTCTTTGCTTCTGATCAGGATCATTGATTGTCCCTCATTATAATGTCTCGGATTTTCCGTTTATTATTTTTAAAAATTATATGGAATTATTTAGAGATCGGGTGTGATGACGGCACATAATTTTGAGGTATAGTGAGCCTGGAATGGTGGTTTGATCATTTTATGTTAAGTGAGTCGGCACTTGAGCACAGTTGTGGCAGTTTCCAAACGGATGCCTGTATTGGTAGGGAACCATTCGAGGCTTTGTATGGGAGACCCTTCTGGTAACCGCTTTTCTAGAACGACCCCGAAGAGTCTGCACTGATGGGTCCAAAATTAGTGTGAGCTTCCACAGGGAAGGTGTAGATCATCCGGGAGTGGATGAAGACTGCCCAGAGCCGGTAGATGTCTTATGGTGATAGAGGTCGAAGACATCTGTAGTTCGAAGAGGGAGACCACATCTTTATTCGGGTCTCACCTTGACAAAGGTTGCAGAGATTTGGCCGAGGTGGCAATCTATCTCCGAGGTTCATTGGACCTTTCATGATTCTGAGCAGAGTTGGTGAGGTGGCGTACCTCCTAGCTCTACCACCACATTTTCATTGGGTACATGATGTCTTCCACTTGTCGCAGCCGAGGAGGTACATAAATGACCCATCACACGTCATCAACTAGGGCGAGCTGAACATCGAGGATGGAGTGACCTTTGCTGATTACCCGGTGGAGATCAAGGATCGACAAGAGAGGATCCTTCATGGGAGATCGATTCCCTTGGTGCATGTCTGGTGGCAACACGGGAATCTTCCGGAGAGCACATGGGAGTGGGAGCCTTACATCCATTCCCAATACCCGCATCTTTTTTAGTAGTCCTTATTTTGGCTTTTTCGGGACATATATCCCCAAGGTGGAGAGAATGTAATGTCTCATATTTTCCATTTATTATATTTAAATATTATATGGAATTATTTCGAGACTGAGCATGAAGACGACACATCATTTTGAGGTCCAGTGAGCCCGGAATGGTGGTTTGAACTTTTTAAGTTAAATGAGTCGGCACTATTGCGTGGTTGTGACATCTTCCAAATTGATGCTCACATTAAAAATTTGAGCACACCGTTGCGTCCGGGACAACAGATTTAACTAAGAATGGGGATAACCTCAACCTGTACGGGTCAAGGGAAAAAAATTTAATTTTTAGACAATTTAAGTAAAATAAAATAAAATAAATTAACATGTTTATTTTATTTCATTTAAGGAAAAATCCACGGCAGCGCGTCAATGGAGTTTCTATTTCCTAAATTAATGGCGCGTCATAATGACCTGAAAATGGAAGGTACGTGTCATTAATATCACCACGTAATTAAGTTCCAATCTTGTTTCCCTTTTTAAAGGGGTGAACAATTGTCGATCGTTGTCCATGTTTGAGAGGAACCTCTGCCAAATCCACAGTGCGTTGGAGAAAACTCTCGACAAAAAACGACAACAGATCAATATCGAGAATTGCTACGTCAACAATGTTGAAGGATCTCGATGACAACAGCAGTGCAGTGCCTTCGTTAACGATCAATCCTTTGGAAATGTATAGGTTGTTATTTCAATTTCATTTCCCCGTATATGAGTTTAAACGATGAACGCTGATTAACCATGAACAAGATGATCCGCAAATTCATATGTTCTTGAGGGAGGTATTTTTCATTGGGATGATTACGGGGAATTAATCCATTCTTTATGTTGTTTTTGATTCTTTCTCTATTTAAGACTATTAACTGGAGCGGATCAACACCGTGACGAATGACGACGGAGGTTTGTTCCTAAATTTGTTTATTTGTATTTCTTCCCCCTTCTTTCCTCGTGCGTTAATCATGGGGCGACGAACAACGGATCATTGTGCATCTGTTCTATGAAAAAATGATCCCAAATCAAATGTTTCACATCACAACGCCCTTGTGGAGGTACTGTGACGATGACAGAAGATGAATCAGACCGAATCAAAAAGATCATTCTTCGAGCATTCTTCATGAGGGAAGATCAAAACACATTTTTTGAGCTGATCGGAGGTCTGGAAACACTGGAAGTGGCTTCGTGGCATTGAGGCGACCAAAACCTGAAGGTTTCATGGCGATTAGACGACTCGATCAACATCGGAGAAGAACGGGAAGCGCGCCGGCGAAGAGCGCCATTTCTGGAAATTCCTATAATACACGACATGTACATCCGAAGAACACGTCGGGTAGTACTGGCGGTGGCGGCTAGAGTTTCGGGGTCAAAGAAGAATCACACGGCGTGTTGGACATTCCTCGAGGCTCGACATGTTCTTTGGGTAGTACACGGACACATGATGATCTACATGGCTTCAGGTGACACTACGTGTACAACTTGGCAGAAGCGGCTACGTGGGACTCTCCGTACATCTATGGGATACATGGAAATGGGATAGAGTACACGACCATGTACTCCATCACACGGCCAAGTGAGGCCAGCAGCGTGGGTCACCCCGTGTGAGGATTTCATGGGTTGGCGTACACGGGTTGATGACCGTGTACGGGCACATGGCCTGAGTAAACGGAGCCAACCCCAGTTACCCAGACAAGGTGTGTACACCGTACTACATGTCGTGTACTAGGTTTTCCTAAAAGACCAGCCTATGACACGAGCTTTTGTACACGGGCAGTACCCGTGGTCAGACAACACGGCGTGTATCTTTTCTAAATGTTGTGTACTTTTTCTAAAATGAAATGGTCCTTTTGTTCACTATACCTTGGCCATCTTTCGTTTGGATTAGTGCCCCTTCTTCTCGTACCCCTGTGGTTCAGGCATCATTTCCCACTCAAGAGTATAATCCCTTCAGCATGACTTTCTATGATAGAGTCAGGAAACCATCAGAGAGGTCTGGATTGAGATCCTCTATCCATTCTTGACCCTAGTTAGAGTTAGGCATCAACATGACCAACCTTATCGGGTGTTTATCCTCTACCTAACTGGGTTATCACCTAACTAGTGAATCCGGATGAGTTGCGGTATCCGCCATTGCACTGGCAACGATCCTCATCTATGTATCGTGATCTTTCCCACTCAGGAGTGTGTCTCCCGTAATGAGTGCTTCTACCTACCGTAACCTTTCCACTCAGGAGTGTGTCTCCCGAAATGAGTGTAGCTACCTCTCGTGACGATTCCGGATGAACAGTACTTCTTGGACGGACGTCATCAGAGCTATAAAACTCGTGTAGTGTGTCCTCCTGAAACGAGTGCATCACAGAATCTTCGAACAGAATCGTTTATGGGGGTATGCGGTTATGTGACTTGTATCTAGAACACATGTCTATGTTTTTAGTATATCTGTTATGTTATATATGTTTCGTAGACATATCCTATGCATAGCTGATTGTACCTTTATATTGTGTATTTATTTGTGGTTATTGGGGTCCTCTACTGAGTATTGTTATACTCACCCCTGCACGGGCTTTGACCCCATGTCTAGTGTCTTGTCCAGATGATCAGCCTTTTGACAGAGTCCAGGCTGGACCAGGATAGGACCGTGCTTTCTGAGTTCCCTACAGGTCGAGGCATTCCTACAGCTACGAGTAGAAGTCCCAGTACCTTTTGTGCTTATTGGTTGGACTTTGCTGTTTTCAGACTCTTTCTTGTTTTCTTTTTGGTGGGGTTATATTTTTGGCCCAGTTTACTTTTACAGTAATCTACATTTCTTTGTACTATGTTGGTTGGGTTTAGTTTTATGCAATCATTCTTTTTTCCTTAGTGATTTTTACTTTTCAACATTTGTGGGCTTATAGATTTGTGCATGTGTATAGGTACATAGGCAATGCCTCTCATGTTAGTAATATGCATACTCGGTGCTAGTCACCATCCCCTGGCCTGTGGGAGGCGGGCTTGGGGAGTCATGGCGCGGGCCCCACTAGGACGGGTCATGACACTCATGTTGTTATACCTTAAAGACATGGACTTGTCATGTGAAATAGGGATGAATATTGTACTCTACGTGCCTAAAGTATTTGGGAATTTTTTTACTTCCATTGATTTTTTATTTATGGTTTACACTGACAACCTTGTATTAATGGATTAGCATGTTCATGAATGGTTAGAATATATTTCCCTATCCTGGTTATCTGTTTATGATTAATGTTATTATTTCATTATATATCATCTCATGTATTTGTTTATTATTGTTTTTTCTATATATTATATATCTAAAGGTTATAGACTCCCATACATAGAACTTTTTAGAACCTCTTTTCTCGTTATAATCATATGTCATATAGGAAGAAACACATGTGGGTACATGACTAACTAGGTTCGGTTACATATGGGTGAAACAGTTTTGGGGCATTACAAGCTGTATCTGAGCTCAATTTTCTATTTTATTACTATTTTTCCATTTTAGATAGGATGCTAGGAACATTTTGGTACAAATTAAATAGATTTTTTCTGGGTCTGTTCAACCCATGCACAATAGAGAGATAAATTTCATGTGGATGGGATTATTGTTCATAGTTATTTCCATTATTTATTATTATTATTTCACCTAGTGTGATTCATGTATTTTTTGGATGATTATTTAAAATATTTACCACATACACCATTATGGAAATATATTAGGTGTCTTCATCCATCATTTCAGGTATATATTATTCACATATCATTGGAATTATTACTGTATACCATGCATGAGTGATTATGTTCCATGTTTATCTATATTTCATTATTATGTAATTATTTTGTATGGTTATTTGTCAAAGATTATTTATATTCATTTATAAATCTTACTTGTATGCCATGATTGTGGGTCTCTTACTCACTTGATAGTATCATTTCTTGGGATGTCATTACTTTTTATGGTTATGATATATGTTTGGTTGAATATAGTGTTTATATTAAGATATATTTTGTTTCCCTGTATAGAATATTGATAGGATTCTATCTATATAACCTAATTAATTATTTAAATATAATTATTTTGGAATAAATTCTTTATAATGGAGAAGAAATCACTAATCTCATATAAAAGTAACATATTGCTTATTAATTTCAGCAAAATAGAGTGTTAGTTATAACTTATAAAGTCATGTTAAAATGGGGAATTATGGCCAACATAAATGAAACCGTTCATTATTAAATATAACCTTATATGTGAGTTTTAAGATCATTTTCTTATTTTATATCCTAATTGAGTGTGTTTTAAACTAATTAAAAATCAACAGTTAATGGGTTTCACATAAATGGAAAGCCAACTGTAATTTATGGGGGCTAAAGCCATACATTTTGAAAGTAGGTCCCTATAATTGAAACTATATGGTCTTTATGGAACCCTCATAGGTCACCTTTATCTTTATATACATTAGTAACTTACTCCATGGGTGTCTGAATCAGATAAATAGAAACAGTTATTTAAAGTGATGTTTTACACTTATATGTTGTTATGTATAAATATATCATGGAATATTTCTGAACATTTTCCCATTAAATGGTAGAATTGCAGTTGTTCTTAAACCCTTTTAGGTCATTATTTAGTTTATAAAAATTTCATTTTCATCCTAAATATTATTTTCCTCTATAACATGGAATGTTAATTTTCATTAACTAATAGGTTGGGAGAATTTATTACTCTATAAATGATTAGTAGGAAATATTTATATAATTTTCCTATAATGTTTCATGGTTTCATCTAAATAAATTGTTAAGTAGTAATTGAATCATTTTATCAATTATAATGGAATCCTAACATTTCATATGTTTGATAAACTTTAATGATTAAAGTAAAAGTGATGTTGTGTAATGGATTAAATAAAACTATTAATGGTTTCAATGGGTTTAATCATAATTTTCATTTTATCTTTAGTTTTCTATTGAGTTATCCTAAATGGGAAGATTGATGTTACCCCTAGGATTCAGTATTCATTTCTTTAATGTTTGTTATAAGGGTTATGAGTTATATCCTAGTAACCTTTTAGGAAGGATTCTAGTATCATGTTTATTATTTATGATTAATAGTGGGGATATGCAGTTGTTATAATTCCCTTGGAAGTCTGAATCACGTAAAATTTTGAGCAAGTTTCTATGAATGTTATATATTATTCTATGATAATTTTGTTCTATTAGGATTCTGATATATTGAAAGGACACCCCTAGGTATGTTGGTGGTTATCTAGTAGTTTGACTCTTAGGGAGATATTATCGTATGTGTATACCCACTAATTGTTATCTACTTAACCTTTTTACACACATATCCTGACCCTCCATGGACCATTTCTATATGAGGATGCTCGGAGTAAATCAGGTTAAGGTAGGACAATGCTTTTTAAGGGATATTGTTACCCTAATATTAATTTTTTTGACCCAAATAGGTTAATGAACTATTAAACTCGTTCCCGTTTAACCCAAATAAATATATTTTAAAGTGATATAAGATGCCATCTAATAAAATACCTTAATTGTGATATGGTTCTTGTCTAAGAGAACATGGGTCTAGGTGGATAGAACACATTTCACTATTTTGAGATTTGATCTTTATGGAGCAGAGATATATCTAGGCGTCCTTAGTTTTCAATAGGGCCATAATGAGTTAGTGAAATTTGTTTTGTTGATTGAAACCTATGAGAGATTATGTAATGAGTTTTATATATTATTTTTGGGTAGTGGCCTCAGAATCATGATCATTAAAAAACTGATGCATATAAGGTGCTTATTATTTTCAACACAGGCATATAGATTCTTATTGTTTATTCAGGAATAACCTTGGTATCCTATATAATGAGTCTATCTTTGAAGTCAATAATGACACATGTACGTTCGTAGTTGACTAGTGGATTAAAATTCAACACTTTTGTTTTTGAAAATGACCCAATTATATGGGTTTTTGTTTTGTTAGTCATGGACCATGTACTTGCATAATTTTAAAGAAGAGTTGGAAAAGTGATTTTCCTAGTTTTATACTAAAATTCTATGTATCATGGTTATCAAGGGCTTATTGAATGGAAAATCGTGGTTGTGTGAGTCATGTTTTGAAACTAACGGTATGGTAAGTACAACTATGGTGTATAACGAGTTTATTTCACGCCGGTTATGTATGGAAACTAGTTAACATGGAACATTAGTGATCACCTATGTACTTGAAAATGAACAATGGTATCTACATTATTCTTCTATTGATGGAGACCTAGAGCTTTGGGAATGTTTAAAATAAGTGTTTCTATGATGAGGTCTCATTTTGTAATGAATAGGGTACCATGACATGGTTGACTTGTGGTTTGACCAGGACACAAATTGTTGGCAGATGTGGTGTTTGGATTTTATTAAAGGATAATATAGACAATATTTATGTGAACCTATATTGGGAAGGAAAATAAAAATCAATCAATGGAATTTTATAGTAAATCTGGTTCTGAGACACTCATTCCCGACACTATGACATCATTCTATGTACACAATGGGAGTGTGGGAAACACATTGATGTTCCTAAATATAATTTCCTAGATAGACTAAAGGTTTCATTGTGTGTTTTTTTAGGAGTGTTATAAGTTAATCCATATTGTGGTAGTATACATTTTCCTTTTGAGGTTAGTAAATCCAATTTTGAGTTGAATTTTAGAAAACACCATGGGAACTGTTCATCGGGAGTGGGAACAAGTGACATGTGAATTTTGTATTAGTAATTGTTACTAAACTAATTCTTATCCATTATTGTAATTATGTTTATGTATGGATAGTCAATGGTCTGTGACGTTTTATATGTCATTATTTATGTGATATTAGGGATTTTTTTATGTTGGCAGTAAAATTTCATTCACTGGTAGGCAACCTTCATATTAGAAGGGAAATGAAATCAATAGATTGATCTTTTGATGGAAATCTTATCTCTTATATACTATTGGATAATGGAATTATGTACATATGGATTTCTTGGTATGCTCATGTAAATCTACTAGTTGTTTTATACTATACTATGGTCATTTACATGGATCTATATATAGGCATGATTATCTTTTGGGTAACTGAGATTCCAAATAATGAATTCGTTTGAAAGACTCAATGATAATTGTGGATTTTTAGAATCAACCCTAAGGTGTGTTATGAACATTGAGATCAGTTATTATTTCTAATGGATGGGCATCTTTGTTATATGTTTTCTATTATTAGGAAAACTCTTGAGTTGAATTTTTTTTGGGATATGATCATTATACTCTGGTAGTTTTACCTAATACATGTAATAATGGTTAGTTTATAGTTAGCTTATTAGGATGCAAGGATGTTTTAACATGATAATAATGGTTTTTTTGTGGGAAAATGGTATAAAAAATAACAAAGAGATGGTTTTATCTAGAAAATTCACATGAATTCGGATATGAGATTTGCTGAGTCTTCTCTAAATTTTATTGTGGGGACTTAGCTTAAAGATGCCAGGATCTGGTTCATATGGATGTTATTTGTTATAGACGTGAATTTTTATAAAAAAATGACCAATGGTGTTTCGACATGACTTCTCTCAATTGTATGGTGTTATCAATTAGAATCCAAAAATGGAATTTTGACTAGACGAGACAAGGCTAATATGAGAGTCAGCTGATGGTTTTCAATGAAAATTTGGTGAGACCAATCTATTATATGATGATTTGATGTTCTACCATTTAGATATAATCTAGGACCAGGTTCTACAACATAATATGTGTTAGACATTAATTGAATAAGAATCATGTTGAGGATGTTTTTAGTATTCTGATGACATGTTTCTTTACACAATTTTGATGGTGGGTGTACAGTAACTCAAAATTATCAATTCAAAACAAGTGGATATGGATGGAAGTTCCATAGGTGTGGTGATGAAGGATACAATGAGATGATTGTTTAATACGTTATATGGCCTCATGTAAGTTCCATCTAAATTTTTCATTCTAGGTTATAATCTTATGCCAAATTTCTATTGGATTAATTGTTTCTTATTCAATGTGATGCTTGGTAGATTATTAGGAATTTAGATAAGAAATTTGTCAAAATAAAAAAGAAATCCTTAAACCATGTAGGATGGGTGATGTTTCCATTACTAATATATTCTTCATAAGGATGATAATTACAATGGTTAGGAGGATGTAACATCCAATTTTTTTGAAATGGATTGAAAACTTTAAATGAATTTGAGTTTTTCTATTTTATGGATTTGAAAATGTTTCAACTGATCGTCATCCTATATCTCTAATATTTTGGACACCATAAAGTATTTTTTATATGGTTGAATTCCAGAAAGATGTCTTGGGTATCGATATATGTTTTCAAATAATTTAGCTCTAAAATCTTGTTTTTATAAGGGAATGGAGTGGTGGAACATTAGTCCAAAAAATTACACAAAAATAGGGTGACCTTGTATGGGGTCACATGATCATTAAAACCATGCACCAAAGGACTCATGGAAATGCAAGACACATTATAATTTATAGTTTAGAATCACAAAGATTACACATGTTTTTTCTAATTATGTTTACATCCAAGCGAGGTCTGAGTTTGTTGGGTAGTTCCAAGTGCATGGCATGAGCTCTATTTTTCTAACCATGAACTTATCCCATGTGGGGGGTTGATCTATGATAGCGTGAGACAAATATTAGTTAATGGTTTTAAAACCTATGAGGCCAAACCATAACCACATAAATGGGGATAAAATTAACATTTTTCTCTCAGAACCATAAAGGGGTTATACCCTATTTCTCCCCCATTTCAACAAGGATCACCCTATTGTGTGCCCTACACATTCTCCTCTTTCCATGGTCGGTTATTCTTCAATTTTTTCTTGATTTTATCATTCTCAGATAAGTTGGAAGCCTAGAGTTGTGTCTATAATTTCTCTTACAACCCTTCCTTATTTTATTTTCCCATAGAATGGTTATTGTTGTGTGATATCATATGGTTTATTTACAATTTGTTTGTCGATATAACTGATTTTCTCATTTAAGATCAAATTTAAGAATGAAAAAGGATGAATACATATTTCTAATCATGATTTTGGTTATTGATATCCATTTACGTTAATGTTTTATTATTTATAAACATTTTGACTGTGCCACATGGAATATTCTCTATCTGTCACCTTATAAATTTTAAATTTTCTAAAATAAATTATTAGTACATTGAATTGTTTCTTCATGAGACCAAATTTATTTTGATCAGGATTTCTACCATAACTTGATTAACATCTTATGGGTATTCTTCATATATTATATGACACAGATACCTTGTTATGTATTCAATCCACCTATTAATATCTTTTGAATTTCCCCACAGAAAAGTGGAGCTTAAATTAAATTAAATAAAATGGATTAAAATTATCAATTGACCCATTTTTTAAAATAAACAATAATTAATTATTGGTGATTATTGAATAAAATTATTCATATTTTAATTAAATTAATCATGATGAGATGTATATTTTCATTGAGCCTTACAAGTCCCTACATATTTATAGGGTATGATTATGACAAATAAATTTATAAATAATCATATCCAATTGTAACTTTTAAATGAAAGGGATATTGAAATAGAAAATGAAATTCTTAAATGTATTAAATTAAAGTGTGAATGGCAAGGTCATTCCACTTGGCCTTTTTAGAACTTGTTTGTAAAAATCTACAAAGGTATATTAAATTTTTTATAGTCATGGGATTCACTATGGAATATGTTTATTTACTAATGGAATTGTGACTATATATTTATTTCCATGGGGGTAATTTGTGTTATAATATGGAATTAAATGGATTGTTTAATAATGAAATTTTTGTTAATTGTATTATAAATAGATAAGCGGTGTTGGACATGGTGCTCATCGTCGTTTAAATATATTTTTTTGACATGATGATCTCCTTTTTTATTTGAATTTGATTAGTGTAAAATTCCTTATTTATATTATTATAACATGTTGGCATGATTTTCCTCATCATTATTATTCAAAAATTATTTACAGGGAATCCTATATCATTAATTGCTGAAATTTTCAGTATAGCAGACCTCAAAATTTCTTATTAAATTGTTGGGAATGGTGCCCCAGATTAATAATTATTAAATTGTTAGTAATGTAACACCTATCATTACATCTGATCGAAAATGTCATACATGGTTTCCTGTTTAATTTTTGTTTTTATTGTTGTTAGTTAAATGGTTTGAAATAGTGCCCCATTTATATTACTGAGAATTGAATGACATAATTCTTACTCTCCATTGGGATAGATGTTCGGATGGGTTCAAAATTTATATAATATACCCATGATGATTCACATTATATATGGATACTTTGGTGAATTTTTATGTATTTTGAGTATTTTTATAAAAAAAGTTGGTTTAGATATATTTTGGCTTTGGAATAAGTAGGAGGTATTATATGGGTATCTCATGAGAAACCCTGTCCGACATGGACTATTTATTATTAATGATTCCTATATTATACAAAGAAATTTTAAAATTTTATACTTAGAGGATGTATGTGTATTATACACCATTGGTGGTGGCCTATAGATTCTTACTCATAGAATTTTAAGGCTATCGTTAAGTGCCCGTGAAGATCTTCTGACTTTGTGTTATGATTTTGGATTGTTATTCTTACTATTATTCATCTTGGAAAAGTTATTTCCAAGGGAGTAGGGGAAAAATAATGTACTTTGGCAACATATAGATGACGGTTATTTTTTCTGTTTGTTTCATTGTACTATATAATTCTATTATATGTGGATTGCATTGTATTTATGGATTATAATATTCATTATTTGGGGGATTATATTGCTCTATTAATGTCAAATGTTTATGATTAATACCACCATTTCATTATATATCTTCCATTGGATTTTTTTTAATTTATTAATGATCTATAATTTATAATTTTCCCACCATACAACCTTTAAGACCCCTCACTACTAGTCCATATCCTTTGGTATACGTGGATGAACAGATGAGGCCATGTTAACAACTAGTTTCGGTTATTTATTGGTGAACTGGGTTCAAGATTTTTCATAGGGACAAAATTGTTGGTTCCCTACTGAGTTATGTTTCCCACCCTTCCTGGGATTCTTTTCTGCTAGGGTACCTTTTATGATTCTCACATGGTTGCAAGAATTGGTAGGGATGAGGCTTGAAATATATCCAGTGGGATAGCTTAGTGTAAACATAACTCTTTGGATGAGGCAAGCCTTGGTGATGGGAGTAGTGCTTCTATTTTATTTTATATTATTTGTGTCTTTTATATATTTGAATAATACAGTGTGTGATAGTTTCTGTATAACTATATGTATATTCTGTATTAATATTATTATTCTTGTTTGTATGTTCTATATATCTGTTCTCTATGATGGTTATGGATTTTGTATTATGTTTAAATATTCTATATGTTAGTTATCAGTCTAATATAAGGGTATGGTCTCCTCACTATACCACCCTCGTGACCCATATATAGATGTTATTATCTGGTATACAATGATTTTTTTTGAGTTCATATAGCCCCACTTGTCATGTTATTATATATATTGATCTACGATGGGATACTATAGGAAAAAATAAATAAATCTATCATCACAACATTAAAATTAACTATGAACTTTTGATTGATCTATTTTTTAATGAATTGATTTCATTTTGAGTTTATGTTTTTTATTTATATAGCATTCATATCATCTTTTAGTATCATTCATGGTCATCAATTCAAATTTTTTTAAATTTTTATGATGAACTAATGATTTTTAAATTTATTATCAAAATAATATGGGTAGGTGTTTGGCTCATCCCATGAGGTCTCTTAAAATTTAGTCCATGTCACTCTTAAAAATTTATGAGGTATTCAAGATATATTTAATGATAAAAATATCAGTTACCCTTGTTATGAAATTTATTGGATGTTTTTTTGGATCATTCTTAATATATGTATATATCATTGATTCTCTATATTTATATATGATAGGTTTTAAATCATCCCCCTATTTGGGTAGCTATGCTCTTATTTAAATCCTTTCAACTGGAAACTATATAATTTTTCACCATTTAGAAATATAGTTCATGTTTTTTAATATTGATTTCAAACATTATTGGAGTTACCATTATATAGTTTTTTGTATCCCAAACCCTATGTAGTGTAGTTGTTTTTAATAAGACACATTGTGCATTTTTAATATGTGAAATAAGGTACAATGCATTATCTTTTATGTTCATTAAAGGTGAAAACCAATATTTTTTGTCTAATTTCTTTAGTCTTTAACCCTTATTTCATTATATTTATGTTAATATGTCAATAAAAATTTCAAATATTTTTATAATAATTTTTTATTTACTGTTATAAAAAATTTCATAGAAATAATTTGATTTGGTACTAACACTTTATCAACCCTTATGTTTTTCAGGAAAGATTAGCGGCCTAAGAATGATGATCACATATTGACTGGATTGGGTTAGAAGATTAAAATTTTGGTTAGTGTAACACCAAATGATATTTTGAAATATATATTTTCTAATAAATCAAATAATTTTTATATTTTAAATTTCACCAAATACCTAATATATATTTTTTTATATGAAAGCATGATGTGTGGATTGTGTTTTAAACAATTCCATGTCCAAATCTCCGTACATGAAACACGTAGATAATAATTTTTTACACGAACCGCTATAATTTTATTATATTACACAAAATTATGAGTCTCTTCAATGGTTTTTGTTACACGCATGGTTTTGTTTTCCTTAACTATAAGATATTTTTAATAATATTATCAGAATAGTATTAAACCTACCATTAATATCTTGAATAGAAGTTATGAATAATATTGAAGAAATTGTGAAATTTATATTTAAACATGTTTGTAAAATCAATCCTTTAGTTTTCTATTAGTATAAGTTAAATTAAAAACTATTCTAAAATAATGAAAATAAAGTTTCAAGAAAAATATTTTTTAAGCACAATCACAATTTTATAACAATATATAAAAAACAAATTTTATTTACTGTTTTAATATATATATATATATATATAGTATTAAATAAATATATTTTATTCTAATAAAATATATTTGATAGTTATAATATAATAGTAATAATAAATTTATGAATAAAAATATTTATTTTCCTATACCGTAATTATACCGAATTTTTATAGAGAATCATTTTTAAATCTAATTTTTAAATATTTTAACGTTTTTATTTTTAAAAATAAACATTATTTTTGGAATAATAATATAAAATTTTACTTAGGATTACTTTTTTTAAAATTTTTGAGATGTTTCATTTTCTAATTGTTAGTGAAAAATAATGTATTTTAATTCAAAACAACTTTACCAACTAATTTATATATATTGGTAAAGTATATATTAGTTTGGATTAAAAGATAATTAGAAAAATATTACTTCAATTAATCAAATTTTTTTCATGAAAACCAACATCACATTCAAATAGAATATAATAATATTTCAAACTTTTTGACCTTTTTGCTGAAAGACCCGCTATTGTGGCATGTTTGTGGGATTATTTTGAATTTAATATTGGCCACTTATGTGATTTTAATTTTTTCCAGATGGAACCAATATATGTAATAACCATAACTTATAATATCTAATAATGTGAAATTAGTTTTTAAGGTTAATATTAGTGAAAATGATAAAAATTAATTACAGTGAATAAGAGAAAATTTGTCTAACAATGTACTAAACAATAACCATAAGGCCCCAAATAGCCAAGAAAATTGTCCAAAATACATTTATTGTTATTATTTTGAACTCATACTCCATTTTTATGTTTTGGGGGCATTATTGGACCCAATTATCCTAGTAAACATCGTTGTAAATCCCTTTTAGAAACATTTCAAGAATGTTAGTACCCCTTCGCTATAAAAAGGCACTCATCCATCCAACTTATTCGCACATATCAAGCCATTTTTTAACACTGGCACTACAAAAAAAATCACCCAATGCCCCTATATTAATCCTATAATCATACATTTGGGCATAAATTCAGCAAATGAATTATTTTGGTGAGAACAATGAGAAGTGACACAAAAAAAGAGGTAACATCCTTCCTCAAACTCTGTTAATTTATTTTCATCCTCCAACCCATGAATTTTTTTTATTCCATTATAATATAATAAAATATGTATCCTAAATATACATAAAATTTTTTATTATATTTTTTAACCAAAAATCACACACACTTTCATCTAATGGGTAATGATCTTACCATTCTTGTGTACGGTGAACTACCGCCTCACAAAATGATGTTTTTTGTTTTTACTTTACCACCTATCATGGTTGAGAATTATGATGGGAGAACTATTTTTATATGATATGTATAAATTTATTATTTCTTTATTCCTTTCTATTTATTATATAAAAAATACCTTTCTACTTTCCATTTGGTAAAAATTTGAAAACTTCGTTTAAGGATGTATAAAATATTACCTCCTCAATGTGATATGATTCATTCACAATCTACATTGAATGTTATAAGGATGGTTTAGTGAATATAAATAATAAATCATAAATCATAATAATATTTTTATGTATATATACATAAATTTCACTTTTTTTTCAATACGAAAACAAAATGAAAACAGTGTTTATGTGTATGTACGACCTACCAACTCTAGAATGGTGTATTCCATTTCATTTATATATATTGTATATATTGTAAAAAATATTTGTCTAACAAATATATAAAAATAATTTTTTACATTCTGGAAATAAGGAAATTATGATCTATGTAATAGGGTCAAGAATAAGAAGTCAAAACACGTATGATAATCATTGATATTATTAACCAAAATGTTGCATTGGCATGGAATTGTTAATAAATTGGTAATATAAATTCATAATTGAATAATATATGGTAGTATATATAGTAATATTATTCAAAAAAATATATATAATAATCATATGTTCATTATAATCGAGGTTTGAACATGTTCAAAGAAAGCCAGTTCTTAAGGTAAGTTTTTTCCCATCTCACTTCTTATATCAATGATATACAAGCCTCATTCACCAGTCATTTATTTTTCGTGTTGTATATAGATCCCATTGATTTAATCATTTATTATTATAATTATATTTATGGGTATTTACATAACAATTTTGGATATTTATCTCATGGGGTATATATTTTTAATGTTACCGAATCAGTAAAGTAATTCTTTCTCAATTTACCTTATTTGAGACAAATTCCACGTTATGTAATAAGTTTTTTTACGAGAGTATATACTAACATTGAAATGATACATCATGAATCTAATTACATTATTAATCTTTTAAGATCCATTTTTTATTATTTTCGTTGTATTATCATTCAATGTTACCAATGTGGTGACAATTTATTACTACAATCTCATCGTTTATCTAAATTGATTATGAATATTCTTACATTAATGAAATAATATGATCCATATATCTAGAATTTTCAGGAATTTTATGATACTATAGTAATTCTAGTTATATGTATGTAAATGTACCGTTTTCTACTCTTTGGTACTTTAGATAATAAGGAAAATGTGTTTATGAAAATCTGATGTTATTTCTTCTTTCTGTCAAAGATATGTGTCCATTAGAAACAATGTTTTATAAAAATGTTATAATTTTTTTTACTATTATCCTATTATGTTTAAGATAATTTTATTACCATTTATTTCCTTTTAAGAAAAGTATTTTAAAATTAATATTCTTTTAATTTTTTTGTTAGGGAACTTTTCTAAATTTTTTATGTGATTTCGAATGTTCAGCACGCACGGACTTACCTGCCATCATGACTGAGATTTATTTGATTTTTTCATTGTATATCAACATGTTTAGTTTAAAAAAACTCTTAATAATCGTTAATTTTTTTTACATTAAAATAGTTTTCAGATAAAAATGTTTTTCAGAAATAGTTTAACTTTTTAAAAAAATTAAATGATTTCGAATTCTCAATTTATATGTTTTAAAAGGGTTGTTTTAAAAGAAAATTAATTCAATGATCTCAAATTATCATTTTTATGATTTAAAATTATTTTCAAAGAAAAATAAATTAAAATATTTTTATACTTCCATTATATGTTTTCATATATGTTTTAAAATAAAATGGTTTTTAAAATTTTTTATATTAAAAAAGGATTATTTGAAATATGAGAAGTTATTTTCTTTATTAAATGTTTTGAATCAAATTTGAACACCTTATTTATAATAATGTATTTTTGAAATGGTTTTTGGATATGTCATATAAAAGAAAGGTTATTTTACTTAATAAATGTTCAATTTCGACTTTAGAAATCCTCCTCCAACTAATATGAAATATTTTTATATAGTTTATGATTTAATTTGTATATGATCTATAAAGACTATTCATATTGTTTCTTCAATGGTTTATGTTTTTAAGGAATAATGTTTATCACACATGTTTCTCTTCAAAAGTTTATGATCGTTTGAAACCCACTTCTTTACATGGGTTATGATTTGATGAAATGAATATGAGACATATCTATTACCATAAGTAATGATATGATGAAATGTTTATGATTCCCATTAAATTTCATGTGTATTGATATAATGATTATGAAACCCATTTATTATATGGTTCATGAATAGAGAATGATTTATGATTTAATTATTGAAGGGTGATACTGATTTATCCATCCAATTCATTGGGTAATGATTTATATCTCATGAGATAATGATAGTAATCAAGTCAATGGGCTAGATCCACTATGTAATATGGGGAAAATATATCAACTCTAGGAAGATGGGGAAACACGATCCACTATAAGAATATGGGGAAACATGATCCACTATGGGGTGATGGGGAAACATAAACCCTTACATCGAAATGACTGTGACTGTGGATGGTGGTTTGCCTCTCCCATTAGGATTGGACCAGATGAAGTGTCCTGATAAATTTTTGGAAAATATCTTAAACATATATTGAATGCTATTACATGTTTACGTGTGATCGAAAAATTTTGTTTTTCATCCTAGGATATGGTATTATGATACATGTTCAATATTATATTTTGATTAATGTCTCATGATATTACAATATGTATTCCATGTATCAATTTTATGATCTTGGATGTGTAGTTCTTGATCTTCAAATGTTATGCTCATGTTCTCATACAATTACTTCCATCATTTGCTTACATATATCCTTTTATTTACCATTATAGATCAACCCATTCTTATGTTTCATTTACCCAATATTTAAGTTATAGTACAACATTGAGTGATATTTAAACAATATGTTTATGATCATTATCCAAACTAGTATAATTTGTTCGATGTATCTAATTAAACTAATCTATTATGGTCCTCGGGCATGTCAGTTTTCTAATAAGATGAATATTCATAAAAATTGGTGTTACATACTTGTGTGTTAAGACTATATCCTAATAATTTATATCAAATTAATTTCTTGGTAAAAATTTGGAAACTAGGATGATAAATCATCAGTGATATCCCAAGGTATATTTCTAAGCTTGTGTCGTTGTATGTCTCTATGGACAAGTCAAATGATGAGTTAAATTATTGAAAAATGTTATTTAATTTTATAAAGAAAGAGTGAATGCATTCCTCTAAATTAACCCATGTATTGATACTATAAGTGCATGTGGGCCTAGAAAATTTCTACATAGTTATAAAACCCCCCAAAAAAATTATTGATCTTGACTCGATCAGAAACTCGCACACAATGATGGTCATTTCTAGACATGTGGTTTGACACTCTCTGGGGAAATGTTTATGGAATTCACAAACACATTATGAACAATTGTCAAGGATTTAAATAGATTATTCTTATGAATAACCTAGGATGAACCTAATATGTCATTTATTAATACGTAGGTTTCATTTTTTTAACATCCCATAAGAAAGTTTTACTGGTTATGTTTGTAACAACCCGATATTTTATGATAAGTATTCTTTTTAATTTATTTAATTTCATGTGTTTTATGCTACAACAAGATTATCTTGTCCTATATTCATCACAATATTAGCTTGCAGTATACACAACACTATTCTTAGATTGTGTTACACACAATTTCAATTTCGTTTGATAATAGTCATTCTACACAACATTGATTATATATATATATATATATATTCAATGTATAAATATGGTTGGACTTTGTTATATGAATTCACAAATCACTCTTGTACAACACGGAACCCTGGCATGGCTTGCATTACACGAAATCACGACCTTCCTCGATAGCGTGTGTTGTACGCAATACCTGGCTTTACAAAACAACGATATACTGTTATAATATTATTATGGACTAGCCGTTATGAATAGTATTAACTATATTTTGAATTTTAAAACATTATTATTCTTCTTACATATTTTCTAGAACATGGTATGAGAACAAAATAATTTTTTCGGGTAAAAAAAAGTTTTTTTCAAAAAAATGCAGTTTTGCCACCTTTTCATGGTGGACCCACATTAAATCTAGTTTTTGACATGTTTAGAAGTTAAATTTGACAAAATAAAATTCTTACATGTATTAAGTATATAAAAAATTAATTTGGATAAGGTTTTGATATTTTTCTGATAACATTCATATTTTAATGAATAGTAAAAACACGCTATATTTTAATGAAAAACAACTTTTGTCATCGTAATATTTTATATGGTTAAATTATAATATTGAATGGTTTTAAAGTATAAACGGAATATATTTTTACCATTTAATATAATTTATGTCATTATCTTTGATTTTACCTTGAATTCGTTGGTTAAATAAATTCAATCTTTTGCAATGTTTTAAACAAAAACCCGTTTTCTTTCGCCAACGGGATTAATTTTAATTTAATTTCTGCAACTTATGTGTATTGAATATGAAAAAATGGATTCCATATTTGTATTAAGTGGGTAAATATTATGTTAATAGGTTACTTTTATTTTTTTTGATATTGTGAATAGTAACTACGGTAATTTTGTATTTACTACAGTTAAAGGTAAATTGGGTAATTAAGGGTAAAAATAATATTATAAAATTACCCTAACACTTGGAAAAATCCTATTGGATGAATAAAAGTCGACCCATATCACCTAAGGGTCGTACTAGATTAATTTAAAGGAATTTTGACCATTAAATAATATAATTATTATTAAAACCAAAGAAAGGGACAACATGTCACCTTCTTAAATCTTATAAGTATATTAATTTTAATTTAGTGATAAACTTTATGAAACTTCAAACATGTATAGTCTCCAGAAATATAATAAAATTATTTACATCATATGAATTTATTTATAATTTTTAGGGATTAAAATATTATCATTATTTGTGACACAATAGTGATGGGGAAATAGTTTATCTAGTGAAAAATCAAGAATATAGTTTTTATTAAACTAATAGTGACCATAAAAGGCACAAAACCCTGAACAAAACTTATTGGTCATGTAAATGTAAACCATAATCATACAATGGTCGAATAGTTGATCAGTTGGAGACTTATAAAAGTGATTATGCCACTTATATTATTTTATTTTAAATGATGCCAAAGTTGTCACCTTCAGAATTTAGTAAATATAACAATCTACATATTGTGATTTGAAGATGATAAATTCAAGTTAAGGTATTATTGTGAAAGGTAATAGATTTATCTTCATCATAGGATTTTATTTTCAATTTTTATGCAACAAATAAGTATATTAAATAATTATAAAAAAATTTTGTAGTAATTATTTCATTAAGAGATAAACCAAATAAATGGTTTTAAAAATAATAAAATAAATAATTTATGAACTATTTAATGTGATCCACTAATTTTCTCGATAAATATGACATTTTATAAATCTATTAAATCTTTTATTTCGAACATATCTTCTGCATATAGTTTATTTAAATTCAAATAAATGAATAGTGTCAAAATTGACACTATTGTTATTTTATAAAAATAACATACTATAAAATTGTTTAAAAATCACCAAAATATTTAAAAATTATAAATTTAAATTTATATGCTCTAAAATGTTATAAATTATCCAATTATGGACAATTCACAACAAATAAGTAATTATTTGTTATAATTTAAAATTTATAATGTTATTTCCACAAATAAAATTAAAATGAATAAATAAGGATAAATCAAGTTGATAATGTTTAAAATAAAATTCTAACACGTCTAAATTTTATTGGTTGATTCTATTAAAAACCTATCTCATATAATATTAGAATATGAGTCATTTTTGGAGGTTTTTATGTGGGTTTAGATTTATTATAAATTAATATTTTTATGATTTCCAAAGGTGCCCCTCTCCTCCCTTATAAAAGGGCACCTCCTCCCTCTCTTCCTCACACCAGTTTGAGCCTTGTAGCTCAGCCAAACTCTGCCCATTTCACTTCACCACTTCCCTAGAGACCTTATATAGGTACTGGTATTCTCAAAATACCAACCCTAGTGCCCTAATAAGAATTTTTAAGGAGGTTCGTCGAAGAAGAGGTAATCTCTTCTACCGATTATTTCAAGCTAATTTCTTCTTCAACTTTTTCTTGATTTGTTGTTTCATAATAAAGTAATATCATCAGTATCAATAATATAATGATATGTTATTATAAATATTAAACAACCACATTTAACCTTCTATCCATCCTACGGAAAATGAAATCTCCGCGCGTGTGTACATACGAAATACCATCTCCACGCCGTGGTGTAATCTTTTTTTCCAACACCACATTACATGGATGGGTATAATGGTGTAAAGAATAACTATACATAGTTATTAAAACATCATAATTATTCTGATATATTATACCATCCACTCCAATTCTATTCAATAATTATGGGAACAATATCATCACTCGTGCGTACGTACGGAATACCGACTCCATGACGCGATGAGATTCATTCTCCATGTTATCCATTCATTAATGATTATAAAGTATATATAATAATTAATCATAAAATATATGGAATTATAATGATACTGGATTTATTTATATATATATATATATGTATTTCATCTACTTAATTCCATTCAATTCAACAAAGAAACGAAAACAACGTTCATGCGTTCGTACGACCTACCGTCTCCATGATTGGTGTATTTCTTTCCATTTATCAATCCATTATATATATGTATATTCTGAATATATATTATATAAATCATGTTTTACATTCAGGATGTTATTAATCATGATCTAAGTAATCATATGAATAATTACAAGTTAAAACACGAACGACAAATGAAACAATTTTACCCAAAACACTAATTTAACATGAATTTACAAAAGAACGGGTAATATAACGTCATAAGTGAACCATATAAGATATAATAACATTGAATATTATTCTATAATAAGTCAAGGAAGTTATTTAAATCATTATACAGGAGGATTAGATACGTACGAAGCATATTGAACCTAAGGTAATGGATAATTTTGCAAATCACATTTTTATCCGAGATTACTTATTCGTAAGAATTTACATGGGTTATTTCTATAATCCATGTCCATGTTTTATTAAAGTGTATTAATGTATGTTTAAAGTCCTTTTTACCAATTTTTGACTTTTACTACAAGGAATGTAAGGAATCTTTCTTTTGTTTACGTTACAAGGTACTTTTTGACTTTTCCGACAAAAGTATGAGAATTTTTTTTTAACGTATATGGAATGAAAGGATTTTTACGGTTTTATAAAGCCTTATTTTCATGAAGCTTCCTCCAAAAGATTTCATGGATATTTTAAACAAAATCCTATTCTTTTAAAATTGCATGGCATTTTTTGAAAATAAAATGATTTTGAAGAAGAAAGGATATTTTCCTCAAGAATTCATTTCAATTGTTTTATCAAAAATCATTTTTCATCTAAGATAACATTATTTCATATGTGTATGTTTCAAGTATAATGTCTCTATGATTTACATGGTTTCACTTTTCTTATTATGAAATGATATCCATTTCTTTCATATGATTATGTGATGATGGGATGATGTTTATGAAACCAATTTAATTTATTGGGTTTTTATGAATGATGTATGTTTATTTTGTGGCACAAGTAAGAATGATTTCATTATGAGATGGGTGGGACCTATATCTCCCCCCAATTAATAGGGTAAAGATTTATATCTCATGCGATAGACATGGCTGGAATGGTAAGTTAATCTGGTTCAGTGTTACAAGACTGAAACGAGGAGTTAACTCGATTCATAAAGGGACTTTGTCCACTAAGATGCCCTTGGCAGCAATGCCTTGGCTACTATGGAAATCAGGACATGTGCTGAATGGTTGCCACAATTACATGTTTTATTCCCATGATATTTTTTCATGATTTATGTTCCATTATGATCTATGCCTTAGGTACTTCCATGTTTTATGTCATTGCTCATGATTTTGATGTTTAAACATTATTTCCATGTTTTTATGTTCAAATGTATATGGTATGTTTTATTTTATCCATGCTTACCCTTAATGAGATTTTGAGCTCACCCTTTTTATGTTTTATTTTCCCCCAGGATTAAATGAAACGTTTTAGGTAAGGAAAAAAAAAGTGGATGATCTTTATGGGAGATGTTGAAGATCTTTCACCATGATTAGAAGATTAAGTTCCAAGTTTCCAAAGACACTAAACTATTACGATCCTTGTGTGTCTATTTTGTTATGTATTAATTATTCCGCAAATGTAATGTAATGTCCATGTACGTCATGCTTCGGGCCTCTACATTTGGTATCAGAGAATAGGTTTAGTCAACCATTGGAAACTAGGATGCGAAAACTTTAGTGAGATCCCTAGAGATATTTCTAAGGTATGTCTAGGGATGTCTCTAAGGTTAAGTCTAAGTATAGGTTATAATCCTAGAATTAAGGTAATTATATTCAAATTAAACCTAAGATGTTAGATATTGAAGGTACTCCCCCTTTATTATGTTGTTTTCCCTATCATGATTTTTTCCTCTCACAGAATTATTTTTGTGTTTTAGTCAATGGAGGGAACCAGAAGGAATTCGGTTAACATTGAATCCAATGGACAAATTGGTGATTATGAGCTACAAAATTGTGTAATGCCTAGAGAGAAAGATATTGTGATTATTCTGAATCAGTCATCGCGATATATTATTAACAATGTAAAATTTAGTGGTATGCCTAATTCATCAAATAAGAGGAAGATAGAATTTTATGCATGTTCACATGTTGAGGAGCATAAACAAAGGAAGATTGAGATTTCTAAAGAAGGGAATAAGAACCTTGAGGAATACCTCAAATGGAGGGATATATGTTATCTTTTTGGAGAAAAAGGGTCATATAGTGAAAGACTAATATAGAGTTCAATGTCTTATTTGTAGAGAACATGGGCATTAACCAACACAATGCCCTCACCTAAAACATTACTTCTAAATCAAGGAAGGACTTTTTCCAGGACAATCATTGAAGAAGATGGATTGAAGTGTTTATGTATTGGTATTGTGGAATAATGTTTTTGAGGTACTTTTATGGTGTATTAAAATATTTTTGAATTAGTCTATTGTGGTTTTCAATAATTTTATGGTACCGATGACCATGAAAAGTGATTCAAATATTTTGGAAAGAAGATGAAATGCGCAAAATGAAGGGATAAGGAGAAAATGAATTGTTTGACAATATTCATGAGATCATGATTGATATAAGGACTAAGTGATATCATGGTTTGAGTATATAGAATTTTATAGATTTTGGTATGTGTAAAGAGTTACCTTTTGACAACATTCATGTTTTCACTATGGGTATATGGTAATTTCTGTTTCAAGAGAACTCATTCACATGTTTGGAATGTGACCAACAAGATATATCGTATGATAAAATGATTCTATTCACATTCTTGTTATGTGACCTTTCCAGTAATCATTTTATATACACTATGAGATTGGACAGATGTATTTTGGATAAGTCTAATGATTGTATAGGGTTATGTCAGACATCAGATAGTATTGTTTAAGGCTAGGACATTTTTTCGATATTATCGTAGAAATGTTATTTTAATGTAGTTTTAGAAAAAGGGACAACCTTCAAGACGGGAAAAAACTCTTCGTGTTAGACAAGGCTGTAAAAATCGAACCCACAACCGATGTGCGACCGGCCTTTATCGCCTACCACTTGCCTACAGGAAGTCCTTGGTTAGTGGAAAGTAGTTTTATATTATTAAGTGGTATGATAAATAAAGTATAAGTCCATTTTTGGAACCATATACGATTAATCTCCCCATAAGATGGACTTATAATTTTCGCTAACCTTTTGATTGAAATAGATGGAATGACCCATTATTCAATCAGATGACCTGCTAATGCTTAACGAATAACAAATTCACCTTCATTTCTTTAAGAGATGAAGTGGAAATTGTTCAATTCACAAACAACAGTGAGATTGTACCAAAATCATGTAAGTATTTCTTTTAATTCATCAACTTTAGAGAAATGATCTTGCAAACCAAAAATATTTCTCTAGTGACCTTATATCCGATGAATCAGATGGTACCTTAGATCATCACAACTCTATGGCTTTGTGATTGTTGGCTTTTTCATATCCATGTTCTCTACCACTCACCATCAGAACATGATGGTTAGATTTCTCTTCCATATCCATATTTTCACCTATGTTATCCTCTGTGGAAACCTAGTGATTAGTTAATTTGGGTAACCGTTAAATTTCTTAATTTAATTTTTAAAGTTACGTTTTGGTGTTTCATTTTACGATGTGGGGGTCAATTAAAGAAACATTCAAGTAGAAAACCATGTATAACCCGACGAATTTCGAGGGCGAAATTCATTTTAAGGGGGGTAGAATGTTACAACCCGATATTTTATGATAAGTATTCTTTTTAATTTATTTTATTTCATGAGTTTTATGCTACAACAAGATTATTTTATCCTATATGCAACACAATATTAGCTTTCAGTATACGCAACACTATTCTTAGATTGTGTTACACACAATTTCAAGTTCGTTTGATAATAGTTATTCTACGCAACATTGAGTGTTATATATATATATATATATTCAATGTATAAATATGGTTGGATTCTGTTATATGAAACCACAGAGGAGTCTTGCACAACACATAATCCTAACTTGGCTTGCATTACACGCAATCGCGACATTCCTCAATAGCGTGTGTTGTACGCAATCTCTGGCTTCTCAAAACAACGATATACTGTTATAATATTATTATGGACAAGCCGTTATGAATAATATTAACTACATTTTGAATTTTATAACATTATTATTCATCTTACATATTTTCTAGAACATGGTATGAGAACAAAATAAAATTTTTGGGAAAAAAGTATTTTCCCAAAAATACAGTTTTGCCACCTTTTGATGGCGCACCTACATTAAATCTAGTTTTTGACATGTTTATAGTTAAATTTGACAAAATAAAATTCTTCCTTGCATTCAGGATATTAATATTTAATTTGGATAATGTTTTGATATTTTTCTGATAACTTTCATATTTTAATGAATAGTAAAACACACTATATTTTAATTAAAAACAACTTTTTTCATCGTAATATTTTATATGGATAAATTATAATATTGAATGGTATTAAATTATAAAAAGAATATATTTTTACCGTTTAATATAATGTATGTCATTATATTTGATTTTACCTTGAATTCGTAGGTTAAATCAATTCAATCTTTTGCAATGTTTTAAACAAAAACCTGTTTTCTTTCGACAACATGATTAATTTTAATTTAATTTCTGAAAATTATGTGTATTGAATTCGAAAAAATGGATTCCATATTTGGATTTAGTGGGTCCAAATTATGTTAATAGGTTACTTTTATTTTTTTGATATTGTGAATAGTAACAACGTTAATTTTTTATTTACTACAGTTAAAGGTAAATCGGGTAATTAAGGGTAAAAATAAGATTATAAAATTACCCTAACACTTTTAAAATACAATTGGATGAATAAAAGTCGACCCATATCATCTACGGGTCAGACTAGATTCATTTCATGTAATTTTGACCATGAAATAATATAATTATTATTAAAACCAAAGAAAGTGACAACATGTCACTTTCTTAAATCTTATAAGTATATTATTTTTAATTTAGTGATAAACATCATGAAACATCAAACATGAATAGTATAATGAAATATAATAAAATTATTTACATCATATGAATTTATTTATAATTTTTAGGGATTAAATAATTATCATTAATTGTGACACAATATTGATACAGAAATTGTTTATCTAGTGAATAATCAAGAATATAGTTTTTATTAAACTAATAGTGACCATAAAAGGCACAAAACCCAGACAAAATCTCATTGGTCATGTAAATGTAAACCATAATCATCCAATGGTAGAATAGTGGATCATTTGGAGCCTTATAAAAGCGATTATGATACTTATATTATTTGATTTTAAATGATGCCAAAGTTGTCACCTTCATAATTTAATAAATATAACAATCTACATATTGAGATTTTAAGATGATAAATTTGAGTGAAGGTATTATTGTGAATGTTAATAGATTTATCTTCATCATAGGATTTAATTTTTAATTTTTTTGTAACAAATAAGTAAATTAAATAATTATACAAAAATGTTGAAGTAATTATTTCATTAAGAGATAAACCAAATAAATGGTTTTAAAAAGAATAAAATAAATATTTTATGAACTATTTAATATTCTCCACTAATTTTATAGATACATATGACATTTTATAAATCTATTATAGATTTTATTTTGAACATATCTTTTGTATATATTTTATTTAAATTCAAATAAATTAATAGTGTCAAAATTGATACTATTGTTATTTTATAAAATTAACATATTATAAAATTGTTTAAAAATCACAAAAATATTTACAAATTATAAATTTAAATTTATATGCTCTAAAATGTTATTAATTATCAAATTTTTGACAATTCACAACAAATAAGTAATTATTTGTTCTAATTTAAAATTTAGAATGTTATTACCACAAATAAAATTAAATTTAATAAATAAGGATATATCAAGTTGATAATGATTAAAATAAATTACAAACATGTCTAAATTTTATTGGTTGATGCTATTACATCCCTATATCAACTAATATTCCAATATGAGTCATTTTTGGAGGTTTGTATGTGGGGTTAGAATTATTATAAATTAATATTTTTATGATTTCCAAAGGTGCCCCTCTCCTCCAATATAAAACGGCACCTCCTCCCTCTATTCCTCGCACCATTTTGAGCCTTGTAGATCGGCCAAACTCTACCCATTTCACTTCCCCACTTCCCTAGAAACCTTATATAGGTACTGGTCTTCTCAAAAGACCAACCCTAGTGACCTAAGAAGAAGTTTAAAGGAGGTGTGTCGAAGAAGAGGTAATCTCATCTACCGATTATTTCAAGCTTATTTCTTCTACAAATTTTTCTTCTTTAGTTGTTTAATTATAAATTAATAACATAAGTATCACTAATATACTGATATATTATTACAAATATGAAACAAACCCTTTTCACCTTCTATCCATCCTACGGAAAACAAAACCACCGCGTGTGCGTACGTACAGAATACCGTCTCCATGCCGTGGTGTAACCGATTTTTCCAACAACACCTTACTTGGATGGGTATAATGGTGTAAAGACTAACTATACATAGTTATTATAACATAATAATGATTCTGATATATTATACCATCCACTCCAATTCTATTCAATAATTATGGGAACGATATCATCGCTCGTGCGTACGTACGGACTACCGTCTCCACGACGCGATGAGATTCATTTTCCATGTTAACCATTCATTAATGATTATAAAGTATATATAAATAGTAATCATGAAATATATGACATAATAATGATATTGTATTTATGTATATATATGTATGTCATCTACATAATTCCATTAAATTCAATAAGGAAACGAAAACAGCGTTCATGCGTACGTACGGCCTACTGTCTCCATGAGTGGTGCATTTCATTCCATTTATCGATCCATTATATATATGTATATTCTGAATATTTATTATATATAAATCATGTTTTACATTCTGGATGTTATTAATCATGATCTAATTAATCATATTAGTAATTACAAGTTAAAACACGAACGACTAAGGAAATGATTTTACCCAAAACGCTACTTTAACATGAATTTACAAAAGAACGGGTAATATAAAGTCATAAGTGAACCATATTTGATATAATAACAATGAATATGATTCCTTAATAATTCAATGACATTATTTAAATCATTATACATGAAGTTTGATACGTACGAAGCATATCAGACTTAAGGGAAGGGATAATTTTGCAAATCTCCTTTTTATCTGAGATTGATTATTCATAAGTATTTACTAGGGTTATTTCTATCATCCATGTCCATGTTTTATAAAATTGTATTCATTTATGATTAAAGTCATTTTTACCCATTTTTTTCTTTTACTACATGGTATGTAAGGAATCTATCTTTTGTTTACGTTACGTGGTACTTTTTTAGTTTTCTTACAAAAGTACGAGAAGAATGTTTTTTTAACTTATACGGAATGAAAGGATTTTTACGGTTTTATAATGCCTTATTTTCATGAAGCTTCCTCCAAAAGATTTCATCACTATTTTAAAAAAAATCTTATTATTTTAAAATTTCATGGCATTTTGTGAAAAGAAAATGATTTTGAAGAAGAAAGGATATTTTCCTCAAGAATTCATTTCATGTGTTTTATCAAAAACCATTTTTCATCTAAGATAACATTATTTCATATGTTTATGTTTCAAGTATAATGTCTATATGATTTACATGGTTTCACTTTTCTTATTATGAAATGATATCCATTTAATTTATAAGGATTATGTGATGTTGGGATGATGTTTATGAAACCCATTTTATTTATTGGGTTTTTATGAATGATGTATGTTTATTTTGTGGCACAAGTAAGAATGATTTCATTATGAGATGGGTGGGACCTATATCTCCCTCCAATGCATTGGGTAAATATTTCTATCTCATGAGATAGACATGGCTGGAACGGTAAGTTAATCTGTTTCAGTGTTACATGACTGAAACGAGGAGTGAACTCGATTCAGAAAGGGACTTTGTCCACTAAGATGGTCTTGGAAGCAATGCCTTGGCTACTATGGAAATCATGACATGTGCTGAATGGTTGCCACAATTACATGTTTAATTCCCATGATATTTTATCATGATTGATATTCCATTATGATCTATGCCTTATGTACTTCCATGTTTTATGCCGTTGCTCAAGATTTTGATGTTTAAACATTTCGCTCATGTTTTTAAGTTCAAATGTATATGGTATGTTTTATTTTATCCATGCTTACCCTTACTGAGCATTTGAGCTCACCCTTTTTATTTTTTCTTTTCACCAAGGATTAAAAGAAAGGTTTTAGGTAAGGGAACAAAAAGTGGAAGATCTTTATGGGAGATGTTGATGATCTTTCACCACGATTAGAAGATTACGTTCCATGTTTCCAAAGACACTAAACTATTACGATCCTTGTGTATCTGTTTTTGTTATGTATTAATTATTCTGCAAATGTAATATAATTCCCATGTACATCATGTTTAGGGTCTCTACAATATTGTTTTATGCTATAATAAATGTTTGTCACTCTATTCGTTTTGGATTATGTTTATAGTGGGAACTAGAAGGAACTAAGTTAAAAATGAATTTTTCTAATGTGAAAGGTATGGGTATGATGAAAATATATTTCATAAGTGTAAATATCGTGATGATAATCTGTATGGTCATGTAGTATTTGTTATACTTCTGAAAATAAAGTGATCGGAAATGACATGTCATGGGTATCAGAAGTTCTTGTTGTATTATTATCATTAAAAGTAAGTAGTATGATGGGGTTTAGGTCTTAGAACCATAAAACATGGTTCATATTTCATATTTTATGATAGAGGTATTGAGGGATAAGTTGATAAAGCCTGAGTAATGATTTATGAATAATGTTGGATGATTGAATTGTATATTAATATGAACTCAATAATTATTTTATATGTATCATGATGTATATGTTTTCATTTAATTAATTTTTATAATATATTGAACAGTTCATATGAACAAGAAAAGTGATTTAACAGAAATATGGTATTTAGATTAAGTGAAGCTAACTCATAATGGGTACCTAATGTTGAGAAAATTGTGTTTAACTTGTATAATATGACGAATGATATGGAAAAAGAAAATTGGATTGTACAGATTACCCTGGAATTGATATTTGATTTTTTGAAAAGGTGGTCCATGTCATCATGAATGATGTTTAATACTTCTTGGATTTAAGGAATATATCCAGTAATCATTAGAATACAGATGAATAGATGTTTTAAAAAATGTCTTATTTTAATTCATGTTATTACCATGTTTTATGATAATTTACATTGAGGGTGTTCACATGTTTGGGATGTGACAACCAATAGTTACTTTGTGATTTATAGGGGATAAAGGTTTATCAAATTTCATGAAATTATTTTATATTTTTATTCTTCTTATAAATAGAATATAAGGTAAACCATTTATTGAATGTTTAAGCTAAACATCATATGATGTTTGTGAGATTAAAGTATTATCTAATAACATGAGAATTTATGAATATTATATAAAATATTATAAACACTTTGTGTTGATGGAAACTGAAGATATATGGGTTGACCTATCATGGATCTTTTTATCTGTTACTGCTTCATGAAGGAAAAATTCACATTATTTTTTGGAGAAATATCTGAAGTGTAAATTTGTTGTTACATGACCAAAGGGTGAGATTTTACTTATGAAATAAAATAAAATCAAGTAAGTATATGTTTTGAAAAAAATTATTAAACATTATGAAATGTTTCATGAAGTAAAATGTTTTTCTATTATCATTTTTTATGATATCAATGACCTCTTTCATCCTTCTTCACATTACAGATTTTTTGTTTTTATCATTGTCTCTATCACTGGATTTCATCTGATGAGTGATCTTTATCAATATTTACCATTATTTATACATTTCATCCATGTCTTAATTTTCACATCTAACTTATGTTCCCCTATATGAAAGCCTATTTATGTGTTACTTTGTATAATAGTTATGTTTCCAATTTTTATGTTTTAATGGTTGTTATAGTTTTCATTTTTTTTGATGTGGGTTTCTTTAAATGGAACATCCACATATTAAACCTTTGGTAGAAAATATGAATTTTGAGGGAGAAATTAATATTTTGGGTGTAGAATGTTACACCGCAATATTTTTTGAATTTTTTTTGAATATATTTAATATTTTTGATATTTTAAATTTTATAGAACACTAAATAATGATTTTTTATATGAAAGAAATAAGTGTGGATCATGTTACACCAAACACCAGCCATGTTTTCTCTATATGTAAAACTTATATTAGATATTTGTACATGAAACTTTATGTTTATCTTGTATTAGACACAATCATGATTCCCCTTGATATCTTCTTTTACAAGCAAGGATGAGTTTTTATAAATTATAAGATAATATTAATATTATTCTGAAAATATTATTATATCTACCACCCTGATATTGAAAGGGATGTTACGAATGAGATCAAGTAAATTTTAAAAACACTATTACCACATGTATATAAATTGAATCATTTGGTAATAAATTAGTATAAGTGAATACAGGAACTATATTTACATAAATAAATTACTTTTATAAAAAAAATATTTTTCTATATAAAAAAATTATTATCTCAATAAATTAAAAAAAACATTTGATTAATGTTTCAAAAAAAATTATATATTATATATTCAATCATTATTTATATAATCATCTAATAAACATTATAGGTATAATAATATAGCTATTCCTGGGTAACTAAAATATTAAAAGGTTTCTTCATTTCCAAAAAATTTAACTTTTGGGTTATAGATAAGAGATATAATGTTTCCTACATTGTGTTAATCATCTGAATATTCTAAAAAAGTTGTTCCAGCAACATCTCATGGAAACTAAAAACATTATCTAAAAAACCCTATAGAGAACAATAAGATTCCAAATCTAAATTTTATAAAAAATTGATTGAACCATAAAAATGATGTAAAGCCACTTCAACCTATCCTCTAATAGAATGATCCTTCATGGATTAATACTAGAAGGATTTGGGAGAAAATTTATTCTCTAAATATTCTTTATACACAAAAAAATTATCAATAATTGTTTTTCAAAAGGTCTACTTTCTCTGAGTTTGATCAAAGATTTTAATAGTTCATCAGACATCTATAATATTTCATAGACAAAATAGTTTAACATATTAAAGAATCTATTTATTTAATTCATGATTCACCATATCAGCTTGTGAAAAAAAATCATTTACCAACCTCATCATATATTCTACCAAATAATATAATAGTACTAGATAATAAAAATATGGATTATCCTAGGAAGAAATAATTATTTTCACATGTAAAAAATCTCTCAAAACATGATAATTTTTGTAAGAGTTTTATTAAACAAAATTATAGATTTTTACCACTCGATATTCACATACCTATTCAATTTGAATTAAATTATCAGGTAAAAATCAAAAATAATTCTTTGAGGTTGTTTCCAATCCCTTTAATACCTTGATAAAACTTTTATTCTTCGCATATTGTTCTATAATTATAATGATGATATTTTTAAATAGTTGAATACTTTCTAAATATATTAAATTATATTGAAGGGATTTTACCCCTTCAATCATCATATATACATCTAATGAAACTATATTTTTTTTATCATAAAATCAATTTTATAAAAGGCTAAATTAATTATTCCAAAATTAACATGTTGCAGAACCCTAGAAAGTGGAGTTTGAGTCCCCCACAACCCATTTAACATTGAAAGACAATTGAAACATGGTTAAATTGGATATTATGTTTTTCTATACTTTGGGATGTGTAAGAATCAACCAAACCTCAATATGATACTTGGTGTCACCAGAATGACTCAGATTGCATCTTTTTATTTAAAATTGGCATTATTTTTAGTTAAAAGGACAACTGATATACTCAAAACCCTAAAAAATATTATTATTATTTTTAAACTATATATAAATGATCTATATGTCATTTTTGATGTGTAGGAATCTTCTGATCCTCTATTAGTTTCACGGTGTGACCATAATGACTCTAGATGTCCATTATCAATTTAAAATCAATATTTTAGTTCAAAAAATTATACATATTGAAAACAAATAAATTTCACTCAGAATTTCTTGATAATTTTTGAAAAAAATTCATAATACATTTTTGACAAGTTGGACTCACTGTCAGATTAAATTGATATTATATTTTATTATTATGTCTCATAGTATGTGTTTCTAGTTTCAAATGACACTTTAAAAAAAGTATGTATTCAAAACCAATAAAACGAATTTATATTGTTTTGATACATTAGGAAAATGATCCATAATTCAATTTTGATGTGTCATAATTGTCTTAACCTTAATCTGATTCATGGTGTGACCAGTATAACTCCATGTGCATATTTTTATTTGAAATCAACATCAATTTTAGTAGAAAGGAAAACTAGGCAACTGAAAAATAACAAAACACATTTGTATTATTATGATAATGTATGGAAACAAATATAAGTAATTTTTTATATGTTGGAATTAACATATACTCAATAAAGTACAAAATGTTCCCATCATGTCTCAATGTGTTCATTATTAGTTTAAAATCGATAGTTTAGTTCACAACATGGATCTCCCTACAAACCTAGAAAACACACTCAGATTTTATGGATAATTTAGTAAATTGATTCATAATTCATTTTTTTGTTTTTGGAATTATTCTCTCAATCAAAGACATAGTGTGAATGTTATGAATCCAAGTGCATCTTCTAATTTAAAATTTTCATAAATTTTAGTAAAAAAGGAAACTGACCTTCTCAAAACCAAGAAAATGCATTATGATTATTTTGATACTTTAGGAAACCAATACATAAGTCAATTTGAACACGTATATATTTGCCTCGTGTCAATCTTATAAAGCATATGTTTTTATGACTCAATGTGTTTATTATCTTTTTAAAATCAATTTTTTAAAAAAAGTGTCACTCCTTGAAAACAGCGTAAAAACTTTTCAATTTATATTATATTTTATGAAAATATTTCATAAGAAATTTTTTAGGTGTATGAATTGGTATCATAAATGAATAGATAATGATTTGACTGGTATGATTAAATGTGGATGTTTCCAATTTAAATTGACATTTTAATATAAAAGTACTGAGACGTACTCAAAAAAAAATAAAACAAATTTTCATTGATTGGATACTTTTTGAAAATTATCCATTTTCCATTTGAGACATATTAGATTCATCTTCACCTCAATATGAAAAACAGTGTGACCGGTATGACTCCAATTGATTCATTTCAATATATAAGTGTCATTTTATGTTAAAATACAAATCACATTGCAAAAACTGAGGAATGAGCCTAAATTGTTTTCCCGTCCTTCTAAATTCTTTTACCTAATTAGTTTCCTTTTCATTTATATGTTATACTTATTTTTTTAATTGTCATATATATAATATTCTTGAACAATAATAAGAAATAGTGCGACGAACAAGAATCATCCTCAACTGAATATGATAAAAAAATTTCATTGTATGACTCAATGTTAAGTTTAATCTTAACACTTTATATCAGCTTATTTCAGTGTATTGTTACTAATGTAGTATTTTTTACTTATATACGTTCCTCTTTTGGATCACGAAAGGGATATGATCAAAATCCCATGAAATACTGTTGTTTTTGAATGTATGTAATAATTTGTAATTATGTTATTGTATAAGACAATATTACAAATTTCTATAATATAGTGTTTTTCTTGTATTTGTGTTTAAAATTTTATTTCATTTAAATTATTTTTTTTCATAAATTATATTTCATATCTTGTTGTGTTTTTGGTGTTGTGAGGTGTTTTCACAACAAACTATAGTATTCAAATTTATCATCACTTTTATTAGAGATAATAAAAGACTAGGAATTTTAATCTCTCTCTAGTATTCAGTACTTATATAGCACTAATATGCGACAAGTTTAGCCATATTAAATGTTTGTTTTTTAGTAGTGGATGAACCATATTCTGAAGTAAGAGATGATAAATTAATGATTTTTTGAAAAGCTGAGATGTATTGGATGTTGAATGCTATAATGATCAAATGATATAAATATCAAAATTTGATCTTATAAAAAGATGATGACGAAATCACAAGTTTAAAAAATTTTAAGGTTCCCTGGATGAATTCAAATTCCATACATGGAATCAGGTTTGGGGATATTCAATGTACTAAATTTAGAATAATATTGAGAAATTATGAAGAAAATGTGGATGATTTAGTTGTTCCTAGGGAAATATAAAAAATTAAACCCATCAGAATATTCTTCACATGAAAAATCTAAATTCCCAACCTTTATGAAAATATTTATCCACTTTTTCCGGATTGTAAAATTCATGAAGGAATGTATGTGCTTCTAGCATAGATCATAGGATGATTTAAATAATATTTATGTTGATTTATAAAGAGTATTTTAAAATTTCAAATCCCAATATCATCACAATACATTAAATTTTATCAATTAAATACTTGAAGTCATCCAATGATTAACATTAGATACAACACATTCACCACATAAATTAGATGAATTATTTATATATAATGGGGTAACATCATTTTATTTAGTAGAGATGATGGTAATGTTTTTATATGTCTACTGATATTATGAGGAAACATAATTATTGGAATCATTTGACCTTATTCACTCCAAAAAAATCATAAGGGTTGAAATGATGAGAAGTCTATAAATTGATATTTATATGAGTTTAGTGAGTACTTTTGTATAAAGAGGAACAATGTAGGACAACCATAAAAACATCAAGCCACAAAAGGAAGAAGTTATAAATAATATAGTTGGAGGTAATGAGTACTCTAAAATGTCATTCTTCCCAATGTATGATAGGAAAATGTAAATTATAATTTCAATAGAAGATACAAGTAAAGTGATGTTACACTGATGAGGATGTTTTATTATTTATTCTGAAGACTCGTGGTTCGTGTATAAACTATTCAACATTCCTATCTGGTGATAGAATGATCTTTTCAGGAGATAACTAAACAACATCTGTGATATTTTTGTTTAACTTTTTAGGTTGAATCCCAACAATGGGTTAAAGTATATTCGGTTTCCTATTGTAAACATTTTTATAATGATTATAATCTTTAAACTCGATTTATTGACCATTGTAAGGAGTATGTTTCCCAAATTGGGTCTGAACCCTGTATGAATCCATGTGTGTTGTATAATTTTATTTTATTCCACATTATAGGTGAGTAAAATTTTTAGGGTAAACAACAAATATCCAAAAATATTAATTAATGATAATTTTTCGATGAAATTAATGGAAAATATCCCATGTTTAACTTAATTAGTTAAATTTATTAACCTCTTATTCACCCCCTATGATGACTATTCCATCCTCTAGTACTAAAAATTTCTTTTAGAGTAAGGATACAACTATATAGATCAATAAGAGTATTCTATGTTTTAATTTACTATTTCATGAAAATTAAATTTTTCTATAATTTGAATACGAATTTCCACTATAAGATAATAATGTTACTACTAATATCAAGGAACTAAAATCCGGATTTTGTAATTATAAGATGGAGGGGTTTTCCAAAACCATAATAAATCACCTAAATAAAGAAGATGAAATGTTATTAAAATTTCCTTTTCAAAATCACAATAATGAGGATCGACCACCATTTTGATTTATCTTGAGTGTGACCTATTTTGATTGTCCCACTAAGAATAATCCTCCAAAATAATAATTATTCTCATGATATAGTGTGGATCATTCCATTGAAACTATATAGTACATTTACAATGAAATTAATAGTATATGTATAATTCTATGGTTTAATTTTATATATATATAGTTTCAAATATAATGGGACTATAATAGAAAAATGATATATAGAATTCAAACATGATGATATTGATGATATATTGGTAAATAAATTTTGAAATATAAATATACTCACATGACTTGTAGAATAAAAGGAATAGTTTTTTTCAAAACTGCAACCAATGAATACCCCATAGAAGAAGAATAATTTTAATGAAGCAACATTGAGAATAATATTGACTGGGAGGTTTTTTAGATGTTTTCTATGAAATAAAAACTGCTATTGAATTCATGTAATCTCAGTTGGAAACTAATAGTATAAGAATAAAATTCATTGAAAATCACTATATAAAGAGAGTAAAATACATAAATAAAAGCATCGAAAGCTTTATAATGTTGATTCCTTCATGAATCGTATTAATGATAAGGATCAATCCATTAAACTCTATGAATAATTGGTAACCCTTAAATAGGGAATTTTTTTAGATGATTTTCTCTAAAAATTTGTTAAATTGTGGTTAAAAAAACAATGAACTAGATGACAATCACAAGGTAATTAATAATGATTAAAATACTCATGATGATAAAAATTACAAAAGTATAATAGAATATGATCATTCCCTTGAATAGGTGATAATGTATCTTAAAGAGAACATAAAAAATTTATAAGTTAAATTTAATGATAAAGTGATGTGCCTTGAAGATCATAACAACAATTTTTCATTTTAAATTCCTTGAGCTGGTGGTGAAATTGTGAAACATGGAAGCTATTATAGATATAACATCACATGAAGATTAGAAAATATCCACATCCAAAATTCCTAATGAAATTATAACCACTTGTAGGATTGGTTCTAAAAGTACGAATAATGTGAAATCATCTAAACATCCACCTTCTCATATACTAAAGGAGAAGGTCATCCAATGACATCATGAATATATTTTTTACTAATTCCAAAACAAATAATGTTTTATATTATATATTAGTAACATTTAATTAGTTGAAAAAAATACTAGATATAATTCGTTAAAAGTGTCTTGAAGAATTATGTTAAAATTTAGAATTCCTATTTTTCATCCAATAGATGATATTTATTATAATGGATGATTCTAGGACTAATTGTATAATGTTGGTGCTATAAAATTTATAAACACAGAGCTATCCATTTTTTATAATAATCCAATGTAAGAAGAGTAGATAATGACTAAACTATGGGGGGAATAACAAAAATTAGTATAAATTCAGATGAGTATTTACCAAAGTAAATAGAGGAAAAAATTCTATTTAAGTACATCAAATTTGAATATCTTTAAATTTTCTATGGTAATTTTTCAAAATGCATTTATATTGATAATGAGTGTTGTTTTAGATCTAAGAATCACAATATATTTTCAATAAATAGAATAATACCATGAAAACTAAATAAAATATTAAGGAATAAAGAAAAACATTATTCCATGATGTTTAATGAAAAATATTTTAAAAATATTGTTTCTAATGAGAATATAGTAATATGATATTTCTTTCCTAATAAAAGATTATTTTTATTTAGAAATAAATTCCATTTTAAGTATAATTGTAAATTCTAAATGTGTTTTTATATTAAGAGAAACTGATAAATATGAAATGTGAGTTAATTAGAGAAATTCATAATTAGATTAGAATAGAAAATAATTATTTGATGATGAATGTATGGTTCACTTAAATTAACCATAAAAGGATAAATTACCAAATGATAGGCTTTTTTTGGAAGGTGTATGTTATATTCATGCACTCTTTATTAAGGAATGACAAGGTTACCTGGATAGAAAAAATGGGTAAATCAAAGGATAGAAGATTCTAGAAATATAATATCTTACATGAAATAAAAACCATAGTAGAATAAAAAGGTTAAATATAATAAGTAATTTTATATAGTGACATAGCTAAAAGAGTTGGTTTAAATAATGATGTTATAAGAAAAATATTAATGGGCCTTTCTAGCCGGAGTAATTAAAAATTTTCCTGAAGAATATGGAAATAAAGGTATATCGAAACAACCCTATAAGGTTAATGATTGGAATCATATGTGCGATTTTTGTGAATAGAATTTAATAAAAAGTGATTTGAGTTTCTAGGATGTGAAATATTTCTTCTCAATGTTGCTCAACTAATGAGAAAAAAAGATAACCCTTATTATTTGAAATGTTTTGACAATATCTGATTGAATATGTACTTAAAGGTTATACATTGAAATGTGATTTTCCCCATAAAAATCAATCATGTGGTTTTTCAGATTTGATAATCTAAACATTTTGGAGGAAATTCTAGAAAACTGATTTTCAAAGAAAATAAATTATAATGTTTTAGTGGGTTGAAGAATAAATGATCACATATATAAAATTTTAGATTATGGTGATGACAAATTTTTTGATTTTAAAATTATAGATAATGAATTTATAGTCATATATAATGTATGTTTTCTATAATCTACCATTTTTTTAAACCAACATTTTAAATGTAAGGGTTAAATTTGATATTTGATGGAAAAGTACGAATATACATGTAATGGGAGGGAAAATTTTCATTTATAGATTGAATTTTTTAAATTTATTTATTGATATAGTTAGAGTAGATTCATTGAAAATTCATTTAAAATACCACATGGAAAAAATTTCATAAGATGGTATCACTTGATTATGTTATAGATATGATCTGATGTCCTGGTTAATTACTCTATATTCATTAATAATAGCTCATGTAGACTTATAGTTGGTTTATTTTTCCATTATTACTTTATTAATATTTCCCTCATTTTCTCAGGGGAATAGAGGGTTGATTTTACAATGACAAAAGATAATGTTAAAAGATGAAAAAATAATTAAGGATCGTCAATTAATGTTCTAGAAAGAATAATATACAAGGGGCATTGAATTTACAATCAATAAGGGGTTGAAATATATTGATTCTCATATTGAATTAATATTAACAAAAAAAACACAAATTGTAGATTGGTTTTCCTAGTGGATAATTATTAGGAGGACGATATGTTATATTTATAGTCAATAGTTTGAGAAAAATCATAAGTGTATGTTGAAGGTGAAGTTTCCTCTGAATGTTAATGTTATAATTCCATTATAATTTCATACTACATATAGTATAACTATTGGAATATAGAACATTTATGAAGAAAGATATAATTATGTAAGATGAAAATAAGGAAAATAACATGATCTCACTAGATAATAGGACGGACTGACATCACCATAAGTAACTAATAGGAGTGTAGTTTGTGTGGATGATTAATGAAAGAGGATTTATGGGAGATAATTTTATTCATAATTATCAATATATATCTATATATTGTTGATATATTCTCTAAGACAGATGAAATTATTGAAGATGATTAAAATTACTATCCAATATAGTTTCATTGTAAATGGTATATAGAATTTCACCCATTGAATTGTTAATTTAAATAATCGGAATACTAAATACCCAATATTAGGGATTAAATATTTTAGATAAATCATGATAAAATTAGTTGAATATAAGTTACAGAATGTCTTAACTAGTAAATAAGAATTTCAAAGATGTCGTTATTTTAAAATATGGAATGTTGAGATGAAGAGAACTCACTCATTGAATAAATAAAAACCTTGTATGATTAGAGGGATAGATCATACTAATGAGTGATAAAAGACTCCAATATTGATCCCAATAGATTTCAGAACATGCATGATGTGCAGTGTAGTTCGAGATAAACATGTTCATAATATATCTCAAGAAGATATGATGAAATATTAATTTGAAAAATATTCTAGAAGATTGTAGAAGAAAATATAATTTTGATGTCTCTATAATTATGTGACAACGTGGAACAAAGTAATATATGGTTACTCTAAAACTCGAATTATTGAAAGATCAATGAATCAAGAGATTATTTGGTGCCTAAAAATATCTATAGACTATTGATCAAAATATGGATCATGATTAAATACCTAATAAAGAATCATCAAAAGTTAAGATATCTTTAAGGAGGAGACCCAATATGAAGCATGAGTATAGGAAATATATATTTCAGGAAATAGAGACAAGTCTTAGATACTGAAAGATGATTTGATTACATGCTAAGAGTATTAAATGTTGATACGATCAGAAGAAGAAGATTCAAGCTGAATTTCATATAGATTTAAGGTGAAATTGATGAAGACCACCGGATGTGTGGGAATCATGTTAGTCTATTTCCAAAGTACCAAAGGCTATTGAATATTGAATGATGAAAAATCATAGGGATAACTACAAGGATATTCAAATAGAATATATGTAATTATATTAACCCGGATATTTCGAATGATCTCTCAAATAAATTAGGAAGTCAAAATACTTATGACGATGTTAATATATTCATTTATTGATCCAAAATTCCTTAAGTCCTGTTTCTGGTTCTAGATATCATATATAGATGTGTTTAATAATATTAATATTTATTTTTTCATTCAATATATCATGGTTAAGTCCATATATATTTAAAATAAATTGATGTTGGTTAATTTGATTCTTGAAGTGAGTGGGAGTTTTAAATCAAAGCCTGCACATTTCAAATATTTGTAAATGTAGGTTTGTCTTTATAAAGGGGAACGCAATTTTTGTGAGTAAAATGATGAGAATGTTTTAAGAGGGTCATATATATTTCCAAAAAAATAATGATACGAAGTAGTTGAACATGTTATCTACAAAAAATAAATAGAGTTAAAGTGATGAGAAGACTGGACAGTGACATTCTGAGTGTTTGAGAAAGTGATTTATATTCAAAATACCAGAACAAGGAGAGAAAAACAGATTTGAAGAACCAAAATACATATGTTTAGGACATCATAGTTCAAGTTAGTGTTTATTCTAGATGATCAACATGACAAAATTGTGATGTGACAACATGCATTCTTTGTTCAATGGATGATATAAGGAAATCAATGTTACATCTATGAGGATGTTCAAAGGAAACCTTTCAATACTGGTGGTTCCAGTATGAACAACTCCACATTCATATTGAGAGGTGATATGATATTTTTAGGAGTTATCTCAACTATTTGTGTAATTGTTTTTCTCATTGTATAGGTCAAATATAAATATTTTTTCAAATATGAATTTTGATCCAATAATTTAAATTTTTCTCATTGAATTGGATGCTCACAAACAACCATATATGTTTTACTAATTATGTTTGTCTCTGTGAATTTCCTATTTATATTTGTTGAAATATATATTTGATTTCCGGTAAAATTATATATTTATTTAGGAATATGCTTTTTATGTATTCTATAAATTAATAAGGAGTATGAAATCACTATTATCAACCTTATGTTTTAAAGAGAACCTTTATTTTGAGAACCCATCTTTTGATAAGTATCTCCACTTTAATACGCTATATTTAAGGTGATTATTAGGTTTGAGAATCATAATTTTGTGAAAAATCCTATGTATGTGTTTCTAGAGTATGGTTGGTTAACACATTTTTTTGAATCAATGGTTCTTTGTGAACCATACATTTTATGATCTTCTACATCGAGAGATCACTATTCTTAATGAAGCCATATGCAGAATTTTAATTTAATTTTTTTTTGATATTTAATTAATGGTTTTTAGAGAATAAATATCTCATTTAAATATATTTTAAGACTAAATAAAAGTTATTTTAATTTATTTGCTAAATCATTTCTCATTATTTTGGAAGATACAATTTTCATTCGTGATTTGAACTCAAATTTCAAATGTGATGGGCATGTTGAATATCCTGAATTATCAAGAAATATTTTTTAATCTATTTTAACAAGAATAAACCCATGTTCTTATTTATTCTAAACAAATTATTTTTTGCGAACATATGATATTATAAAATGACCTGATATCTTGAAGTGCATTATACAGTTATTTAGAATGATCTTATTTTTCACGAATATTTATAATCAATATTATATAATATATATCATTAGTTTTATAGATTCAAATAGGTTAAATTTCATCTATCCAATAAATGTTTTGTAATATCTTGTTAATTATCTTATTCTATTTGATAAATATTTATATCCTACACTTTGAAGAGATGGATTTTAGGATTTGTTACTGTAAGTACATCTAACTTGTGTGAAAGATTATTTTTTATTATTATAATTCATTAATGATCCTCAAATCTGAGAAAATTATCAGAGATCTAATTACTTTTTTATTTTATTATATTATTAATAATATTAATCATATGTTTTTAGTTTCAAAATATGTGATAAAAACATATTTTTTCAAAAATCAACCTAAATTATTCTATAGGAGTGTCAGCTTCTGGTAATCAATCATGGTGGAGTTTAATCTTATCATACTATTTTTTGTTTTTCAAGGTTCTTTGTAAAATAATATAATATATTTTTAAATGTAAACCACCTAAAAATGTTGTATAGGTCCCTATAAAAAATAACACAGTTAGTGAAAATAATCAATATTAGGGAGATATCATTGGTGGATATACTATATGAGGATTTTTTCCAGAACAACTATAAAAATTATTATGTTATTCTTATTTATTTCTCTACACAATTATATTTTTTAAGAGAATGATATTTCCTCCAATCATATATGGTTATTAATTTTAATTTATTTGAATGTTTTTAAAATAAAACAATCCACCCCTATTGTTTTTTTGTGTCTATATGACCAAAAATTTGTATTAGATGATTTAACATTTGAATGTTTTTTCTAAGATATTTAAATATTGACTTAATGTTTTATATAAATAAAATATGTTTATGGATGAAAATAGTTACAGAATATCAATGATTATGTTAAAATATATTATATACCTAGTTCTGAGGAGTTTTACCATGATTCTCATTTTTATAATTCCTGTGAAATAAGGCATATAATAGAAGATTTTTATAAAGGGAATGAAATTTTCAGGTAATATAGATACATAATTGATAAGTTAATTCTTGGTTTGTTAATATGTATGATAAAAAATATATTGTTGAGGTGAATGGAAGACTGACTAAAAAATTGATGGGATCATTACCTTTGTATAATGACCCAATAAAATTAAATGATATTTGTTTCCTGATTAAATTTTTGTTTCACGTTATATAATATCATACACATACTAAATAAATATAAAGCAACAAAATTGTATCTCCTTAATAATGACCATAACATTATTCATATATAAAAACAATTAAAATAAAAAAAATTACAAATAGAAACAAATATTTAGTAAAAAATATAAAATGATATATTATGGATCACCCCAATCTATTAGAATCATTGATCTTATAGTTAACACTAAAAAAATGAATAAAAATATTTTTCATCCAATAAACATCTTATGAAAATTGAAATATTCCCTTATGATAAATTGACGTGAGTTTTGATTGAATGAATGAAGTGGTGATTATAATGTATTATTGGAAATTTGATCATTGAGATTCGACCACTATATGTTTATTGGTCAAATATGACTATAGTTCCATATGACCATTTAAAAATATACCCTTTCTTTATAATTTTAATATAATGAATATATTTTATAACTAGTAATGAAAAATGGTAATTCACATAGAAATGAGAGTCGATGGCCTCAACCAGTGGAGTCATGTCATTTGAATCCCATTTGTCAGAAGATAGGATGGAGGTGTTATCACTAGGTTTCACCCTTGACCAAGATAAAGCTAATATTCAACAAGTAAAGATTTGATGATATCAACATGGGGAAAAGTACATGCTAGTGAAGTTTTCGACTCAATCGTTTTTAGTTGAGCCACCCCAAGAAACTACCACAATCACACACCTTGCACTTAGGGAGAATGTTTCTCTACTATGGATTTATGATTCAGGAACATAGTTAATTAAATTATAAATTTCTTTATTAAATTATATTTTCTATACCATCAATTCCACTAAATATTGTATCTCACACTAAAATATATTTTTAATTTAAATGACTTTTATATTTTAATTTTTGTAATCAAATTAAACATAGTTGTATTTTTTTAGATAATATATGTAGTTTTATATTAAAATCAGGCATTCTAGATAATTTATTTAATCAAATACTCCCTTAAAAACAATTACTAAATTATAAATGGTAAAATAATTTTATAATTTCCTAGGGAATATTTTATAACATCCAAAAATTTCACTATGACATAAAAAAATATTTTAAATAAATAAGGATTTCAGAATTTAAAATTTAAATATATAATATTTTGAGAATTCTTCATGAAAAATAAAGATTATATTTAAAAAAGTACATAAAAATTAGTTTATGGTGAAATTATGATAATTTTAAAAAATTAATTATTTTTTTCTGAAAAGTAAAAAACGCAGTTTTGGGTGTTCGTTATATTTTATGAAATATTATTTATCTACTAATGATAAAAAAATAATTTAAAATAATCCCAGAAAAAACATATTATTTAATTAATATTCATTATTTAAATAGATTTAATCAATTTCTAACACTATATGTTACATTCCAATGTCTGAAAATGAAAATCTGTTTTTCTAAAACATTATTTTGAGGAATCATTATTTAGATTTCGGTTATGGTGGATAAAAATAACAGAACATTTTACCCAAATATCTAAAATTATTGGAAAAACCAACGGTTAATCTAATTATTTAATAAGTAATTAAAAATTATCAAAGACCAAAACATTTTATTTATTTAATTTTATTATTAAAATATATTTAATCAATTTTCAACACTATAAGTGAATTCACAAATTCTGAAAAGAAAAATATGTTTTTCTAAAACAGTATTTTGTGGAATAATTAATTTTCCATGAAAAATGAAGTATTAATGATTTTTTTTCTATTATGGTGGATTAAAATAACATATATTTTACCCCATATTTCAAAAATAATGGGAAAATCCATGGTTAATCAAATGTATTTTCATATTCTACAATCTTTTTTTTTTCAATACAAATATTATGAAATTAAAAAACAATTCCTCTATTTTATTCTAAAAATATCCACCCTTTTATCCATTTCTATTCATTATCAATCCATACTCCTTGATGTTATTGTTTATTTTCCTCTCATAGAATCCCCAAAAGGTATCGTCAAGACTCCATGTTTCCATTCCTCTGGATATTGGAGTAAAACATCAACGTAAGGGATTTATCTTTCCTTTAACTTCAATTCATGAACCTATTTTTGTATATATAATATAAATTATGTGGATACATAATTTTATTTCCCTTTTTATCCTACCCTTATATCCAAAATATCTTATATCAATTGGATAACATGTTCTCTCTCGAATTAAAATTTTCAAAAATAACTTTTTTACACAACATGTTGTAATATTTTCATCTCAAATTTCACTCTTCTACATGAAAAAATCCATTTTCCATTTTATTTTAAAACCCTAAACACCTTAATTTATATAGATATTCATTAATATGTAAACATAAATTTTATATTCACGTATTTAAAAGTTTGAAACTAACATTTCCATTCATGGGTTAAAAATTACGTAATGATCATCTCTTTATGCTCATTTGTATACGAAACATTTTTTAAAAAATATGATCTATGTTCACCATGGGTTATTAATGAAATTATTTATTATTATCTATGTTTATCATTTTAAATTAATAACTATTAATGGTGCGCCATGATATAACTTCAATCCATTGGGTGATGAATTTACTTTATAGAGATGACAATCTTTATGATACCTTAGTGAATAACCTTAGTAATTTTCATCTATGACATCTTGGTCAAAAAAACATGGTGACATACTTCTGAATATCCCATTTAGTTATAGTATCCACATTTCCATGCCTTGTTCCAAGTTAATTTTATTATGATATGCATCATTATATCTTGTTCAATCAATATTTCTATGCCATGTGTTCTTATTGATATTCCATGTGATCACATTCTAAATGTTTCCCTTGCATAATCCATTAGAGTGACTCAATCTGACCCCTTTCATTTAATATATGTCACATGGTTATGAGATGTTGTAAATTTAACTTAGGACGAATTCATGAATATGTATTCCATGTGAATATACTTGAATTTTAAGGTTTTCATGTTTTATGGACATTATTTCCATGAAATTATTGTTTAATTGATCATTTGTTTTTACTATGTAATTAAAAAATATATAATATAAATAATGTATTACATACAAGGGAGATCAAATTCTAGAACTAGATCATGATTTTAATGTTAATACAGTTTTTCCCAGAAAATGGAAAGGATTATGTATTGTTATCTGACAATTTCTGCCTTTAAAAATCTCAACTGTGATGGAATTTATTGGTACATTAATGATGTATGAGCTTTAAATTAATCATTAATTTGATTTACACATAATTATCTAGAGGAAAAATATTACTCTAAAATATACAATTCTAAATTGGAAAATAAGATTAAGTAGGATTTCATATCCTAAAATTATTTTAGTAGTTAGAATTATAGAGAAGAACTAGATCAACTAGATATAATATTTAGTATTCTCTATAAGAATATATGAGGTTTCAAGAACTCTTATAATGATTCAAAAAATGATTTTGGGTTGGAACTGTTTCAGTGCTATGAATTTAAGTAGATTGGGTATATTCTACCGGATTCCCCACAGTACAAGGACGATAATAAGAAAATTAAAATACCATAAAATAAGTATCATGTGAAAGTTGATTATGTGCACAAAGAGAATAATTATACAAATGCTACGTGAAGTTTCATTTAGTACTACAGTAACTCATCATGTTTTAACATGGATAAGAGTAAATCTTATTTTGATAAAATCATGTGCTTTATGGATTAGGAAGAATATGTACAATCTTATTATATTCCTTCTTCTAATTCTGAAAATTTCTCAAATAGTAAATTATCTACATATTATTCTATGATTTAGGGAAAATACTAATCCCTTATAAATAAGTGTAAATCCATAAAAATATTTATATTTATATCATATTTAATGTAATTCAAGTAAATATTGAACCATTATTTGATATAATAATTATTTATGTCTTCTTCAATATTCATCATGCATGAAACTATAATTAAAGAGATAAAGGACAAAATAAAATACTTTAATAGAGAATCTAAAACATTTAATACGGGAGAAGAATATTTAATTAATAAATTTCAAGATGTATAACTACTTTAATTAAAAATATATTTCATTTTAAGATGTATAACTACATTAATTAATAAATTTATATGATAAATAAATAGGTCTAGTTGGCCTATTATTTTCTTTTTAAAAAGATGGACCCAATAGAATTAGGTACCAAAACCTATTTTTCATTGACGATTTATAGGTGAACGGACATGGTGAAATGGTGTAATATGGTTCATGGTTTGTGGATACTCAATAGAACTAAGAGGATAAATATTTAAATTCCATACATTTTTAAATTTATATGGAGGATTGGTCATATTTGGATACAATGATAATGTAATGATTATTAGACTTGGATCAGTTGTAGATCCAAGGATATTCCTAATCCACAAAGTTATCAATGTTTAATAGTTAATGAGAAATTATATAATCATTTCTCAAATATATGATATTTATTTTCATTTTAGTTTTCACAAAATTAATTATCTATTTTTAAAGATAAACTACTTAAATTTTAAGCATTAAGAACTAAAAATGTTTTTACATTGGACCATTGTTTCATTTGTTAATAAGAATTGAATTTTTTTACTACTAAAATAAATTAAAAATTGATATATAATAGGAGGCATGAAAATTAATATTTATTTTTTCTATTTAATTTACCTATGAAACATTTAGCTATAGATATGTCCATTCTTATGTTTCATGTGAATAAAAGTTATGATGCATGCCAAATAGGAAAGAGGAAATAATCATATTTTAAATATATTAGTCGGGTTTCTTTATAAAAACATTTATAACATCTCCATAAGGATTTTATTATACCCTCAAGAGTATCAATCTTTTCATGTAGATTATTTTATTATTTTTTTTTTATTTTGATGGTTTTTATAAATTTATGTTGGATTATATCATAAAATTTTAAAGTCAAACTTTTTGTGGTTTTTAATATTTTTTTAATGTATTAAAAATCATAAATATTTCAAAAATAATTTCATTAAGAAGATAACATGTATGAGAGTTTAATAATAAAAGTTTTAATTATTTTTGCCTAAAATTTGGAAATAAAAATACATTAAGTTCTTTAAGAATATATCAAAAGAATAGAATTATAAAAAGAAAAATATGATTATTCAAGAGATGGAAATAAATTTGTTCAATGAATTTATCCATCCGATATATTTTATATAAGATGTTGTTAATACATAATGTTATATCATCAATATATTTTTAATAATGTTTTTCTCAAAAATACACCCTATGAGTTTTGGTATAATAGAAAACCTAATGTTAGAAACATTAAACTTATTAGAGGCAACTTGTATCTGGAACAATGTGAAAAACAGTATAAGATATATCCAAAGAATAATAAATAAATCATCCATGGATATTATGCTACTTCATTAGGTCATATAATGATTAATAAAAATTCAATGATAGTTTAATATTCAGTTCATGTGATGTTTGGTGAAAGTGATCCATATTATCAGAACAATATTTATAGAGATTAAGTCCCAATTCAAGGAATTACATGATACTTGACACCTTTAATTATATATTTGAATATAAATTAGAATATGGTCATATTAAATATAGTTTAGAAGAACGTGAAACAGTGGTACATGAATGTGTCTTACCTAGACATCCTACGACCTTAAAAGTCCATCCATTGGTGACTATTAAAAGAAAAATAGATATTTTATATATAACATGAAGAAATATAATAAGAAAATATTATTTTTTGACTTTATAATCTCATATTGTACCAATGACTATTGAATAATCCTTAGACGTTGAATGTTGGACGATGGATATGCAAAAATATCTAAATTAGTGTATGATAAATGTAGTATCGGAATAAATGATATGACCTAACGCTATCTACTGATAGGAACCATATATAATTTTTCAATAATAAATAATATTACGGTATGATAACTGAGAATAAGGCTAAAAAAGTTTCTAAAGTATAAATCTAGGAGGATGAAATATATTAAGAAGAAATTTTTTCCCAATTTCTAGACAACAATCCATTAGAATAATGGTGCCCAATACATATCATATATATATTAAATAATATCATATGGATGTAAAATCTATATTTTTAAAAGGTTATTTAATTGAGAAATTATATATTGAGAACCCTCTTGGTTTTTAGAACCATCACCTATCGGATTCTATGTTTAATATTACTAATGGTATTTATGTATTTAAATAAGATCTAATGGATTGGTATGAAATATTAATTAATTATTTTTAAAAATTTATATTTTGTGGGATTATAAGATCCTACACCTTTAATGAAAAAAATAGTATTTAGATAAAATATTGGGTAAAATCAATAAATATAATATTATGGATGTATCAGTAAATCAAAATCATTGTAATGATTTATCAAAATGTTTACAAAGTTAATTTGAAATGAGTATTATTGGATAACAAAATTTATTTTTTTGTTTTCAAAATTATCCAAAGGAATTTCAAAATATTTTGAATCAATAAAAATATACTTTTTATATATTGAGAAATACTACTATTTATATTGATATGTAATCTAAAACTCTCATGTGTGGAAGTATAAAATATCATTTTCAATAATCTATAAAACCACTATAAAAAAATTATACAAAGTCATGATTGGTAGTTTTGTATGTCTCACTACTAATAGATCAGTCTATACATTATATTTTTATTACCTTTGTCAAATATGTATGTCAAAAAAAATAAAATCTTATCTTTATGATATTAAATGAATTTTTTTTTATTTAAAATGAAATTTTTTTCTAACTATAAATTATACAATATCTTATTATTTTAATTTAATTTTTATTTGGATTTTATCTTTAGAGGGTTAATATTATATTGTAAATTTAACATGGAAACTTTTAAATTTCTAATAGTGTTCTTAGTTTCAATATGTAGTAAAAAATGATTTGTTTCCTTATCAAAAATTGAGAAACAACATATTTTTTCTCGATGATAGTGTGCACAAGTGTTGTATATGAAACAAAAAATTATATAATTTGGACAAAAATTTAATCATAAAGCTAGTTTATGTTATATTACCTGTGCAATTTATATTTCAAAAAATCATGTGAGTCACTATAGAACTAAACAATTCTATTTTAGACATCATTTTATAAGATATCATGTATCTAAATGGAATATTACAATAATAATGGAAAATTCCATGTATAAAATAACAAATTTTTTCTCTAATCAACTTCTCAGTTCATATTTAGATTTTATTTAGGAGGGGTTAATATTTTTTATGTTAATTAAAGTTCATAATTTATTTTTAAGGATTATTTTTTTAGTTTTCTTTTATAATTTTAAATTTAATATATTATTTATTTCTATTAATTATTTTATTTATATATTTATTATTTTTCCTTTTCAACTAAATATTTTATTTTTCATGAAATTTTCTTTTCAATTTTTAAAATCCCAAATGATTACACATTAATTTAGTTTAAAAATTTAGAAACAACACTCAATACAATCATAGTAAAAGACTTCTCTTGCCTAACATTAGTATTTTACCCTATCAATATTATATGATATCAACCTATATCATATCCTAACTTTTGATACCATAAACATCCAATTATTTGCATGGAAAAAACAAATAGAACTCATGAAGATGGACTATGAAACTTGAAGAGACATAGACCCCATAATTTAGAATGAAAATTTCTACATGGAAAAGATGTAGCATTTGAACGGTTGTTCCATGTGATTTGTTTTTTGAATAAATCACCATGATTTCATGGTTTGGTGTAAATATTTAATGGTGAAAATATTAATTATATGATTGAAACTGATGTAAAATAATTATATGAAATCTTGAAATTTAGTTTTGGATATTATAAGGATTTCATATCCTCATAAGTTAATGATAAAGAATTTTAAATTTCATTGGTTGAAAATTCTCATATTTTCAAATGTCCCCATAAATTTGATTTCCACTATAGTATATTATAAGTTGGGGAGGGTGTACATAAATCATTGGGCATTATTTTGTTGTTTTGGGACATCAAAATTACAAAATATGTTCGTGAATGATATCGATGTAGATCAAAAGGTTTTGATAAATTTAAATCCAATAATAGTTATTCAAAGGAAATTATGGATTGAGAAATTTAATTTAAAATTAATTTTTTCCATGTTTTTTATGTTTAGGGACATTAAATAGAACATTATTAAGATTATTCTGAGATTCATGAATAATTGTTTTAAGAGAGATGTGAGGATGACTTTTTTCCCATATGGAACACTAGTTTCTCATTTTCTGTTCTTGGAAGGAAGTATCTATGAAATATAGAAAAACAATAATTTTCACTATAGTAATATTATATATATAGAGACACTAAAATAATTCTTCACAAATATATGTAAGATTATGATTTTTAGATCCGAGGTGGAATAACCACCTTGAGCTAGTGCTATGGGGGAACATAATCCTAAATTCGGATCGTTATGTGAGAAGTGGTAATGGAGAAGTATGGGAAAAGTATGTTGAAGGATGAGCTTGAGGGGGCCTATATTCTATAAATAAAAAAATTGGTGGGAAAAATAATCAAATCATTACAAGTATAGAAAACTCATTTTTAAGAATATACCTTATAGAATAACGGGTTTTCTTCTACTTCTAATAGCTATTAAAGAACATTATGTTGAAGGAAATTGAGTCATGTTAGTTATAATTAAATGAATATGGTAAGAACCATATGAGAAGGTTATAGTTAATATAATTGAAGAGTTGAAACAATGAATACCCATTTTTAAAGAGATAATAGTGGAAGATAGTGTAATACAAATAGATGAATAATTTAGAAATATAACTAATGAAAAAGTTACTACATTTGTGAAAATAATAGGGGTGTATAGTCATATCTAGGAGAAACAATATAAATATACTAAACATTCATAATGTTCATATGGAAATTATGATGTTATTGGTGAGGAGCTTATTCTGATGAGTATGTTAGTGGTGTATTAGTTGAAATAACTGATTTGATCAGGTATCAATCAGTGTCTCTTGTTGAGTCCGTAGAAATTATTAATGAAGGTCAAGATGAAAAACCATTTGATGTTCATTGAGATATACCCTCCCTAGTTGGTGAATAATTTGATGTAGAATATTTACAATATGTTGACTCTAGAAGTATTTTTGTATGTCCATATGATAGCTCTTCTGCTACTAAAATGATATGAATTTTAAAGAGAATACCCATAAATTTTCCATAGGTATGATTAAAAATTTTAATATGTTAAAATAATAATCTATAAGATTATAAGAAGAGATAAATATTTCTCATTATTATTATAAATATATAATTAATTATTCTACTACTAGAATATAATTTTAATCCCTTTAATAATAAATTCAAAATCTGTCTGAACGTTTAATTTAAAGAAGAGACTTTGATTGTTTTTAATGTTAAATGCATAAAAAACTATTGAATATCAAAATTGAGTCGGTTTCAAAATATAAATTTAGGGAGTTGATTTTTTTTGGGATTTCAGATACTGAAGGCCTGAGCCAGTTCATGCCATGCGATATCTTCTACATTTAACTGTTAAACACCTTAAATATTGGTAAGAATATTGGAGTCACTAATAAATATTTTATCAATCATGAATGTGAGAACCAAATGTATACAGTTTGATAATATTCCAATAAACACTCTATTATAAAATCATATAGATATCAGATAATAGTTAATATATATAGGGTCTAGTGTTTTGATTTTAATCATCCATTTGGGTGATATGATTAAAAAGTATGTTAAATCAGCAATATCATTTCAGAATTTTGAAAGAGAATCTAGTGGATGTTCTAGAGCTAATCCTATAGTAAAGGATATTGATTAAATAATTTCCCGGTCTAATGAATTGAAATTTTGAGTTGTTTATGGGTGAATAAAAATTATTCCATCCAATGGTGAGAAATTTTGGGACCACAAAACCCTCATCCCAATAAGTGCCTAATCATGAAAATATTTCATATCATACCACCCAAGATAAACCTTTTTTTATTTGGGATGATTAGTAAAATAATATATATTTCCTAAATTCTATTAACTATTTTCTATAAAATATTTTAAACAATTTAATACTAAATTTTTTTTATGCCTATTCATTTGTCATGATACATTTATTTATTGAAAAACAAAAACAATTCACTAACAACTGTTGTGTTACATTAAATGTCTATTAATATATTTTTATTCATATTTTTTATATAAAATAAATCTGTATAAATTTATCAAACTATAGAATTTTATAACTATTATAATTATTATTTTATTTAAATATTTTTTTAATATATCGACAATTCTATAAGAAATATGGGAGAAATTAGAATACGAAATTTTGAAAAACAAAGTATTCTTCTGTGTAATTGACTGACTGTCCGTTTTTTTGATTGACTAATTAAATCATAAATTTCTATGTATATATTTAAATATGTTTTTTGATTGTGTAATGGTGGGAAATTGTTGGTCATATTAACATTGATCCCTTAATTTAATTGGTTTTCTCATTGATTTTTATTCTCACAAACACCCTCATATATTTTATTACTAAAGTTTATCTACGGGATTTTTATGTTTATATTTATTGATATTTTTATTTTATTCTATCTAAAATTTTGGAGTTTTTTCATTTTAATTTTTTCTATGTTTTCTAGATATTTCCTAGATTATTATAATTATTAAATTGAACAATTTATTTTATAGCGAATTTTAGTTTTCGGAAAATATCTTATGATAAAGATCTATACTTTAGAAATATGTGTTTATTGTAAAGATTGTTATTACAAACAATTCTTTTATGAATAACCATAAATTTTAGTATCTATTATATGATTATGTATCCTGGTGTTTGGAATCAAAATAACATTGTGAACAATACTTTTGAAGATTCGGTATGCAGATAAATCCCCACATTTGATGTATTCATTAGTAGAATTGAAATTTAAGATATCTTATATAGTTTTAGAAATATATTCTCACGAATAAATATTTATTTTAAATATGTACAAATACATATTCAAAATAATTTAAACAGTTAGCTATATCATTCGCATTTATAAGGGAACATATGATTTTCAGTGGAAATTTGAATTCAAATTTCAAACGTGTTGAGCGTACTGAATATCATTATTTTTTAAGAAATATATCATACTCCATATGAATATTATGAAACCCATTTTATTATTTATTTTCAATAGTATTATTTTTTTAGAATATATTTGAAAATTTCAAAATATTTCAAACTGTTTTTATATAGTCACTCAAACTGAACTTCTTTTTCATGAATATTGACGGTAAATATCCTACTCTATTTTTCATTTTTCTTATCCTTTTTAAGAGAAAAAAAATTTATATCCACTAAATATGTTATATTATCTGGTTAATTATCTGATGTCATTTTTCAATTCATTCATGATTATAAATTGGAGACAAACATGTGATAATCTGTTGTTGTTTGATTTTTCTACTTCTGTGTAGGGTTTTTATTTTGTTTAATTAATTATTTTAAGATCATATATATTTATGATGACGAGATAGGTGTAATTTTTTAATATTTTATACTTCTAAAAAGAAGATTCATCTTTTATTGGTTACTACGGTATCAAAGAGATGAATCGTTTCTCAAAAATCAACCTATCTTATTATGTTGGAGTGTTACCTACTTGTACTAAGTCATGGGGAGTGTCATATAATCATAATAATTTTTTGTGGTTGAGGTTACTTATAAAATAAACTAACCTTTTTTAAGGTGTCAACTACATGCACATAATTATGGAGTCCCCCACTAAAATTATATGTTTAGTGGAAGTCATGAAGATCACAAATAGTGTATTGAGGGATTGGATGAGGGGATATATTTTTTTCTAAAAACTATAAAAATTGTTTTGTTCATCTTCTTTATTTTTCCGCTTCTTAATTTTTTTAAAGATAAGAATTCCACATCATGTCACAAAGGTTGTTAAATTTTAATTTATCCGAGTGTTTTTAAAATAACCTGATTAACCACGTCTTTTATCATCATATCTTTCTATCCAATAAATCATTGGTTAATGGATAATTTCATTCCCCATTATAACAATTTTGAGAAAGTGAAAAATCAATGACCCAGTCATCCCAATCATAAGGAGTATGGTTCCAATCATTTTCAAACTCATTTAAAAACCCATGTTTTTTATTCAATTATGTTATATAGACTACATAATTGAGTAGGTTTTTATAAGGAATATAAATATATATACATCCTAATAGATATATGAGGTTGAGTAAACAAAAAAGAATCAAAATATTATTTTGAACTTAATCGATAATCTTTAGACCCCCCATAATTTCTCACCCCCTCCAAATTCAAATAATTATCCTTTAAGATTAAAATTATCTTTCTAAACCAACATTAATGAATTTTTAATACCATATATATATATATATATATATTATTGAAAAAATTGAATTTATAAAATGTGAATTTTCAAAACACAAAGGTTGATCAAAAAAAATTCCTCTATTTAAACCCCATTTCAAAAAAATGATTTTATATCCTTCTGAAATAATTTAATTATTATATGAGATTCATATTGAAAAAGTATAATATTGGTGTAACAACCCAATATTATATTACATTATTACATCTAAATGAGTCATTCTGTTCGATAACTTCCTCCACATGCAACGACCAACAAAATCATGATATAAATAGATGACATATAAATATTTTCGTATCATTGTTAAAACATAACCATTTAATTAGTGGGAATGATTATGATTAATTTAATATTTAATTATATATATATATATATAATAATGGTAACATTAAATATAAATTAGATTTTATAAGTTTACATAAAATTACCAGTTTGATCATTTGATATCAAAAATGGTATATTTCTAAAAAAAATCCTATTATACATTACAAATTTCATGAAACATATTACTCATAATAAATAATTTTTAATAATAATAACTGTTTAGATCTAATTTATTTAGTAATAATAATAATAACATTTAATATTTGGAAATTTCTTTTAATGATAAAAAATGTTTTTCATTATTAAAATTGATTTTATTCAGAAATGAATTCATAAATTTTTTTATTTTAAATTCATGAAATAAAAATTATTTCAGAATTCATTTTATAAAAAAAATTATGGAATATTGATCATTTTCTAGAAAGGTATATTTTTAATCAAAAATAGTAGGATTTAGGAAAATTATAATTTCCATCATTTTATCATTATGTAATCATAATGTAAAATATTTAAAAACCATTAAAATAATAAAATATAAAATTAATTAATAACATTAAATATTTTCAAATATTATTTAAACTTATAAAAACTATGGAAAATAATTTAGTAACTGATTACAAGGTTACTGTAATATATAATCTTTTTTCACTCTTTTATTTGGATCGTGTACTTTTTAAGGGATATTTTCTTTTTTTTCATACCTTGGAAGACTCCTATAAATTATTTTCTTATGATAATTTAATTTATGTAATTATAATGAATATGAAATTTAATTTTACCTCTTATATATATAATCCTAAAAATGTTATTTCTCAAAGAACATTATTGATGAGATTTGGAGTATTTATTTCAAAAATTAACTTTTTAAACCATTAGAAATTTTATTTAATGAAATTATATTCCAATTTAAAATTATAAGAATAAAAATATTGAAAAATTAAAATTTTATTATTTTTAATTAATTTTAATTATCTTGGTTAGAAATTAATTTCCAAGGTAAATGTAATTTTGGGTTAAAAGATAAAACTAAAAAAATCCTTAAATCACACAAATTTGACTCCAAATTGTGTGTTTGAAATGAGTTTCACCCAAAAATAATTATTCTCACCATTTTATCCATTTATTAAAAATAAAAACATGATTAGTAACCTTAAATTATTGAATACTTAGTGGTTACTCCCAAAAAATAACATTCCTTCACGTATAGAAGGGTAAAATTTTCACCACATAAAATTTTGTCTGAATATAATCATCCTAAAAGTATTGGAAATGATATATTTTTGAAAGAATTTTATTTTAAATTTCTTACAATTTCTTAATCCACCTTTCAACATCACAACTCTGTTGAGGTTCTCTGGGGGAAAACAGTATATTTTTAATTTCATGTTTAAAAATCATAATTGAATTCATGATTCTCAAACACTCCCATATGATCACTAATCAAAGAAACAATTCTAGAAACATTTTCATTGGTTGATATATTGTAATGATTTATAAAAATAAAAAAATATTTACACTTAGCACTAAATTAATACACCCTTTCAAATATGAAAATAATAAAATAAGACATAAAATAAATATTTCCTATTGATCCACGCAATTATAATGACCCAAATAGATCGATATGTCTAATTTTCTTGTGTCTATAACGATAAACCACATTAAATTAAATTAAATATAAAATTATTTTCTTTTCAATTTAGTATGAATCACATAGATTATTTTTGACTTGTTTTATATTAAGAAAAAATGAGCATAAAATTTTAATATAATTTTCTTAAATAATTAGCATTAATATATACAAACCAAATGTTCCAAAATTCATTTATTTCTTCATTAAAATATAGTAATTTTTTAAACATGGAATGCATATCTATTGTGTAATCATTTTCATTTCTAGGTTCTTTAAATGTGATCAATTTATCTCTAAAAACAAAACAAAAAATATTTCAAAAATAAACTAAAAACTCATCCTTACATAGTTGTCTTATACTTATCTGATTATTTATCATCTTATACACATATAAAAATATTTTAAAAGAACTATATATGGATCTTCAACAAAACCAACATCAATTATTTTTTTAATCCTTATTTGAAAATGTTAAAATCCTTATCAATTTTACATAGTGAGTGAAAGATGTAAAATTATTCAATCAGAAATATTGAACAACCACTATCTATAAAAAAATTCATTGTTGTCCTTGTTGATTTTTTAAAAAAATTTAAATTAAAATATGATGTTTTTTATTATGAATATACTATTGGGTCTTCCGATGTTATATAATAAATATTTGGGAACAAAAAACTGTTTTATTTTTCCATCCTTTTCAGTTATAAATTTAGATAAATATTATAATAAAAATGAATTTCTGATACCACATAATTTAGTTTCTATATGATATAAATAATTTGTATAATTTACCTTGGTACCATGGTGGAAGAATGTATTATTATACATGAATCAATTTTTGGAACTAAGGACAAATAAATTTTAAAAAGATTTAGTTTTAATATATTACTATTTATGCCTTGTTTATATTTTTTTATTATTATTACAAATGAATTGATTAAGATAATATATCATTTATTAAATACAGAAGAAACAAAATTTTATATCTTTAACTTTATCGACTAATTCATTTATCTTTTTTTCTGTGTGAGAACAACTAGAATAAAATATTTCTATATTTGATTTCAATTTAGAGATTTGGTTAGTGAAATATTATTTATCATATATATTGGATTAAATAATTATATAAGTGTATTACTATTATTTTTTATGGATTCATATTATCCTACCAATATAGTTAAATAATCATTGGATTTCTCATATCGTAAGTCTTAAATGTTATATTTAGATTTGAAAAAAAAATAATAAATAATTTGTAACTATTTTGTGTGATCGATGAAGAATATATTTGATTATTGATTTGATCTTATAGAAACTTACTATGAATATGAATCATTAATTGAGTCACATGAAGCACTCCATATGGACTTCATTTCATTCTTATCCTTTTTCATTTATTAATATTTTTTGTGAAAATTTCTGTGATTTATTTTGGTGATGAACCAACCCAAGAGTACAGAACACATCATCCCAAACCAGAACGCCACATGGACCATTGTGTGTTCCCAATCGCCACAGACTGGTAAACTATTATAAACCATCAAAAAAATTAAACAACCAAACCAATATCATTAAAGTCAATATTATAAGATAAATTGATACCACATAGGAAAATGTACATAATATAATAAACATGCTATAAAATGACACATACACATACTTGGTATCTCAAAAACAAACCCAAACTCAACAAATGGGGAACAAAACAATCAAGTCTCATGTGTACAAGAGAAGAGGTAAAAATAAAAAAAACTACTCCACATGATTACATATATGTGAGACTAGGACACCAACCTAAAACACTTCATGGAAATAATGAAGAAGATACACCTTGTAACAAGGAGTTCTTCCCCTTACCTATTTTCTATAAAATAAAAACCTCATATATAGAAAAATGAAACAAAAAGGGTTTGAGGAATGAATCCCTATAGGATACCACATTGAATCTATATTATTATTTAACAAATGAAAACCAATGAAATTTAATGAATAAAACATTAAAAACTAATCCACTTGAAAACAATCTAATTTAATATAATCCATTAAAACCCCCTGTTTTTTCCATTTCAAAATAAAACATGGTTTTAGAAAAAAAATTCATTCATTGATATAATAAATAGTCAATTACAGAGGGAATAAGATCATAAAAATAACCAATAAATCATAATTAGGGCGGGAATAAACACAATCATCATAAAACCATATAAATGGAAAATTAACAAATAAGAATAATACATCTCATAACATTAAATGCAAATAATAAAATTCATAAATCATAAAAATAACCTAGAATGAGTTAGTGAACGTTGGGATCTGACATAAATGGTCAATTTTTTGTTAGTATAAATAATAATTCCTGATATCAAATAAAGTAAGAATCTCTCATGATCATCCTCACGCAAAACTCCAAGAGCAAATACAATCTCTTGGTAATCAACATGGAATCTCCCATGGTCTTCATACTCAGAGGTTCTCTATGTCCATTGGAAGAAAAAATGAAAGATCTCATTGTATTTATTCCCAATAAATCTCATAGTACAACTAATAATCCCTCACTCACAATGATTAATGAATGTGTTACTCCTTGCCAACACAATCACAAAAGTGTTTTAATGAATAAAATTTCATATCTGAAGAAAATATCACATACCAACATGGCCGATTTTTTCAAAAAACCTCATCAATGGTACATCTATTTCTAAAACCATTTTTTAAATCCATTTGATAATACACAAATCTCTTTGATCTATTTTATCAAAGAATTGGTTGTCATACAATCCACACCTATTTGGAAAATCCCAAATTAGGCACCAAAATTGAAAATCCAATCCATAAAAATCATAAAACATGGAATATGAACCAGGAATAAATAGTTTACATGGATATTTGATAAAAATTAATTTTTATTATGAATTTAAATGTATTCCGTCGAAAAAGACATTAAATAGGGACACTAGCCTCCTATTTTGTCTATATCTCATTTCCCTTGACAACGACTACAAGAAAAGGGTTGAAACATGACTGAAAAACAAAATCCATACAAAATAAAACTAAAATTACCATTAAAGAACCAATATTATGAAAACCCCACCCTTGGGGTTCCACGTTCCCATAAAAATCGGAGAACAGTGATTGAGTAGTGTAAAATAGGAGAAAATAATGAAGAAATATACATACCCCAAGATAACAATAAATCCAATATAAAATCAACACGAAAACAGAGAATATATGGCCCAATAAAAGGGTGTATTTTTCACCTGAATGGGGATGAAAAATTAGGGGAAAATGTAAAAAATAATATTATGGAATTTTGATGATGATTAAATATTTAATGATCTTGTAAGGGTTACCCAGTTTGGCTTCATAGTAAGGAATACCCTGTGTGAATTGTCTTGGTATCATTGTCCACCTAAGACATGCAACACAATTTCGTATATATTTTTCCAACATATGGAAAACTACTCCCAACTATGAGAAACCAAACAATCAATATAGTAACAACCCTCACATAGTTACCACATGACTTAGACAAACTGTCTACTAATAATATTCCCTTTTCTATCCCACTAAACACTCTGTTTTCAATCTATACACCCTAGAACTCCAATAAAATATTTATACAAAAATTAAAATCAAATAATATGTACGATTAAGTTGTTGGGTCTTACAGAGTACCCATAATTAAACTTTTTGCCCACAGATAATACTCGATATTCACTAGAAGAAAGCAGGTAAGGAAATTGATCCCTCTCCCATCCTTCTTGATCTGATATCTCATACATATTTACAATATATTTCATGATCATATAGAATGATGACATTTCCTTCCAAAGGAGCACATTTTTATGAACATCCTCGATATGAATAGGATGTGCTATAATAGTGTCATCGGGCTCTAACTCCAAATATTTCTACTCCAACAGTTGAGATGAGTCTAGATGGTATCACTGATGATAAATAATGTGGAATAAGTCATGGATATATTTCAACTATGGTGGAATCTCTAAAATCAAGGAAAAATTACTAATACACTCGACAACACAAATTGATCTGACATAATATCACCCCAACTTCCTATAATTTAAAAAAATATAATATCATGACTTATTAATACCCTCAGAAACTCTTTATCTCCATCTTGAACCACCACCAACTGATAATGATGGTTGTAATTAGATTTCTAACGACTCTAATATATATATAAATATTGATGAGTCAGCCTTACTATCCCAGTTATCTCTTTTTTGAGGATCATTCTATCCAAGGAATGCATGACCACCTCACCCCATTAGAAATGGGATTGGAACAGATGCACATATAACGCCTTAAGTGAGATAATCTTGATCAAGTCATGATAACTATTATGATATGAAAACATGTTTAATGGTAGTTTCCTATCACATGAACTATCTAAATCAATCACGCATTCCAGCAACAAGTCCTCGAGAGTCTGGATGGTCCACTCAGATTGTCCGTCCATTTTTTTTGTGGAATTAGGTGATCAAACTCAACTAAATTCCAAAAACCTCCAAGAGACCCTTCCAAACAGGATATGTAAAATGGTAATCCTGGTCAGATACTATCCCGAATGGCTCTCTCGGAAGATAAAAATCCTATTTATCATATAGATATCTGTGGCATTGTACCTCCATTTACTCTCTAATGGGTAGGAATGTAGAGACCCGAATCTTGACATACATGGAAATTACATTACCTTTTCTGAATACTTAATACATAACAAAAACAGACACATAAGGACCGTAATAGTTTAGTGTATTTGGAATCTCGGAATGTAATCTTCTAATCATTGTAAAATTTCTTCAACATCTCCCATAAAGATATTCCCCTTTTGGTTTTCTTACCTTAAACCTTTCTTTAAATCCTGGGGAAAAGAAAACATATAAATGGTGAGCTCAAATGCTCAGTATGGGTAAGCATGGATAAAATAAAACAAATCATATACATTGGAACTTATAAACATGAACATAATGTCTAAAAAACAAAATCTTGGGAAATGACATAAAACATGGAAGTACATAAGGCATAGATCATAAAGAAACATTAATCATGATAAAATAGCATTGTAATAAAACATTTTATTGTGGCAACCATTATGCACATGATATGATTTCCATAGTAGCCAAGGCATTGCTTCCCAGACCATCTTTGTGCACAATGTCCCTTTCTGAATCGAGTTCACTCCTCGTTCTAGTCCTGTATTACTGAGCTGCATTAACTTACCAGTATAGCCATGTCTATCTCATGAGATATAAATATTTACCCAATGCATTGGAGGGAGATATAGGTCCCACCCATCTCATAATGAAATCATTTGTTCATGTGCCACAAAATCATACATCATACATCATCGCACAACCCATTTAATAGAATGGGATTCTTAAAAATCATACCATAATAACATAATCCATATAAAAAAATGGATATCATTTCATCAATAGTAGAATCAAACCATGTAAATAATGGAGACATTATACTTGAAACATAAACATATTAAATACTGTCATTTTAGAAGGAAAATATTTTTGATAAACCACTTGAAATGAAATTTTGAGGAAAATATCCTTTCTTCATCAAAATCATTTTCTTTTCACAAAATGCCATGAAATTTTAAAAGAAAACGGATTTGTTGAAAATAATAATGTATTATTGTATAGTAATATTCTTGAAAATGAGGTGTTATGAAACCCTAAAAATCAGTTCACACCGTATAAGTTAAAATTAACATTCTCCCCGTACTTTTGCCAGAAAAGTCAAAAAGTACCTCATATGGTATACAAAAAAATATTCCTTACATACCATGTATTAAAAGTCAAAAATGGTTAAAAGGACTTTAAACATACATGAAAACAATTTTAGAAAACATTTAAATGGGTGATAATAATAACCCCAATAAATACATACAAAAAAATAATCTCGAATAAAAACGAGATTGGAAAAGTTATCCCTTACCTTACGTCTGATATGCTTCATAGTTATCCAAATCTCCTGTATAATTATTTAAATAATTTCATTGAATTATTAAATAATCATATTCACTGTTATGATATCATATATGGTTCACTTATGACTTTATATTACCCATTCGTTTGTAAATTCCATGTTATAGCAGAATTTTGGGTAAAATCGTTTCATTTATCATACGTGTTTCGACTTGTTGTTCAAGATATTATTACTTATATACTGATTTACATAATTCCAGAATTTAAAAAATTAATTATATATAATATATATTCATAATAAATATATATATATATGATAGATCAATAAATGGAATGAAATACACCGTTCATAGAGACGGTAGGCCGTACGTATGTATGAACGTTGTTTTCATTTCCTTATTGAATTGAATGGAATTAAGTAGATGAAATACATAAATATATATATACCTAAATTCAGTATCATTATTATGTCATATATTTTATTATTATTCATTATATATACTCAATAATCATTAATGAATGGTTAACATGGAGAATGAATCCCATCGTGTCGTGGAGATGGTAGTCCGTACGTACGCACGAGCGATGATATCATTCCCAGGATCATGGAATTGTATTGAAGAGTATGTATAATACTTTATAATAAATAAAAATTTACATTAATAATATATAGTTATTTATTTACACCATTATACCCATCCATGTAAGGTGGTGGTCGAAAACAAATTACACCACAGCGTGGAGACGGTATTCCGTACGTACGCACGCGTGGTGATTTCATTTTCTATAGGATGGATAAAAGGTGAAATAAGGTTGATTCATATTTATAATAACATATAAGTAGATAATTAATACTGATTTTATTACTTTATAATGAGACAACTAAATAAGAAGAAGTATAAGAAGAAAGAAACTTGAGAGAATCAGAAGAAGAGATTACCTCTTCTTCGACGCACCTCCTTTAAGATTTCTCTTATGGTAGTAGAGTTGGTCGTTTGAGATGATCAGAACCTAAAGAATGTTTCTAGGGAATTGGAGAAGGTAAATGGGTTGGGTTTGGCCGATATTCAAGGCTTAAAAGGGTGTGAAGAGAAGAGGGATGGGGTGCCCTTTTTATAAGGGAGGAGAGGGGAACTGTTGGGAGAACTTAAAATATAATTATATAATAAAGTAAAATTCGGTTTTTAATAGCTTCAAATTGAATTATTTTGAATCTAAGGTGGGTCTAGGTCTAAATACTCTAAACCAATATATTTTAGACAGGTTTGGGTCATTATATTAACCTTATATTTTAGTTTTAACTCTTAGTTAATTAGATTTACATTTACCATGTCACTTTGTAATTTTATATTATTTTGTTAATAAACAGACCATATACATCCAAGAGACCCACAAGTGGTCCATTAATGATACACCTATCATGATATAAGTATATTGGACAAACCTTATATTTTTAGGAATATAATAACAATTAATAATATAATATTAGTTTTAAAAACTATTTTTTGTCAATTTTGACACTATTTTGTAATGGATTTTTTTGAAAATCACAACAGTGTGATTAGTTCAGAAAATGTTAATTAATTCAATAATAACATGTTATATTAACCTATAAAATTATTTTAATTCATTAAAAGTCTCAAATTACATTTATTTGGGTATTTATAAATCAATTATTTTAATATTTAATTATTTAGGTAATTACTGGATCACCATTGTGTCATAAATAACTTAAATTATATAATGTCTAAAAATTAAAAATAAAATACCATTAGGTAGGAAATATTTTTATATTTCTAATGAATATTTATAGTCTAATTTATCTTATGTATAACCCTATAATAAAAAATGATTTCGTTATTAAACTTTGATTTTAACTATTTTAACCCTTCTTTAAATAAATCAATAATAAATGTCCTAATCTAATCCAAGTGGACCTAAATGGTCATAGTTTTTTTCTAAGGTTTTTTTTTTGTCTAATTACACTTATTAAATATAATTAGGACATGTGTTAGGGTAATAATAATATCATTTTAACCCTTAATTACTCTATTAACTTTTAAATGTGGTAAATAAAATTAAAAAGTTACTATTCACCAAAAATTATTTTCATCTCATTGAACAATAGTTTATTCCATGATATTAACCATGTCTCTAAAATTTTCAAAATTCAATTCACAGAAGCGGTAAGATTATGTTTTAAGTGAATTTCCAACTTCTCCTAGGAGGTGGGTAAATGATAGTGACAATTTCAATAAAATTTTTATATATCTAAAATTATTATAAAATGACTGTAATTAATTACATTGAAATTATATAGGTATTATGTTTCAATTTTGACATAAAATAAATTAAAATAAAATTAATTTTTATTTAAATAAAAAGTTGGTTTTTAAATAGTAACCTAGTGTTTTCATTATTCATAATAAAATTGAAAGTTTTCAGAAAAATACCAATAAATCACCCAAGGATAATTTCAATATTCCGAATACAAAAATGAAGTCCATTTTAAAAGATAAAATTTAATAAAATTTCAAAAAGTGGGTATTACTATTCATAACGGCTAGTTTATATAATATTTTAATAACATATCATTGTTTAGTGAAACTCGATATTGCGTACAACACACTCTATCGTGGAAGGTCGTGATTGCATGTAAAGAAAGCCATGTCAGGGATGCGTGTAGTGAAATCTCCATTTGGTGTAGCGTACAACACAAGACATCAATGAAATTAAAAGGAATATTTTTCATAAAATATCAGGGTGTTACATTCTACCCCCCTTAAAATGAATTTCACCCACAAAATTCATCAGGGTTATAAATGGTTTACTACTTGAGAGATTCATTCATAGAATCCGACAACATAAAAATTAATACCAAACATGACTTTAAAAACTAATATTTGAAAGGTAATGGTTACAAAAATTAACCAATCACTGGGTTTCCACAAAGGAGATCATGGGTGAAAATATGGATATGGAAGATAAATATAACGATAAACTTTTGATGAAGAGTGGTAGAGGACATGACTATGAAAAATCAAACAATCACAAGTCATAAATTTGTGATGATCTAATGTACTATCTGATTCATCAGATATGAGAGCACTAGGACCAAATTATTTTGTTTTCAAGATCATTTCCCGAAAGTTGAAGAATTTGAATTAAAAGAAATTCTTACTTTATTTCGGTATCATCTCGTCGTTTCTCGTGCGTCGAACAATTTCCTCTTCATATCTTAATGAAATGAACTTGAATTTGTCTTCTGTGAAGTGTTAGTAGATTATGCGATAGAATGATAGGTCATTCCATCTATTTCTATCGCAAACATTTTATCACAATTAATTAAATATGCATAAGTCCATCTATGCTGAGATTAATTGTATATGGTTGCTAAAATGGACTTATACTTCTGCTATCATAGAACTTAATAAAATAAAACTAGTTTCTACTAACCAGGGAATTTCTTTAGGCTAGTGGTATGCGATAAAGGCCTGTCACACTTTGGTTGTGGGTTTGATTCCTACATCCTTGTCCGACGCGATGGGTTGTCGCCCGTCCTACAGGTTTTCCTTTTTCTAAAACCATACTATTATAATATTCTATCAATAATATCGAAAAAAAATTATAGCCTTAAAAAATACTAACTTATGTTCAACATAATCCATTAAAATCGTTAGGCTTATCCAAAATACTTCTTTCCATACTCATAGAACAAAGAGAACGATTACTAGAAAGGTCATATAACAAGTATGTGAATACCATCATTTATCCCTCTTATATCTTGTTGGTCACATTCCAATCATGTGAATACCTTAATTATTTATTCTCTTGAAAAATGAATACCCATTGAACATTAGTGAAAACATGAATGCTATCAAAAGTTAACTCTTTCCACATACCAAAATCCAAAAATTCTATATACTCATCCCATGATATAACTTTGTCCTTATATCCGTCATGAGATCATGAATACTGTCAAACATTTCATTTTCCCCTTATCCCATCATTATGCCCATATCATCTTCTTTCCAAAAATATCTCAATCACTTTCCATGGTAACCGGTACCCTAAAATTATGGAAAACCACAATAGACCAATACATTAATATTCCAATATTCCACGATACTATATAAAACATTACTTTGGAATACCATTACATAAACACTTAATCATTCCACCACATCATTTTCATATTCAACATCGCCAATAGTGATCACATGTGACATCCCTTTGTCCTTTTCCTTAAGTGTTTTCTCAGGTCAATCATCATTAACCCTTGGATTAGGGAATTGATTATAATAATTCCCCATTTCATTGCACTTTAAGAATTGAAGTGTTAGTTGTGCGTTTTGTGCAGTCTTTTCTTTATTTACATCATTAGAAACCCTTTTTCCATTACATCAACACTCAGCTACTCAATGACGTTATTTTCCACACTTATAACATTTTCTATTTCCTTTAAAACAATCTCGACCATGATTCTTTCCCCAATTTGAGCATAAAGAAACTTTCATCTTCTTTTCCAAATTGTTCTGAGATTTCTCCTTGAACTCCATCTTTCATTTCTTGTCCAAACCATGAGATGGATATGTAACACAAACTTTCATTTCTACCTTGATTTCACAACACAAAATTTCTTCATATCTACTGAAGTCTCTTATAAGTAATTCCCTTCGAAGACTTGGTTTTAATCCACTGAAGAATTAGTCAACTTTACCTTCAGGTTGGATGATAAGTCCAGATGCATGCCTTGCAAGCCTTGTAAAATTTCTATCGTATATACCAACAGATTCATCATCCTTTTGCATAAGCTCAAGGAACTCCTTTTCCATATTTGTTCTAAGAATACGAGGGAAGTACTTACTGAAAAACAAGTTCTTGATCTCGTCCCATTCCATTGATTCAATTTAATCTTGGGGCCTTGTATTCTTAATTAGAGTCCACCACTGGTCTGCTTCACCTTCTAAACGTCAAACAGCTAGAATGACTTTATCTTGTTCTGAAAAGAGAAGTATGAAAAATATATTTTCAATGGTACTGATCCATTTTTCAGCAACAATTGGATCAGGAGACCCATTGAAAGAAGGTGGACGTTTCCTCATGAAGCACTCAATAGAATATTTTCATTTATCTGCTCATTCGGAAGTCCAGAATGATTCATAGCTTGCGTATGTATAGAAATAATATTTTTCACTCCATCTCCCATAACATTGGTTTGTTCCGGAGGACAATCATTGAATTTTCCATTACATTGATCAACACTGTTATTTCGGGTTCCATCCAACGTCTAAAACCTAAAAATAATAGTGTGAGAGGAAAAAATCATGCTAGGGAAAACAACATAAAAAATGGGGAGTACATTCGATATATAACATATTAGGTTTAATTATAATATCATTACCGTAATTATAGGACTATAACCTATACTTATACTTAACCTTAGGGACATCCCTAGACATACCTTAGAAATATCTCTAGGGATCTCACTAAATTTTTCGCATCCTAGTTTCCAAAGGTTAACTGAATTTTTCCTCTGATACAAACTGTAGAGATCGGAATCATGACGTACATAGAAATTAAATTACTTTTGCAGAATACTTAATACATAACAAATACAGACACACAAGGACTGTAATAGTCTAGTGTCTTTGGATACTCGGAACATAATCTTCTAATCATGGTGAAGGATCTTCAACATCTCCCATAAAGATCTTCCCCTTTTCGTTTTCTTACCTAAAGCCATTCTTTAAAACCTGGGGAAAAGAAAACATATAAAGGGTGAGCTCAAATGCTCAGTAAGGGTAAGCATGGATAAAATTAAACAAATCATATACATTTGAACTTATAAACATGAACATAATGTTTAAACATCAAAATATTTTCCAATGACATAAATCATGGCAGTACATAAGTCATAGATCATAAAGAAACATTAATCATGATAAAATATAATTGTAATAAAACATGTGATTGTGGAAACCATTAAGCACAAGATATGATTTTTATAGTAGCCAAGGCATTTCTGCCAAGACCATCTTAGTGGACAAAGTCCCTTTCTGAATCAAGTTCACTCATTGTTCCAGTCCTATATTACTGAATCAGATTAACTTATCGTTCCAGACATGTCTATCTCATGAGATATAAATAATTACCCAATGCATTGGAGGGAGATATAGGTCCCAACCATCTCATAATTAAATCATTCTTTTTTGTGCCCAAAAATCCTAAATCATACATCATAGCAATAACCCATGTAATAGAATGGGATTCTTAAACATCATGACATCATAACACAATGCATATAAAAAAATGGATTGCATTTCATCATAAGAAGAATCAAACCATGTAAATAATGGATACATTATACATGAAAGACAAACATATTAATGTCATTTTAGATGGAAAATATTTTTGATAAAACACTTTAAATGAAATCTTGAAGAAAATATCCTTTCTTCTTCAAAATCATTTTCTTTTCACAAAATTCCAAGTAATTTTAAAAGAAAATGTTTTTGTTTAAAATAATAATCCAATATTGTATAGGAATATTCATGAAAATGAGGCGTTATGAAACTTTAAAAATCCATTCAAGCCGTATATGTTAAAAATAACATTCTCCTCATACTTTTGTCGGAAAAGTCAATAAGTACCTTATATGGTGATAAAAGAAAGATTCCTAACATACCATGTAGTAAAATTAAAAAATGGTTAAAAAGGACATGAAACACACATGAAAACAATGGTAGAAAACATTGATATGGATGATAACAATAACCCCAATAAATACTTACAAAAAAACAATCTCGGATAAAATCGAGATTGGAAAAGTTATCCCATACCTTACGTCTGATATGCTTCGTATGTATCTGAACCTCCTATATAATGATTTAAATAATGTCATTGACTTATTACAGAATCATATTCATTTTTTTGATATCATATAAGGTTCTCTTATGTCTGTATATTACCCTTTCTTTTTTAAATTCCATGTTAAAGCATCATTTTGGGTAAAATCGTTTCATTTATCATACGTGTTTCGACTTGTTGTTCTTGATATTATTACTTATATACTGATTTACATAATTCCTAAATGTAAAACATGATTTATATATAATATATATTCATAATATACATATATATATATATTATAGATCAATAAATGGAATGAGATACACAGTTCATGGAGACGGTAGGCCGTACGTACGCATGAACGTTGTTTTCGTTTCCTTTTTGAATTGAATGGAATTAAGTAGATGACATACATATATATATAAACATAAATCCAGTATAATTATTATGTTATATATTTCATTATTATTCATTATATATACTCTATAATCATTCATGAATGGTTAACATGGAGAATGAATCCCATCGTGTCGTGGAGACAGTAGTCCGTACGTACGCACGAGCGATGATATCATTACCATGATCGTGGAATTTTATTTAAGTGTATTTATAATATTTTAGAATCAATGTCACTTTACAATAATCATATATAGTTATTTATTTACACCATTATACCCATCCAAGTAAGGTGGTGGTCGAAAACATATTACACCACAGCGTGGAGACGGTATTCCGTATGTACGCACGCGCGGTGATTTCGTTTTCCCTAGGATTGATAGAAGGTGAAATAAGGTTGTTTCATATTTATAATAACATATCAGTATATAAGTAATACTTATGTTATTACTTTATAATGAGACAACTAAATAATAATAAGTAGAAGAAGAAAGAAACTCGAGAGAATCGTAAGAAGATATTACCTCTTTTTCGACACACCTCGTTTAAGATTCCCCTTATGGAAGTAGAGTTGGTATTTTAAGAATAACAGAACCCCAAGAATGTTTCTAAAGAAGTGTAGAAGAGAAATGGGTAGGGGTTTTCAGAGTTTCATGGCTCAAAAGGGTGTGAATATAAGATGGAATGGGTGCCCTTTTTATAAGGGAGGAGAGGGGCACCTTTGGGAAAACTTAAAATATTATTTTATAATAAAGTCTTATTCGGTTTTTAAGATCTCCAAATTGATTTATTTCGAAGATAAGGTGGGGTGGGTCAAAATCATCTCAATATATAGATTTTATATAGGTTTGGGTCATTATATTAACCTTATCTGTTTGTATTAACTCTTAGTTAATTATATTGACAGTTATCATTTCACTTTGTATTTTTATATTATATAGTTAATAAACATACCATATACATCCAAGAGACCCCCAAGTGGTCCATTAATGATACAACTATCATGATATTAGTATCTTTTCCGAACCATAGATTTTTAGTAATATAATATCAATTTATAATATAATGATTGTTTTAAAAACTATTTTATGTCAATTTTGACACTATTTGGTAATGGATTTTTTTTAAACTCATAGCAGCATGATTAGTTTGAACAAAATTAATTAATTAAATACTAACATTTCATATTAACCTATATAATTAGTTGAATTCATAAAAATCCTAAAATTACATTTATTTGGGTATTTATAACATCAATTATATTAATATTTCATTATTTAGGTAATTAATGCATCACCATTGTGTCATAAATAACTTAAATTATATAATTTCTAAAAATTATATTTAAAATAACATTAGGTAGGAAATATTTTTATCTTTCTAATTAATATTTATAGTCGAATTTATATTATGTATAACCCTATATTAAAAAATAATTTCCTTATTAAATTTTTATTTTAACTATTTTAAACCTTCTTTAAATAAATTATTAATAAATGATCTAATCTAATCCAAGTGGAACTAAATGGTCATATTTTATTCCTAAGGTTGTTTTTGGTCGAAATACACTTATCCAATAGAATTAGGACATGTTTTATGGTAATAATAATATCATTTTTACCATTAATTGCACTATTAACTTTTTACCGTGGTAAATAAAAGTAAAAAGGTACTATTCACCAAAAATTATTTTCATCTCATTGAACCACATTTTAGTCCTTGATATTAACTGTGTCTCTCGGTTTTTCGAAATTCCATTCACAGAAGTGGTAAAATTATGTTTTATGTGAATTTCCAATTTCTCCTATGAGGTGGGTAACAGAAGGTGAAAAGTACAATAAAATTTTTATATATCTAAAATTATTATAAAATGATTCCAATTAATTACATTGAACATATATAAGTATTATGCATAAACTTTCACCTATAATAAATTTAAATAAAATAAATAATTATTTAAATAAAAAGATGTTTTTTCAATTATAACCTAGTGTTTTCACTGTTAATCAAAAAATGAATGTTTTCAAAAAAAATACCAAAAATACACCTTAAGCTAATTTCGATATTCCAAATCCAAAAATGAAGTCAATTTTGAAATATTAAATTTATAAAATTTCAAAGAGTGGGTATTACTATTCATAACAGCTAGTTTATATAATATTTTAATAACATATCGTAGTTTAGTTAAACTTGATATTGCGTACAACACATGCTATCGTGGAAGGTCGTGATTGCGTGTAAATTGAGACAAGTCAGGGATGTGTGTATTGAAAGCTCCTTTTGGTGTAGCGTTCGACACAAGACATCAATGAAATTGAAAATAATATTTTTCATAAAATCTCAGTGTGTTACAAGGAAATGGGATGATTTCATCTAATGGTCAACAATCACCAATGCGGAATACTTTCCATCCTTAAAACACAGTATCCCTATTATGAAATACATAAATATCTCATCATACATTAATAATTGAATTAAAATATCATTTAAAATTTGATTGGATATTTTATTCAATGTCTTGATTCTTTAGTAGGTAATGTATCTAGAAATGAAGAATTCAACAGTATGTCTCTTCAAGGGCCACTAATAGTCCTCTGAAGGTATAATGATTCCTCTTCGCCCTAGGCTGAGTGGACAAAATAAAATTATGTGCCACCTATGTCACATAATAACTCATAATTTAAGGACTAAAATTTGAATTATACAATATAATAGAACCATTGAGAGAGGAAGACTAATCACTGATGTTCCCCCCTCCTATTTAAAGTAACGAAAATATACTAGAACTTGTGGTATATTACATGCTCATTCATAAGCTGGTCAGTGAGAGATGAAGTAATATATAGACTATTCGAGAATATATACCCTCCTTCCTTCTTCTTTTCTATCCTCAGATTAGTAAACAATTTTGTTAGACCTACTAATATACTAATTCATAAACATCCTTCACTAGAAGATTCATTATCAATACATCGGTGTCCTGATTCCCCTTCCTATGTGTATAATGAAACTCCAAATCCAAATTATGAAGGTTCTCCACCCATAAACTCTTCATGACATTCAATTCCTTATGAGTGAAATTTATCTTCGGCATCATATGATCAAAATACACTATAAAATGATCCCAGAAAAGTTATTGTCACCACATATTATGCACATGAATAGTATATTATAATTCTAGGTTGTGGGTGCCATAATTCCTCTCATGTTGGGGATAGGTGTCATGAGCCATAACCCACTACATGGAAATCCTTCATTAGAATTCACCCTAAACCGACATCAAACACATCAAAAAACCAGTCCAAAATCATTCCCATGCACTAGAAGAATCAAATTATGTGTGGATGTAGAATGGGCATGTAACATTTCAAAACAAACCTGGAGCTTGTCACCTCTCTAAATCTTCACCCATTTTCTAGATAATTCCATCGAAGGAGAATTTATCCTATAGAGGTCCAAAAAATTCCTATAATACCTCTATAATACTAGAATACTGTAGATCTCGAACATATTTTCTGGCTACTCTAAATACATGACTCATAAAAACATTCAATGGTTCTACTAAAGAACAATACCTGGAAATCGTGTGGCCTAGTAATTCCGATTTCTGAGTATAAAATTGCAACATGGTAAACTATTAATATAGTTTTTTCTCTCAAAAAAATAATAAAAAATCCTCCATATGGTCGGCATTCTCCTCCTACATCCTATAATACACCAAGATTTCATCTACTTACTTGAATATGATATATTCCAAATAGTGATGGAAGAATCAGTACTTCAACACCATGAATATTGCAGGAGAATTGGAAATATCAAAAAACATAACCAAATACACAAAATGTATATATGGTAATTGAAAATTGGTTTATAAATTATATTTCTCCTAGACCATCAACAGGTGGTACTAAATCTCATGCTGATATTTGAAAACCAACATCCCATCTATGTTGGTCAAATAAATAATCCATTTTTGGGAATGGGTATTTATTATTCATAGAAACATGGTTATTCATATAGATGTGTATGAAATGTTGTCCGTTGTCATCCAGCTTCATTACAAATAGAAATGGTTAACCTCTCATCAACAAGGCTGGAGGATAAATATCATTCCCCCAATATCATCTAGGTGAACGTTTTACTATTTCATATCTTCTGAATCAATCTGATAAGATGGAAAAGAAATATCACTCTTACTAGGGGGTATAGTGATGGTAAAATTGACCTCTCACTAGGGAGATTACCCCAAAAGTCCTATTGAATTACATCAGGGTACCTATCCATGACCACATTATGTTTACCCAAAGAATATAACTTAATATACTTGAGAAAAAAATTAGAAAATAGTAATAGTTGGTAAGTGACTTGAAACTAATAAACTAGTCCATGATGATAATAAGGATAAATATATTTAGGCCTAAACCTAGAACTCCTAGGAAACCTCTATTCAAGTTACCACAACATGAAACATAGCGAACATAAATCATTTCTCAATCATCCGACCCTATGAGGGTTGAGAATCCAAAACTTATATTATAAAATGAGATCACATATCCAAAGAATCAATAATATTAAGTGAAATGAAAAAAAGGAATTCATGGGTATCTAATGAAACAGGTTTTATATGAGAAGCAATAAATATCATATATTAAATGGTGGTTTTCTTGAAATCTTAATCCTTCAGTATATCGTATACTATTGGGGGTCTCCCTAGATCTGACACTCCCATTGCCTTCTTCCCTTAGTAAGAATCCCCCTTACAATGGGAATGATATACTCCACCCTTGGAATCCTCTCACTACACCCATGATTCCATTGATAAAGTGGATCCTATATCACTCATATATGATGAAATCATAATGATCTATTAGATATTCCCAGACATCCTACAATAGTGTAACATCCGTAGAGTGCCTATGAAATTCATCATAGTGGGTCATAAATCCCCACATTGGCAACAAAAAACTACTATATGCTTTATAGAAGAACTAATATCTAATATCAGATACTACTGAACACTTCTTTTACTTCCACTATGAATCTCATCCTACTTCTGCTTCTATCCTGGAGATTAATCATGGAACACATCCACTAAAATTACACCACAAAGAAATATGTTTCCCTAAAATCTATCTTTTTTATCACATTATTATCATCCTAATCAAATAGGTTAGTATAAATAGAATAATTAATATATATATGATATATGCACTCAATCCCATATCAAAACTCTTACCCTTCAAATAATTATTTGTGAGGAGATAAAAAGAGATTTTATCCAACTCTATATGTTATATGGCATAATATATCATTGAACAATCACCATATATATCCTTAGAAACACACGGTCCTTCATCACACTCAGGTTCTCTGGGTGTAACATTTGATTAAACACCACCTTTAAAGAGTTCCACTTGTGGCCTTACCAGCTTTCCCAAAAAAGAATTGATTCCCATCACTACTTACTTAGTACCTCTGTAACATACATGGAAACCCCACTGTAGAGGTATCATGGGTCTTCAAGAAGTAAAATATATTCTTAATGTGATCTATCTGGTCCTTATGATAGTTGGGACACTATTCACCATGAATCACCTGTTGATTATACCTTCAAAATTCATGAGCATAGTCAATGGTCCATGTCTTCTCACGACCACCCACATGACCCAATGATCAGATCATAGTAGTCAATAAATATTTAAAATCAGGATCAATGAGAGATTTTTCCCATGTGTTTCACTCTACATAACGCTCTTTATGCATGGATGAGGTATTTTTTGGGGTAATTTTCTAAAATACACAAAATAAAAGCTTCATTAAGAACTATTCAATCTCAATCCTGGATAAACAAAAAAACCCCCATAATGTGTATCAAAAAAAATTCATATGCATTATAGGAATCACCAAATGAAAAAAGGAGGAAAACATATAAAAATTAAGGCATTTAGCATAGTACATGGTTTTGATGTATGGTTTGGAAAACTATTAATGATGCATTAGGGTGTCACAAGAGTTTGAGGTAAGACCACATGAGTCATGCATAGTTACTAATAACCATGTACACTAACTATTTTCCTCTTCCATGCTTCCTTGCTTCACTCGGAAAACACTATAATTCACCTGGTCCTATATCATGGAATACCCCCAATTGGGATATATCTAAAAAATAATCTGAATAACTCATAAAAAAGTTAAAAACATAACCAAAGTCCCATACCACTAATAATAACTCATGGCTTGACAAAAATAATATATGTATCAGCACTCCCCCAATCATACCAGTCTAGTCCTAATAGTCCCATATACAAACTACCACTGACTACCAAATAAAAATAACTATGAAACCATATTGAAATGATCTAACATAGGATGAATCGACATGTCACCACAATATGGTATGACACATAGCATGAAGCATGTTCTTGATCACCATGTGATGGTGAAAAGCAATGGTCATATCCAACTATCATTTGGGAAAAATTTATACATAGGATAAATGTAGTGAACTGTCCAAAAAATAAGATATCCACACCAATATCATTATATTGAACAATAGAAGATAAATAATTAACATACAGAAAAATATGAATCACTAAAAAAATAATCTATAAAAATACATTTACACATACATGGTATCTCACAAATGACCCAAAACCTAAAAAAGGGAACAAATACAAAGAGGATACAAGAATATAACCCAATTAATAACAAATAAAAAATTAAAACACATAATTCAATCCCTGAAAAATAACATCACCTCCACAAAACACTAGTTTGGGGTAATCAAGTAGATACATCCACTTAAATGGTTCCCCTTCCATTACATGTGTCCTATAAAAAGAAATCTATAAACACCCCAAAAGTACCCATGTAGGGTCTGAGTCATGAATCCCTAAAGGATACCACCATGAATATATGTATGGATTTCACCCATGTGAACCAATTAACAATTTCGAAATTGTATTAATGGAAAATAAAAAAATATGTATAATACATATCATCACATAAAATGTGACTAATCAAATTAATAATTCATACAAATCACATTAAATATGTATCTTCACCTAGGGTTTTAACATGAAGGATATATTGTGAGTGAATCTAAACAAGAATGATATCTATCTATGTATTGTAAAAAATCTCATGATCTTACTCGATCCCAACTCCATGTTCTTACATGGTCTCTTGGTTGTCAACATGGAAGCATACATGGTGTTCCTACCTGAAGGCTCTCTTAGTACCTTGGAAACTAAAACAGAATATCTCATAGTACTCCTCCCTAAAATATCTCATGATCCCTAAGAAAATATCTTTCTCATAGCTTTCTTAACCCAGGAGTTAATATATGCTAACACAATCAATAAAAAATTTCAAAAAATAAAATATTACATCACAAGACAATTTCATAATCCAACATGCAAAATTTTAACAAGACAACATTTTCAATGTCAGATTATTTCTAAAACCATTTTATAAATCAATTTGAGACCAAATAACCTCTTTGATGAATTTTATAAAACAATTGGTGTGAATAGAAGACACAACCATTAGGAAAAACATACATTAAGAACAATAATTTCCAATCCAAACCAAGAATAACATCACACGCCAAGTATAAATATTTTAAATTGAAATTTACTCAAAACACTCCAAAGGTGGTTATAAATTAGAATGCATTTAATTGGAAACACCTTTAAATAGAGTCACCTTCCTCATATTCAGTAAAAATCATGTATCTCACGATGAAGACCCCTCTAAGGGGCGAAACCAAGTCTCACTCACATAATCTATAATAAATAAATCCATTACCCTAATTAGATATCATAGATTTATCCAAGACAACCCATAGGGAACAAAAATCCCCCAAAAATGAAATAATAAGTATTGAGGAGGTGGACAGAGGAGGAAGTTAATATTTATTTAACTCGATTCATGGAAAACACTAATAATCCAAGAGTAAATACACACTAAATGAAATGTGAGATGCTCTCTGATAGGTGAAATGGGTTTTCCCTAAAGGGGGAGGAATCATTAAGGCCATAGGCTAAAATATTAACATATATATATTGAACGTTTTTTAGATTTAAATGATTTTGGATAGGTTACATGATTTGGTCGCATGATTATGAAAATCATGTTCTGACCTTATATGTGAAACTATCCACCCTAAACAAGATGCACAATTTTTGATGGGGTTTTATATGATTATTAAAATTATTCTCAAAATAGAAATCATTGAACTATAAAAAACAATACAACCCCTTTCATGGTAACTAAATAGTTTAGAATAATTGTGTGAAAACTATTCTCACTTTTCTGTCTCCACAAAACCTCTCGAATTGACCCATGACACTCATGAATATCAAGAAAGCACTCAAAAAGAAATAAAACTCAAAATAATACATTCTAGTGACACTATGGCTTTCACAATTTTTTCCATCAATTAATGGAAATAATGATTTATATATCAAATTTTATTCATTCATATAATCAAAAGACTTTTGAATTCTGGTCAAAGTTATTCTACATGTTAAAGTATTTATTAAACCCTATTCAATTATTGTATAATTTTTTGAATTTAATTACATACAGTGAATGTTCTCTATGAGATTCTCATTAGATTTAATTTATTCACTGGATGATTCATATAATATTTTTTCTTTTTATTTCTTATAATATCTAGAAGTATAGAATTTTAGGGTATCATTTTACTTCTTAATTATTTTATGATACATTGTTTTAAACTATAATTCATTTCTTATGTTATGAAAGTTCTGATCATACATCATATCATCATATTCATCATAGAATCCAATTGTTTGACAGTATTAGATATTTCACTCCACTGGGAAGTTAATAATCTTTGAAAATTAAATGATTTTTCATGTTCGATGACAAGATTTCCCAAAGTAAGAAAATGATTTGAAAATTATTTTAGTCTACCATTAATTTGTGTTATGGTCTGGCCATTTATCCTTATCAAAGTGTAAAATTAATTCTTAATAGTGTTCTACCATGGTTCCTCTACATTTCAAGTTCCATAATAAAAAATTAAAATCATATTACCTAATGTGTAAGCTATGTAACACAAGGAACCATAGTTGAAATCCTCGTGGACTAATCCACATTGACTAGAATTCATTGAATTTGAGTTATGATCATATTCACCCTCAACTATAGCATAAAAATGCTTTGGTTCACACTATGTAATTCTATATAACTTTATATAAAATTTTATTTTGGACATTAATCATTTGATATTTCCAGTATCCATAATTTTCTTGATTGATGTATAATTATTTAATTATATACAAACCTTCTTTAGAATCATTCATTATGGAAATTTAGGAAAATATATTATAATTCAATTATATTTCATTAAGGAAGATAAATTAAATTACTATGATAACAATTTTTATTCTGTAAGGAATTTCATAATTATTTGATTGGGGAATTAATGTATTACTTAATATTTTATTTCATATAAAATCACCCTCTTTGAAATATAAAATGAATATGTCATTCACATTATGTCAGATAATTAGTGGAATATTCAAAAATAATAGAAGGATCAGATCAAAAAGAATTTAAAGTGGGTTTCATATTATTTGTCCCCTAGTCCATTCAACCTCTCATTATCTTATTATGCTTGGTAATTTTAGCTATGATGGTCTATTTTTTCAGGTACCTTGATAGATGAGTGCAAGTAATTATAATATGTTAAGAAATTTATCAATACTTTTTATTATGATATATTTTTTACAAGAAGTTTTTATTGCCTTTACATACTAAGAATAATGATTAAATGCTTTCAATAAATAAGCTTTATAAAGATTATGGGTTCAGTTCATAGTTTCATGTAGTAACTGATATATATTTAATATTATCTAGAGATTGAGTGAAATTGAATTAGTGATGTAAAGAAATTAATTTTCTATAAATTTCACATTAAATCACATGTATTTTTTTCATATCTATAAAGGGTTAAAAAATAGTGTTTGTTCATAGTCATGTTAGTGTCATTTCAGGATATCTTTACATTAAATATAAAACACTTCCCATTTAAATAATTATATATCATTTAATTCAAATGATCAAGAGTAAATAATATAATAATTAATAATTATTGTTTTAAAAATTCCATGTTAGATATTTTATAAATAAAAAATAGGGAATCGTGATGTTGAATCATTTATCTTCCGTTAAACATTACTCTAATTGTAAATAGCATCATTAATTACTTTTATGATTCCTTATTTATAAATATTTAATTCTGATAATAAAACATTTTATGTAAAATAACATTGATATTATTAAATTTCAATATACTTCTTTATAAATGTAAATAAATATCAAAAACATACATAATAAAAATAATTGTGATTTTTATGACTTTTATTATCATAAAATATTTGATCATAACTCTTCATCAGATTATATGACATTACTATTCATTGTAATACATTACTAAAACCTCATTAATTTTTATGAACATAATAAATACATCTAATCAAAAAACATTATAGAATGATTGTAATTATTTTACATAAAGTTTTTATTGTATGAATTTATTGACCGTAATATTTCCTTTTTAAGGTGGGATTTTATTCAGAATATAATGATTTATAATAGAGCTTCACTATGAGACTTGTTTCTGGACATATGTCTTCATATTAAGACATTATGAACTTCAAAATACATCATAATTCTTTATCAGATCGTAAGTATTATGTGTAACACATTTTCTAACAATATGACTTCTAGAGTTAAGAAAATTAAACAAAAATAAAATTTCATTTACACTATTATACTGGTCATAATGCTTCATTGTTAGGATTAAATACTTTGTATGGAATGAGAATATGACTTCAATGATTAGAAAATAATATTTCATCAAAATTTAAACAACATATATAAATCTTTAAATCTTTAAAAATATTGATCATTATAATTCATGAAAAAACATCTTAAAAAACAATGGTGTTTTTTGATCATTAATATAACGGATTAAATAAAATACATTGGATACTAATTGAAATTTCCAACAATATTAATTCCTGTTTTTTTATATCCACATTTCTAATTTTAAATTTAATAATAAACATTCATTTAATCATTCTCAATTCATTCCTATATATTATATTAGTCTTGGACTTTTATCCACCCTTTGATATCATTAAGAGGCTTAATGTATCGTGTTGTGGTACCCAATGAAGTTCCAATTTTACTACATTATAAAAAACTCCATTTCCATAAATTTTACATCATCATGTAATATTATACATTAAAAAGTTATGTTGGATGTGATTTCAGTTCAACCAGTTTTAACTACACAAAAACAATTCGAAATAATCCAAGGAATACCTCAATATAAAAAAATAAATTCCATTTAAAATAAAACTTTAGATAACTATACCCATTTAAAATAAAAAAACAATTTTTCATTCTGTAAAAGTATATTTCATTTACACCATGGAATATTTCATAAAATAATCATTCTAATTTCAATTTATAGATGTGAACCACTCCTACAAATATGTAATTTTAGATACACAAGAACATTACTCGAAATTTCTATAATAGTTTCCCTACAACATAGTCCATGATATTTTCATTCCAAAACCTTAAAATTGAGAGTCCCCCTATTTTGTTATTATATTTCCCATCACATTACCATTTAGAAATTAAAATAAAAACTATTTTTTATTACATAATAAGTTAACCCCATTTCATATAAGAGATTTATCAAATGAAAACGACTTCCAGAATACATGTTTCCAAGATAAAATCTCTATTATCATAATCATTAGCATTTTCTTCACAGTACCATCAGATAGTCGGGACTATTTCATTTATACATGAAATTCCAGAACACTCATTTACCCGGTAAGGAAGACATCTTTCTACCAATTCTATCACCGTACCATCATTTGATATATATATATATATAGGGCGTAGTATATCCACTTTTCTTTTATTCCATATAAAAACCCTTAAAACTTCTTTTCATCAAATTAAATTAATCTTAAATATCCAAATTAACATCTTCCCATCTAAAAAAATAAATCAAATGAGATAGAATATTCATTATATAATAACTTATTTGACATAAAAATAATCCCACACCAATCTCATTAAATAATATCCACATGATCATCACTATATCAAACTCCATTAACTCACATATCCTCTTTGGATCAATTACATTTAATCAACAAATTACATTCACATGGTCAAAAAATCTGTAATTTTATTATGACTGAATTTTATTTATAGACTAATCATGAGATGATATCAACCCATGTATATTTAGAAATTTGTCCGTTTAATATATTTATAGTATTTTTATAAAATATTGCAATTAATTAATTACATTAAATTTTTTATGACATGTTTATCACCCCACAGTCTTCATCTTTCATAAAATACTTATGTGTTAGCATCTAAAGTACATAAATGTAACTCATATATCCCATTTCCTCTATTAAGAAAGTGTGTGTACATGAATAAATTATGTAATAATTAATGTGATGTAGTTCAAAGGCATAATGGGTATTATCTATGATGAGATATTATATATAAAATATGATTAAAATTGAAATCCATGTCATTAAATTAATCATGGTCTTTTCTTATGGTCTGAGATGATCTATTATCCACTCGATGGATTATCTGTTATCTAAACACCTTATGTTCATGTATAGATGTATATATATTTATAGTTTCATGGTTTCTTATTTTAGTAAGTATATTATTATACCTAATGACAAAAAATAATTAATAAGAGTGTACATGTATAAATAAGAAGCTAAAAATGAATTTTTTCAGTTTAAGCATTATTAATGTTGTGAGTGTGATAAAATATGATCAAGTGTGATTAATATAATTAAATTTCATTATTCGAGAAAATTGAATTAAATTAGAATCCATTAATGTAATATTTATTTAAATTATATAAATCACTTAAATTTTAACCCAACCAAGAGTATGAGGTTCTTAATAGCCATTGTTCAGAGTGCCTATAACTTTTTAGAGTTCTCAAAAGAGTAAGGGGATGACATTACATAAATTTTATTTAATGAAATAGTCATAGAAATATTATTTTAAATTTAGATTAAAATATTTATATAAATACATGGATTGGATATGTAGGATTACAGAATACGACCATTAGATCGTTGAGTTTTTAGTTAATTTGGTTGTTCGAAAAAAATGTTATTTAAAACTCTATATGTATAGGTTCGGCCATATCTTCAATTATCATAAAATACGTTATGTATCTTTAAAAAATATAATATCAATATAATATAATATTTTTAATCTAAAAGTTATGAAATACTATGATTTGGGAGAATAGAATGTAAAATTTAATGATTATTAAATCAATAATATATATTATTGGTAACTAAGAAAAAGTAAAAATATAATAAAAAGTTTGTTGAAAAAATGGAAATTAGCACCAAAAAATCACATTCACTATTATATATATTGGATAATTAAAATTACAAGACTATTAACAATATATTATAGTTTTGTAAGAACTTCATTATAGTACTATGATATCAGAGGAAGTTGTATATGTTAGCGTCCCCATATCCTGAGGAGCCTATATATAGTGCAATCATGGGAGACTAAAACGCCTACATGAAGCACAGTGATGATGAATTAGATGTTCAGTGAATCATTATATCAAAAATGGACAATAAAATAATTCAAATTCATTAGTACAAGGATGTATAAAATATGACTACTCTTCTCCATGAGTTATATTAGTAGAGAGTTGACCAACAATATTATAAGACAACTAGATCTCTTTTTATGATTAGTCTATGAGAATTGAATGAAGTGATTCCTCATGTTATTAAAATGGTTTGGTTTGATAATAGACTGGAGTCCTTGAGTTTTAAACTAATATAGGAACCTGTATCATATCCCAAACATAAATCATTACCATGCTAATTATTGACATTCATCGTGAACATTAACATGAATAACATTGTGATGTTTATTAATAGTATATTAAAAATGGATCATTATGTAAATAATGAGATAAATAACTATAATTGTTTAGTTCGCATAGTGAATTATACAATAAATGGCATGGAAAACATGGATTGTAATAAACATAATATAAAGACACTGATACACCAACCCTCCCAAAGAAAAAGATACAAAGGGAGAGTAATGAGCATAAAGTCGTTGAATTTTCATGTGTCCTAACATTCCAATGTAATATTCTATTTATGGTTAGTAATAAGAATAAATGTGATGCATCTATTTAATGTAAGTTTTCAATGAATAAAATTCATCTATTTTAAAAAATAATAATTATATTCTACTTATGGGCCAAACATTTGAATTTTAAAAATGCAAAACATGTAAATTTACTAATATTTAATGTGTGACATGGATATTCGAAAATACATTTTTTTATGAATGGAAACATAGGGTGTTGGATATTTCCATATTAATTTATTTAGTATATTTGTTATTTTATTGAATAAATATTATTATAAAACATAAATTACCAAAATAAATATTTAAATGTTACGTTTAAAGTCCTTGATATTTTATTTTATGCTTTCAAATAAAATTTTATTCCTTTATATGATTGAAAATTTTAATGGAATGGTATATATTAATAATGGTTTATATGATAACAAATTTGAAAAAAAAATTCTATATATCAAGGAAAAATACAATGATCAAGAATCGTTTCATACCCTTCAATGACAGTTTAGGCTTTATCTTTTATATATAATATTTTTAATAAATTGCTTCTATTAAGGAATTTAAAATCAATCAAGTTAAATAACTTTTATGAGTATCATTATTAATTATAAACTAAATTTACCAAATAACCATTCAGTATTAATGGAGAAAACATTATAAGTCTTTTGTAAATGATTACTACCAATGTATGTGATCCATTCCTAGTTGCGGAAATACGTGGGTATTCATTCATAATTACATTAATAAATTTTTTAGAAGATATTTATATGTCTACCTAAGGAGGTATATCAAAAATTCTTATAACATATTTTAGGAATTTCCCAATAAATTAAGGAATAAGATTGCCGTGAAAATTAAGAAACATTTCATAAATTGTGGTGTACAATTTTTTATCCATGTGTTGATCAATAACAAAATGGATTCTAGGAAATTCTCCCAACTTAATCTTCCTTATAATAATTAATGGAAATGTGTATTTGTAAAGTGGAATAATTACATGGTAGTATAAATGATGATTAAAAAATATATTTCTTTATTTTTTTGAGGATATACATTCTAAGCAGTATCATATAAACTAAAATGAATCTGAAAAATTGATACATGACATTCCATGTGAGTTATAGTGTAGAAATATTTATTGCCTATCTGACATAAAACTATGTAAATGTGACTAATGTTTTTTATAAAATACCTAATGAAATATTAGAATCATGTGTTGAAAAGGGAATTATAATAGGATATCCTATGGAAATTAAGTAATGTTTTTATATAACATTATAGATTAAAAAGTAATTATAGGAATAACTGACACAATTATAGAAATGAGACACATTTCAAAAACAAAAAGTGGGAGAAATATTGAATTAAATGAAGTTGAATATCCATATTTAGAAGATTTCATATGCGATCTAACTATATAAGAATTATTATCAAAATAATGGGTTTTGAAGAAACCATTACTATATAGATCTAGAATAAAAGTTGTAGAACATGATAAATATGGTTTTCTTATCACTAAGTTGGTAAAAAAATTTCTTGAGAATAATAAACCTTTTACCTATAAAAATAAGTAAATAAATGAGACTATGTTTCGTGGAAATGATAAATGAATTGTGAAATGGATTTCATTTTCCAAAATAATGCTTGGATTTTGGTAGACCTATCATCGAATATAAAACCACATGTTGAAAAATAATATTCACGAAAAATGTTCACATGGATGGTCAAGTAAATACCTATAAAAAATAATTTTTTGAAACATGTTATAAATAGGGTCATTTCATTTACTAAAACAAAACGGTTTCACTATATATAATACTACAATATATTTAATATTTTTTATAACTGTTGTATTTCATATTTATAATATTTGGGAAATGGATGTTAGGAACTTCATTATAAAAAGGGAATTTTGTTCAAAACATTAGTATTAATCCACTATAAGGTATTGTGGAATATAATATTTACAAAATATTGTGAAACCTATATAGATATACATATCGATATAAATAGGCATCACAATCAGGGTGTGTTCATTTTGATGTGGCAATAATTGCATTTGGTATCAATAAGAATGAATGGAATTTATTTGTCTACCATAAGGATAGTGAGAGTGTCATTATTTTCCTACTATTATATATTGATGACATATTATTTTTGGGAAATGAAATTAAATTCTTACAGTCTTAAAATTTTATTCTAAATAAAGCATTGTCTATAGAGGACTTTAGTGAGGAAGCCAATATTTTTAGGATCAAGGTATATCATTATAGATGTTGAAGTTCCCAGATCAGTGTGAATCACTGAGAGGGGGAGGGGGTGAATCAGTGATCCCTTAAAACTTTTTACTAAATGATTCCTTATCAATTAAACCTCTATGGCTGGTTAAAGCCTCGATCCACTCTTCCTGTATCTCTCACCTTTCCTCGAATGATGCAGTAAATGTAAAGGCACTGGACACATGGATTTACAAGGTTCGGCACCAAAGGCCTACGTCCTTTCCATGTTGGTTATACACCCCAACATGGATTCTTCCATTATAATATGTTAGTATTACAATGGTCGATACAGAGTCCCACTGTATCTCTCCTGAGTCCCACAGGAGGGTCTTTATACTACGTCCCACAGTGTTACCAGAGTCCCACTGGCCTGCTTCAGAATCCCACTGAAGACTTCTTCCACCCTGAGTCTCACAGGGGGCTTCTCCTGGCTCCACGAGTCACACGAGTAGCTCTTCTTCTCATTATGCTTCTTCAATTATCTTCAGCAGCCTGGGATAAAGACTGCTGGCCTTGCTCTGTACCTCTGATCACTTGAGTTGATCAGGTCTTCTCGTCTTGCTCAGGATTTATCTCCTTCTTCTCAGGATGACCTGGCTTCTCTCTCCAACTACTGAATACTCAGACAACTGATATATTTAACTTCAGTCTGGTCCAGTCTCACACCAATTCAACTTCATGCACTGAATTCATGGAAACTCTGATTCTTCATGATCTTCTGGTCTTGGACTTCTTAATTGCACACAACATGATTTAGCTTTGTTCACGTGTGAACGTGCATTCATGTAAGCATGCACTCCCCTTCTTATTCTCTTGGTGGAATAAAACCTCAAAGGGTATATTCTCTTTAGGCACACACCTTCTCACTCCTTCACACATTTTAGTTCCTTTTTATTACACACATAAATGTGTGTTATACTTTGTGTGAGTGTCCTTCCTTTTCTTCTTCTAAATGTATACACACTTCTTAGTGCACACACATAGGTTCGGCTTCCTTGTCTCGATGCACACACTTCTTTCACTTTTGCACATTAGTGAGCTTGTCCTACTCCACTTCTTGCACACACTAACACAAAGTGTGCTCTTCACTTTTCACCCACACAAGGCTGCGACCTCTTGTTGCTTTTCACATAAACCACTTGTAGGGTGTCTTCACTTGGCACACACACAAGATATGGCCTCGGGTTCTCCTTTCACACCCAATACCGTAGGGTCTTCACTTTGCACACACACACCTGTAGGGTGTCTTTGTCTTATTGCACTCACTTAACCCGTAGGATGTAGATACCCTTCACCCGAACTCAAAGGATGCACACAAGGGGGTGCAACCTTCTCTACTTCAACACTGCCTGCCGTGCAAGTCACCAAGCCGCGCAAGTCCTCAGGTGTAACCGGCTGCACAAGTGTCTTGGGTGACTTCTGCCACACAGGGTTCAAAGACCACAGGCGCGAAGGTCCAACCACCGCGAGTGCGCAAGTGTGTCAAGGGAACCTTGGATGCGCAAGTGCAAACCACGCAGAAGGCACGGTGCACAGAGCGGGCTCTTCCTGTCGCGCAAGGGGTGAGCGCAGGAAGACCTTCGAAGCCTCGGGTGGCTCCGAAACAAACTGCCGCACAAGTGGGTTGCACGGGGCTTCGGCTTCGCGAGGCACAAAGTGCTCCGCGGGACATCAGATTTTCAACAAAACTTCAGCAAGAAAACCCATCGCCTCTGGCTCTCCATTTATAGGCAGAGGCGGTGCAAAATCTTCCGCATGAGATATCTTGAATACCCAAGATTTTCGGGCTTTTAAAATCTTTAAACACGATCCGAAAATCACGTTTGTTTCTTTTCTGTTTCACACGGACTTATTCCTTTATTTTCCTCTACGTCCATGCGACATAGAACGCATGTATGGCCTTCATTTAAGCCCAACACATGCATAGCAAGAACCCCTAGTGGCCTCGGCATATTCTCTTGCCTTGGCCGAACTCAAAATGATCCCCTCATTGCATGAATGAATATTTTTATGCATGTACGTGTTCAGTGTAGCCAGTCGAACCGGATGGAGCCTTTACTTCCTTCAGAGGTGGCCGGGAACTCGAAATCTGGTGGTCGGATGGCCTCTGGTTCAGGCGACGTCGCGGGTGGCGTTCGGCTGAGCTCGAGGAAGGATACGGACGGGGAGCCGTCAGATCAGGTGATAAAATAATCGTCAACATCCTGGATCTGAACGGGAGCGGCGTGATGAGATGTGCGGCCGAGATCTGGCGCGCGATCAATCGTGCGGCCAGGATCTGCTCCTGGAGATTTTTCCGCGTCCCACATCGAAACGGAGCGCGGTTTTTCCGCGGCTTATCAACCTAGCGCTCCCCAAGCCGGCTCCGTTGAACCTCCAACCTCCACGGTGCCTCCCCGCACCGTGTTCTCTCTGCGGGCGCGCTCTTGCGCCCACCACTGCCACTCGGGCGCGCCACTGGTGCCCACTATGCTTGTTACGGGCGTGCTCCTCGCGCCCCTGCTGCGCAGGCCTGATCCCCTGCGTGGCCCGGGGCTTATACACGGCCCCGACCTCCTCTTGGGCTGGCCCCAAGGTATCCCCTTGGGTGTGGTAACCTAGTCCCACATATGCCTTGGGTTGAACCCTTAAGGCTGGCCCTTGGTGTCTAATTTTTTTCTTGAGGAAACACTGAGTACATTGTATACAAAAAAAGTAACCATGTGTAAATGCCAAATTCCACTTCTTCTTCTTCTAATCCATTCTTCCTCTTCTTTATTTCTTCTTCTTCATTAGAATTCCTCCAATTCTCTTCAACATTTATTCATCACTTAGGAATGGAGTTCACGAAGGGTCTTCATCAACCGAAGCTCCTGAATCAAACAAATCTTCAATGTTCTTCATTAATCCAATCAGAGATCAAGTTGGATCAACTTCTAATTCACATGCACTAAGTGATAGTGCATGGACTTTATTAAACCACTTAATCCACTTAGAATATGTGGATGGATCATCTTAAACTCCTCATGCATTGTGAAGACAATGCATGGTCTTCTAACATTGTTGTGACATTGTATCCACTTGATACAAGTTCTTGGAACTTAAAGATCAGCTCATCAATCGTCTGATGTAATGATGATGCTCCATCATCATCCATTCTTCAAGTGGTGTAACTTAGTATCATCTTGATACAAGTATTGAAACATTAAGATCAGTTCATCAATCATCTGATATTCATTGAGAATGTTTCAACCACAACATCCTATGTCACTTAGTGAATCTCCTAAGTGACATGCCTCTATGTACCATGGTCATTCTCCTTAATCACCATCACCATCACATCCTTTTTCATTCACATCTTGACATTCCTTGACATCAATTCATTCCATGACAACATCATGCCTCATTGACAACAAATGCAACACAGTGCATTTCAGATGTAAAAGGTTTCTTTGACCATGTGAATGTATATATAAATCTCAATAAAGTACACAAATGGTGCAATATATAACAATATAAGAGAATACTACACCTAATGTCACATGGATTTAATCTCTCTAAGAATTGGAATCATTAAACATAAGATGAGGTAAATTGAATGACTAGAGTCCCTTTTGATTTAATAGTCAGATCTATCATGTATGCAATACTATGTATAGGATTTCATGTTTCATATTCATTAATATTTGTTTGAAAATATAATGAAAATATAAAATAGTTTCAGTATGAATAAGTCTAAATTATCCTAATTTACTTGAGATTTAAAAAGGATATGTTATAACTATATATAATTGATGAGTTTCTAGTTTTGAGAAGGTACACTAATGTGAGATTCAGCATAGATCATGACAATTTTAAAATCATAGTAAAGCAATGTATTTTTTAGGAAATGTGGTCTAGTGTGATAGATATTATAAAAAAACCATGGATACATATTTTATAGTATATTCTGAGATTATAATATATTTAACCTTTTTTATATCAAATTGTGATTTTACTTCAACAAAATTAGATTCTAATGATTCCTTCTTACATAAGAGGATAAATTATATACATAAAAATATTCATCACTGTAGAGATTTTATTAAAAGAGATGAAGATGTAGATACTGAAGTATCCATTGAGAATAAGATGATATACCCCCCGACAATAGACACATATCTATAAAAACATTATTATTATGCGAGATATAATGGATTAATACTAGATAGAATATTGATCTTGTATAAGTGTAATATTTTGATAGTTTGTTACCTGAACCCAACATAACCCTATACTTAAATTATGATCACTATACATAGGTTGAAAAATGTGACTATTTTACAATATATAGTACTGATTTTACACAAGTGTACACTATTTTTAGAAATGGACTTAGATTAAACATCGTACCAAAAGGTTATAGAAATTCCCAACAATAATTTTAAGTGAAAAATATAATGAATATAATCTTAATCATGTGTCATATAGTCTAGATACCTCATACATCTGGGACATAGATGATGACTGAATATTAATTGTTAGGGACTCACAATATTTGAGACGTATTCTTATGGATATTTTACTTGGTAAAATCATGTATATAATATCATAAGGAATAGATCATCAATAGGACCACAAAATTTTTTGGCTTGATTATCTATTTCTGCCTATGGGAATGTATGATAGTTTATTGAAATGAGATAATTCTAATTATATTTCATAATCAACAAATTTTTTAAAAAACAATGATTTTAATCAATATTTTTTTGGAGAACTTGCTTATATTGGGCACATCAGTTCTGTTATAATTTTGACAGAATGGTCGAGACATGATTTTTCACTTTTGATAATTGGAAGAATATATTTCAAACACTATTTAATATTATTGTTGTACCTTGAAAAAATTCATAGACATGGTAAAGGAAGGTAAGTAAATTTTATATACATAATTACATAAATAAAAAATCATAAAAAAATGGTTACAAGAAGATATGGATCCTTATTTATATGATATCATGAGATAAATATATTGTGTAACATAACATATGTTTGTAGTATATGTTGACATTAAAATGACTTAATCATATATCATTAAGTGTTGGTATATGTTTCTACACACTAATTGTTTTCTATGTGTAACACATCATACTATCATGATAAATCATTACAGGGTCATACTCTCTGTGTGCTGAAATGTTTGGGAAAATTGGATGACATATTGTTTAATTAAATATGGGATCTATTGTGTGAAATTATATAAATTCAAAATTTCATGAGTTTAGAATAATAATAATTTATTTTATTTAAGTAATTATTTATTTATTTAGTGAATAACATAAATATATTTTTAGAAAAATATTCATTTTTGGGATTTAATGAAATATATCTATATATAATAGTGATTATTTATTGGATAATTTTTTATCAAGTAACATTAATTTAATTTTATGAGTAATTTATAAACTATTTATAGAAATTTTCAAAACATTACATGGTCATAGGTGTTATAATTTATTTATTTTTATGTTTGAACTTATTAAAATACAAAAGTGAAATTTTAATATGTATTATCAAAATAATTCATTCAAAAAATAACCCAAAAAATTATTAATTCTATAAAATCTAAAAATTTGAAACCCACTCCTTCTACCCTATCATCTTATACATAGTTAAATAACGGTTTTCATAACCCCAATCTAACATCTTCTTCCAATATAATGTAAATTTTTATTTACAATATCATATATTCATCAAAATATAAAAAATTATATAAACTTGTTTCTAGAGTTTATAAATAGATATACTAGAGAGCCCTTGAATCATGTGAGGATGATCTAAAGGGTTTATAATAATGATCCTTGTTGGGCAAAAATCTGTCAAGGTAACATTGTAGTATTTTTGGTTTCATTGTGTTTGTTGACAAAGCAGGTGTCCATGGATAATTGTCGAGTTCTCGAGAAGTTGTTAACATTCCATGTTGACAAAGAATGATGACAAAGGAAAGGACGATCTGGATTTCCATGAGGAGCATAATTTCATATGGCAAAGGCATGAATTTTGTGAAGATAGGATGCAAGGTTTGGAAATCCCGAAGACCAGAATAATGGAGGCGGTGATGCTTCGCGATTACGCCAAGCTTCACGAACGGCAGAGGCTGAAGCACATCGCGGCGGTGAAAGGCTTTGTGAGGGAGCTTCACGGCGAAGGCGCGAAGGAATGTTGGGCTTCGCAAGGGAGCTTCACGGCGAAGTCACGAAGGTATGTTGACTGTGATTCTTCACCACTACATCAAGCTTCACGAACGGCAAAGTGCCGTGGTGCTTCGCGATTTGAACCGAATTCCGGCGGAATCTTTGGAGCTTCAGGATTTGAGATGATGTGGTGTTGACTTCGTGCGGAAGGGATGAGGGTCGGTGGAATCGCCTATAAATAGAGGCCGACACCTTCGAGCGAAGTAGATAGAATTTTCAGAGAAAATCCACTGCTCTCGGTTCGCAGAGGTGGTTCGCGAAGGTAGTGTGCTTCGCGAAAGGAGTGCTTCGCGGCAGGTATTCTAGCTCTGCGAAAGGCGTGTGCCCCGCATTGGCTCGGTGAGCTTCGCGGAGAGGCAGGAGCTCCACGACGGACTTAGATTCGCGAGGGCCGTTACTTTGTGGCATCTTGAGCATCGGGAGAGTGCTTCGCGAGAGTGCTTCGCGAGAGAGCTTCGCGAAAAGGCAGGAGCATCACGAAGGCTTGTTTGAGCTTCGCGAAATTGAGAGCCTAGTGATGTTGAGTGCTTTGCAAAGGTGTTTCCAAAGTGGTTTGCCCAGTGGATAGTGGTAAAGGGGTATTCATCTATGGGTGAAAGTTAAACTTCAACAGAGCATCTATAAAAAGAGAAAGATGAATTCCTTAATGGAAATGAAGAGACCTACAGGTTTATAAACTGTGAGTGAATCCCTTCCATGAGCAGTGAGCTTAGGGAGAGGTAGAAGGTGATCCACTCCAACGGCAGTGAGCCAGAGAGAGATAAATAGGGAGTGACCCTTGGGAAAGCAGTGAGCTGACCCTAAACCTTGTAAAGGCAGTGAGCCTGGGCATAGAAGTGATCTATCCCGAACATTTTAATCCACGGCTAGTGAAGTTTAGTGGAATCGGTACGACCGGAACCTTGTCAGCGTATGCTCCTTGGACATAGCCCTTTGCGGTGAACCAAGTAAAATTGTTATGTCATGTGCATGCTTTACTTTCTGTTTACTTTGTGCAACAGGAAAGAGAGAGAATAGTGTTTTTCTTAACAGCGAATCAAGATCAAAGCGGGCGTTAATTTTTAATTTTTCATACCCTGATTCACCCCCCCCCCTCTCAAGGTATTTAGCCTTGTGGACCTAACCATCCATTATAAATGTCCTTTGGCGATAAGTAGAATGTACTTTTAAATTTATATTGAATATTTTATTATTATCGTTTTGGTTTTCATTTTTAAATTAATTAGATGTGATCCACTTCTAGAAAAATTGAACTATCATTCAAGATATATTATTTCATGGAATATGAGGTCTAATTTTTTTTAACTTCGTTTGATTTTAGTTTCAATCATTCATTCAGAAAAAATATTTCATACCGGAATAATATTTTAGCATTATAATCATGTGAGATTTATTTAAAAAATTTAACCAGTAAATATTGATGGGGGTTTTAAATATTAATTTAAGAAACATGTAATAGAATATATGTTGAATAAAATTATGAATATTGAAGCATCAAAAATGGTTTAATTCCTCTATAATAAGAATGTGATTGTTGAATAGAGGTTCTTCTTTTATAAACTCAGTGATAATGAATATTTTTAAGGAATAAATATCATCTTTTATACAATGGATAATCTAATATTATGTTGATATATTTTGATGAAGAATTTTTTATAATTTCATTACATTAAATGAAATATATATTTCGTTTGAAATGTTCTCAAATGAATTAAAATGCATTCCAAAAATATTTAAAGTCAACATTCATGAAATGTGAGCATTAATAATAAGTCAACCCTTAACAAAAAGATATTTTTCAACATGGATACGATGGTTCATTAGTTTATAACATGAATAATTATACTTATAGTAATAAAAACCCCATATTATAGTATGTAAATCGAGAAATATAATAAGGATCATGGATTATATAAAATAAAATATGTACTATAATATCATTGTTATGAAGCATGATACAAAACCAATGTATATTTTTATGGGAATTGATGACATTTTTTAATAAAATTAAAGATTATTTTTGTGTGTATTTATGTAACCAAAGCATAAAATACATAAAAATGTCAATGACAATTGAGATGAAATTTTCTTGATCATTCAAATCCAAATCGCACCAATAATTATCATTGTTTCATAAAAAATATACACATTAGTTACATTAAAAATATGAGAAGTAATAATCTATATATTTATCTACTAATATCAGACATAATAATAAGTTTACCATTAATGAATATGGAATTAAGAAGAATAAAGTGAATTTACAGAGGATTTTTTTCTACCTATATTATAGGAATGTTTCTAGAGAGGAAATCATGTTTGTAGAAACTTTGTGTACATGCATCAAAACATATACAAAGGATATGTTTCTTATGACCATGAAATATATATTTTCTTATTTAAAATTTTATATTTATTATGTATTGATGTAGGAAAAAGGTATATATTATTATCTTTAAGGTTATTTAAATGTATTTTAGGTGGGTGGCATTGCTAATAAAAATTTGACCATTTTATGTTTTATTATTCTTGGGGGAATATGACATTATTTTCACTTAAATAATAAATATCTATTTACATTTAGAACTTTGTAATATTATTTTTTTTTTGGCATCACTGGGCATGACCCAAATATTGGGATGGATTCATACATTTATGACATTAGGGTTAATGCTTAGTAATAATTGATATTTATGTGTTAAAATAAAAATGCATATAATCCATTATAATATTCATGGATGAGACATAATGATATCAGGTTCAATTTCATCGAGGATAAGGTTAACATTTGAAATAACTCATTAGAGTATGTTTTATGAAAATAATAATTTATTTATATCATATAAATTACCCTAGAGAAGGATGACATCCAAAACATAAAAATGTTATTAGAAGTAAATTCTACCGCAAAATATAGGTATTTTTTTTTTATTTTTCCAATTTCATTACATTTGGGTGGTGAGATCATAAATACATAAAGATTATCTAGGGAGGGACTAAAATAGTTCAGTTATGTAATAAATATGTTAAACGATTGTCACATTGGTATTTTGGATCATGAAAATTAGTATTTCTACCATTGGGATACAGATCCAATTTAATGGTTTTGTCTGAACTCAGTTAAAATAGGGATTATCAAAAAATGAAATTAAAAAACTAAAGAGTTTTAATTATTTCATGCATGAATTTAGTTTCATTCTTTTGAAAAATTGGGATTATAACAAATTATATCATCTTAAAGGGAGAGAATAACATTGTTTATTTTTAAATGTGATGATAAAGGATTAAGATAGTATAATTTTTCCTTATATGGGAACACATTAGGTGTCTATATCTATTTAATCTATAAGAGTTAATGCATTGTTCTATATGTTTCACAAAAAATAAAAATTGGGAGATTAAACAATAACAGTAAATGAAGGATGTTAATACTCCATGATAAGGATAATTTAAAGAAATAATTTATTATTAGATAGATGTTTCATTCTATTGTATATGAATATTTCACTATGATTAAATTTTGGATGAATGGATATGATCATATTATTCCATGATGATAGAATCAAAATAATAGGCCTGTAACTATATATGTAGTTAAATGGGGTCAAATTAGATGCTAATAAATCAAGTCATTATATGATGGTTAAATCTATATTAGGTCATGCTATGAGTGTTCTTAATTCAAATGGAATGTGTATCCTATGAGGCCATGACAAGGGTTCTAAGGCAAAACTATAATAGTACATCTATATATATGAATATATACAAATATAAATACTTAATTCACCTTGTTACACCAAAAATTGGTATGGTAATTATTGTAGATATTTAATGATTTCTAGCTGGATATTGTGGATTTAATTATCACCCCACAATCAGGGGTATAGTGAAATAAAAAATTTTATGTTTATAAATATTATATTACTCACTCAGATTAATGCATGAAAAAAATAAAATATCTACCCACCCATTCTAGGGATCATTCATAGGATTTTTTACTAATGTGAAATACGAGGGTCCAAATTTGACCCAAATTCAACATGTACCTAATCAGAATATGTGGATATTGATTAACTTATTGACAATTATATTGGATACATATTATTGGATTTTAGTACCATATTCATGGACCATATCATATTCTTAAACATAATAAAATAATAATTTTCATAACAAGATCATGCACATTATTTATCGAGGATTATCGTCTCAATAATAAGACTCATTGAATATAGAAACCCCACATAGATAAAGTATGTTCTTATAAATATTTCTCAAATTGTAAAATCATTTCACTAAATATCTATCTCCACTAAAAAATTATTTGAAATTTATATTATGATTTTTTTGTAACCACTAATTCTCCCCAACTCAATGGTTGTGTACTCTCACATGGGCCAAACAAATATTTCCATGACATATAAAATTATAATATAAAACATATATTTCATTGAAAATAAAAAAATATTTTGATTTGATATATATATATAAATAATCTTATTTTATTTCTATTTGGTGATCATTTTTTATATACTTTTTCTAAATGAAGGTTTCTTTTACATTAAATATTCCTTGATGTACTCAGTAATGCTTCTATCTCATGAGATTCATTACATGAGAATAATGAATGATCCTTATAGAGTGTATACAAATCTAGAGACCATTGATTTTAAAAATTTATGAACAAATAATTCTTTATGAATAATGGTTATAAATTTTAATAAATATTCTAGTGAATTATTTTAATGATATAGGTAATAAAATAAAATAATGGAATATTAGTCACGCCAATATGAATGATGATAACATGTAAAATGATTAGTATTTTTTAGGATAATCTAGAAATTTATTTGATGTTTTTATAGGTGTTTTTGAAATTAAAAACACATTCCAAGGTAGAAGAAACATTTCTTCTTTTTAAATTATTAATTGACCCCCCACCAATATTTGATGTCTCGTTTCTTACAAGGTTTTTTATATTTGATACTTATTAAAAAAATGATGTCTAAATTACTATATCTTGTATTATATGAACTTAATTCCATATTTTATTTTTATATTTTTATGTGTACATAAATTATATAATATTATTTATACCATCCGACTACGTTTTTGATAGAAAATATAGTTGTGAATTTGACCATGAATTAATTACAAAGGATGTGAATATGATATATTAATGTGGGAATATATATATATATATCAATGTTAACGAATAATAGTTTTTTTTGGAAGGAGGATCTATTTGTATAAAATAAATATACAATTTCAAAATAATATTTTAATGATTTAATAGAGATAAATTTTTACAAATATATATAATTTGTTTGATGATAAACATTCACACTTATAAATTTGATGGAAACCATAAACCAAGTCCAATAAATCATATATTTTCTACACCTATGTATAATATTTTTATTATGTAATATCCTATTAAAAATATTTTATAATTAATAAAGGGAAATTTTAATTTGACTAGTAAGTACACAAAATGTAACAATTTTAAACCATGAATGATAATGAGCCATCTCATGAAAAAAATACAGTTAATGTGGTTAGTTATTTTGGAAAGATAAAAAACATATCATTTATCCTCATTAGTTATAGATTATAGTTATATGGAAAATTAAAAACAAAATATATTTATTTATTATAATATATAATTTATACATATGAAAAAGTTAGGTTGATATAAAAATATTTCAAAAATATAAGAATGAATAAGTATAAAATTTATAAAAATATTAACGGATCAATTTATGTGTACTCTGATTCAACCCCTCCTCCTCTCCCTCTAAATAAACTTTTTCTATTAGGATTAACAAGTTGTTTTATATTATGAAAATGTTATTCTATTATAATTAAAAACATTATAAATCAAAAGTATTTTGATGATTAACTAAACATTAATAGATGAAATTTATACTTACAGAAATGTCCAACACTAAAAAATATTAGATATATTTAATTATATTCTTTATCATAATGAAATATTTTATAAATGTTAGTGATATTAAATAAGAGTACATCTGAGATAAATACTATAAGTAGTTAAATATTGATGTGATAAGAATTATTTCATTAATGAAAGAATATAAAATATAAATTAGATAAAAATCCTTGAATGAAATTCCTCAAATTTAATGTAATAAAATTTATATAAATATATGAATATGAATAAAATGTTGAATAAGATATTCATTACGTTTTAGAATACTAATTTTTATATTTTAAATATATTTCTCATTAATTTTTTCAATATATTCATCAATTTGTAAATTCTATAATCCAAGAAAATTATCACAATGTTTGTTTTCACCTGATGATGATATTGTATATGATTAGACTTTGCTGAAAATTTTAGTGTAATTGAATTATTTAGACCTACTTATTATTAAATGATTTGATTTTGTGGCTTCATTGATATCAATTGGATGTTCTAACCATAAATATTATATATAACATAAAAAGGTATAAATAAATTCTTCGTTTATCATATTTCATAACAAAAAAACGATTTCACGATTGATTTAATAATCGTATAATTCCATTGTGATGATATTTTAGTATTTGTTGGATGATTTTTAGTCATTTCAACAATGATAGAGTATCATTTTTATATTTAATTAAATATGATATTAATTATTTAATGTTTTATCACCTAATACATTCCCAATATAAGAATATTTTTGAGGAAATGAATGGGTGGAAGTAATTCATTTACCATGAACGCCACCACAAAAAGGATGATTCTTTGTTGGAAATCATTAAACTATCTTGAAAAATATATTTTATCTAATTCTAGAACATCATTTTATTGAGTTAAACATATCTATTAAAATGATTTTAATTACTTGTAAAATAATATCGTGAAATTTGAGTATGTTTATAAAAATGATAAAAAAATAACATTCCCTTGGAATTACAGAATTCCAACACATGGATTTTGAGGAACGACATAGATATGTTTTTTGGTCAAAATATATCTCCTAGACATAGGGTCCTATGGTTTGAATTATACTAAATTATATTTGGGTCACAATATATTGTATGAGACAAAAAAAATTTGTTAGGAACATCAAAATAAAAAGATGTTATTTTTGGTAATCTTGGTGAGAATTTGTAGCACAGATTTTTATAATTCATGAGAAAATGATACATTTAATTTAATCATGATGGGGTATATAAGTCTTTTAAGAGACTCACCTAACGGATTCATAATCCTTTGGACCATATCATTTAGGAGAAATCATAGAGATTTTTATTAACATTTTTCATGATCTCTACTTTTTTTGAACATGAACTCTGAATTATGATGAATGGAGGTAAAACCTAGAATCATGTCATTTAGATCTACAATTTCCTAGAATTTGGTAAATAATGGATATCATATATCACTATAAAAATTATGGATAGTAGTTTATGGAATCATATTAGGATATATGTGTCCATAGATGATAATCAGGTGATCATGTTATCAAATGGACGAGGTTGATCTATTCCATTTTTAATCAATGAAATGTAGTGGATCTAGGATTAATGTCATGTGACTCCCTAAACTGTGTTATATGTCTAATTGAAGGGAAAATTTCTTGTTACATAGATGATATAGGTAATGAAATATAAATTATCTGATACCATCATATCATCATAGTGAAATGTTTTGAGAGGGGCCACAACATTACCTCATGATTGACTTCGTTGAATATCCCTCCACTATTTAGATGCATATGTTATCCCTAATTAGAGAAATATGATATTGCAATGATATAAGGAACCATGATTTTTTTATTCAATAAATTCATGTATAAAATTATAGTCACTCATGTAGATCATGGGATACTTCATTTTTCTTATAGGCAGTGTGTGGTGATTCCATGTGAAAACTCTAGCATTAATAATTGCTATTTATCATTTGGGATAATTTGTTTGATTAATTTAATACACTAAAAATAAATTTTAATCCTCTCAACATATCTTCCATAAGGGGACCACGTCTTAGTCTCCATATAATAATTTCATAGATAAAAAATATGATTCACTATTAAATATGTAGAAAAAATATAATTATAAAAAATAATAGTTATTAACCCGGATAAATGGTAGTTATTATGTAAATAATTACTTCTCATCTCCATGGGATATATTTAATTTTTAAAATAATTAAAATATGATTTAAATACAAAATCAAGATATAAGGAACACTTTAAAAGGTGATGTAAAAATTAATTTATAATTATTAATAATAATATTTGGTATGATTTTTTAAAACATCATCGAGAATATTAAATCAATAAATTTAATATGTTACATAACCATGAGAGGTGGTGATGTTAATGTTAGAAAATTATTCATGATTTAAAAATTGTATAGAAATGAAAATAATATTCATAAACATTTTAATAATTTATCTTCAATTAAGTTTTCACAATCAATTCAATTATATAAGTATTAAAATAAATTATTTTTAAAATGATGATCATTTATTTATGGAATGGATATGAATAAAACGCAAAATTAAAAAAATGTTTATAAATTTAAATGTTCATGATTACCAAAATTATAAATAAAGTATTAATGTTGTATGCTAACTACTAAAAATAAACAATATTTCTTAGATAAATTTAGTGGCCACTTTAATTTTAGGTTATCGATAAATACTTTAGAGTTTACTGAATGATAGAAATTTGATCAAATATATTTGGTTGTGACACTTATTATAACCAATAATTTATATAATGATCTTATGGAAAAAAGATTCAAATAATGTATAATTTTGAAATAAAGTAATGGAAATGAAGTGATGATTAAATATATGATAAAGGTTTGGTCCTACAACGATGAAATATTATCATGATGAAATAATAATCGATTAATAATTTTTTGATAAGTAATGGGATGATAAAGAGAATTGGGGACATGAAATTTTATGTTTATATTCCTGGAGTCTTTTTAATGAGTTATGTAAACTTATTATTATTTAGAGAAAATATTAGATATACATTGGTTTAGGTTTAATAATACAAACATAACTAAAAATTTGGAAAATTATATCGACAATATTAATATAGACAGATGGATAATTAAATAACAAAATTTTATCTATTATTTAATTTTAGTATGATTTTTATGGTCATGGGATTGTTGAATCAATTTAGGATGATGTATCGTCTAGGAATTTCTATGTGGAATTTCTTATATAATTGATGTAGTCACTCTAGGTTGAGAATGTGGTGATTTCCTTATGTACTAATTTACATTGTATGGTGCCACATCTTGTGATGGATAGATATTGATAGAGATAGTATTTTATAGTCAAAATCATTTACAATATCCAAATGGCTATAGAGAGAGAGTTATGAAAATGACCATGCATTCCTCACCCATAGAACTATGTAGAGATATGAAATGAATTTTTCATATGTATTTCTATAATCACCTATAGAATTGGGTTAAGGTGTGCTATATTTATAGTAAGGATAAGTGAAGATGAATAATTCTTAAACACCTCTAGTTTGGGAATTATAGATATGGGTTATTCCATTTTTATCCATTATATGATTAGAAAAGTGGATAATTAACTAGAGTGGTGGAATTATTCCTTTCCCATAACACTGTGAGAATGGTGGATTATGATTCACTAGAATTTATTTCTTATCCTACCCACAATACATGGATTAGGAGGAACAAATATATATGTACAACACTGAATATGGTTATTTCATCTGGAAAATTTATTTAGATCAACATCTTATGGGGTTATTATTAATTATCTCAAGAATTTAGTATAAGAATTTACATATAACAATATAGCTAAAAAATCCCATTGTATATATTTTTTAACCCTATAAGGAAATAATGAATAACTTTTTGGAATTTTTTATCCCCTTATTATCTAATGTAGTTTCACTAGGTAATAGGTGGCTAATCAAGGGTGTTTAATTATTGAAATTTATAGTGATTGGTCTATGGAATTCTTTTGATAAAAAATTAGTTACAGGGTAACCAATTATATTTATCTTGTTTCCATTAGTGTCCCATTATATTTTATTAGTATGTGATTGATTGCCATTTATTTTTTAGGCCCCCCAAAAATTCAATATGAAAACATGTAAGGGATTTTATTTTAGTGGGCTATTACCTTGCATAAAACCTTATTTATCATCATTTATTCCACTTAATCTACTAATATTTGAGTGTATTTAATTCTCTATTTTCTATTAATCTATTTTTTTCTTCACAATTTATTTTCCTTCATTGTTCTCCTTTTATATAGTTTTTCCCAGTTTGGGATTCGATATCAAATTTTCTAAAATCCATATAAAATATATCTAAAAAAATGATACATTCATTTTTAAAGAAAAAAAGTGGTTTATGAATGTTGAAATATAATTTTTTTTATTTTGATAGAGGTAATTTCCCTAGTGTTTTTTAATATTGATTTCATTAAAATGGATATCTTGTGGTTTTGGTATTAGTTTCCCACATAGTGAGTTTTTATGATCTATATAGTCTATAATAATTAATATATATTATTCAGTTAATATATTAATTCGTGTTTTGATGGGATAGATCTGTATTGGAACATATTATTTTCAACACAACAATTTATTTATAAATGTATTTTAATATAATGGTTGTGGTATTTATGCCAGATTGTTCTTGATTTTTTTGGACTAAATTATTGTTTTAGAATGTTTGTATGTGATAAATATTATTATTTTCATTTTTATGAGACATTTTACCAATTGATAAAATGATATAATCTTATATAAGATTAATAGAATCTAATGGATTTCACAATTAGTTTAAAACAATTAGTGGAACATGAGTTGACTAATTATAGGCGGCCCACATTATGGATTACTTCGAAGGTGTATATTAATTATTTAGATATATTTTATTGAAATAATTTTTTTAAAAAAATTTAAAATATATATTTTAGGATAATAAATTTCAAAATTAAGGTTTATAGAAGAAATTTGTTTAAAATAATGTTTTTAAAGATGATTTAAAGTGATCATGAATGAATGTAAAGGGGGTATCTTCACAAGAATTGTTTATAGGCCATGGTAGTTTAATATTTAGAAATTGATATGTTTTAAGTGGTTATAATATATATTTGACTCTATAAAGCTAAAGAATCGTGTTTTCTAAATAGTTATGTAAGACTGAACTTAAGTGGGTGTTGATGATATTTTAAAATCATCTGTTCTTGATTACACTCTTTATTGATTGGTTATTTTAGGAATCATGATGAATTTCTAGAAGACATTGTTAGCATCCCCTTTGGATCTATGATATATTTTCTGACACCTAGGTTCCAAATGATAATGAAGAATATTCATTGGATTATTGTGAGACATTGACTAGAAATCAAACATGTTTGTTCACTATAACATGTGTTTATCCTTATGATAGTGTCACAAAATTTCTACCCTCTACGGTATGGAAAATAAGAGTGAACCATTGGACTACTTCTTATAATAACTATATGGTGGGTTAGAACCACCATTATATTTAAATTGAATTTATATGGTTCGGGTAGATATTCCTATTGTTATTTTAATCCTTGGATTGGGTTGGGATACTGTGATAAGATCAAGGTAGGTTACCAACATGATGTGGTTGTGTTTTTTTATCGTAAATTTAGTAATTTTGTATAGATTTAGATTGAAATTTATTCTTTTGAGATGTTCATTAGTTATAGAGGTAGACTCAAGTATAACTCATGTATTGTGATTGAAATGCAGAGTATGTATTATTTTATTGTGAGTTAATATTAAATTATGATAATATAACTAGTTTATGATAGTGACTCTCCCCTTATCCCTCCCCATTATGGTTGATAGGATGTATTAAATTAGGTAACTTTTCTCTAGGAGTGATTGTTGTACATACATTTGAATCTGGTAGTACAAACCATTTTGGATTTGTTTTAACTCAAAAAATCATCATGTTAAAACAACATACATGGAGTAGTATATTTTATGTGTCGGTGATATGATGTTCAAATTAATTTTCAATTCATTTTGGAATATGAATTACTATTTTAGATTATATCAGGATAATTATATCATTACTAATTATTTTAGTTTAAGAATTAATTCAAGGGACTGAATGTTGAGAATTAATTGGTATTATAATTTATATCGAGTAATTAAAAAAACATTTTCATATATATATATATATATGTATATGTATGGAATAATGATTGTATGAGTTGTAATATTAATTAAACTTCGTTATTTAATCATAAGAAGGTTGACGAAAATACTTTTAGATGATCATTTTATAAGATTTAGATTCGTAATGGTTTAAATAATCATACCAATTCATTAAACTATTTATATTCATGATGGATTGATAGTATTTTGGTAATTGATGTACTATTCATTGGGGAAATTATTTTGGTGAGAACATTTCACACGTCAACTAAAATTTAGAAGATGTCATTTAATATGGGTAATTAATTTGAACAAGATAATTGAGGGAAATATATGGGGTTAAATGTATTATAGAGTGTTATTTTAATTATATTAAATATATATTTCGACATGGCTTATATAAGTGAGTGTATTGGATTGTCATAAGTAAAGAATTAAAAAATATTTAATTAATTAAAATGATAAATTTCGAATATGTGAAATTAATGTTTGGGATCTAACTCAATAAATGGATAATCCACAATAGTTTAATAAGAGTTAATTAGAAGGAAATATACATATTAATTGGAGGGGAATTATATGGTTTCATTTTTAGAGAAAATGTTAGATATTGAGAATCTATTGTAAATTGGATGGCATGGATTGTTCAAGGATATTGTATGTTAGAGAACTTGTTTATTGAATTATGGAACTAGAAGCTTTCCTAAGGAATTAATCCACTTTTGGGACTGTGGGAAATTTATAATGTATCTCTTATGTTAGTTTATTGGATGCATACTATGTTATGGTTAATTTTTTTATTCTTTTCTTGCTGATTATGACCATGGAATGAAATGAAAAACTAGGGATTTGGTAAAAATGCATGATTTTGTTCATAAATGAATTGGCTAAGACATTTTTCTTCAAAATACATAATGAATGATTATCTTTTACTAAATATATTTTATATTTAGAAAATTTTACATGGAATGGTTTAGTTTCATTCCTATTAAAGATGATTTTTGTGAAAAGATATAAATTTTTGTTTCAACTAGATTATGGTTTACAAGTTCTTACAAAAATTAACCTTATAGAAAATAAGGATTTTACATTGAATTTCGGAAAATGGATATTATTTATTAGGGTAAAATTTTTATTATCATCCAATCATGTATTGTGAATTGGGGTTTCCGAACGGTTTTCAAGAGATAGAGATATTCTAGTAAGGTTTGGAATACAAGGAATTTCTAATTACTCTAGGGAATGGTGATTTTTTAGTATATTTCATTAATGTATTTTTTTAAAATTAATTAAATAAATAAAGTTTCTTGTGAAAATATGTTATATATAAAGAAAAACTGTATTTAATGGGTAGAAACTCTGAATCTTATTTTAACAAATTTTCAATGAAAATAAGGTTCTTCACAATAAAATTTGAATATTATTGATTTTTATACTTTGTTTTTGATGAAATATTTGTTGAATCAATTGTTCGGATAAAAGTATTTTGTTTTATCATAATGGATTAGCATTTCATTGATGATTTTACTCAATCATGGATATTTACACGATTAATGTATAACATATTGTTTAGATTATAATCTCCCCTACATGTTCTCTTCAATGGGATTATTGACCTAAATGGCTATAATTATGATAAATGGAAAGACTTTTATCTTTTAATTTCATAACCATACGTCCATTTTAGAAATATGATATGATGAAGGCATGAATTTAAATGTATGAAATTTATTCATTTTATTTGATCTATTATATATCTATAATCACTAGTTTTAGGGTTGTAAAACTTATTCTTTCATGGATATTAAATTATAATGGTTTAAAATAAAAAATTGGTTTTCATCTCACATGAATGGTTACTAGTTTGAGTTTAGGTATTTTTTTGTAAATCATTCCACAATGGTTATTTTATCCCTCTATACTAGCTTCCACCATCTAGTGATTTAAATAATGTTCGATAGTCCATATGGGGAACCAAATCAGATCTCAATAATAGGTTTCATGGGTAGATTCATTACAAAATGGTATTAGATCATGGTTTCATTATTGGTAAGTATGGTGAGTACAAACAATCCAATTGTCCGAAATAATAAATGTAGACATTAAAAAATATAACTAATATTTTTATCATAAACCTAGAGTTATTGGGGAGTCTTGGGTAAATGAATAGTTAGTGATGAATTAGTTACATGTTAACCCAGGATTGGTAAGAAATAGAAACAAATAATGCATAACGAAAGACATGGTGAGGAAATTCCTTACATGAAGAAGTATTTAAAGTAGTTTTTTTTCATTGAAGGGGTTTTCAAGAATTGAGGACATCAAGTGTTCCAAAAGTAATTTTTTAAATGTAAAATTTTGAAAAAATTGATTAATTTTTTTTCCACAAAAAAAGAATTAAAATATAGACTATAAACCAAATAAAATTTTAAAATATTTTTATTATGTAATGGAATCCTTATTAGTGTGATCATTTGGGTCAAAATTCATCATGATTATTTATTCTATAATTTTTAAAATTAGGGGACATTAATGGGTTCTATTAAGGAATTATGAATTGGAAACAGAACACAATCATGTGAATACTCAATTCTTGACTAAAAAGGATACATGATTATTTATAAATATCTTTCATACTATTTAATGGATTGGAACATATGTCAATAAAAATATTCCAAGGGATCATTATTGAGACTTATAATTTCTGAAGCGACATTAACCAACATTTAATCATAATTTTTTTTCTTGAATATGCTATGGAGTATCTCAATAATATAAATCGACTATTTTGTTTTTTGAAACATCTTGTATGTTATATCAAGAATCTAAGACCCTAAAGGGGTAATATAGATCGTATTACTAATGGGAATATATAATAAATTGTGAGAATCGATTAAGGAATCAAATATGGAAAATAACCTCAATTTCAAAGGTTACAAGAAGATTTTCAATGATTATGATTGAACCTATAAACTATTGATCGCAGGATCATGGTAGTTCTTGGATCTTGAGTAAGGTAACATGTATATTTTAGATAATTTATCTATGTACTATGAACATTATAAATAAATCATGGTCTTAATTTTGAATTAACACCTTATGGCTCAATTGATTGAGATTCACACAAGGTCATAAATATGATCAGGGATTGTTCAACTAATACTGTGAACTTATGAAGTGGTATCTAGTACGCAGGATTATATAAACGTTAATATTATGGATAAACCAAACTAGAGTACATTTATTACTTATATAGGTATATGAAAGAATCATCATGGTATCTATAAAAATAATTAAATTGAATTCCAAGTAATAGAATTTAGGTGATTTTCTCATGTTTTATAAGAAAATTTCTCAAAAGAGAGTTTCCAATGAGGTGAAGAGGGAAAACCAAAAATTGAAGTGTATAAATCCTTATTTTAGTTATTATCAATATAGTACAATGTCTAATTTGAATAGATTTTTCAATTAGTCCATGAGAAAGAGTTTTTTAGGAGGATCTATCAAAGTGTAGGAATGAAAAATTGAAATTAATGGGTTTTGAAATGTTGAGTCAAGGACACACGATTGAGTTTAATGGCCTCAACCTGAAGAAATTGAATCTCATATGATGATTCTAGGGATGATCTTTTTAGATAATAAAATTAAAATTGAGAAATTTGTTTATGAATGTATTTCAAGGCTATGATCAACCATTCATATTATTTCTCCAAGTATTTTTGTTTTCTTATTTGATGAGGGTTTTATCGATTATATTGGCATGGCTAGTTTGGTACCTAAATTCACAAGTTAATTTTGTAGTGTCTGCTATATGGATTTTAATTTTTTTAGTGGGGATTATGTGTTAAATTTGTTTTATTATGTCTAATAAATTAGAATCATGACTTTAAAATTAAATATACAAATTACCATTTGGGATCAACAAGGTGTAAAAATAATTATTAAATAAAATTCATATTGTGGAGACCACTTCAGGGAATCATGTGATTAGTTTTTTATTTATAATGAATTATAAATATTTTTGGAAGGAGAATCTATTAAAGGGTATGTAATTGTTAAATATATGGTGTAGTAGAATAGAGGAATACATATATGGTTGGGATTCCACTACTGAATTGGGATTTCATAAGACATGATATGGGGATAAAGATGATGAATATATATAAAATAAACTCTGAATTAAATAGTTTTGACATGGAGTATTTATTGAAAGCTGTTTTATTTTGGTGTTGGGAATATTTATGGTTTAGAAGCACCACCATGATAAGATTTAAAAAATATTAAAATAGGAATGTGATTTTTTAAAAATTCCTATGTCCTGAATTTTGAAGGATTTGATTGGGAACATAATATATACCATAGAGAAATATTGATTCATATTTAGTATATAAAAAAGATATACGATTTCATAATTAAAAGGATTTTTTGGCATGAAAAGTTAGTTCATTATATGAATAACTATGGGTTTTCAAAAACAAATCCACTTTTTTAATTTTCAAGGATTGAATGTTTTTTGATGTGGATAATTATAATAGCTTCATTCATTGGAATATTCAAGAAATTATTTATAGGATTATATTTTTTTTATCTGAAAATAGTCGATTTTTTTTTAATTTAATACATAATTTGGATTATTAATTTATCATACATCAATGTTAGGGTAAATAAAATAATTGGGTTAATTGAATAATATATTTGTCTAAGTTAATATAGATTTTCCGTTAGTTGTATACTATATTCAAGGTTGTTAATCAAGAAAATAACTTTGGAATACTGAGAATTATGTAATAATGATGGAATAAATTATGAGATATATTAAAGATAGTAAGGTGATAATTAATAAGTAGACAAGTTACATTGTATATTATTATATTTTCATTTGAGAGTTATGGTGTGTAAAAAAAATTCCAATTAATTATGTTTTTTTCATTCATGATGGATTGATTTTTTAGGGGTATTTTAGAATTAATTTTGGGGGGTTTATTTGGTAAAATAAAATTCACATGTTAGACAATATATTAAGGATTTAATTTAATATAGGTGACTTAATATGAGTAATTAAATTGATTTTTATAATTATAGGAAGGATAACTAGTCCATTATTTTGTGTCAGAAGACATTATTTATCATTAATTTAAATTTTGAATTAGGTTAGAGTACATTGTGTTGATTAATTATTCAGATAATGAATTTAAAACTTTTGAATTAATTTTTTTATTATATGAAAAATATGGGTAATTAATTAGTGATCATTAAGTCATTAAATTTTTTCTCCCGATATGGTTAATTAGAGTTAGTGGAATGTCCTATATATATAAAATGAGTGGGATATGTATATATTAACATTTTTAGAGACCCCATAAGGGATTTACAATGTGGTGAAATGTGGATGATATGGTTACCGAAATGTGATTGTAAGTTAGAGATATTTTTTTGGAAATTATGGACATGGAAGCTCACCATAGAAGATCATCTAAATGAGGGTGATGAATAATTCATGAAGGATAATCTATGTGGATACATTTAATACCTTTTATGTGATAACTAATTAATTTTTTCATCATTTATCTATTTTAATAATGGAATTAATTTGTTAAGTGGGTATTTTGTAATAAACAATTATTTTTTCAAAAACTAATTGGCAATAACTATTTTTGGATAAAATTCATGGTGAAGATTTAATTTTTTTTAAATGATTTTAAATTTTGTTCATTTAACATGGAATTGTGTAGTTTTTTGTTTCATTGGATAATGGTATTGGTGAATGGATGGTAGTAATTTTATTGATTATATTTTCTATGTTATTATATGAATTAAAATTAATGAAAAATAGAGTTTTTCCTATGACTTTGGGAAAATTATGATTTTATTTGCAATTGAAGAAATGAAAATTTTATATGTTTTTAAGAAGACATTTATTTTTTTTGTAGTTTCATAAAAAATTAATATATTATCTTGATTTTTGGAAAATGTGGATTTTATAGTGTCTTTTGGGAAAATATAATTTATACTGGATTTTATAAAATGAATAATTTTAAAGGTATATGGTAAAAATATATGGTTTTCTAAAGGAATGATATCAAGGAAAAATTCTCTTAATTGGATTTAAAATTTCTTGTTCAATTTTAAGTAATTTTTCTATGAAAATGTGGATTTTATTAAATTATTTTGAAATCATTGGTTCTGATATTCTAGTTTTGAATTTCATTTTTTATAAATAAATGGATATTAGAAATTTAAAATTATTTTTCATTATTTATTATTATTTCAATGATGGATTTTCTCATTCGTGGAGATTTTTTGGAGACTTTTTGGTAATCATACAAAAAATATACTCACCTCCTATATGTGATGTATTGAAGGCATGAAGACCTTATTAGTCATAATTCATGTAAATAGAAGTTCTCATACATTTTAGTGGAGAGTCATAGATATACTTCAGAGAGAATTTGGGAGGACTCTGTGGATTTGATATATTAGACCATAGATATTTTTATATATTTACTTCATGTTGACATATGTAATAGATCAATGAGTTATGGAATTTGAAACATATTTTATTTCTGTTACAAAATTTAAAATGTTTTAAATTAAAAAAAATATCTCACATGTATGGTATCATTATTTGGGTTTATTATATTGTTCCCAATGGTTATTTTATACCTCGTCACTAGAATCTAGCATCTGGCTGTCAGGGTAGCACACTTGGGGGCATGTGGTGATCCCGATTAAGTATTTGTAATTATGTTCTTGAGCTAAGTTGTTATGTTTTTAATGGAATAAAATTGGATTTTTAGAATAATTTATCATTATTTCACACCATTCATAAAATTATTTTACTAGTTTTATTCTGCTGAAAAAGAACTAAGTCTAGTGTTATTCAAGTTTAATAGATATTTTCGGAAAAATGATTTTTGAAAAGAAAAGAAATATTTTTTTTCTAAAACATAAAAGTGGTTAGAGGGTATGGTTTTGAAATTTTATATTAAAATTAATTTAAATGGGTTGGTTATAAATTCATATTTTTTAACAAGGAAAAAACAAATAGGATAAAATATTTTAGGATTTTTGTTTTTAAAGAAAAAAACATTTCATTCCAATGAGTTGTTATATCATCAAATATTGGGTCTATTTTAATTTTATAACAATATACAAGTGAAATTTCATATTTAAAAATAATAGACAAATAAATTGTATTCTTGATTAAAAATAATGATAAACTTGTGTCTTGAGTGTATTGAATTGGATTTTGATGAGGGAACAATGGTTTTGTTTCATCAGTGTGTCATGTATAAAATTAATCATTTTTTATAAAGCATTGGAGAATTTGTTTTTAATTTATACTCTTGGATTTCGGTATAAGAAATAATTGTTACATTATTTTAACTCTGTCTTCTAATTTTTAGTAAGAGAATATTATAATGTGGAATAAAATTATATGACTGATTTTAGTATTTGTGGATCCTTGCATTTAGATGCCCTATAAGTCATGTATCTCCATTCCGTCATTAATATTTGTGGGGATTTTGTATAAGTGAACCATCTTTGGATCATTATTTTGGATAAAAAGTGAAATGAAGGGGTGTTTGTTGTTTCAAAATATAATGATGATGATGGGTTTATAATAAAATTGAGCTTGTAAATAATATATTTTTGACTTATATTGGTAAGTATGTTTCAGAGAGACTAGTTTAGAAATATGAGAAAAAAATAATCGATAAGGGTTCGAAATATCAGGTGTTGCCGAACATCATTGAAATTAGAAAAGAACATGATTACAATAGATAAACATTAATGAATTTTTATATTTATAAAATTATAATGGTAGTTGTTTCATTACTAATGGATATTTGGATTCTAATGTGTGTTTTTAAAAATAATAATATAGGTATTGAAATCCCATAAAAATTCTTTTTATGTTTAATGTATAATGGAAAAGTTTGTGGGTTTAATGATTGATTTTGGGTACCCATTATAGTGCCACTTGGTAACCAGGGCACAATTAATGGTTTTAAACTACTGGTTTTTCTACTGGGTTTCTAGTAGACTTCCAATAACTACCTTGTGATCCACACAAATATTGATGTAGGACATAAGGTATTAGGTGGTTCCATAATATATTATTTAGCTTGGTAATGATGGTTATTTCACCATTTATTCCCATGTTTCTTCAATTGGAATGGGGATTTGGAAGCAATTTATGTCAGACCGTGTACTATTTACTTACACTGTTTAATACCGACTAATCCCCCTTTATCCATGGTATATTTTAAGACATAAATCCATTAATTAGAGTTAATGTGATCATTATCTTCTTCATTTGATATTTTTCTCTATTCTCTTCTATGTTGGGTATTTCTGATTAGTTATTTGTTGATGTATTTAAATAAACCATGAAAAAATCCTTTCAAAAATTGTTTCATTATATGGATGGCCTTCAGGAGGTTTGGGGAGGATGAAAACACCTATTTTTTAATTAATTTGATTAATGTAAAATTCCCTGAAAGATTACTTTTAGATTTCAACAAAATTGGATGAAATTAGTTGTTATTCAACTTTAATTAACTACATTCTACCTACACATTGGTAGATCATGAGTCTATTGTACATATTTTAAATATAATTGATTATGGTTTAGTCATTTTTATGCTACTCCATGGGTTTTGATGAGGTTATTTTAATTATTTTATTTATTATATATTAACAAACTAATGTATTTGTGACTTCTTTGATGATATATGTAATCATGGAAATTGAGTATTGTTGTTATGAGCCTACAAGTAACATCCCAACCAAGATTCCACTAAATGGTTCCCCGAGCTGGTGGGTCACATGACCTCAAGGGAATCTCCCCGAGCGATAGAAACATCAGAATAATAGAAAGGGGATAGAGTTTTTCCATTAGGAGACTATGCCCTCATGTTATAGTGTAATATAGTTGAATAATAATATCAATCAATAGGAGAAGCAGTAAATTAACCATACAATAGGCCAACATCCAAGACAAAAATATATAAACAATGGGAAAAAGAAATTTCATGTACAGAATTATATGTCATGTCATATATATACAATTATGTAAAATAGTTATACAAGGATTCATTATAGTAAAAGTATCCAAATACTAAAAGACCAAAAAAAACTATCCCAACTAGCATCATGAGCCTCATCTCGGTCAACTAGTCTGCTGCCCCAAATCATTTCACAATTAAAACATCATACTATGGGTGCCAGTTCTGATCCCTAGCTACATCGATAATTTTTGTTCATGTACCCAATGGTGTCTTGAAAATTGTGTGAGATTGCACAAAGTAGGCCACTAGTACTGGTTTCCATATCAAATTCAACATGTGTGATATAAATAACAGAAATGTCGAAACTATCATAGATATAAATGTATTAAATTTAATGTTCCCAAGGAATATATAATATTTTTATCCTATAATGGACCAATGAAAAACAATGGTCAGTATCCCCTAACATGGGAAGTGGTAGAATATAAGTAAACAAGTCACATTGTACAGTCTAAAAACTGTATTCTGATACCCATAGTAGGGTTATCTATAATTGTAGAAAATTTACAATCATGTTAGTGAAGATTTATCTATGTGTATAACACATCACATTTTCATTCCATATAAACCATAATTTAATAGTCACCATATATATCCCTTACAATCAAGATCATCCACAATGTCCTCATTGTATAATCAAAATTTTCAGACCATGAACAGATGGATCCAAGTTGGAGAAGACCAATGCATCATCATCGAGTAGAAAGAGTATCTTCATCGGATCTCGGTAATGACCAGATTGGATTCCATCAATCATGTCTAATGTGAGTACAGGAAAGTTGAATCCAATGGTTATTAAGGCTCAAGCCATCCTACGTAATCCATAACTATCAAGTAAATACATCTAAGTCATCCACAACTGAAAATAGATCCATGGGGGAAACATCCATGGAATCTAATTGAATTAGGATCCATGATATATCAAATGAGGAATCCACTACAATTTTAATTCATAAATTAATTTCATTCAATAATTCATATTCAATTATATATCATGATTTTATCCAATTCATATAAATTTTTATATTTATTCTGTTTAATCATATCAAACAATGTAAAAAATGGAAAAAAGTGGAATACTATCTCATAATATTTCAATTCAATTTACATTAAATTATAAAGGCCTCCTCAAATTAGGAAAGATCACTCATACCCCACACATGGTATAAAAATGTTAGATAAAATACTCATCCCTTTGGTGGACTAGGATGGGTAAAAATTCTAAATAATCTAAAAGTTATAATTGGGAAACCTAAAGAAGTTATAATTAATTCAATTAGGACAATTAATAAATTAAATGGGAGCCTCCAGAAATATGGTTGTGTATAAAAATATAAATTATTATTTTAAAACAATAAACCCTTAGAAAATGATATATATCACCTACCGTAGGTCTGTAGTAAATACCTCTGCCAGTATCAATCAGTAATTCAATCCATATAATAAGTTAAATAATGAAGGGCTGAAAATCCTGAATGTGGGGAATATTATTTTTCACATAAATAACAATTTTAATACAAAGACAAATGAAGTGGGACAAAAGGAGATCACATAAATTTTCAGTATGAATAAAATGCCACTAACGATGTTCGAATCTTTGTTCATATGGATGATCGGTGTATAAGCCTAGTATTTGGATTTAAAATGGATAAAATTGGTGGAATTAGCTCTCCCTTGTCCACATGAAACAATAAAAAATAGATGTTTAAAAATTTAAACTCACTACGGGAAAATTAGTCATTATGATCAAAATTATTAGGTCACATGGTTATTCGACAATGTTTGTCAGACCATGCACCAACCATGAACCCTTTATCATCTCAAGGGACACCTAGCATTGTTTCATGTCAACAATTTGACTAACCCTATGAAAATAGTGAAACAACCTCTGCTAGAAACTCCAGATCCCCTCGCATGGATGTGCACCTAAGGTTGCATGTTTACCTCAAACTGTGTGGCCTCCTACACCCAACTGTCAAACCTCACACGATTAGGGGTAATTATGAGTCCTAAATAATATGGTTTCTCCTTACAGTGTCGCAAATTGTTATTACCAAAAATTCTGGCATCGGGATCCATATAATCCCTGAAACCTCCATTAAACCATTGATCTCATTAGCCACTAATATTATTCCATAAGAAAGTATTTAAATTGAAAAAAACATGTACCACGTAGGATAGCTTGAGATATTTAAATGCATTTTTAAATATATTAAGATATAAGGTTGGTAGGTATATTGACAAATTTAGCTTATATTTTCTCAAATATAGGTTAACTTATGTTATTAAGTGACTATTATTTTGATTTGTGTGTTACGGAAGCATTATATGACTTTCTAAAATGAAATGATCTCATATGTGCTTAATATCCAACAAATTTTCACATATAAATTCTAAATGATTTATTTAGTAGTACCCTAGTTTAACAATTTATTATCACCCCCATTACATATTTCATGGGGAATATGAAAAAATATTTTAGCTAGTACTTATGTAATGAATGTTATTTTATTTTAAAATAAATTTTCATGTGTATATTTTTTTGAAATAATTTTTTAAAGGAAAATATTACATTAAAAATGAATTTTATTTCTACCAGATTTTAGAGGCACGTGAATATAATAGAAAATGGCATTTTACACTCAATTTAGCCAAGGTATTTAGTAGTATAATAAAAATAACGGAATGATAATTCCTATATTTTTCACCTATTTTATATATTTTTGAAGAATATTATTCTTTTTTTCATGAACTAACTTTTCTATTTTCAATATTGTTTCGAGTTTTCCTTCTAGGGTACATGAGTAGAGTAAATGTAAGTATTGAAAATACCATAAGTCATAGTGTTGGGTTCTTATCTAGAATCATAGGCCTACCAAATAAGGTGTTTTTTAAAATTTCATGTAAACTTTCGTAGGATTAATTCCATTCTATAAGAGGCCATACCAGTTGAACCAACATTATGATGATAAATAATTATTTGAAGATATGTTTTCACAATTGTTATGGAACATTGAATTGGTATATTTTAATTTTTCATTCCACCATGCAAAAATTATTAGAACACATTTCATAATCATATAAATATAATTTTAATTATAAAATAAAAATATTATAAAAATATTATAATATTATAAGTTTAAATATAAATATATAAATATTTTTAGAATTATATAAGTCCATGGATAAATATTTTTACAAATATAAATTTATTTTTATAATTACAATTTTGAATATATTTATAAATATACATATATTTATATTTATATTTATAAATATATAAATATACTAATATATATAAATAAATATTTATAATATATATATATATATTCATACTTATAATTTTTTAATTACATTTTAATTATATAAATATACTTATATTTATAAAAATATTTTCAAAAAATTTTTATATAAATATTTATATTCATTGTTTTATAATAATATAAATGTAATTCTAATTCTCAAATTATTCTTCTTATTATACTTGTAATTATATTTATATTTATAATTATAATTTAATAATTATATTTATATATGTATTTATAATTTTATAATTTCAATTTGTATTATATAATTATATAAATATATTTATATCTTTATATATTTATATTTATATTTATAAAATTTCATTTAAATTTATAATTTTATAATAATTATTATATTTGAATATATATATTAATATAAATATAAATATTTTTATTTTTATTTTTATCTTTTATGTTTTTATTACAGGTAGAGTGGGTCACAAGAAATGAAACCCATTAATTTAGGCATGCTTACAGATTAAGCATCATCCCTCATCATAATGAATGAAAAACACTCACTAGAACAATTTTATTGTAGTGCATGGCCCGAAACCACATAGGGAAATATGAAATAGAACATGGGTGGCTCAAAGGCCAAGTTTCCTGAAAGGTGAATACCTGAATTCCCATAAATGATAAGCTAGCTTCACGTCATGTCACTTTTCATATGCATTACCCTCCCCTAGTCAGTTGTCATTACATTATGTTACTAGAATGAAAGTTACATCCTCCCCCTCCCATCATAGCTAAGATTCATTACATCATTTTTTCTACTAATCCACCATTATAGGGCACCCCTCTATACCACTTTGGAGAACCATAAATGGAAGGGTTGATTATTACATAATGGAACACTCTTGTCCCTTTAGATCTACACACCTAATGATGCCTATTTGGAGCCTTGTTTCATTGCCTACATATTGTGTTGAACAATAAAACTCATCTCAAAACATTGATATAGTCACTTGAAAGTGCACTCATCTATCCCACATCATATATCCATGGGAACCGATAAGTGGTTGATAGGAAGCAATGCACCCATCCCTATTTCAAGGCATCACACCTAGAGGTTTTTGTATGCCCCCAAGTTGTACCACCTTCATTTTATGTCTAACTTTCCATTTGATCCTTTAATGTCACCAACTATGCACTAATGATTCTTTATAGGCCATGTAGCCCAGAGTCCCAAATCTATGTCCCGAAATCCAAATAATGAAAATATAATCTTTTCTATTATATGACTACATTATTTACTATAGTAATTTTATAGTAACATCATAAATTATCCCACATTGGGGATTTGATATTGTATTTATATTGTAGGATTACAATTTTTTTTCACAGGGTCACCACCATAACTATATTATATAATTATATTAATATATTGTTTTGTGTTTTTATGAGTGATAAATTTTTCCCATAATTATGCATATGACCAAGGATTAAATCGTAGTTTCCACTATTGGGTGGATTTATATGGTCATTTTTGGATGATGACATAGATAGTGGAATATACAAGAGCTCAAACCCAGGCATATACATATACAGGCAGTGATGTGGCACAATAGAGTGATCCTGTAGCATAGGATGAAATTAGCCTTTGGGGTAATTGATGGATTTCAAGCCATTCGAGACATCAGACTATTTTATTGTAATAGTAATCTTAGTTGTGGGAATATCATTGGGATGAGTGATGTTTAATACATGATAGCTCATGGTTGCGGGTGTTGTTTTGTTTATTGTTGTGCATAAAGAGCTCTTTCCCCTTTATTTTCCAAGAATGGGGATTAACCAACTTTTTGTTGATTCAAATATGGGTGGAAAACAAAATATTTCTAGGGATTACATTAATCTTTTAATATTGAAGGATTATTCAAATCTACTAATGGTTTTATATTCCCCAATGATGACTATAGAATATTGCAAATATGATTTATAATGTCCCACCCAGTGGTTGGGAGTATATATGATGAATTAATTTGGCTATAGATGCTGATGTTGTTTTATATTCAGAGAGAAATTTCCTTAGTGTACAATTTCCTTGAATCATGATGCATTGAGATGTGACCAAGAAAACCTAGGAAGCAGTGGTCCTGAGTTTTTGATTGGGTAAAACAACAGGCCAACTGTGAAATAGTGATGAAACATTTTATGGGTGGTGATGTTCTATCAAAATGATACCTTTGGTGGTGGATTATTTTAATTTGACTTGAGGTGATGACTGCAAATCCTAGAGCAGTGATAGGGGATGTTGACGGAGGAATCGTGTGGTTATGCTAGTTTTGGGTCATTGTGGATGCGATGGTAGAGGCCGGATGATGGGGTATAGTGTCTGTGGTTCCCTGGTGGTGATGATCTGATCTGATGATGGAGGCTTGTGGGTGGTCTATAGAAGTAATCCCCCATGATAGCATGGAGGGAGCATTCTGATAACGACCTCGGTGTGGGGATTCCATGCTAGCGGAAGGATGTCCATGAATAACATAGAGAGGGTTTTCAAGACATATCATGATCAGCGGGCTTAGGGCTATTTCAGGTGATTGAATGCAATGACCTTAGGTTACGAGGTGTATACTGACCTTAGGATGTGGGGAAAATATCATTATGTCTATCTTGGAATATGAAAGGCGTATTCTAGAGGATGATGGATAAATATTTCATGGCATGGAGAACAACTGTTTGCTTATTTTTGTGGTCCATATTTTATTACTTCAATGAATAAAATTCCATTGATACAACCTTTTATAAAACATGTCTACACATTGACATGGGAACTTGGGTATCGTTTATAGTGGATGGTTATAAATAGAGGCTACCTCAATTGCGGGGATGTTCTAGAAGGGCGTTCTGTTTCAATAATGGAAATACATTGGGCTACTGGATGACTGTTGGTGGAATGGGTTGCCGATGGGTGAAATTTTTTCAGGTATCAAGGTCTTTAAGTGGTACAAAATGCCGAAAATGATAAAATCCTACAGATGATGTGCATACACCATCACCTCTAGAAATGGGCCTCGGGGGTTTCCATTATCATGAGAGAAACGACGTATTAGGGAACGACAACATCATTAGTAAAATGTTTTCCTAAATCATTAAGGCTTCATAAATGATGATGACCTCAATTGGATTGATATTTTCCAGCCTCATCGATGTGGACGATTATGCCAGGTCTTTGGGGTTGGAAGCTTTTGACAGGAATCATGTCCAGATCAGTCGGTGAATATGTCACTAGGCCTTCTGTTAATATGATATGGACCTTTAGACATATGAAATGGTTCTAGGGGCCATGATGAGTTGGTGGTTAGACCAATAATTTTGTTCTTTTATGTGGTGTTTTTTTGAAACTACATGATTTTGTGGTTCTTTATGTGTCACATGTGTGGATGTCGATGTTTTGGTTTTTTTATTGTTAATAATAAATATTAGGGTCATGTTTTATTGGTTCATGATCCTTATTTTAGCTATATTTATAAAAATATTATTAATTATATAAATTGAATTATATAATTATGATTATAGTTATATAAATATAATTGAAATCATAAAATTATAAATATAAAATTTTTTTGTTTTAAAATAAAAATATATAGCTATAAATATAATTATAAATATGTTTATATTATATTTATACAATAATATTTATATTTATGAATTTATAAATATATTTATATATTTATATAATGTTAATATACTTATATAAATAATATTATATAAATATAATATAGACATATTATAAATATAATTAAGTAAACATATTTATAATTATATAGCTATTTGTATATTTGTTTTAATTTATAAACATGTTTATAATTATATCGATAAAAATATTTATATCTATATTTATAAGAATATTAATAATTATATTTATATAAATAATATTATATCAATATAATGAAAAGTTTGTCTCATCTTTTCCGTTCAGGCCAATAAAACCATTGACCTATACCACATCCTCATGGGGTATCTCACTAATTATGCACATTGAAACTGTCCCCAAGAAGAATGATTCAACTGACTGTAGACTTGGGAATCTAAATGTCATGATAGAACACATCTACATGGAGCTACATGGAACGCGACTAATCAAATATCTGGATCTATATAGGAATTCCTAGATGGATGGATCATTCAATATGCATGTTGAGGCTTCCAACTAGTGCACTCTAGTAACCAAAAAGATGAGACAACATCTTTGTGGACTTGTAGGCATCTCTCAGGTATAATGGGAGGAAAGTCCCAATTTCTCAAGGAAGTACCAAGGTCAAGGGATAAGAACCATCAGGGTATTTTCTTCATAATACATGGTGTTTATTTGGAATGATGATATAGAAATGGATTCTCCGGATTTATTTGAGGGGTTTGAATCCCTTTCACATGCAACTTCCACAGGAAGATATTCTTGGGATTAATTCAATACAGTGGTTAATGGCACTACTGAATGTAATTGGAAGGAAAATATGTGATCATATTCAAATGTGAGCATTATGGATTAAAACCAAAACTCTTTTGAAGTGCATAACATATATTTTTCATCCATAGAGGGGTATTCTCTACACAGGGGCTTTGTTGAGGACATGAAAAGGAGGAGTCTTTGGAAGATGAAATTAGGCTTCTATAGAAATGGGAAAAATCTAAGAGATCTGGAATGTGATCCTATGGATGGGGTTGGGGAAGCTATCCTGATATTACTCCTAGATCTCAGTCTCAGAAGTAGTTCTTTCAAGGAACTGGCATTCACACATATTTTCATAGGGAGCCTCTCTAGGGTATTTCAATGGATTTTGTCTAGATACATGTTTTAGTCATGTATGGACATGATGTTGTTACAATAAATGGTTTTAATAGTATATTGTTTATTTAATTTGGATTCTGACTTGTGTTTTAGACCCTATAATTGGATTGAGGGCATAATAGTACTATCTAGCCTCATCCTCCGTTGTTCTTTTCCTTCTTTTTTATCTTTAATAAATGTTATCCAACCCCATTCCATTTGACCATATAAATTTAAATATAATTATGAAATTATAAATATTTTTATATTTATATTTATGACTATATAATTATAATTATAATTATTAAATTGTGAATATAATTATAATTATAAATATGTTTAAATTATATATATAATTTATATTTATATAAATATATTTATATTAATAATTTTATAATTCTATTTTTATTTTTATATTATATAAAAATAACTATATAATCAGAATTATAAAAATATATTTTAAACATTTAGGGTTATGGATTTGGATTACCAAATCCATGGGTGTTGTCATTTTTTATTAAATATAATATGAACATATTTATAAGTTTTTTTACAAAATATGAAAAAAAAATTAAAATTAAGAATCTATTATTATATTAAATCTGAAATTTCTTTTATATAGTTGTCCCCTCCTCATGCTCAATATCCCTAAAAACATTTCACCCTCTCCTTGACACATAATACCTTTTTTACCCTCATGATTATCCCTCCCCCATCCTCTTTACTCAACGCATCCCCACATTACTGAATCCCATCCTCCTAACCTCGACCTCTCCCATTCTTATCCTATCCATCACATCCCAGCCTCTCTATTCATCTGTCTTCCTACCTTTCACTTCCTTTATAACTCCATATTCTGCATCTCCCTTTGGCTTACCTTCCAATGTGGATAAAATAAATTATCCCACCCCATGGAACACTTCTCCATTACCCAACTCCTTCTTATAATAATCATATCCCTTTTTTCATGACCTTCAACTTCAGGTTTGTTCTTCCATTTATTGATTGACTATTCCCACTACAATCATATTTTAGTTGTCATAATTCCTATCGATAAAGGTGATTATTTTTCAAACCCTATTTCTTCTTTGGTTTAAAATGTTTAATCTATTTCATAACCATTCTATTTTGATGGGAAAAAAATATACATTTGTGGGGGTTCATCTTTTCTGAACCACTACATCATTTAATATCCTTTTCGTGTTCTTTTAAAGTATCTCCATAGTTTTTTCTCACTTTTAGAGTTTAGAGGTTATAATTATTTTATTCCCCTATTAATTGAATTCAATATTCTTTGATTCCATTACATGAAAACATATATATTTTTTCATTCTAAGGAATGATCCCTTAAAATTATGTTTTCACTTACAATATAACTTAATTACATAATAAAATAATTTTAGTTTAATGTTTCATCATTTTCAATACATGTAAAATTCACATTTACTTGTACTGTATAGTTATCCAAATTACACAATTATTTTATGTTTATAAAAAATATTCTTATTTGAACATTTCAAAAAAATACAATACCATTCACTTGTATGAACATTCAAATATAGTTTTTTTAGTTTTATGAAATTCCATTATTTAAAAAATGACTTTTTAACTTTCTAATCATTAATTTGACATTACAAAACATTTATTCACAATATTATATTCTATATTCATGTCTATTTCATTTTATTCATAATACCATCTCCTCAATTTTTAAAGGCATTATTTCATTAATATTATAAAATGAAATATTTTTTATACTGCTATAATGTATTTCATATTGGTTATTATCATTTTTATAATTACAATTACCCTCAATACAATTGTTATATGGGTAGGAACCATAGATCAATGAGAATCCCACTCTTTGAGGCTCATACTATGTTATGTAGAAATACAAGAAGAGATATATTGTAGTATCTCATTTAATCACTAGTACTAATCAATAATAATTTTTTATATATTTTTTAATAAACATTTTTACTATTTTTATTTTCATACTCTGTTCACTGTATAAATTTCCATTAAATTTTTACTATCTATACTACACAACATCTAAAAACTATTTATATATTGAATTATATTCATTTTTTTTTTTTTTAAATACTTTTATCACTCCTATAATTTTAAATCTACGATTTGAGGTATTTCTTTTTCCTCAATTTTTAATTTTTTGGTTCTTTATAGACATATTATTGAATTATTATATGATTGCATCCACTTAATTCTTATTTCATGATCATATATTTTGTGATAATGTGTTCTACAATATTAAATTTATATTGTTCGTACATATGTTCACATCCACTGATGACCTCATCCATCCTTTCATTGTTCCAATTTCTTCATTCTTCATACATGATACTGCTTCTCGTAAAGGTATCCCTTAATGAATGCAATGAAACTTTCCCATATACAATATTATTTTTCAATAATCATATAATGTCTAGGAATTTTATTATTCTATTTTCATTTATTCATATAATGGTACTCCATTAAATTCATATTATACTTTATTTATTTCATTGAATTTAATTAGAATTCTTATATTCAAATACAACCACATATAGTTATTCTTTTAGACCCCTTTTTAATATATTACCTTATATTACCACTCTTCAATTTCACATTCTTTCCATATTACATAGCATAAACTCTATATTTTTCTTCAAAAAAATTTCGAAACACAACACCCCACTAGCGATAGGTTTTTTAAGTTTATTTTCCTATTATACTAGTTTAGTTTATTATTAATTCCTATCAAATTTCACTCAACTATTTAATTTTATTTATCTAGTCAACTATTAATCTAATTTTTTCAATAATCATTCTTATAATAATATATACATATTTAAAAGAAATTAATATTGTGATTTCATGATTTTTGTACTTGGGAAATTCATATTAGGGAACCTATATACAAAAAAAATTACTCATTCATTAATTCTGATCGAGATTTAAGTATCCATAAAAATTATTTTAATTTTTTCAATGCATGCTATGAAAATAATTTCATACATATTATATAATGTAAATTATTAAAATTTGTTAAATTCATTATATTTGAAATTGTTTTATGCCTCAGAAATTCATATATTAGGTTTATAAAAAACAAATATGGTGAACGATATTCAGATGTATGATACTATGGGGGAATTGAATATTTTTATATATTTGGATTATTTTATAATATATTATATTTTGATTTTATTATTCTTACATAAGATTATTTATTTTCATGGTACATTTAAATGGTAGAGTCCTTATGACTGAAATTTTATTTGGATGGATATCCGTAACATCATGCAATATAAAAAGGAAATTACAATTATTATTTTATCATATCTATAAAAAATTTAATCCTGGTGTATAAAAGTATAGTCATCATCTTGAAATATTATTTAACTCAACATTACACTAGACCATGATTTAATTAAATATTTTTTACCAAATCCCCATATTGTGAACCTATATAAAATTTTTCCATTTTTTAGTATAAAATTATTAAAATATAAATAAATCATGGGAAATTTGGTTTTCAAATGATTTTTTATCATTAATTTATATGTTCATTATTATAATATTACTGAATGTTTCCCGTGATCTAGAAGGAGAAATTTATTTTTATGATATTTTAAATTTTCAAATACACTAATGTTCTTAACAATATTTTTTCTATTTTAGTAGAAAAAAAGAATAGCCTCATTCTGTTTCCACATCCAATTTCATTTTTACACAACACTATTATAGTCTCATACAAGGATAATTGTGCATTCAATTCATCGTGGTATAAATATTTCACATGGCTATCATGTATTATCAATATTTATAACATTTATTATTTTCCTATAGACATAATTGGTTGTTTTTTATGTAAATTGTTTCCACTAAATGTTGATGATCAGAACAACTAGAAGAATAAAATAACGAAATATTTTATAAAATAGGTTGAGAGGGTCCTAGTAATAGTTTGGTATTGACACAGTGAAATTTTTTGTTCAATAATGGATCAACTGAGAAAGTATTTGACAGACACGATTTGGTTCAAGAGATTTTTTACATTTCTTTTTCAATTAATTCAATGTGTTCCAATATTTTCTAAATTTTATCATTGGATGAATATGATATAATTTTTTTTCTTTATGTTTATTAATATATATATATTTAAATGTGTAATATATTAAAATATTAGACAATGTGGAACAAATAAATATGAACGTCTAATTGAATGTAAATATTTTATTATGGATTCATTAATATGATATTATTTTTCTAAATTATTTTCAATTTTAATTTTTGAAATAATCATTAGTTTCATAATAATCTATGATATTCTGCACCTTCTTGAAAATATTCCTCTTGTAAAATACATCATGAAATATATATGTGAAACACATCTAGATTTTAAAAAGATGAAAATCATGTTTAATACAATATATGACACGCTGCATCAATATTATAAGAGAATGTAATACCCTAAGACTCTATGCCATATTTAATTTTAAATAAATTAATTCTATTTGTTGTCTTGTAGTTCATCCAATACCAGGTTTGAATGAAATTCGATACTCTATTAAAATATTATAATTTAGACATTACCATTATAACCTATCTATAAAGTCGGTGGGTATAAATTGTAATAAATAAATTATAAAAATATTATGTATTGAAAATTTATAAAATAAATTAAATGGTTTTCTATTTATTATAAATAAAATATTAATGATTTTAAAGATAAATAAATGTTTTCTTGAGAAACTGTATTTTTTTTTGAAAGGCAGGTTAATCATGCATAGTGCAAAAAATTTAACATAAATATTTATTAATTTAAGAAAAAATAATAATAAAATTTCAAATCATTATATCAAAATTATACTAGGTTGAATTGTGTCAATTTTTCTAAAATGTTTCATAATTTTATGAATAATGAAAATACTGTATTTTAATTGAAAACAGCTTCTCGATTTAAATTATTTTTGAAGTTAAATTATATTTTAAATATTTTAAAAAGTAAAATTATTTAAGTAATATATATATTAATCCAATTTATATAATTATAATAATATTTTTTTTTGGTAGAAAACCTTGTAATCATTTCATCATTTTCTCTTTCAAAACCAATTTTTCCATCGTGTTTTTGGGATTTTTACCCAATTAAATTGTTCCATTTATATGAAAGAAATTTTGAAAAATTTATTCCATATTTTTAATCATCATAATTTATATTAGTTTATAAGTTCAATATAATTTTTTCCTAAAATGAATAGTCAAAACATTAAAAATTAAATACTCATGTAAATGTAAAAATGAATTTATCGGCGCTCAAACTGAAATCACAAGCAATAAATTGCCTTATTTGTTTATAAAATAGTTTTTATGGATATATTTGTACCATATAATGGAAAATTATATATAATACCTAATTAATGACCATTTTTAAATGTGTAAAACATGGATACAACTTTTTCATTAAAAAAATACAAGTTTTCCAATTTCCATATATATAAGAGGCCACCAGCACTCCTCCCTTCATCACACATTAATGCCCTTTTGCTTCAAGAAATACATAACCAATTGGCTTCCCAAATTCTATCTTATCATCGTAGAAATATTATTTTTTTCATAAATCCAACCTATTAATGATTTTAGTGAAATCATAATGAGGTTACTTGAAAAAGATATAATTTTCTTCAATGGGAATTTTTTTTCTTCCTCCAACTCATTCAATACATACTAATCTGTGATGATATAAGAAAATTGGAAAATTTGATATACTTGAAAAATCCCAGGTAAATAAAGATATAACATTTTCATATTTATTAATATTTTTGAATTAATATTTTGTTTACTTAAAATGGGATGCTATGTTCGATGGCATTACCAACAATGGTTTTCATTGAAATATTACGTTTCCTACAACGTTGAGTTATACTAAAAAATAATATAATATAAATATTTTAAATGGTACTAAACACCAAGACGTTGTATTTAAGGTAATGGATAGAAAAAACTACAATATTTATATACAAGTTTTTCAAATGTTTTTATATTAATCTGATAAGTTTTGGAGACCTAAAATAAGAAATAATCTGATTTTAACCATAAATACTATAATTTTCATTAAAAGGGTGGTTTACCACATTTTGATGGTGAACCCTCATTAAATCTTGTTTTTGTCACTTTTATATTTTATATTTGAAGAAATAAAATTCTAATTTAGAAACAGGGAATCAAATTTTACTCTGGGTAATGTTTGGGTATTTTTCGGATAAAATTCATTTTTTTAATGAATAGTTAAAAATACACTATTTTAATTCAAACTTCCTTTTAATCAAATATGTTTATAATGATAGATTATATTTTTATTGTTTTTAATGCTTAATTGTATTATTTTATTTCAAGTTAATCAAATTTAGGTCAGTTTATGTAATTTCACTATGAAATTAGACATAAATTAGTGTCAATCTTTTCATAGTTATTATTTCTTAAAAACACTGTTTTTGTTTTGATAGTGGGAATTAATTTTAAATTAATTTCTTCCACTTCTGTGTTTTGAATTTGAAAAAATTGATTCCATATTTGGAATCATTTGGTACAAATTGTGTAAACATGTATCTTTTATTTTTATACATTATGAATATTTACTTTAGTAAATATATTATTTACCTTGGTTGAATGGTAAATCCGGTAAAGGTGGGTAAAAAAATAATATTACATTAACATTAAATTACCCTAACATGCGTTTTAATCATATTGGTTAATATATTTCCTACCATGTGTATCCAATGGTCGATTTTGGGACCCCATGGAGCCACATAAGATTGATAATGACACTTATATTAATTAATTTAATGTAAAGACAAAAATGACATAAACATATATATTTTAGTAAATCTATTTTTACATAGGGTTATATAAGTTATCTCTTCAACTATAAATATTAATTTGAAATATAAAAATAATTCCTAATTCATGTTATTTTTTTAATTTTGAAACATCAAATAAATAATATTATTTATGACAAAATAGTGATGCAGTGTTTACCTCGTCAATTAATGATTTAAATAAATAAGATTATACAGAATAAAAAAATATCCAAAACCTATCCAATTTTTATTGGATGGTTTTATTTAGAAAATTATCCATCTTATCATTGACTTTAATAATTTTTAGAAAATTAGAATCCAATAATATTTATATAATAAAAGAATATTTTTAAACATTCATAAAGAGACCCTCATCCCCCTAATAAAAAGTCCTCATTTCTATCTCATTACTCACACTTCTCAAGCATCTTGGATATCCCGAAATCTACCCAATTAACCTTCCTACATCCCACTCTTCCATTTATATGCCTTAACATAGGAATAAGAAACATCAAGTAAAGTCTTTGGTACAAATAAAAGGGAAATACCCAATTTAATGTTAATGTCTTCTCTTAAGTTGATTTATTTTATTTTACTTCTCCTACCCCCTAAACTGTTGTCATTCCTCTAATTTAAAACAAATATCCTAATTATACTAGGTTGTTTTTATGAGAAGTATTCCATATACAATTAAACACACCTCCATCTAATGGGTAAAGAAGGTACTGTTTTTTGGGGATAGTGAACTACTACCTCACGAAAATGAAGATTGTTCACTCTTCTCATACCACCTATCATGGTGGGAATTATGATGGAACTATTTTTATATATGATATATATTATGTTTATGTTTTATCTATTAATCTTTAATTTTTATTTACAAACATTCTTTTATGATTCTAATATGTGTAAATATGATAATTTCATTTGAGGAAGTGAATACTACCACCCATCAAGGTGTTATGATTCGTAGATGACATAAATATAACATATAAAGAAAGGTGTAAATGAAATTATGTATCATATATATCATATAATATTATAATGGAATTATAATATACTAATTTATCATTATGTTTTCATTCCATTAAATATGAAATATAAATGAATGTAGTGTTTATGTGTAGGTATGACTTATTGTTTCCATGATTGGTGCATTTCATTTATTATCTCCAAATGTTATTTATTATTATAATTAAATATATATAATGGATATATATTATATAAAATATATCTAGAAATTTAATATCATTATGTATATAATGTAATTTTGACAACATGAACAACTTGTAATTATAAGAAACTCATTTGACTTATGTACCAAATGTCAACAAAAGGACCATCATTGACTTAAATAACTGCATAATGTTTATAAAAAGGTAATAAGTTATATTAAAGGAATAATAAATATGAAAAGGTTTCTTAAGAAAGTATAAATTAGCATTATCATATTATTCATGATATTTAAGAATGAAAGGGTCAAGTCAGACACAAGGTAAGGGGTTTCTTATCTCACTTTTAATTCTGTTGGATTTCCATTATTTTACACTTATTTATTGCATGTGGTGTATTTTGTACTGCCATTTGATATATATTATAATGATTGTATTTATATTATTGGAATTATGTAATAAATTTTTTGTTTTTTAACACTTTTTCATATGAGTCGATTGATTACAATGTGGTGAGGGGTTTTCATCTCCCTTTTTATTCCCGTGAGATTCATGATATATTTTCCAATTTTTCCTTTTTTGGGTGTGTATGTGATTCCCATGATGGTATTATTTTTGTAATATAGATTAATTTATGGGTATTTAAATATTCATTTAATATTCCTTCTTTCATGGGGTGTATGTTTCGTATGTTACTAAATTGGTAAAGGAACCATTCACCCTCTTGTTTTTAAAATACTTCTTTTTGTTATGCCTTTTAATTTCAATCTTATTATGTTGGGATACATTATTCTGTATCTTTATTGTTGTAAATTTTATGTCCAAGTGATGAGATACCCCTTTCTCTCTCATCAACTCATTTTATGAATTTTAATGTGATGTTGTTTGGTTGTCGATTTTCTGTAATGGAACTTCTTCAACAAAATTCAATACTTTGGGTTAAACTTCTACTACTTGATTATGTCGTGCTATGAATATGTGTGAATACAAATTTATTTTATTACACATAATATCCACTTATATTGGTTTTATTTATTTTTTCCATACATAAATATTGCTTTTATTTATGCTTAATCTAGGGATACCATCTTTATAAGTTATTTCGTCTCAATTTACTTTCCATTGAGACTTTATTGTTTTTATTCACCAATTCACTTTTATATGGTTTAAATAATGTCCTTTTGCATATTATATCATGAATAAATTTATTTTCATGATATTATAAAGTTTTTAGGAAATTTTATTCCTCAATTATTTGTATTCAAGCATCTCTCATTTGGTTAGGAACTCCTTAACTAAAATATTGTTTAAAAGATTTATTCTCCTTAATATTTCTCATTAATTTCCATGTTTTAAAAAATGGTTTAATGGATTTATTTATATGGAAATTAATGTTCTAAAATTTTAATAACATTAAATGATTCTAAGTGTTATGGTACAAATTTTTTAAAAAAATATCCTAATTAAAAATTTTAAATGATTTTGAAAATGATTTGATAAAGGATTTATTATATCAATATCTTGAAATAATATATTCGGGATTTAATTTTTGAAATGATATCTTTACATTATGATTTTTTATTTCTTATGAATATGATATGGTTATTGGGCATTGTTTACATATGTGGGAGGTTCCGTGATAAACCTAGGGTGGGTGAACTCGAGATAGCTCTCCAATGAATTGGGTAATGTGATAGTGTTAAACGTTAATGTTTCTCCTAAAAGATTTAGGGAATATACTGTGATGGGTATTCCGACGTAACTCCCTACATAGATTTGATAGCTATAATGTAAGTATGATATGTATTCCATATGTTACCTTTATGATTTATTATTTCGATGTGTTATTCATATATCATATGATTTCATGATGTATGATATGATTAAAAAGAATGGTTTCACTGATTTATATTTATTTATGGGTTAATGTTTCCATTCCATAATTTATAACCCTTACTGAGCTTTTTATTTTTATCTCATGTTTTTGAAATGCTTTCCTCTTGACATATGTATGAATAGGGTCAAGGATGGGATCAAGGAAATGTCATGTTGTCTAAAACATGGAACTAGATAGGTTTTTTTAAGAGTTTTTATTTTATTAAAAATTTGATGCTGAGTAGTGGGGTCTGCGTGAAATTCTCAAGTTGATATGTAATAGTTATTGCCTAATAATCTAAAACTCCAGACCAGAAAATTTCCTCAATGGGTATTAATCATTTAATTCATGATTATGTAATGTTTTTAGGTCGATTATTTATAGTTGGTATCAATGGTCGGTTTAGACAACATTAGGGATTATGAGTATTCATTAAACACATGGTTAATCCATATGTCTATTATTTCAGAAAAATCAATGATTAATAATTTCTTCATAACAAGGAAATTCAGATACTAATCAAAGGAGGAGTACCTCAAATTACATTCCTATCTTTTATTGATGACATACATGCTATAATTATTTCAAATCCATGTTCAGATGATTGTGAAATTATTTATAGCATACAACTCACTTGCAAGCAGTTTCCTGAGATATAAAACACTTCCACAATACCTCAATATCATTTTGGATCATGGTTTGTGTTTAATAAAATCCTATATTCTATATATTCTCATATTTTCATGAAATGTAAATATTATCAAGTAATATTCATATATTTTACCTTATAATTATATTTTGAGGAATAATATAATTTTGAAAAAGGTGCTGAAGAAGTAGACCCTTGCACAACCTATTTATATTTGAGTTTACAATATAGTCTCTCTAAACATACTTGTGGTATTTTAAAAGGAACATTTATAGAAAGTTTAAACTCAAATTTGGTCCAATTGTTTCATAAATATCATGTTTTATCATATTTTTTTAAATTAAATGCCATACATGATTTTTTTCCTCAACGTTTTTTTGCAAACACAGATATGACCCATGTTGTACAAGGTGTATTTGGATTAAGGAAGAAAATGATTTTTAGGGATCACTAAATAATGGTTTCATGCCATGAACCTTTTACCTAATTGAACAAGATGATGATGAACCGATATAGACACCATGATCAAGGTATGATGTTATTTCTATTTGGAATAGTTTTATTTTATCATATAGAGGGAAAAATGACAATATATCTAATATTGATGTATTAATTTATTGGGATGAAAATGAATGTTATATGTATACCTTTGTGGTTAAAACATGTTAGGGATAATTTTTAGTTTTATAAAAAGGGAAACACGTAATATTGGTAACATCATGTCACGTCTGGAAAGGCCGCATGAAACAATCCCACTACCGATGGGCGACAAGTGCACATCACCTACCACTGTCCTATGTGAAGCCCGTGGTTAGTATGACTTATTATTTTAAGTTAAAATGTTTTATGGATCAATAATAAGTTGAATTTTGGAAGTTATGTTTTATCAAATAGATGTACTTAATATAGGAAAGGGCTTTGGTGATCATATGATAATAGTTATTTTACAAGATGTTTCCTCTTTTAAAAAAATTATATTCTTAAGGGAAATAGAATACTATGGGTTCTCATTTGCGAAGTAATGGTTGAAATTTTATTTAGGATGAATCTATGTTTTTATTGTATACATAGATTATAGGTTTATTTACGGAAATCATTGACCTATCATGGAGAATATTTGATTAGGTTAATTACCTTTCATTACGAGCCTTTAAGAGTAACTGGTGTTATTTGGAGATAAATGTTAAGATTTGACTTGGAAGACTACAGGATAAAATTATTTTGTGATTTGGGTTTCAATAATTGTTTGGATTAATTTGAATAATTTTATGGATAGTTTTTTATTAAATACACTTTTTGTAACTTTGGGTATTGTTTGGAAAATTTTGGATATTAAGAGTTGTTTTACATTTTGTAAAATATTATCCTTTTGAGGATTATCTGATCGTGTATTAACCATTTTGGTTTTGGTTAATTGATTATTTAATGGGAAAAATATTGTTCATCCATTTTAGATTATTTGATTCTATAGTTGTTGATTGTAGTGATTTCAATGTGAAAAAGACATCTTTAATACTCATCATTTGGAGCAAAGATGATTCTGTAGTAGAAATATAGTAAATAAATAAAGTACACATAAAAAGTAATTATATTTCCTTATGATCTTATTATAAATCTAAAATAAATTCCTCAAAATTTTGAAAAGTAACTTAAAACGAAAACATTTCCAGTTATTTTTTTCATACATGGGAATCAAAGACCATTTAACACATCACATGTTTGTGATTTTCTTTTGGTTAAATTTCTCCTAATAATGTTTTCATCCACTCTCCATCAAACCTTGACAGTTTTTTCATCTTCCATATCCATGTTTTCTAAAATTTTATGCTATAATGTGCTATCATAGGTGACATTTGTATTTCTCTTTCATTATAGTAAATTGATATTTTTATTGACTCTTTTTTCTGATGATGGACATTCAATAAAGTTTCAAAGATAAATTTTAAAACTTTGAGGACATAATTCCCTAAAGAGGGAAAGTATGCAACATTATAGGTAAATAATGAATATAAATTTTTTATATTTATTAATATTTGTTAATTACTTTTTAAATTTACTTTAAAGGAGTTGCTTTTTTTATGGCGTACCAAACAACGGGTTTCTTTGAAATCATACTTTGCACACAATGTTGAGTTATACTGAAAAATAATATAATAAATATATTCTAAATGGTAGTTAATTCTTAGACGTCGTATTGGCATCAATGGAAAGAAATAAATAAAATATGAGTATACATGTTTTTTAAATTATTTTTTATTTATCCAACAAATTATAGAGGCATAAAATTATAAAGAATTTGATTTTAAGCATTAATACTCTAATATTTATTAAATGTAATATTTAAAACCTTTTAATGGAGAACCATATTTAAATATTTTTTTTCACTTTAATATGATCTATATTATAAAATAAAATTATTCTTTATAATCAGGACATCAAAATTTACCTTGGGAAAAAAATTATTTTTCTGGTGACATTTATTTTTTAATGAATAGTGAAAAGTACAGTATTTTTATTCAAAACTACCTTTAAATATAATATATTTGTAAGGATATATTATCTTTTTAATTGGTTTAAAAGTGTAATTGTATTTGGTTTTTATCATTTAATACATTTTTTTGTCATTGGAAAAAAATTTACTTTGAAATTGGACATAAATAAATGTCAATCTCTTGACAGATATTATCACTTAAAAACGCCTTTTGGTTTGACAGTGAGAGTTAATTTTAAATTAATTTCTTCCACTTCTGTGTTTTGAATTTTAAAAAATTGATTCCATATTTGGAATCATGATTTCCAAATTTTGTAAATAGTTACTTTTATATTTAGACATTATGAATATTAAATTAAATAAATATTTTATTTACCATGGTCAATAGGTAAATCTAGAAAATAAGGGTAAACAAATAATATTATAAAATTTTTAAATTACCGAAACAGGTGTCCTAATTTGATTGGTAAATAAATTTCCAACCATGGTATTAGTAGGGTCAATTTTTGGACCCCATGGAGAAACTTAAGAGTGATAATGACACTTTTTATTAATTAATTTAATGTAATGACAAAAATGACAAAAACCTATATCTTTTAGTAAATCAATTTTTACAGAGGGTTATATAAGTTATCATTCTGACTATAAATATTAATTTTAAATATGAAAATATTTCCTACATGAGATTTCTTTTTAATAATTTGTACACATCAAATAAATAAAATTAATTTTAACCCAACAATGATGCATTGTTGACCTCATTAATGAAGGATTTAAATAAATAAGATTATAAAGATTAAAACAATATCCAAAACCTATCTAATTATTATTGGATGATTTTATTTCAAGCATGAGTCATCTTATATTAGACATTAAAATTTTTAGGACCTTTAGAAACCGAAAATTATTAAATAATAAAATAATATTTTTAAACATTCCTTAAGAGCCCCTCCTCCTTATGAAAAGACCTCACTTATAACCCATTCCTCACATTTCTCAATCCCATTAGATCATCCAAACTCTATCCAATTAAAATATCTAAATTCCTCTATTACTCCTGGAATCCTTACATTTGGAACGATTCACTTCAATTATTTCTTTTTGGTTCAGACTAAAGGGAGATACTCAATTTAAAAGTAATGTCTTCTCTTATGTTCATTTATTTTATTTTACTTCTCCATCTCCCTATAATCATTTTAATAATTTATTTTATAAAAAAATATTATCCTAAATGATCTAGGTTTTTATATGAGATGTATTAAAACTACACTTACACACACCTCTATCTAATGGGTAATTAACATACAGTTTCCATGTACAGCGAACCACTGCCACACGAACACGATGATTGTTCAATGTTCTCCCACCACCTCTCATGGTGGCCATTATGATGGAACTATATTTATATATGATATATATCATGTTTATGTTTCCTCTATGCTTCAGTTATTTTTATTTAAAAACATACCTTTATGATTTCCAATATGTGTAAATATGATAATTTTATTTGAGGAAGTGCGGACTACCACCCCCTCAAGATGATATGATTCATTCGTGACATACATGGAACGTATAAAGGATGAAATTATTGAAAATATGTAACATATATATCATATTATATTATACAATAATTATAATATACCTATGTATCATTATGATTTCATTCCATTGAATATGAAATTTAAATGAAAGTAGTGTTCATTCCTACATACACCATTCCATCTGCATGAATGGTGCATTTCATTTCTAATCTGAAAATTTTATGTAATATTATAAATACAGACATATAATTTATATAGATTATATACATGACATATAAATAATGAATATAATTTGGTAGATAATTGACTATTGACCACATGAATAACATTTAGTTATAAGAATTTTAATTTTGATTCAATTACCAATTATCGGAAAAAAACCATTGTTAACATAAATGATTGTATACAGTTTATAACACGATAATAAGTGATATAAAAGGAATAATAAACTTTATATAGGTTATTAAGAATGTTGAAATTAAATTTATCTTATTATTCAAGAGATTAAATAATGAACGGTTCAAGTTAGACACGAGGTAATGGGTTTATAATATAACTTCAAATTCTGTGAGATTTCCATTATTCGACAATTATTTAGTGAAAGAGGGGTATTGTGTAATTCCATTTGATATATATTATAATGGTTTTTTATTAATGGTTTTTTTGTGATTAATTTGGTTGTTATTAACATTTTTTCATACGAGTCGACTGATTACAATGTGGCAAGGGGTTTTCATTTCACTTTTTACTCCCGTGAGATTCCTACTATATTTGCCACTATTTCCTTTTGTGTGGTGGATGTACTGCTCGTCATTTTATTATTTGTGTAATATAAATTAATTAAGGTTTATTTACATCTTCAGTTAATTATCTTTATTTCATGGGGTGTATGTGTTTGTATGATACCAAATCAGTAATGGAACCTTTCACCCTCCTCTTTTTAAAAGACATTAATTTGGTATGTCTTTTAATTTACATCTTTTTATGTAGAGATATATTCTTATATATACTTATTACTATAAATTTTAGGTACAATTGATGATATACACTTTTCTCCCATCAACTCATTTCACGAATTTTAATGTGACGTCGTTAGGCTGTCTAATTTCGGTAAGTGAACTTCTTCACCCAATTTCAATTATTTGGGTTAAGCTTATACTTCTTGAATATGTTGTTATGTGAATATGTGTGAATATACTATTATTTTTTTACACATAATATCCACATATATAGGTTTTATTTATATTTTTCAAAAATAATTATGTCATTTATTTATCCTTATTTTAAGGATACCGTATTTATAAGAGGTTTTCTCACAATTTATATTCCATTGAGACATCATTGCTGTTATGCACCAATTCCCTTTTATATGGGGTATATATTTACCATTGGAAAATTATATCAGGAATAAATTTATTCTCATGATATTATAAAGTTCTTATTAAATGGTATTCTTCATTTATTTGTATTCAAGAATCTCTTATTTGGTTAATAACTTCTTAACAAAAATTTTGTTTTAATGATTTATTCTTCTAAATAATTATCATTAATGTACATGATTTAAAAATGGTTGTAAATATTTATTTAGAAGGACATTAATGTTTTTAAATTTTATAACCTTTAAATGTTTCAAAGTGGTATGAGAAACATTAATTCAAAAATTTCTTTATTAAATGTTTAAAATGTTTTTGAAAATGATTTGAAAAAGCATTTAATATGTCAATATCTAGGAATGATATATTGGGATTGCAATGTGGAAATGGTATCATTAATTAATTCTGGTTTTATGTGTTATGAATATGTTATGGTTATTGGTAATTTTTTATATATACGGGTGGTTCCATGATAAAACTTGGGCGGGTGAGCCCGAGATATCTCCCCAATGGATTGGGTAACATGACGGATGTAAATGTTAATGTTTACCTTAAGAGATTTAGGGAATATACTTTTATGGGTATTTTGACGTAACTCCCTTCGTAGTTGTGAAAGCTATAATGTAAGTATGATATTGATTCTATAAGTTAACTTTATGATTAATTATTTCTTTGTGTTATTCATAAATCTTATGATTTCATGAGGTATGTTATTATTTAAAAGTATGGTTTCACTTATTTATATTAATTGATGGGTTAATGTTTCCTTTACTTATTTTAAAACCCTTACTGATCATTTTATTCTCATCCCATGTTTTTGAAATGATTTCCACCAGACTTAAAGATGAATAAGGTCATGGATGGGATCAAGGAAATTTAATGTTGTCTAAACATGTAACTAGACATGTTTCTTTTTAAGAGAATTTATTTTATAAAAAAAAGATACTATGTAGTTGTGTCTACATGTAATTTTCAAGTTGATATGTAATAGTTATGGCATAATTCTCTAATACACTAAACATAGAAAGATCATAAATGTGAATTATTCATTTAATTAAAGATTATGTAATGGTTTAAGGCTACATCTTTATAATACTAAAATTTTTTATATTAAATTCTTATCCTAAAACCATCACCACTTATATCAAATGAGTTATGAATTCATCATTCATGTCCATGATATACTATTATCTCATGAACTGATGCCATTCATTTTTTCATCAACACCACACACATTTGGGTATTATGACGAATATAAAGTATATAAATTATATTTATAAAATAATATTAATTCTGGATTCATCGTATGATATATATATCTTTTTACATTCCATTTCGTATGAGATATGATAATGTATCATTTGTGTACGTTGAATTTCTGCCTCGTGAATAAATTTGATTTTATATTCACTAATACATTACATGGGAAAAGATAAAGATAATTTAATGAATATATGTGATATAAATGAAATAATCATGATATTAATGACATATTAATCCTCCATAATTGATAATATATATCATTTTATTTTTACACTAAAAAATGGTGAGCTCGTTTTGATATGCGTGGACTAATGCCTTCACGATGTGATGTTAATTACGTTTCAACACCACACCATATGGATGATATATATATATATATATATACATATTTGATGAAATAATATATTAGACATAAATTTATGATAATTCTGGATATATATCATATTACTTACCTTCTATCAATAATAATACTTGAAAAATGGAAATTATTATCATGAATATGTAAATCATACAATCTCCATGTTTATAATGTAGTTGGTTTCTCAAAGTCATATTTCATGATTTGTTTTATAAAATAATTGGTGTATAAATATGAAAATTATATCATTATTATTATTTATATATGTTTAAATAATGTACTCTTTCACCATAGTCAACCAACCAAGTTCATATTTTACACATAAGAAAAATCTCATTAAAACATATGATGTAGACATAATTAATTAAGTAATCATATATAACTTTGTAATAATTGAAATAAAAGGAATAATGAACTTGAAAAATTTAATAATGAAAGTTGATAATTAATATATGTTTATTTTTTAGGATGATAAAAAACATATGTGTTGAGTCGAACTCAAGGTTAGGGTTTATCATCTCACTTTTTCATTAAGGGGACATATTCTATATTCATAACATATTTCCATTGTATGGGTTATATAAATACCCTTTTATATTTTATATCATGAATATATTTATAATAGTGGGTTTTAAAGTATCATTTCATGTCATCTATTTTATGGCGATTATGATTCAAAAGTTACTAAAGTGTTAAGGGATTATTTGACAATCTCATCATTATTTTATACTGTTTATGGTTGCATCTCACGTGGGGGAATTAATGGATATTTATTTCTAAAAATAAATATATCTTTTTCACAGCTATTTATTCATGAACTCTTAAAAGTAATAGTACCATTTATCAGATTCTTTATACATAAAATGTTTGATAAAATGTTTTTAAAAAAATATTAATTTTTCTTATCTTTGATGGAAAGTCCTTGTTCATTAAAGCCCATTTTTTCCATTTTTTCATAATGTTTTTTGAACTATTAAAAATCATTTATTAAATTTATTTTTACGAATTTTTAATTTTTACAAAAAAAATGAGAAAAATATATATTCCATTTTAAAAACAATATATATTTGGATTTTCACAAAAATGTGAATGTAATATTTATATTAACATGTAATATATTAATTGAATTTTCCACCATCATAAAAAATCATTATTTTTTTATGATTTAAAAGGTTATGTTCAATGAATATTTTTTATAGAATGTTTCCGTGACTTTTTAGTTTAATAATTGATAGAGAAAATAAAAATGATGTTTTTTCAAAAAAAAAATTAAGGATATTTTCATGGTATTTATATTCAACAATTAAATCGACACTTTATTTTACTTATGATACAGTAAGGATGTATCATATTTATACCAAATATATTATTTATATTGATTTTTTATGACTAGTTTAACTAGGTATGTATAATTTTATTACCATTCACCATTATGCTCAAGCTTTTTTATGATAATGATTATTAATAAGGGTAAGTATTAATATTACATATGTTATTTTTATAGTATGAATATTTCTAATGATTTTGTTTCAAAAATATTGTATTAATAATTAATTGGTCTTTCTATGTAAATGATGGGTACTACTTTATCCCCTTGATTCATTGGTAGGTCTAATGAGACAAACTAGATTGGTTTTTTACATAGGATATATCAATTTCATTAGTTTTCTTGGCATAAGGCCTAGATGGTATTAGATGTCTTGGAATAAGGACTCGATGGTATGTTTTAGATTTACCACAATATGCATTCAATCCTTTTGAATTTAGTTATTTATATTCCACATGATTATTTGATTAGTTGGAATATCCTTGGTTATGTTTCTATCTCAATACATTATTTATGTTCAATTATTTTTATCTTTATTTATTCACACAATATAATGCTCATGTAATTGATTAAATTGTGTGTTTTTCTGTTATTTACCCTCCCATATTTATAATTCCTTATTTATTCATAACTTCTATTGTATGCTTACCATTACTGAGCATCTGAGATCTCTCCTACAGTATGTATTATGTTCACCAAGATATGAGGAAGTGTTTTGTGATTGATATATCAGGATAATGTATGAGGGAGTGATGTAATAATAAAAGAACATATTTATTTTGTGTTTTAATCATTAATGTTAATTTCATGTATGTATCTATTTTACCAATACTACTTATCTATTCGGTCCTTTGGGTGTGATTCCTTATATCATATACTAATGTAATAAATTAGACACCATAACTGGGTTACTGGGGTTAGGAGTTGCAACTTTTGGTTTCACATGATGCTTAGTATAAAACATTAGTATTAGATTTCATAAAATATAGATTTTAGAACATAACCATATAATAGAATTTGAAGAAAATTATAGAATAACATTTATGGTTTTGTAAAGGAATATATTTTGTGGTTTTCCCTTGAATACAATCAATGTCCGGATTCTAAAAATGGATATTGTTCTCCCACTGATGTACCTGGGGGTAATAAATTCAAAAATAGTGAATTGGGATTAACTCGATCATCACCTGGTACATTAAAACATGAATTTCTGCACACCTATTTTTACACTCTTGAGGTATAAGATTGTGATAAGATACATTTTCCATATAATCCATTACAATGGATTTGAAAATAAAGACATCCTAAAAGAAAACATGTTTATTATTACGGGATTTTTTATGAATAAATTTTTCTATTTATGTTATATATTTGAAATGTTTTGGAATTATAAATTATATTTCATAATGATATGATATTATCTAGTTTATTCCATTATTTATAAATTTCATCTAGATATTGAAATGGTAACCTCATAGATGAGTGTAATTCAAATAGTATGAATGATCATTTCATTGATGGGATTAATCCAATATTTTTTAGGTAACTACTATTTCAAAAAAATTCATTATATGAAGACATAATATCATGTTCTAACAAGAAACATAATAAGTTCTATATGTATTATGGATTAGAAGGGATTCATGTGAAGAAGAGGATGGCGTAGAAAAAGATTGATAAAGGGAAGAATGTGAAGAAGTATTTCCCACATGTGATAATTGTGGAACGAAACTCCTTGGTGCATGCTTTGAAGAAAAATAATGTTTCTTCTTGTGTGAGGGGAAACGATACCATTAACATGATTTAAAGGTAAAAAATAATCTACCAACATTAAATGCTCAATTATAAGGATATAAAGAGCGAAAAAAATTGAATTCACCCACCATCAATTGAATATACTACAAATGGAGATAAGGGGTCAGGTTCAAGATTATTATTTTTCTACAGATTAAATGGAATGATAAAAGTTATTTTATTTTAAATCAAGAATTATTTTATAGGATTATTTTAATTAATTAAATACTAAATATAAGAATTATTAAATGTATATGTATTTTAATAAAGAACTATTTCATTTAGGATGTTAAGATCATATGTTGAATGGTACTAATTACCATAAAAATAGATTTAGTGGAAACTTAATCCTCATTTATATCAAAATATTGATAGAAATATATCCCTTAATGTATTATTTATGTTGAGATAATGATGTTTGGATAAAGATATGATTCATATAGATAATATAAATATGATTGTCAAACTACATTTAAATTGATTAATGGTTTTTTGAATGAGTGGTTTATGTAATCATTGATAGAGTTAAAAAATATATATGTAATATATCAAACAAAATTTTATTCCATTAATTTATAAATATTCATTTATTTTTTGAATAAGGTTTTAGGATAATTTTATCTCTTATCATGTTTTAATATAATACACAATGACGTTATTCGCGGGTTTGTTATGTGATGATTAAGTGATACATTAAGTTTTTGGGGATTAATGATAAGTTTATTTTGAAAATTATTGATATTCTTTTTAATGTTTTGGACCGTAATACTTTGGAAGGGACATAAGGATAACCATTTATGAAATGTTTTAAGTTGAACATTAGAAGATATTTTATAGATTAATGTATTATATTAGATAACATGTGGTAACCATATTGTTTTTTGAAAATATTAATAAAAATATGGAATTACTTTTCACTCTATTACAGATCCAATGATCAATTAAAATTTAGTTTTACGATTTTAAGAATAAAAATTTCTTCTAAGATGTTTGTTTATTGTATTAAGAAATAATGTGTAGAATTATTGAAGAAAAAGAAAAACATGAAATGGTAACAAATAAATAGAAATTTATTTATTAAGTATATTTTTATTCCCAATATATATAGTAATTCAATTCTTTAAGTGTAGAAATGAATATTGAAAAAATCATATCGTAATAAACTCAATTATGTTAAAACAATTTTTTTTAAATAATAATAGACTTAATATTTCTAGTCCATTAATTTTCCATTGAACATTCTCTTTATTATGATCAATGAACTCTACCACTCTCTATAATTATTTATTATTTTATTTATTGTCCATATATTTACAGGAAACAAAATTTATCAAATATAGAAACCTAGTTATGTGTAATTCCAAAAAAATTAATGTATTCCCCTTCTCTCTAATCCAGATAATGTATCATTATCCCTTCTTATGATGTGGGATTTCAATAATGGTATTATCAAAATTAAAACCCTAGAATTTTGATACCATGATTATATTGTAAGGACACAATTTATTTAAATGGTGGAGAATGTAACACCTATGAGTTTAAAAATAGGAACATCATGTTCGTTAGAATATATGAAATGAAACACTTGTACTAGAATAAAATGTTACACCATAATAAATTATAATATATTTATTTTTAAATAAATTCAATATCTTTTATAGCCTATAATTCATAAAAAATATTGTTCAAATGAAACATGATAATCTATTAAAATAAATTTTTTTAATAATTACCACTATAAACTAGTCATTAAGTTAGTGGGTAATAACCATAGTGACTAAATTATAAATCATTTAGGTATTAATCATGTATAAAATTAATTTATTGGTTATATATTGGTTATAAATAAATTAAAAACTATTTGAAATGGAATTAAATTTTTTCTGAAATACTATATTTTTTAAAAGGTAATATGAGTCATAAATTGTGAAAAAAGTTAAAATTAATATATATTAATATTAAAAACATTATTTGACAAAATAAATTTCATTTTGTAAATAATAATAGAAAAATTCTGATAGGGGTAATTTTTAGCAATTTTTTAGAATGTTTCATTTTTTAATGAATAGTATTAATACTCAATTTTAATTATAAAATACATTTTATTTTAAATTATTTAAAATGTTAAATAATATAATAAATATATTAAAAGTATGTTTTTATTATTATATATATATATATCTCTTTATAATTTGAATCATTTTCAATTTAAATTTATATATAAAAAATTTGAAAATATTGGAACATTTTCTCTTCGAAAACATGCTTTCTAGTCACCTCTATAAGATTAATTATAAATTTAATTTTTACACATAATTGAATTGATTTTATAATAATATATTATATATTTGGTTTCTTAATAATTTATTTTAGAAAATAATAGAAACTTAATTTATGACATAAATTAATTGTGAAAATTGTAGAAATTAATTACCTCGGTTATGTTTAAAATAACATTACCAGGGGTTAAACAAAAAAAGATAGGGGGTTAAAATATACTAAATTATTTTATTAAATATATTTTATAGAAATATTTAGAATATATAATATATAAATATATATCATGATCTATTTTTTTGACCCTTTTTTCATGTGAAAAACATGGCTACAGTTTTATCACTTAAAAAATAATATGTGTGCCACTCACCACACTTATAAAATGCCGTCTCCTCTCCTCTCTTTCTTTAAAATTAAAACCCATTTTAATTATCCAATAACTATCCAAATACCCTTCAAAAGTTCCTTTTATCTTCCTATAATCAATATTTTTTTCATAAATTCTACTTGGTTATGATTTTGGTGAAAACCTAAGGAAGTTACTCAAAGAATATGTAATGTTCTTCAACGAGCATTTTTATTTTATTTCTTACTCCATCTCATTTAATTATTTTCAAAACATAATGATATAATTTGATAATTATATTCCATATACTTTACTTTTTTATGATATGTTCACGACCTACAACCATACCCACTTCTATTAAATGGGTTATAAGATCTTAATTTATGTGTATAGACAATGCTGCCTCATGAACCAATCTCGTTCATTTTTACATTACCACCTCTCACTATTGTGTATGATGACGGATATAAAATATATATATGATATTTATAATATAATAATACCTATTTTTTATTATATCATATATATTAATTATTCTATTCTATTCTGTATGGGATTGATAACATCACGGATGTGAATGCAGGACTACTAGCTCGCAAAGAGATGTCATTTAGTTGTTAATAAATCTTTACATGGAATGGGATAAGTATAAATTTTATGAATATATATTATTTAAATTATATAATTAATATATTTAATACATATTTATTATTCTAAAATTATATTATATATCATTTTCTTTATTACACTGAAAAATGATTACATCATTTGTGTAGGTGTGGACTACCGACTTTACGATGCAATGTGACTCACTATTCATCACCAAAGAACATAGGTTATATATATATATCTATATTTAATGAAATAATATTTCATACATTACATTATGTCATTCTTTATAGATAAAATATTACTTACCATCTTTCTACAATGATCATTGAAAATTGGAAACATTTATGATGTGTTCGTTTGACCTACTATCTCCATGATCGTAATGTATTTCATTTCATAAAGACATAATTTTTTTTGATTTAAAATAATAATTTCTATATAAATATGATAATTATTTCATAAATTATTATTTTTGGGTTTAAATGGTGACCTCTTTGACTATAATCAACCTACAAAATTAATTTTTTACACAAAAGAAAACAATCGTTGAAACATTCGACATAATCATAACTGATTAAGAAATCATATATAACTTGGTAATTATTGAAATAAAAGGAATATTGAACTTTTTAATTGTTAATACTAAATTAATTAACTAACATATGTTTTTATGGTGATAAACAATTTACGTGATGATTCCGACTCATGGTATGAGTTTCCCATATCACTTTTACTTTTGTGAGACATATACCTATTCACCACTTATTTCCATTAAATGAAAAATATAATTATAATTTTATATTTAGTATCATGAATATATATATTTTCATGTAATTTAATGTCTCATTGGATTCCATTTCATTTATGGTGCTTAGGATTTTGAAATTACCAAAGTGGTTGAAGTTTATTTGTCAATCTCCTCATTATTCAGGATTATTAATGATTAAGTCTCTTTTTGTCGAATTATTGGATATTAATATCTTAAAAGAAATATATATTATTATTTTATATTTATTAATTAATATTTTCATGGAATTGTACCATTTTTCTACTCTTTAATACTTAATATTCTTGAAAAAAAATTTATAATAAAATCTGACTTTATTTCTCCCTTCGGTCAAAAAGCCTTGTTCGTCAATACCCAGGTATTCTAGAAATGTTGTCAATTTTTAAAAACATTTCGAAATTAATTATAAAAGAAATTTTTAGCCATTTATATTTTTAATAAAATGTTTTTAAATTAATTTTTATATCATTTTCTAAACAATTCCTACTTTTCTTTAACAAAAATTGTTAAAGGAATATTTCTTTAACATGTAAGACATGAACAAAATTTTACAACTACATTACCAATCAGTGTTTTAATGAATATATTACAAGTGGGAAATGTGTTTTTTCAATGATAATTATTTTCAAAATTCTTGTTATTCTTTTTTTTTAAAATAAAAATAAAATTTTATTTTTCCCTAAAATATTTTAATGGGTCTTTTTAGAATATTATTGTACATAAAGAACTCCATACCTCTATATTAAATATGATCTAATTATGACATGGTGCATTGATACTATAATTATTATGTCTTCATATGTTTTATTATTAGTCAGATTGAGGATGTACAATTTTGTTACCATACTACATTTTACACTAGATGATTTATGATAATGATTATTGATTAGTGTAAGAATTAACAGTTCATATATTAATATTTCAATGCAAATGTTTATGTTTATTATACTTCATCCATTTAAAATGATTAATCCATTGGACTATTTAAGTGATAGGATGGAAATTTTATAACTGATTGAAGTATCAGTAGGTCTTATGAGACAAACTAAATTGGGTTTTGGCTGAGGCCTTCCCCATTTATGTTTATATCTTTTCTTAAGGTCTCAATGATATTAAATGTATTGGGGAAATTCCTAGATAGTATTTGTTATATGACCATCATTTTTCATTCCATCATTATATATTATGTTATTGATATTCCATGTAATTTTTCAATTAGATTGAATATCCAAGGTTAATTTTTCATGTTTATGCGATAAATTATATGGAGTTAACCAGTCATCATTTATTCCTATAATATAATGCTCAATACAATGATTAAATGGAGTGTTTTTAAGTTATTTACCTACCCATATTTTTTATGCCTTATTTATTCATAGATTTTATTGTATTATTACCCTTACAGGGCATCTGAGCTCAACCCCTTCTTATGTTTTATTTTCCAAAGGATATGAGGAAGTGGTTTTTGATTGATATGTAGGGATTGGGTAAGGGGAATAATGGGATTCTATAATAAAATTCATTATAATTTTTTTTAAATGTAAACTAAATTACAATTATGGATATAGTTTACCCAAACTACTATACTATTTGATCCCTTAGTATGTAATTCCTTATGACTTATGCAAATGTAATAAAGTAGAGTCTAACACTAGGATTCTGGAGTTAAGGGTGCTAGAATATGTCACTTATATGATATTTTTATTTATTTTTAATCATTTTCAATCTCTTTCTCAGATAATTATATATTTATTATTAATCATATTATTATTACCATATATATTGTAAACAATTTATCCAACTGTTTAATGAACATCCCAATTTACTTCTCTTTGATTCAATATATTTGATTATGATTGGAAATCATACAATTGATCCTTATGTATAATGTTCGTTCACTCTCAAGATACATGTAAGAGTGGGCCATTACAGTGGTGGATTCCAGTGGAATATATTTTTCAGTACATCACTGATGTTTTTGGTAATTCATAAAAATATTAATGATCAATTTTTTTATGGACTCTATTTTTATTACAAATATTAAAAATATAATATTTACTTTTTCCAGTAATGAAAAATAAAATCATTATCATGTAATTAATTTGATTTCTTCTCTCACTCTATGAATCAATGAAAATAGTGTTGGAAAATTTTTAGTGATGTGATGTATAAGAAGAACATGAGGTGTTATTTACAAAATTAGTGTGTATTTCAATAATATCAAAATCAAAATTTTAATTTATTAAAACATTTTCCTTCATATACATCAAAATTATCAAAAATTATATTTCATTCATTTACTATTTCTTTTTTTCCAATTCCATTTGAAAATATTTACTTTTCATGTGAAATTCATAAAATGATTAATTATAGACATTATATAAACTATAATTCAAAATTTTTTGACAAAAAGGTACATCGCAACCAGCACCACCATAGTAGTCACTAGCACCACTTCTATTGTTTTATCCACCATTGTGGCCACCATTTTCATATCCACCGCCACTACCCCTATAGTACCTCCTCCACCTCCATAACTGTATCAACCACCTCCTCCACACCTACATTGATACTGATTGATGGTAATGGTATACTCATCATAGTCATAAACATTCATCCCTTTAATCACATCTAACATTTAATTTTCATTTCTTAATGCAACTAACCAAAAACCCTATCATGTGTTAGTATCATGGTCATTTATGATCATTGATTTGACAATATATTTATAATTTTTAGTGGAATACACCAATAAATGATCATTAATAACATTATAAATATCTCAGACTAAGAACCTATGATCAAAAACCCCATTGATTTTCAAAAGTTTGGAAGGAAAACATGAACCCTTGGGTCTCTATGGTTGACCCAAAATAGGCTTTTATTAATAAAATAAATTTTTGAAATTTGGATATTGAATTTACTACATTCATGTTTCATAAAAAGGATTGTGGAATCATTTCATGATTCTCCTCTCATTTAGAAATAATGTTAATCACATAATATTAGAATAAAATTACCTGAATACATTTCATATTAAAAATATAATATCTTCTTAATTAACATGTACTATGAAACTAATTTTGGGTGATCAATAAACTTCATTGATGTAAAACAAAACAACACATATTTTATTTCAATATATTATTGATAATTTCATTTCAAAATAAATATTTTAAATGAAAAACCCACTACTAAAGAACCACCATTTAATAGTGTGAAAAATGTTTTTTATAACTAAAAAATCACTCTTATATGTATAACCTTTAAAATTATATGGGTTTTATAAACACTATAAAAGGATATCATTTATTGTTTCATGGATAACTCTAATAAATGCTTCTCTTTATAAACACTAGTTTATTGATGATAAAATCAATGTTTCTATAATTTGAATCAAAAAGTGTTGCATAAAACAATATTGAAAAGGGAATTTAATTGAAATAAAATATAAATCCTTAATATTATTAAAAAAATATATTATAGAAATTTGAGACATATTGGTTTCTAAAATTACCTTGGTAACTAAAATTTATCAAAAACGTCCAAAAAACATCAATATTCAATTTTATTTTGTCCCTCCAACCTTTCAAATGAGCTCGATCATGTAACTAGTTTTTAAACAACCCACTCCATCTAAGGTAAAATAGTTCACATGAATAAAAAATAATTATCATTTTAGTGATAGTATAAGGAAAAATATTAAACATAGTGACGAAACAAAAAATTAATAAAATATGATTTTTAAATTGAAATAACACATTTTGATTCATATAGATTACACTGTGTGTTTGATTCAAGAGCGGCTGGTTCTGATGTGTCACAAATGACATATGTATCATTTTCTTAAGATATCAAAACAATGTGAATTTTTTCTTAGTTTTGAGTATATTATGTGTTTATTGAACAAATGATTCAATTTTAAACAAAAAATACACATTAAATGATATTAGGGAAATCATGAATCAAAATGTGGTGTGGTTGATTCCTACACATCACAAAAGGACTTAAGAATCCTTAGCCTATAATATCAAAATAATCAGTATGGTTTTCATGGTTTTCAGTATCTGACATGTGTGTTTAGTTAAATTTTCAATTTTAAAATAAAAACATACACATTGATTCAAATCAACCACACCATGTATCAGATTGATTGGCGGGTAATTTCTACACGTTACAAATGATAAAAGGATTTTTTAAGTATCAAGATGATATGAATTTTTTTCTCTAAATTTTTAGTATATCAAATGTATTTTTTTTAAAAATATCATTTTTAACTAAAAACACACACGTTGAGTCCTATTGGATACATCATGTGTTGATTTATCATGATACTAATTCTTACTTGTTAAAAATGATATATGAATCATTTTCCTAATGTACCACAACAATTAAATAATTTTTTCTTGATTTTCAGTGACGGACACATGTATTCAACTAAATTATCTTTGTTAAATTCATAACATACTATTTGATTCATACTCGGAACAACATGTATCAGAATAAATTACGGATGATTCCAACATGTCAAAAATTACTTATGGGTCATTTTCTTAATGTATTGAAATAATATGAATGTGTGTGCTATATTCTTTATACTTGACGTTTGTATTTAACCGAAAATGTTATATCTAAGTAAAAAGACACACTATAAGTAATTTTTCACACACAATGTATCATATTTACATTTGGAAGAAACCAATTCAAAAAAATGGCTTGAGGACCATTTACCAAATGTTTCATGATAGTATAAAAGTCTTTTCATACACATTCCTTTTCTTAAGAAAATTTTAATTTATACAAAAAAATGCACTTTGAGTCATACTTGTAACATTTTGTGTCAGTTTTTTGTTTGAATAATTCTTAAACAACAAAAATGAGTTATTAATCATTTTCATAATGTATCCAGACAATACTAGAATTTATTCTCAATTTTCAATGAGTGGTACACCTTTGGAACGACATATTCATTTTTAAACTCATAAAATACTCTTTGGGATGTAATAAAAAACCATGTATCAGATTATGGTAAAGTAAATTCTTGCACCACAATAAGGACTTATTGATCATTGTACAAAAGAATCAAAAAAATCCAATTTCATTTGATCATTTTTGAGTATGTGATCTGTGTTTTGAACTAAAATTATCATTTTAAATAAACTTACAATGATTTAATAATGGCAATCTCACTATGAATTGGATTGACATGTGTTTGATACCTAAAAAAATTACTAAAGAGTTATTTTTTATAATGTATCAATACTATGTGAATGTGTTTACACAGTTTTTAGATTGTTATGTGCCTTTTTTACTAAAATATCAATTTAAATTAAAAACAGAAACATTTGAGTCATACTAGTCACATATTGTGTTAGTAGTATGCATGCTTAATTCATATGCATCATAAATTACTTATGAATCATTTTTTATAATATAACAATAAAATATGGGTATTATTATTATTTTTATGTGAGTGAAATGTTTTTCGAACTACTCTATCAATTTTAAACTGATAACATACATTTTGACTCAAATTGAGAATATTGTGTATCCGATTAAGATTTTGTTGATTCATACACATGTAAAATGAAATATGGATCATTTTCTTGAAGTATCAAAATCATTAGAATGTTTTATTTTGAGTATTGAAGGTTTCATTAAACGAAACTGTGAATTTTAAATAAAAATACACAGTTGGAGTCAAACCAGTTGCATCGTGAATAAGATTTATATATAACTGATTCCTACGGATTAAAACTCACATAAGATTTATTTTTCTAAATAATTGAAACAATTGGAATTTTTTATATTAGTATTGATTATATCATGTGTCATTTTTACTAAAATATCAATTTAAACTTAAATCATGTACCTTGATCCATACTATTCTAATCATGTGTTACATGAATATACAAATAATTCCAAAAATTCATAAATGAATTAGGAATCATATTCTATAAGTATCAAGAAAAATCAAGATTTTTTGGGTTTTCAGTGAAAAAACCCATTTTGAACAAAACTATCAACATTAAACTGATAACACACACTTTGAGGCATACATGGTACATTGTGCATCGTATTGAGGTACTATTGATTCCTACAAATCTCAAGTGATTTATTGGATGTTTTCCTAAACTATGAAAACAATATGGATACATTTTCATAGATTTGATTATGTTACTTGTGTTTGGAACTAAAATTTCAATTTTAAATAAAAAACACTTTGAGTAATATTGATCACTCTAGGAATCAGATTAACCATAATTTAATTCCTACATTTCAAAAATTATAAAACGATCATTTTCCAAATGAATCAAAAATAATATGCATTATTTTACGTGGCATAGATTATGTGATGTGTGTTTCGATAAGAAATGTTACTAAAATAACTATCATAAAAATTGATAAAAAAATATTAACAAAAAATTATTAGATAAAATGGTCATAAAATTAACTATATAAGTACACAGAAGTCACCTCTTCAAGATTTATAAATACTATCTAACACTATGTATTTTATCCATTCATTTAAAAACAAATATATTTCTGATTTTGAATAAATGAACCTAAAATATACTAGTAGTATTGGAAAATGTAAATAAACAAATATTAATAAATATTTTTAATGAAATTTTAATTATCATCAGAAATACCTCTATGGGGATGATAATTGATTGATAGTATATGATATTTTAATAAGTTTATAAACATAATAACCATAATCATTTCTATTAATATATTTTAAAAACTACATAAAATTGATAAAAATAATTAATTTGTTTTGACATATGTTTTAACTGTGAAATATTTTATATAAGCCTTATACTTATCTAGTTGTAAAAGTATATATGCTTCATGATCTGATGTATTGTCATAATTCCTTAATTATGATGGTATTTAAACACTTTATTGTTATAGAATTATTTTTATTAAAAAAAATATAACTTGATTTTAATTTGTAAAATATTGCATTTAGGGTATTATAAATAAATAAACATCATCATGTGTGGTCGATGTTTTTGTCCTCAAATTGAATCCATAAAATAAATCTTGGATTATCCAAATTGAATACAATGAGTAACCAATTTATACTAAAAAATCTAAGGGAATAAGTTCAAAATTAATGATAACATACCTGATATGATTAAATTGTACAGTTTTACCCCTACATCATGGGTATTAATAAGAATATCTCACCTACTAGTTTTCATTAAAACATTTCATCCAATTTTTTCACTATTACTTCATATTATTTTGGTTCATATGATAATTATATTGTTGAAGAGATGCAAGGATAAAGGGTCTATATTTTTTTCATAGTTTTTTCCATTCAAATAGTTCTTAATTAAATTCCTATGAATAATATTAATATTATTTAGTCATAAAAAAATTACTAATTATCAATTTGAAAAAAATATGAAAACACACCTCGTGCAAGCTGTTACAACTAAGAATTATAGCCATTAATAATTGAGGATTTTATTTTGATTATAAATTCTATCATACTATATAATAACCACTCTATTAATTTATTCTTAAAATGAAAATATGGTCATATCATAAAATTTTTAAATTGTATCTGAATAATAATGTAATATTAGTAATCTAATTTGTGGAAAAGTTTGGGTAAAGGTATTTTCTAAATATAACATTGATTTATTGGTTGATCCTTTAGATCATTTTGATGTGACCAACCATTTCAGGCAATTCCTTTATACTTATATGATAACATCAATTGATTTAGGCATTTTTCATCAATGTTTAAATTGTTGTCAAAAAAATAAATTGTAATGAAATACCTCCTTATAGACATGTACTTTTACAATATGAAATATCCATTATTTGAAAGTTACAAAGGGAATATCAACCATTGAAACAAAAAATTACCATGTTTAATTGGTAGATCATGGTTTGGATCATGTGCATTATTAATTGTTTCTTATATATGGCATATTGCATGTTTCATATTGTATAGAATATCCACTTATATATTTCACATTATACCCCTCACAACATGAAAATTTGTGTGTGTTGATAAATATAAATCAAATTAATTTCCACCAAGTATAATATCAGTAAAAATAATGTATTAGATTCATATTGATTCTAGTTTCAAAGAAATAGTTATGAAAATTTTAATTACCTCTAGTAAGGATAATGTTTTGGGGGAATGGAACGCATAAATGTCGTTGGGATTGGGGGTATCTTCAATTTTTTGTTGTTATTCTATTGATTATTTTCTCTTATTCAATACCATTGATCTTTTTAACAAATAAAACTACCAATTAGAATTTTATTCTATAGTAATTAATCATACTAACATCTCATCCATATTCTTATCTTTGTCCCCTTATTTTTTTTATCAAAATATGCTCAGGATGACACCCAAAAAAACGGTACCTATGATGTGACCATATTTTTCTAGATGCTTTAATGAAAATAATAGTATTCATTCATCAGGTAAAACTATCAATGTTTCATGTGTCTAAGACAGATAAAAATATTTTAAAATGAGTCATCATTGTAATGTAATATTGATTTAAATAAAAAATTGGTTAATTATGACATACTTACACATTTTCCCCATATATTTTTTCATCTATTAGTATCTCTTATTTAGCTTCGTGATCATCCTTCCATAGATTATGAAATCGTATGGAAGTGGATATTGAGTGGGATTCTTCAATATTTATATAATAATTGATCCATAATTAATTGTTGAGTTGATGGCCATCTTCACTGGTCATAACTTCTACATACAATGAAATCATCTGATTTACAATGCTGAATTAGATTCCATAATTTTATATAATGCTATCACCAGGTAAGGTTCTTTTCCTTGGTCTATTTTATATATTTTTAGAAATTGAAAAATAATCATTAATGTTAATATAAAGGTTTCACATATCTGGCGGGAAGGTAATATGGTTGCAAACTACCTTTCCTCGATCGACATTATTTGTATGGAGGGATTGTTTTTTCATGATTTAATAAGTTTGAAACCAGAAGGTGTGAATAAAATTTGAGGATATTACCATGGTCAACAATATTTTAGGCCCCATTGATTATTTTTCTTCCCTTGTTTTGTCCATTGGGACCTTGTAATTCTTGTAAAATCTATTTTCATTGAATAAAAATTACATGATTTTTATTGTTGATGGAACTATAATTATGTTTTTGTTTCATGTTATATAAATTTATTAATATAGATTTAAAATAAATAACATTTTATTCTTCCCTGTCTCTTGTTTTGTCAATTGGGGTAATGTAATTCTTGTTATAACCCATCCTTGGGTCTCGTGCCGTGACTACCCCATGCTCACCTTCCATAGGCCTGGGGCTGGCGACTAGCACCAAAGGCGTAAATCCTAATAACTGGGAAGGAATTGCCTTTATAAAAGTAAACAAAACACCACAGAGTACAAGAGGAAGTAAAACACTAAGTACAAAAGAAAGTGCTGAATGGTAAAAAGGGCCAGAATACAAACCCAACAGAAAGGAAGTACAACAGAAAAGACAAATAGCTGGATGAAAAGAAGCAGCTCCTGAGTCGTCCACCTCGGATCCTACCTGAAGGTTAGGTATAGAGAGCCTCCATGACGCTCTCACCCATCAACCTCCTCCAAGTATCGTCTCGTCGTGAAGTCCACCACCGGGTACTGTCCAGTCCTCGAACACTCGACCTCCGTCAGCGATGCCTGTCATCTGCATCCAACACAACAAAGTGTGGGAATAGCCCATGAAGGGGTGAGTATACGATACTCAGTAGGGACACTGATACCCTCATGGTCTCTCTAAATCCAACAAGGATAACCACAAAGAAGAATCTCAACAGATAACCCTTACTTAGGTATAATCCCATACTTATACCTAACCTATCATGTTACCCATATCTATCATGAGGAAACACAAAGGTTATGAAATCAAAAAATAACCACCACCCTCGTATATTCCCATACGTACACATATTTTATCCAGTGACTCATCTAAATCATGAGGTAAACACAAAGGTCATAGACTCACCTCAAACCGGGATTTTATTCACGATAACGAAACCACGACTGCTGGAGAACTCCTCCTCTGTCGAGTACAGTGGGTCTGCTGCTACAACCAAGCGCGTCTCACTATCCTTGGACTGCTGAATTAATCCATCTGTCAAGTATTGTGGGATGATTGCTACAACCAAGCGCATCCCACCATGGATCTGCCGCTACAACCAATTGCTCCCCCTCATAAGCTCCAGAGGTACTCCTTCTGTTGAGTACCGTGGGTCTGCCTCTACAACCAAGCGCTCCTCCATCATAGGTCTACCGCTAAAACCAAGCGCTCCCCCTCATAGACTCTAAAGATACTCCTTCTATTGAGTACCACAGGTATGCCGCTAATACCAAGCACTCCTCCACTGTGGGTCTGCCGCTACAACCAAGTGCTCCCCACTAGCCTATCTGAAACAAACCGAGTTGATAGATTAGCAATCGTCAAGTCTCAGCCAGCTACTAGGTCTCGACACTCTTCTAGCTCGTCACTAGGAGGGTCTACTCCATGATCCACTGGTCGATACTCCAAGTATCACATGTCCCAGGATGAAGTATCTCAAAAGACCGCCTCGTCATAGGGGTATCAACGCAACAGACGACGCGTCAATCGGACTCTCGGTCCGTGAGTTATTAGCCTTTTCATCCCAGGGGCCCGGTTGGTTTCGTGTGCGAACCAACCCGTTCGTATCTCAACTATACCCCGAACTCTCATAGGGTATACTCATAGGGACCGATTCTCAATGTGGTCATCAATGCCACTGACTGTTCATCAAACGGACGTCCGGTATGAAAGATATCAGTTTTTCCGTTCCAGGTGCCCAGTTAGATTTCAGGTACAATCCAATCCATACACTATCCAACTGCAACCAAAACTCAGGCGAAGTATTCCAAAAAGTTCTGTCTCATTAAGATGAATCCAACAATGTCGATGGCACGTCAATCAGACGTCCGGATCTCAAGTTATAAGCGTTACCGCTCTGAGGGCCCGGTTGGTTTCGGATTCGTACCAACCCGGCCAAACCCAATGTTCTCCAAAACCATGAGTGTAAAATACTATAACAACCTCCTCGATCCAGGGATCGAATCACGGCTAACAGTGTGTCGATCGGAGGTCCACAGCCCATGTTATGGGAAAAAGACCGAAAGAAGTCCGGAACTGGGGGTTTATGGCCCGGGCCGAGTGGACCTGAGACCCCATGGGTCGGCCTGATCCGGGTCGACCCGACCCGGGCCCGGCCCGGCTGGCATGGCCCGGCCAGGCAGTCCGGCCTAGCGGCTCGGCCCAGCGCGCTGGCGTTGGAAAGGTGGCTCGGCTGAAACGGACGAGCGTTTGGGGTGTGCGGGGGAGCGCTGCCCCCCGCCTATTCGTAATTACGACCCCCATGTGGGGGCCGCTCTTTTCCAGCAAGCCGGGGGTCATAACCCCCCGGCTCACCCTCTGACCGTCCGACCTGCTCCGACCGGCCGGCTTCTGCCGCCACGGGACCAGCATGGGCCGGTACCCCTGCTCTGATGCCGGCGGCCTGGAACCGGCCGCCGGTCCCTGCTCTGTTGCGGCCTAAGCCGCGGCTTTGGTCCATCCGGCATGGCACGATAGCGATGCGCCTCTCTGTCGTGGACCCGCTCCGGCCGCATTGTCTTCGAGGTTCCTTCAAGGTTCTCTGGCGCGGTGCGATGACGCCGCCCCTTTGTTCGTCCTCAATGGCACGACGTGACGGCGCCGCCCACTCTTTCCGTATAATCTCACGCGGTGTCGTTGCACCGCGCCACTTTCCATTGAACCGCATCAACACATCTTACAAGGGAGGAGTGTCGGCCGTGTTTGTGCGGTCCGGCCCCCTCCCGTTAATCGATAGCAAGCGGCAAAGTTTCACGAAGAACAGGAATGAAAGTATTCACAAACAAAAAAACAAAATCCCCTACCTCGTCGAATTCGTTGATCGAGGGTTCATCGTGGATTTATAGTCACGGAAGAAGACGTCGTGGAAGGAGAGGGTCGTCGGAGTCGCGTAGTCGATCTCCGAGGATTCGGCGTTCTTCGTCGGAGATCGGAGCGTTCTTCGCGTTCTTCGCGTTCTTCGACGAAGAAGATGAAGATCTTCAAGCCTCCCATTTTTCTCCCAATCCCCTCTCAACACAACAAGTCCAACAATAATAAAATAAGTGTTTCACTTATTTTATTACTCATGACTTAAGTTTGAAATTCAAAAATTGAATTAAACCACATAATTAACTCATGTGTCATTAAATAAGAGGGATATGGGAGTTTAGGGAATACGAGGGGGTGGGGTTAGTGTGGGCCCCACCTCCCTCATAACCTCTCATGGGAAGTTGGGTGGTTTCCCAACTTCCACTCAAAGTAATACAACTCCGAAAGGAAAATAAAATTTGTAGCTAAATTTTATTTTTTACTAACACAATTTTTAACAACACCTCCCGTGTAAACGCAACTGTAGAAAAGGTGTTCCTAAGAAATTACAGGCGCTTAGAATTCATCGGTGACCTCAAATTAGATTCTGAGCACCGGTTCAAAAGATAGAAAAACCCGCTCGTTCGTTCACAGAACGTACCCGAGATAAACTTTGGAAAATGATTCCGGGCTCCCCGGGCCTCGGAATCCGGCACTGTCAGAAACTGCATTCTTGTAAAATCCCACAGAAATTTAAGAAAAAAATTTCCTTGAAATTTCCAGGTCATTAAATTACTCCAGGATCAGGGATTTACGTCCCCATAATGCATTAAATCAAACTAGGGATACAAAAGCGGTACTGAGCACGCATCTGAGACTTCTGCTCCCAGGTGCTCCCCTGGGGGTTCCTGTGCTGCCAGTGAAAGCGCACCTGAGGAATCAATCGTTCACATAGGACCTGCTACTGTCAATCCTCAATATCCACTAGAACCTCCATGAAAGTCACCCCATAGACAACATCCAGCTCCTCATGGTGGATGATATGTGATGGGTCATGCTCATATCTCCTCAGTTGAGATACATGGAAGTCGTCGTGCACCTAGTGCAACTGAGGTGGATAGGTCAAGCGGTAAGCCACCTCTCTTACCCTACTGAGGACCTAGAATGGTCCATAGGACCTCAGAGATATCTCGCCGCAACGGCAACATCTCCGTAAACCTCGTCGAGGTGAGACCCTTATAAGAATGTGGTCTCCATCCTTGAACTCTAGAGGCCTCCCTTTCCTGATTAGAACAGTAACTCAAACTCCTTCTGCCTCGAGGGTAAGGTTGATCGACTCAAGAGTGATCATCTGCACCCTCCTATGCATGGGTTTATCTTGTGCTGCATGGGGTTTCCTTTTCGCCGACCAAGGAAAACCCGTCCCAATGTTGTAGGTAAACCACAACCTCTTTGACTAATACTGTCAATATGAGCATGAACTGAGAATCCAATCTATACCGAGACCAATGCCGTAAGGCCGTGATGCTGCCACCAAGAGATTCCAACCGAAACTCTCACCTCATGGGTTAGACCACAATGTCGGCGTAAGTGTGATTTTCAAGTCTCTTTCCAAGGTATATCCAGACGTGAGGGTCAAGTCAACGGCTTAACTAGAAACTCTAGGTCTGGGAAAAGATTCGTGGAAGGAAGGAATGACTCGTATCAATGTCTATTACTACGGAAGCATATATTGGACACAGAATTTCCCTCAAATCATTCTTAGATCCATTGGGTCTCACTCCTTGACCACATGTAGCTACTATTTTCCACTGCCCTCCAGCTCCCTGAGCCAAGAGGGAACCACAAAGGTAGGTGGTTGTAACATGTTGATATGTACACCACCTCATGCTGCTCTCCTAGCTATACCTCCATGTCTGCTACTCGGCAGATTTATTTTTCCTTAACATTTCATCTTTTTGAAACATTTGCAAGCCCAAGACTCTGATACTGGCACTAGTTCGCTCCGTTCCAACTTCTAACATTCTCTAACTGTATTCGTTCAACCAAAGAACATTCAACCACAAGATTCTCTCTGGAACCCTAACATGAGTAGGAATGCATAGAGGAAAAAGTGATGTCTTGGATGTCTTTAAACACACCAAGCTCAGATGTCCTATCTCTATAGCACTGATGGAATCGTATTCTTTGAGTACCCAGAATGTTCGGTACGCCTCGATGAATACTCAGCTACCAACTTGTCATCCTGCCAAAGATGTATAAGCTCTAGAAAACTTTCAGCCACCTCCTCAAGCCAGTCCTCAGCCACATGTGAGTCGGGCTCACCTTGGATCATGAGGGTAACTGATGTTGTAACACGTGTAAGGTAGTAAGCCTACATGTGTCACCTACCGGTACCACCGGTTGTAACTACAGACCAACAGGTAGTGATGTATAGCTGACACACTACCCGAAGGCACTATCTCAGGAATCGGTCCCTGTACCGAAGCCTCATCGCTATGCGGACCATACTCATGGTCATTCACTGGAAAACACTAGTGGCCAAGTCCACCATCCACTCTACTGATGTCTCAGCTAGGCGGAAAAACTCTAGCAATCACCTCCATCCAGTCCTATGCTATCTGGGAATCTTCCTCGCCTTGTAACCTTAGAGGCCACTCCTGCTGGAACTCATGCAATGCGCTCTGCTAGCGTGCACAGTTCTCTAGTATGGCTTGTGGAATCTTCTTCCCAACAGGTGGTGGTGTTGCTGGTACACCACCCGAGGATGCCAACATAGTCAAAAGGGCCCCGCACCGGAGCCGCGTCGCACGGTGGGTTGTCATCGAGTACTCTCTCGGAACTCCAACTGACTGTCTTCATGGAGACATCCTGAACAGATGTGACACAGTCAATGATTTATACCTGGTGAGCTGACCTGGTTTGAGCTAACTTTAAAACTTTTGTAAACACACGCGCAATCATTGTTTTCGTGCACAAAGTCGGAAATCCGAAGTCAGGGTCCTGGTCTACGGATATGTCGGCCGCTGCACCAACACTGGACACCCAAAACTGAAAACCACACTCGGTACCCTTCACACTCGTGCTTTACAGAAAGAAAATATCAGAGTCATATGTTCTGTCGTAGAATCGACTCCTTTGATACCAATTTTTCAGGACCCGTCCTCAGGGCCCGTGTCGTGACTACCCAAATCCTGCCTTCCATAGGCCAGGGGCAGGTGACTAGCACCAAAGGCATAAATCCAAATAACTGGGAAGGCATTTCCTTTATAAAAGTAAACAAAACACCACAGAGTACAAGCGGAAGTAAAACACTAAGTACAAAACAAAAGTGCTAAAGGGTAAAAAGGGCCAGAATACAAACCCAACTGAAAAGTACAGTTACAACTGAAAGGAAGTACAATAGAAAAGACAAATAGCTGGAAGAAAAGAAGCAGCTCCTGAGTCGTCCACCTCATATCCTACCTGAAGGGTAGGTACAGATAGCCTCCATGACGCTCTCGCCCATCAACCTCCTTTGAGTATCGTCTCGTCGTGAAGTCCACCACCGGGTACTGTCCAGTCCTCGAACACTCATCCTCCGTCTACGCTACCCGTCATCTGTAACCAACTCAACAAGGTGTGGGCATAGCCAGTGCAGGGGTGAGTATACGGTACTTAGTAGGGACCCCGAGACCCTAAAGGTCTCTCTAAATCCAACAAGGATAACCACAAAGAAGAATCTCAACAGATAACCCTTACTTAGGTATAAGCCCATACTTATACCTAAGTTATCAAGTAACCCATCTCAATCATGAGGAAACACAACGGTTATGAAATCAACGGATAACCACAACCCAGGTATATACCCATACATATACATATGTTATCCAGTTACTCATCTCAATCATGAGGTAAACCCAAAAGTCATAGACTCAGCTCAAACCAAGATTTTATTCACGATAACGAAACCACGACTGCTGGAGAACTCCTCCTCTGTTGAGTACATTGGGTCTGCTGCTACAACCAAGCGCGTCCCACTATCCTTGTACTGCTGAACTACTCCACCTATCGAGTACTGTGGGCCTACCGCTACAACCAAGCGCATCCCACCATGGGTCTGCCACTACAACCAAGCGCACCCCCTTATAGGCTCCAGAGGTACTCTTTCTGTTGAGTACCGCGGGACTGCCACTACAACCAAGCGCTCCTCCACCGTGGTTCTGCCGATACAACCAAGCGCTCCCCCTCATAGCCTCTAGAGGTACTCCAACTATTGAGTACCGCGAGTCTGACTATACTACCAAGCACTCCTCCGCTGTGGGTCTACCGCTACAACCAAGCACTCCCCACTGGGCTATCCGAAACACACCGAGTCGATAGATCAACAGTCATCAAGTCTCAACCATCTACTAGGTCTCAGCACTCTACAAGCTCGTCACTGGGATGGTCTGATCAACAAGCTACTGGTCGATACTCCAATTATCACAAGTCCCAAAAATATTTATCTCAAAGGAACGCCTCGTCATAGGTCTCTCAACGCAATTGATGGTGCGTCAATCGGACGCCCGGTCCGTGAGTTATTATCCTTTTCATCCCAGGGTCCCGATTGGTTTTGTGCACGAACCAACCCGTACGTATCTTAACTTTATCCTGAAATCTCATCGGGGATGCTCATAGGGACCGATTCTCAATGTGATCATCAACACTGCTGAGGGTTCTTCAAACAGACGTCTGGTCTGAAAGTTATCAGCTTTTCCGTTCCAAGGGCCCGGTTGGATTTCCGGTATAATCCAACACAGCCACTATCCAACTGCAACCAAAACTCAAGAGAATTATTCCAAAAGTTCTATCTCATCAAGTGGAATCCAACAATGTCGACGACACGTCAATCGGATGTCCGGAGCTCATGTTATAAGCGTTATCGCTCCGAGGGCCCGGTTGGTTTCGGTTTCGAACCAACCCGACCATACCCAATGTCCTCCAAAACCTTGAGTGTAATATAACTAAACGACCGCCTCGATCCTTGGATTGCATCATAGCTGATGGTGCGTCGATCGGAGGTCCGCATCACATGTTATGGGAAAAATACCGAAAGAAGTCCGAAAGTGGGGTTTCGGGCCCGGACCGATCCGGGTCGACCCGACCCGGGTCTGAGTCCAGCCTGCTTGGGCACGGCCCGGCCTAGCGCGTTGGCGCTGGCAAGGTGGCTCGGCCGAAACAGCGGATTGTTTGGGGTGCGGGGGTGCGCGGTGCCCCCCAGCTGTTCGTAACCGCGACCCCCATGTGGGGGGCCTCTCTTGTCCAGCAATCCGGGGGTCGTAACCCCCGGCTCCCCATTTGACCGGCCGGCCTGCTCCGGCCAGCTGGCTATTGCCACCATGGGACCGGCATGGACCGTTCCCCCTGCTCCGTCACCGGCAGCCCAGACCCGGCCGCCGGTCCCAGCTCCGCCTCGGCCTAAGCTGCGGCCTTTGTATGTCAGGTGAGGTGCGACGGCGCCGCGCCCCTCCGCTGCGGCCCCACTCCGGCCGCGGTGTCTTCACGGTTCCTTCGAGGTTCTCTGGCATGGCGCGACGGCACCACACCTTTGTTCGACATCAACGGCGCAACACGACGGCACCGCACACCCTTTCCATATAATCTCGCGCGATTCCGTTGCACTATGTTGCTTTCCATCGAACCGCATCAACACAACTTACAAGGGAGGAGGGTCGGCCATGTTTGTGTGGTCCGGCCCCCTCCCATTAATCGATAGCAAGCGGAAAAGTTTCACGAAAAACGGATATGGATGTAACCACGAACAAAAAAACAAAATCCCCTATATCATCGAATTCGTTGAGCGAGGGTTCATCGCGGAATTTATCGTCGCGGAAGAAGGCGTCGTGGAAGGAGAGGTTTGTTGGCGTCGCGTAGTCAATCTCTGTGGATTCGGCGTTCTTTGTCGGAGATCGGTGAGTTCTTCACGTTCTTCACGTTCTTCGACGAAAAAGATGAAGATCTTCAAGCCTCCCCTTTTTCTCCCAATCCCCTCTCAACACTAAAAGTCCATCAATAATAAAAAAAGACATTCACTTATTTTATTACTCATTACTTAAGTTTGAAATTCAAAAATTGAATTAAACCACTTAATTAACTCATGTGTCATTTAGTAAGAGGGTTATGGGAGTTTAAGGAATATGAGGGGGTGGGGTTTGTGTGGGCCCCACCGCCATCATAACCTCTCATGGGAAGTTGGGTGGTTTCCCAACTTCCACTCAAAGGACTACCACTTAGAAAGAAAAATAAAATTTGTAGCAAAATTTTATTTTTAACTACCGCAATGTTTATCAACAACTCCAATGTAAACGCAACTCCAGAAAAGGTGTTCCTAAGCAATTACCGGCGCTATGAATTCATTGGTGCCCTCAGAATTCGATTCCGAGCACCGGTTCAAAAGTTAGGGAATCCCGCCCATTCGTTCACTAAACGTACCCGAGCTAAACTACAGAAAATGATTCTTGGCACACCGGGACTCGGAATCAGGCGCCGTCAGAAACTGTGTTCTTGTAAAATCTCAAAGAAAATTAAGAAAAACTTTTCCTTGAAATTTCCAGGTCTTTAAAATTATTGTAATATAAATTTTCATTAAATAAAAATTACATGATTGTTGTTGTTTATTGAACCATAATTATGTTTTGGTTTCATGTCATAAAAATTTAATAATCTATATTTAAAATAAATAAAATATTTCCAATTTATGTGTACCATATCCATGATTTAGGGTGCGGGAATGATAGTTTTATGCATGTTTCTTATTATCATCACATAGTAGTAGTTTCATAAAATAAAAATTTTAATAAAAGTAATTAATAGTTGTATTGTTAAGAAATGTATTACCAATAAAAATGTATCATATAAGATGACTCATCATGACCAACGATATAAACATTTCACATTTATTTATTTGTCATGTCTTCATAAAAATGTGGTTGGTGTCGGTTTATTTTAACATCATTCTACGTGAGATGATACTTTATAAGAAATTTAAAAATTACTCTATAATCTTTTCCATCAATCAGCAATAAGAATTTCTTTTGACAGTCATCTAGTATAAATTCACTATGAATGGGATAATTATGATTAAATCAATGTTTCATTATTCTGTTTTATTTAGTAAAATAAATAATTTATATCATAATTTTTCCCAAATATCATCCACAATTAGTGACTGAAGCATATGCACAACATTATTCCACTTATCTACATGAATTAGAAAATTAATTCGATTGGTGATCCCACTGTACCACTACGTAGGGCCTTGTTAGTGTTAACAGGATGGCCATGTGCATTCCATCCAACGTTGAATTTAATGTCTTTATTTATCGACTTAATAATTTTTGTTAACACAATCATGATGTGATATACTAATTTATCTAGGACATATGTAGTTCACCTTCTACCATTTCCTATTATTTAAAATAATAAATATATTGCTACTGTAGATTAGAAGCATCATCATGTGCAGAAACATATTGTTCATCTGCATTGGGAGCATCAAGATGATAAGAAACCCATCATTTTGTAGGATTAGGATCATCAGAATGTGTTGAATTCATTATCTCTAGATGTGGATGAAAATATAATTTATTTTATATAAATGCAGTAGGGAAAAAATAATAATATGAGGTGACATACTTTATATTACAAATGATATATAACCTGATTACTAAATTTTTTTTGGGATGAAGGGATTTGACTGATCTATCATGTATCCAAATCTCCTCATTGAGGTCCCCTATAACATACATTACCTCATCTACATTAGGAATTAAATGAAATTATTGTGACATCCCAATGATAGTGTTATCCTTATTTGAATTGACATGTGAATGTTTAGTATTTTTGGTCAATAAAAAACAATCTCCCACTTTCAGTTTGTTAGATCTAGAACATAAATTACTTTTTCTTCTCATGGTTCCATTATAAAAGGATCATATTTGAACCCCTACTTAATGAAATTCACTTTATTGAATCCCAAAACATCTACATTAATTTCACTCCTATAATCAACCATCATACATTGAAAATTTATCACACGGAATGTAATATAATCCAACTCCCATACTTTTTTTAATTCCAAAATATGACATATTCACAGGAATTAAATTTCTATCTTTAATGAAGGATATTTGCATCGCTTAATCTAAATGTGTAACTATGTTAATTATCATGGCACTGCATTCATCATCATCATTGGCATTGAATGTGTAACAATTAATTATATAACTATTATATGATAATACATTCACACTTCGTCCCCTGTCTAACCATAGAATTTTATCAAAAATTGAATTTATATTTGTAGTTAAATCCATAAAACTATGGTCTCTAAACCATATTATAAACTCATGATTATGTATATTCTATATCTATATTCCAGCCTCTGATAGTGTAAATTTCCTAATACATAATTTTTGGGTTTCAACATATGGAACAACCTCAAACCTATTGTAAAAAACAGAAATATGGTATTTATCCAACTTTTCAATATTAATTACAACCACATCTACTCTAAAAATTTCATCCCTTACAAGCCACGATGTTTAACGAGGTTTTCCTTGACCAATACTTTTTACATTAGACAAGAATTTGGTAAGTAATTCAGTGACATCCTCAACATCATATCACTATGTAATACAAACTTATAAGATACATTGATTTTTGACATACACATTCAAAATATTCGTATAACATTCAAATGTTACATCAATTCATTACGTACCGAGCCACATATTCAAATATCTCTAACCATGTGAACCATCATGTGAACCACCATATCAAAGATAGACAATGGGAACATGATCTCTAATTCAAATAATTTGATAGTAATTTCCTTTTCCATGGTTATAAATTTCATAGGGTCTACAACTTTTCATCACATATATTTAAAAAAGAAACATATATTGAATAATATATGGCATATATTCCTAACAAAAATGAAATTTAAATTACATTACAAATATCTTGTATCAAAAAATGAAATCCACTTATTTTAGGACATTAACTTTAAATCAGTCATTGACACAATATTCATTATATTATATGAATAACCTTTTGGAAACTTTAAATAATTAAATAATTTGTAAAATTGATATATCCCTTGATTAGAAAGAGTTTCAATAACTAGATTAACAATGTATGTCTTTTTCCCTTCACTATTGCCAACTCTTCAGGTATCCTCATGTCAATATGGTCTAAACTGGCCTTAATTCCATCCTTTTTTTCTAGAGTATTTAGTAATGTGTCAATGACACTATAACATAATTTTTTATCTACAAGAATAAAAATAATAAATAATAGAGTCTACAAAATATTCTAGGATTGAAATTCAAAAAAAAACCCATCTCTATATCAAACCGGTTTTCATAAGGTTTTTTGGATAATATTTTCAAATAAATAAGTGTTCCTATATTTATTTTCTCAAAAGATTAGTCACCTATTAGTGGAAATGATGTTGGACCATCTTCAAAACTCTCATCAAATGATTTCATCTAAGATCGATTTTTATATCACCACAGTAGAAATTTTTAATGCCCTAGAATTATTGTCTTTAATTAATTTTTGAAACAAATTGATTGTGTACCTTTTTCACAAATGGAATACCCATCTATTCCATGAATATGATATACTAAAATTTCTTCATAATCATAAAATTCATTTATCATCCCATAAAACGTGGATCTCAATATGAAATATTTATTTCAATATCAACCATATAATAAAACAACTAAATCCCACAATAGTTTCAAATATTTTATCAATTGACCAAAAAAACATCAATATCATTTCCTAATTAGTTTGAACGTAATATAATAAAAAATAACAAAATGTATTTTAATTTCATGCATAACTATAGTGTAAAGTTATAATTTAAAAAAATAATAGGCTATATACTATGATTTGTTCTTTGAAAACCAAAGAGAGGAAATCAATCTATAGAAAACACAAGTGAAGGTTTCTCTCCAATTATCCAATTTCTAGATAATCAAGATCAATTTTCATCCACTTAGGATAATCCAATCAGGTGAAAATGTTTCCAATCTTTATTTCTTATGTTTTCATGCCACATTAAATACCTTGTAGTTTCCTCACTTCCATATAGCTTCCTAAACATGTGAAAGATTGTAAAGTACAATATAACATTCATAAGTCTTGATTCATCTTTATTTTATTGAGATCCACCACACTTTATGAAATTTTAAGTGATTCATGGTCCTTGTGAAATTGTATATAATAAATTTTATTTGATCGTATTCTTTGATAGGTGATACCCATGAAATGTACTTTTCATTTACCATCATATGCTCATAAAGGAAGCTCCTTATTTTTAGGAGGATAATGATCCAGAGATAGAGTAGTTTATTAATTCTACTCGGAATCCATTTATATCTTGTTATTATATTATATAGCTTAATTACATCAAACAATGTTGTATTATTATTACAACATGTATACAATGGATTCTTTTCAAAACCCTTTGAATTGTGAAACAATTTTATACAACCACAGTTTTCATCTTAAAATACCATTATCAATTCCCCATTATGATTTCCATCATCATTTACAAAAGTAATCATAACCTTGATATGATATTCATTATCTTTCACAGATGTAATGATATAAAATTATTCATAAAACTAAGTCTTATCCCAATCACACTATACATTCAATATTTCCATATATTTAATCCAACATTTATAAATATGATATATACCATTATTGATCATGTTTCCTTTCAACTCCACTAGACTAATTAATATTTAATAATAATAGTTTAAACCCAATAAATGAATTTGAGAAGGGTCATATTCATGATTTTTTTCAAACATGACGCACCATTTCACCCCATCCTCAAAATAATTCGTCATACGATTGGAATCAATATATTTTCAACTCATATTCATCCTATTAAATTTAGAAATATTAATATTTAACAAAATAATTAAATTCAAAAAATGTTTGAGTTTAGAACCCATAAAATGACATTATGAAATAAAAATTTATGTTGCATGAAGCAATTTTTATAATCTAATAAATGTCTAATTATGCATATTAATAATTTTTTTATTGCTGTAAATCATTGGATGAAGGGATTGTGTGATCTCTATATTTTTCAAATAATTAAAATAAATTTTAATATATTAAAAAAAGTGATCAAGTGTGATCTATAAAACATTTCTTGGAAGGATTACAATAAGAGGTATGAGTTGATAATTTTTCATTTTATTACTGGGTACAGATATGTAAATTTGGGTTTTCATCGACCAGATAAATCGAAGATGAAGTTGATATTTTGTTAGCTGATGAAAACATTGGCAGTGCCTAATCATATGGTCTTGAGTACCCATCATTAGATAAATTCTTAAATTAAAATCCAATGAACAAGAAGTATTAGGAAAGTGTTCTCATGTTTCAAAAAATGTAATGAATGATTTAATATGGGTCTAACGAATTCACAATATTTAAAAAATTCGCATGGATGAGATGAGGCCTTAAAGAACAATAATGAATGTTCTTATTGGGGATGTATGGAAAGAGAAACATCAACACTAGTTGAGAAAAATATATTAAAATGGAAAAATATCATAAAATTATTCCTCAAGCATTCAACAAAAAAAATATTTGTCGATTTTTTATTCACAGAACTTTACTTTTTATAGTTCAATTTATTTATGATGATTACAACAACCAAAAAACACAATTATATCCTAATTTTTCCTCATAGTTTCGTTAATTATTTCCCATCACGTGGTATGACATACCACTATCAAGGATTCATGTTCCCTCTCTATTAATTTTTTTAAATAATATTTAACACATTAAACTCTTCTTTATTTATCATTTTTTCTAAATTTTTATAATTTATTGGTTTAGAATCTTTACTTCATACAAACGATATGAATATATGATATCATATTAACATAAAATAGGAATCTGATTCCTTAATTCATGATTATGCATTGGAACGACTAGTTGAATTCTTATATTAGTGATTATTATCCATTTAGTTGGTAATATCATTGCACACCTCCATGAATAGTGTATAGATTTTCATTTATATCTTTTGATAAAATAATAATATTTATAAGAGAACTTCCTTTTTGAAAAAATATAATTAATCCTCTTTTTCATTTGTTATTATTCATTAAAATATATATTTTTCATGATATCAAAGATTCAAAAATAAAAACATATTAATTATGATTTTTTGAACTGAAATGTTTTTTTATAGAAGATCCTTCTTGGAATTATGCATCTAAATATTCCTCCCCAATGATATAATTTCATAGTTAACATTAATTATATTTTACTTTAGGATTATTCAAAACATAATGAAAATTTATTTAAATATGTAATATTTTATTTTTATGAAATCTTTAATGAATATTTAGAGACATTAATACTTGTTTGATTTTAATTTTTTGTTTAATAAGATTGTAAATTTTATATATGTCATAAGAGGAGTGGATAATGTTATATGAAAATCAATTTTCCTAATTTTCATAGCCCAATCATCCCCATGTAATTATTCACACTTATATTTTTTCACAATTGATGTCAATACATAAATGATTATATATTAATCTCACTTTTTTATTATTAATTCGTTGAATTTCTTAGGTTTTTTATATTTTCAATTTTTTATTATTTAAACCTATTATTTTAGTCATTCAATCTTATCCCTTTATTATTTAATTTAATCATTAAAATATTAAAATCATAATCATAATTATTCCCCTAAATTATTTGGATATAAATATCATCCAAGTATACTTCTAGTATAAACCTCGTGTCTACATAATAGTGATCTAAATTTTCAATTACGTACGGTCAATTTTTGTAACATTCTTACAAGAATACATTATTAATTAAACATGTGGTTATTGGTTTGTATTTAAAAATTTATATCATAAATATTAAAAATAATGAAAATATTAAAATTCTTACGGTAATTATTCCAGGTAATGGTGGAAATTAGGCAGAGTTGTTTGATTCAAATCCGTAGGAGTAGGAAGGATACATGAATCATATAGTGTATTACCATTTATGCACTGTGAAAATTATACTAACATATAATTTGAAATCACAACCTTACATGACAAGTATGAGGAGTTTTTTCGTTACACACATTTTCCATTAATCGATAAATTATTCTATATCTCATCCACAAACTCATTTAGTCTATACCTCCGTGCAATCTGAATAAGAAATTTTCAAAACGAGATCTCACATGTGACTAATTTGATGATATCTAATTTTATTTATTATATAAATAAGACCAAGAATAATTAGTTTGAACATGAAATAGAAAATAAAATATTGAGGATGAGACGAATTGAGTTGAATCTATTGATCATAAATAAAGAAGGTAATAGGGGATGTACACTAGAGAGGAGTAGAAATAATCATATACATTACGATATGAGAGCATTGAACCATATAATACGTATAAGGGGAGAGGAGGTAGAGGTCATATTCCATTAGAGATTTAACAATGTGAGTCAATTAGAAGTTATTAGGGTTGATTTATAGTATCTGGAATGGTTATATCATATAATTCATAGAAGCGCCGATAATTAATATTTTTATCCGCTCAATATATTATAATGCTACTAAAACACATATTTATCTGCGCATTTTTGAATTCACTTATAGAAATTGATTAAAATAAAATAAAAAATACTAAATGAATATATATTGAAAATAAAATAAAATACAAATTGTAAAAAATAAATAACGTTATTAATGAATAGATAATAAAAAATTTATGAATGTTAAAAATTAGTAATATTTAATAATTAGAAATAACTGTTATTAATAAAAATAAAAAATGTATATATTTTATAATGAAGATGTATACTTATTTATCATACTAAAATCATTAAAATATTGTAATTAAATAAGTATAAATATATAATATAAAATCATTATATTCAAAAAATATATATATAATGAATTAATAAAATTAATTGAAAAAATATTAAAAAATAATATAGAAAATTTACTAGATAATAAAAAAATCAAAGGAATTTATTAATAATATTAATTAATGGAATTGTAATCACATAAAAAATGAATAAAATGATAAAAAAAATACATTTAAAGGGATTAGTTATACATATTTCAAGATATTTAAATGTAATATAACATAATAAATAAAATATAATGAATGTCAATCATATAAATTAAAAAGTTTCTTAGAGTATTAAGACATAGTAAAAAAGTATTTATAGTTCCCAATATTAACAAAATTGGGTATAAACACATAAAAAATGAAAAATAAATATTAAAAATTCCATTAAAATTTATGAACTATAAAAATTTCAATCATTTTAAAGTATTACAGCATAATAATATTTATTGAATAAATAATAATGATATAAATAATAAAATATAAATAATATTTAATCATAGTAAATAATTTTTTTTAAATAAATATAAAAAATTGATATATCCAAAAAATTATTAAAAATTAATAAATATTAAAATGGAATAAATATTTTTAAATGGGTGATTTTTGAAACTAGAAAAATAAAATTGAATTAATTAAAAAAAAATATTTAAAAAAGGTAATTCGCAAAAATAACATTAAATTACATACAAATAAAAATTATAAAATTGAATAAATTGATATTAGTAATTATATAATCAAAATTAATAAAAATTATTTATATTGACTAAAAAAATATTAAAATTATAATTCATTTATGATAATTGATCGATCGATCAAAAATTGAATTTTTTTTATTATTTTAATATGGGAAACATTTTCATTAAGAAAGGACATCATCACAGAGGCCTAAAATGATGACAACCAAGGGCATCCCCTTGAACAAAATTACTACATTCCCGAGGTAGTGAGCCTAAACTTAAAAAATGAACACTGACTCCTCCTGGATACTCCCCCAAGAGAGGGAATCTGCAGCGAAGTTGTCCTCTCTATGCACGTGTTGAACCGAGCAACAATGTCTATGCTCCAAGGAGAAATAATTAACAAGGTATGTCAGGTGCCAAGGAGGATTCACCTATCCACTTATGGAATGTGAAATAGTTTCAAAATCTGACTCAACCTCTAAACAGATCCATACATAATTCTTGCAAAGCATGATACCGGTGTGATTCGCTTTTAGCTCTGCAACCAGCGAACTCCCCAGACCATAAAAACTATTGAAGGTGAACAAAACAGAACCATATGCATCCTACAATAGACCACCCCCATGAATTATTTCAATCATTAATGAACCATACACATTAATTCTTTATCCTTGTAGTAGTGGCATCCTTCTTATCCAACATCCCTGAGAACTAGACAAAACAAGTGGCATGTTGACTAATCTACACATAAACTGAGACTGATGTCTACCATTAACCCATGAGCCTAGATCATAAATCAGCACCTTTATTCTATTCTGGATAATGGAGATCAATGGTCACACCTCTATCCTAGCCTTGTTCCTTGCCTCGAATAGAGTCCAAAAAATAGACATCACAATGATGCCCCGACTCTTGAATTCCATTTCTTGATTTCCCACCCCTAAAAACCTGCAAAAAAGATTATCTTTCATTGAAGTGTAGGAGGAGTTAAACAGACCCTAGTTTTCTACAACAGACTACATGTTGATTACTCATTCTCTATTGATAAAAAGGTGGAAGGATGGCACCGAATTTGGGTTAGTACAACTATAGCAGTGTGAGGCCATGGAAATTCCCTCATTCTGAACATTATCCTCTATTAGAAATGCATGTTAATGCACCTTCAATACCATGAAATTAATTTTTGTTGGGAGGTATTCAAACCATAACCGATCATCCCATTCATCACGGTCCCCTCCAAGCTAAATCAGAATTATATATTCATGCTCGTTAAACTATCCTAAAGATGAACCTGTAAATAAAACCAAATCATCGTACTTGTTAAATACTATCTCCTTGAAGATGACCATATACTCCTTACTCAAAATTGAATCCATAAGATGTGGATTTTGAGAAACCCCCTTAACTATTATATCAGGAACAGGGAAGAATGAAAAAAATAGCCTCTCTCGACTCAGTTATCAAGCTATAAATTGTTCTCTCATCTCCCCACTACCCAAAATGAGGAGTCCTGAAGAATAACCAGATGATATATGATGATTTTCACTAGAATGGATAATTTCATTATGTCCCACTCCATCCAATGTTGACCATATTTGTTTCATAGAACATTGGCCCATAGCGATTCACCACTAATAGATTCCCACACCATGCAAGCCTGTATAGACTGCATTGTTACTGAGATATCCCTGAGACTGATTCCTCCATCCCCTATTGGTTTTGAAAGGCTACTACATAAAGATAAATAATCTCTGCCATGGAGTTATAATCCCTTATAAATAAATTAATAGTATTCACCATCAATGATATAACACATTTGGGGGGATATGTAACATAAATTACATGCATCAGAATTGATTCTAGAACATTGTTAACCAATAAAACACAGCCACCAAAGGATTAAAATATATCCTTCCGACTAAGAATCATCCCCATCATTATGTTTATAAGGTAATCTAAGAATTACTTTTTCACATGCCCATTGTAAATAGGTACCTTGAGTTAAATCATTGTAAAGTACTTTTGGTATATTATTAGGATGTCCAGGATGTCCCAGGCCCTCATTCTTGAACATTTATTTGAAATGAAAACACTTCTCTTCCTCACACTAATATTTTTTCCACATAGCATACCATAGAACTCCATAATTTGAATAAGTCTATGAATAAAAGATCTCCATCCATTCACGAAAATCATAATATCATCAGTATTCATATGGTGTGAATGAGAACCATCCGTGGATTTGGAGTGATCATGATGGATACTACTTTCCACATTACCACTGTGTAAATTCAGTGAAAGAGCCTCTTGGGAAATAATAAACATTATGGGAGACAAAGGATCCTCGCACCTCACTCCCTACACACTTTTAAAATAGCCAAACCCCTTACCCATAAGAGATATGATAAGCCATGGTGAGGAATAACAACAAAAGCATAGGTCTCACACCCATTCAATAAATACCATATTCCTCATGACCAGGATAATAAAACTCTAATTCATCTAGTCTTACTCCTTGTCCATATCCACATGGATGATGATGTTAGACCCGATGAACCTTTTATTTACATCTTCCACTAATTCTATGGAAATTCCAATCTCCCATGGATGACTCTACCTTTGATAAATCCATACTTTTCATCATAAATCACATTCAAGATCATCATTTTTAGCCTCACAGAAAGTAGACTAGTATAAATCTTGTAAGATACATTACAGAAACATATGGGTCTAAAATGTTCAATAGAGGATGGGTCTTTTAATTTTGGTCGCAGAACAAATCTAGAGTAAAATGTGCTCCTATTAATGGCTCCTCCCCTAGAAAATCGGGAATAGACTCATTCACATGTATCAATAAGAAATCCCATGCTGCCACATAGAAACTCCTTAGAAAGACAACTGGGCCAGTTACCCTATCCAAGGACTTGTTGAAAACTATGTCCCAAACCTCATCACATGACGGAGTAACCATGAGGGAATTGTTATCATCCATGTAAGTCCTGATAGGAATGTATCCCATGAATTATTCCTACTCCTCCACTGAAACATCATTCAATGGGTTCCCCTGATTATCACCTCTATGTAACATCTTATAGTTCATCAAGGACAACCTTCCTCCTACAATGACATCAGAGGTGTAAGAGTCATCTTAATGTTTAATGTTGATTTTTTAATTTTTTTCGATCCTTCAAACATGAATTAAATTAATAGGTACATAGATTACCCAATTTGATCTATCTGACCCTGAAACGCTGCCTATAGAATCATTCATCCAAATGTAACCTATCATCCAGAATAGAACATTTATCGCATAATAAAAGGAAGATAACCTCATCCCATATCTGATTTATTTGGCCCTCCAAATTATCGATTTCTACCTGAAGATAATCCACCGAAATATATAAGATTGGATTAATAATCATCCAATGAGAAATATCTTCATTAAACTACTTCAACCACCCAGTAAGCCCTACCCATACCCTCCCATCAAACCCATAATCCCACAAGTTCCACATCCTTTCTAAAAAACCCTCCAAATTGTTCCATGTAGACTAATACATGAGATTATTATTCTATTATCCACCACTTTTTATCTCAACCAGTAGAGGGGCATGATTCAACAGAGCGTGAGATTGGTGCGAGACAAAAGAGAGAGCAATGACATATAACCCTTCGATGTTGGACAGACATATGACCATATGACTTCAAATGTTCCTAGTCATTTTCTGATTGTTACACCAGGTATATCTTCTTCCATTGACGACCAAATCCGTAACACCCTTACTAGAAAAAATGTCATGAAAACAGGAATACCGCTGATATAACTCTCTGATCAACCTCTATTTTCCAAAACATCAACAATTGTATTAAAATCCCCAATGATAAACCAAGGTAAGCCTTCTAGATCAGTATCTTATAGATACTCCCACAGGACCAACATTTCATGCATATCATTGCTAGCGTAAATGAAAGAAACACATATGTCAATACCATTGAACCTGATCTTCAGGGGCATACACTGGTTCATTTCCATCATTAAATCAACTTGTATGTTCCATTTCAAGAATATCCAGATGTGTTTATTCGTTGGATATCCATGAATGAAATGACCGAAACCCACCTTCTTCGCTTGATACTAATTTTACTTAAAGATGGTTTTGGATCCAGAATCACAGCTAAGGAAACACCACATCTCAGGTACTCACAAGCCATGAAGGCACACTTTTCATGAACTCCCAGACCACAAGAATTCCATATAATCAAGGAAACCATTAACATGTGGAATTAATAGCCCTATGGAAATTTCTACCAAGACTCTACCCAAAAAAAGCTCTGCAGGTCTATTCATTGGACATCGAACGAGTAATCAGCTTGGATGCTTCTTCCAAAAAAGATCCCTTAATTGGAATGAGAATCTTCTTCTTCAACAGACTATCCACTTCATCTAGTAAGGAGATCATCTTCCTCACAAATGAACGAAGGGACACTGGATCTTCTTCCACCTGATGTAGTCTATCCAACACTTACTATGGAGGGGACCAACGGGATGCAACAATATCCCTCTTCACCCTATCCGGTAATTTTCACCTCGAGATATTAGCATTAGCATCTCTATGATAACCTATCTAAGCCAAGAGGGATCATTTAATTGTCTCAAGAATAAGGGGAGATAGTATCTAAGAACCTATATAAGATCCAGATAACTACCTAGGTATACTCACAACTAGACATGCAAGGAAGATACCCCTTCTTTTTAGATAGGAAGGAAGTGATCATTGACAAGTTTAGCTCCATCAAACCAGCTTCTAAGAAATCTGTTGGTGGTCCAGTGGTTTGTAACAGTAACATCTTGAACAACAAACATTCTTTTAAGAACAATCAACCCATCTGGGCCCCATCAACGATATTGGAATTTTTTTTTCCCATTCCGAGTGTATTCAAAAATTTAAAAGTATTTGTTGGCTGGTTGAATTTTTCACCCCCTCCGAGGAGGGCGACGGACAATCCTGCGATGACGATGTCGCGCCGGCGACCCCTTCAAGGTCATCTTACCATGAGAGAAACCCGCATACCCTAACGAGGTTGATGATGGATGAACACTACGAGAATGTATGGACTCCTTATTCTGAGGCCTTTCATTCCCCTTTCAACATATCTCCACTGAATTCCCTTGAAAACCACAAACTGAACAAAATCGGGGGGGATCTAGGAACACCAAACACTACAACCATTGAAAACCCTCCAGAGAATTTATGAGTAGGCGTGAAGGAAATTTCACCGCTAGTTTCATCACAACACAAGTGTGGGGATTGTCTGTGTCCTGTAACAAATCTGTGTTTGGATCAGAACAATAAAAACTCCCTAGGTAATCCCCCATCATTTCCAATATTAAAGGATTATAGAAAAGAAGTGGGAGTCCCAAAAGTGTTATCTGGACCACAGCCATGGAGGATTCTCTTCCATAATAAAACTCCTAAGACCAGCAAATATGAGTAATCTTAAAGGAACATAAATGTATTTCCTCCCACTCCTAGGCCCGCACAAATTACTCTTTGTATAAGAGATACATGAAAAACACAAACCGATAATATTCTGAAACTAATGTTGGGTGATGAAAACCCCATGATGCCACAAAGGCCCTAAACACCTCCAACAATGGTTTTAATAGACCAAAACTAGCCACCAATGATATATTTTAAAACTGATTAAATCATAATCCTATAAATTATAAATATATTGAAAATAATAGAATGTAAAAAATAAATAAGTATAAATATTAAAAATGAAAAAATTCGTAAAATATTAAATATTAATAAATATTAATATTAAAAAAATATTAAATGAAATTATATTACAAATTAATATGTAAAATTTAATTTATTTCCTAAATATTAATTATTTGAATTAATATTTTATTAATAACTTTCATTTAAATTTATTAGTTATATAAATATCAAACATATTTTAAATGTAAAATATTAATAAACAACCCCAAAAATATATTATTCATATAGATAAAAAAATATAGAAAATATTGAATTTTAAGAAAATATGCTTATAAATTAATATTAAAAACTATTATAATTTTAAAAAATATTAAAATTACGAAATATTAAAAATAGTTAAATAATATTAAATGAATTAATATTAAAAATATATTAGTAAAATTTAATAGATGAAAATATATGAATAAATGAATTTATATAATATTACATGCATGAAAGGTAAACCCTTAATAAAATAAAATATTTTTAAATAATACATTTAAATAAAATAGTTATATGAATTTAAAATATATTAAAAATATTGCAAATAAATAAATAAAATTGAATAATTGCTAATAATATAAATTAAAAAAATATTATAAATAATACCTAGAAAATAAGTATTTAGATATTTCATGAATTGAATAAATCAAAAAAATATTATAACAATTATGAAAATAAATACATTAAATGTGAAATAATATTAAAATTTAATAGTAGAAGTCATACATACACATATAAAAGGTCTTATACATACATAGAGATATATATACACATTTATATACATCTTCCACACACACATGTTAACATACACATAATCTTTTATATACGCACACATATATACATCTCTGCACATACAATATGCATATATACATATACACAAATCGCACACACACAACATAATGCATACGTATATACACATATAGACATTAATATACATATTTCAATTAAAATATTTTATATTAACAATATGTCATTTATCATATAATTTTTTATCAATAAATATATATATATATATATAATATTTATATTAATTATATACATGTACTTTGTAATTAATGTATATATATATAAATTGATATTTTAATATAAATATGATAATTTTATATATTTATAAAAAATTTTATGAATAGTTATATCAGTACTAGAAAAACCACATATAATGTGGAACTTTTATCAGCACTAAAGAAAAAAATGACAAAGGGTACACTTTGATCATCATTTTTAGTGATGATAAAAGTTACATTTATCAGTTATTTCAACTAAAACTGTTATAGGGTCTCATTTTTTCAGTTCTTTCTATTTATCTTTGATAAAATCTTACATTGTATGTCATGTGGATTTTGGTAGTGCCTATAGAATTTTGAAATTGAGTTGATTCTGAAGACTTATCATATATATTATGCCAATTTCATTAAATTATTTAATTTTTTTAATTTCTTTTAAACAAGTCCAACATTATTATATTCTTTCACTTATTGGTAGATTCCACACATATATTCAATGTATAAGAACAGTTTATTTGGATTGACCCTATGCCCCCATAACACTACAAAATATAGGAGAATTGATACAATAATTGTTTAAACTATTCATTTACACATGTTATGTCATCAACAAATTTTTTTATCATGGTTTCTAGAAAAATGAAAAAATCACATAATTCGGTATAGAAGTTTAACATTCAACATCAGATTTTTATATTTTCAAAAAAAATACTTTTTTTATTTTACATTGTGTATTCCTTATTCTTAATTTTCAAGAATACAATTTTGATGATAAAGAATACTAATTTTTAAGTGGAAAATTATTTATTATAACAATAGTATTTAATAAATAATTTAATGGGTTTTTAAATTTTACTAATAAATTTTTTATTTAATTATAGAATTTATCCAGAAATTTTGAATTTCACTGAATAATTAATGCATTGGGAATTAAGAATTGTGTATATTGAATTGAATAGATTTTTGTGTTAACAAATCTAGGGGAACTACATATGGAATATTAAATGAATAAATTTAAGGATTGTATATGATTAACATCGGTGGTCTAAGATAATGTTGGGTGACAAACGTATCCCGCATTAGTGGTTAAATGTAAACCACCTTGCCGTGGTTATTTCTAGACCATAAGTAATTTCTAGGACAACATCTATTATATCAACCATAAGAATATATCCACCACCATCATAGCCTCATGTAGATGCCTAAGAAGATGTCACAGTTACAAAATTGTCCCATGATTGATATAGACACTACATGTATCTCATGGTATTTTGTCTTTACTAGATGATACAATGGTATCACATAACACAACATGATGTCCGATGTACAATAACATACCTCCCCAATGTAACTATTATTATGATGCTATGTCAAAGGGAATTTTTACTAACATACAATATAGTCTGAGTAAAAACCAAAAAAGACTTAATAGGAAATATCTGAAGAGAATCCACACTAACATACTATTAGGATCCAATGTCATCTTAATATTGTACTTAATGTTATTTGAATTAAATTCTAAACACTAAATGAGTGACTTAATATATGATGCATTAAGGTTGAAAATAATTCATCTCGGAAACATATTCAATATCAATAAAACCAAAAAACCTATATTTTCATAACCTGTGAACATGATTTTTGAACAGTATCAATATCATACATTTCAAAAATTCAAGACATTATATCAAGAAGACATCCAACATGGATGAAAATGAACATTCCTTGTGGATCATATGCATGATTAAGGGATCCATATAGAATTCCCTATATTCAACAACATAAAAAATCTAGAAAACATTAAAATGTAATACCATGTGGAGGGTTATTATGGGGAGAGTGAGATACATAGGTTCTAAAAAGAGTTCTATAGAGGGAAATAAGGTTTTAGACCACATGAATGTGATCTAAGCTTCTACAGCCACATGTATTCATCAAAAAAATGGGTTCTAAATGATATTTAAGATGGAGATTAAAAGGATGATAATGATATTAAATAATTGGTCCCAACTAGAGTCCACTATCCCAGAAAACAGATAGCATGGGTGGAAGTTCTATGCACATCCTCAAAGGAGGAGATTGTCTAGAAGAAGATGAAGCTATATTATTTCAAATAAGATCTCGAGGAGATGACCAAAAAAATCATAGATATTCATTGATTAATTTTATTTGTTTTTCATTAATTATTACTTAACTACATGTATATCGTCGGATTTTTAGCGATTTGATAAATAGATGGAGATTTTTAGAAACATGGTTTTATTTTTTTTTTATTATAAATCATATTCTTTTGATTCTTCCCTTCACATATAATTCCTTGTCATCTTAGTTATCGGGAAGATAAAATTAGCGGAATGAGTGAATAAATGAATGTTAACGATTCCCCTTAGCACTAAGATTACAATACAAAAAAACTAGGAAGGTGAGTTTAATATATAGACATTATATACATAGTTAATTGAAACCAATCCCTATTGGGTTTTAAAAACCTATTAGAATAGCCAAATTCCAATGGAAGTCTAGCATACATCATCAAATAGAGGGATATGTTAATGTAACATCACATATAAGCTCTCCCAAATAGTAGATAGACATATGGTACCCAATTAAATAGAGCATATCTACCCATATTCTATACAATACTAACTAGAATCAAGGGTCAATGTAAATATAATGGGGAGACAATTCCATCATTTAAAAATAACCATAATTCATAGAGAAAGAAACTAAACATCAGTCTATAAAATTTATTACAATACTTTGAATTGAATCAATATTTTAATCATGAAAAAATAATAACCACATGATATAACAAAATTATTCATACTATAATTTTTCACAACAATAAAATATGTGTAAGGTTTCCCATAGGATGAACATGTACAAGATAGGTCAAAAATAAGTGAAATTAATCGTACTATAAAAACGATATGTCTCTATACCCTCCCCAATATAATATCCATAATCCATTAGTTATTGAAATAATAAACCCTATAATATAGGTCTGATTCCCTTAAATGTTCTTGCAACCATGAATCTGATTGAGCACATGAGAAACCAAGAAGAATACGAGTAAATCATATTGGGACCTTATCAATGGTTTCACAAAAAATCCAACAAATATATGTGCATGCATAATATCAAATTCTAAAAAACATGTAAAAATTTAACTATCACATCAAGGATTTTTTGGATACCAAACTATGTATGAAAATATCAGCTTCAGGTAGTGCTATTGTGAGATACCCATGGATTGAACATACCTGAGGAGTGAATGATTTGTCAACCCACCATTCGTAAGTCACATGAAGTATTTATCACCATTATATATGATATGTGAAGAAGATTTTAAAAATACACATCCATGGTAAATGAGATTTCTTGTTCACATGGACTTGTTGAATGAATCATTACAAGTAAATGGCCTGAGATAAAGCTTCATTATAATTACACAGACTCATTGAATGATATATCAATTGAATGCACCATTAGTGAATGTTATATTATCGACCCCTAGATAGGATTAATAATGTTTCACCACTAATAATTCTTAAGTAAATGTTCTATCAGAAAATAAAAACCACTCAGGAGATGATCTTAATCCATGATAAGTCTCTTTATTTATAGTTCAATTATCAATTAAACACATGTAGGTGAAATAAATACTACTAATAAAATCATGAGGAGGATAAGCCACCATAAAAACAACTACATGACCACAAATTATTGTGGTTGACATATCACTAATCACACATCAGAGGTGAAATATTTCAACCATGGCACATAAAAATTGAACTAAAAAGAAAAAAAATATTAATGAAATATTTTAAGTGAATTATTTAACAATACTCAATTATTTATGTTGAATAATTTTTCTCTAGAGAAAAAATTTCACATGAGAATGTCATATCATCCTTCGCCTAGTTCACTCTCAAGCTTCGTATCTCTATAGAGTCATTTATGATAAACTCTTAATTCTTAAGATTAATTATAGGAACTTATCTCAGGTCAAAAGTCACACTTCTATATTTTATACATAATTCATGAATCCATCATCCACCATATAAATGAGTATTAACCCAAATACAACCACTCAAGACATATAAGGATATTACTCAAGGCATAGGATATAAAAATGGATTTCTGGGAATGAGAAAAATTTTAGTGCTATCAGTATTACACACATCAACAATAAATCGTGAAAAAAACTATTAGAAAACATGGATACCAACTACTTGGAAATAGTTTATTATTTCTCATTAAAAAACTGTAGTTATTTGGGATTAATTAATGAAAATCGCATGACCTTTCATAAGTCATATAACTTTGAATATTTGGTGAAAAACGATAATACAAAAACAGAATTGGTGATTAGGCATAAGTGGATGGATAGAATTTACCATAATGATTCCCTATGAAAAATAGAACTCTAAACCATGACATAATAGTAGATATATTTCTATTAATTTTTAATAATTTATAGGAATAGGAAGAGCACATGCATCTTATATTGAAGAAAATGAGGCTCGAGTAACGTCATAGATTTCTAAATTCCATTAATATGTGTTTTCATGGGGATTAGAGGTGTTATTAACGAGTTTAGAGGGGTATTGAAGGTTAGAAGAGTGTTTTTTTGTTTTTTTGTGATCATTGTACCATGTTAGTTGGTATGGTTCTTGCCATTTTTAATCTGACATAGAGGATTGAATGTGGGGCTATCCATTTTGGCCTAGGTTGTTTTGGTATAAGGTGTGTATATGGATGTTTGGTAATGAATGACGCCAAGGACAACAAAATAGCCTGGATATCTATTTTAGATGTTTTTTACTGATGTTTCCCCTAGTTATAAATTGGAATGGGAAAATTTCATGTAACGAAAATTTGAGGAAGGCATGATCAGCATGGTGCTCAATGGGTTCCACTATAGGAAATACATAGAATAGAGCTCAGTACACCATTGTTTTGGGAATGTTGGGGGTAAAACAACATAGGTTTCAATGAAATTTTATGTTGGATAACTTAGTGGTTGTCAAAGTAGTTTTATGAGGCTTTTTATGGTCACATGATCTCCATATTCATATTCCCTAAAAACCAGACTGCACTTTGACCAAAGTTACCATGGGTGTTTTGGGATTTCACCATATTGTAGTGAAGTATTTCGGAATCCTATATAAATAAAATGATAAAGATCACTTCGTTAATATTTTCACTTATTATATTGATCCCTAGAAACCCACATGCCTCTCACTAACCTCTATCCATTCCATAAATAATCAAAACCCCATCGATCTAAAGATCAAAGTCTCGAATCAATATATCATCCCTCTTCTCACTTCATCCACATTTCCTCCATTATTATTTATTTATTAATTCTATTTTTGTATGATTCCTCTATTTTGGGATGAGGTTTTGTGAAATTTTATATGTTTCTTATCATTCATAATTTTTGGTGGAATTTCCTTTGTTTTTTGTATCATTTACTTTGGTGATAGTTCATTATTGATTTATTATTCATGTTTAATGAACATTGGTATTATAATCGAGGTAAGGAATATGTTACTTATCTTTTAATTATGTGAAAATGTGAATTAATAATGATTTAGATCCCTTTATAAATATGTTTCATTAAACATAAAAATATAATATTCTGAAATGGAATCACATATTGAACAATCAATAATTATGGAATAGATAGAACAAAAATAATTTTTATATTTTTTTGTTTAATTTATTCATTGGAATTCATCACATGACATGGAATAATGTCATTGTGATTACTTAAATAATTTAATTAGATCTTGAACTTCATGTTGTAACTTAATGGGTTTGGGTTATTTAGTTTACAAATTAAATAAAGGAAATTAAAAATCACATGGCTTAGTGTTATATGACTCATTAATATGATATGAATTGTTTATAAATCTATAAATTATAATATTTAAATCATATTTATCCCATTATTTTGTTATAGTATATATCGCAAATTCAATTAAATGATTGGTTTTCTTTTTTAGATCACCTATTGTTTTTTATTTCATGTCACCTTTTATTATTTTATATGATCATGTGATATATGGTTATTAGTGATTTTGTTGTTATTTATTTTGTATTGTTAATTAAAAGAAACTATCACAATATAAATCTAAATTATAGTAATTATTGTAATAGGGATGAAAATATTGAAATATTATCATCTTAGCATTTAATAAATTTGTAATATAATTATTTAAATTATATTTACTTTTATGGACTATTGTGATTTTCTATTCCAACGGTTTTCCATGTATAGATTACATATTTTTAATGAATAGATTAATTCAAGAAAAAATTAAAATGGTGTCATGATTAAGAATAAATGATTTTGGATGAATTAGATCATTCTTTTTAGTGGTAGTATTTAAGGCCTCATTGATTGGGACATCATTTCTTCACCAATGTTTTGAATGTACACTTGAAATGTATGTGTGATCGTCGGATTTAGAGACCTTGTTGAATTTTTGAGTAATTGTTTATGTTTAAGAACATTGAAATGTATTGGGATGGTAGCTTGTCTATATGTTGTTTTGATTATTTATTATATGGGAGATGGGAAGGGATATCATATTTTAGGGATGGTTGATATTTATAATGTTGGTAAGGATTATGTGTTGTGAAATGGTGAGGGAAATCAGGTGATTATGAAGTGTTCATATCAGGGATTTTTCATCGATATGATTGATCATTATTTATGATATCTTGATACATTATTGGTGTAATTATGGTTGTATGATGTTTAATTTATCATTATCTGACTACTTTTTATGGGATTTAATTTATTACGGGTGTATTTTTTAAAGAATTAAATTATGCTAAGTCTAAGAGTACCAAGATGATTCATGAAATTAAAATTGAACTAAAAAATAAAATATGTTTGTTCGTGGTATTCGCAAATGATGATTCTATACATGAGAATATAAGAAAGAGAATTACTAGTTCCTTCATCCCCCAACGATATATATTAATGTGTTAATATTGGGAATTGAATGATTTATAAATTTAATTAATATTAAATTAGCATATTTATAATGAACATGATGCATGTATGCTTGTTTCATATCTATTTTTAAGTATTGGATGGCAAGTCCCAATGAGATGATAGAAAAATATGTGTTTATGGATAGCTACAGTCCCATACTGTGTATATGTGTGATATTATTCATTATTTAATTATTTCATATGCTACCCCACCCATGTCGGTAGGTAAACAAAAAAACAAATGTTTTGCTGGTTTTTTCACTTATATTGAGAAAGGGGAGGAAATGAATTGTTAACTTCTCCCTCTTCCCTAATCCCCCTTAATATATAGATGTGTTGTCATATATTGGGATATAATATCTTATGGTGTATCATGTGTACCTACCAAGGCTGTGACGGGTCATGATTTACTATAAATATATGTGTGGGTTTTAATGACATGATGTATACCATATTATTATATATAAATATGATGGATTCACCTTACCATAGATGTAATTTCATGAGATAAGATTGATTGAGTTAAAATTCATATACACATGTTGTAGTGGGTTTTAAACGTATACACGTTACTATTGGGATATGATGGTGATGAAATGTTGGGCTACACAAGATACAGTAATGGTGGTGATACTATTTCATGGAGTACTAGGTGACATATAGTAGGGATGAGGATAGAATGTAGTAATTGGGTCATGAGAGTAAAAAACCAATGGATAAGTAGAATCGGGGTACCATCATATATATATATATATATATATATTATTTTGATATGTAATGGCCTATTTCAATGTGTAACATGGTAAGTGATTCATGGTGGGGATGTGAAACTAGTAAAAAAATTTAGGTGAAAAGATAATTTCATTTATATATTCATTATGTTTTATATCAAATATTGAACATTTTTATGAGATATTTCATGGTTTATCGTACTCATTATACATATTATTCCAACCTTTCGTATACATAAAATATTTTTCAGGTTAGTAGGAGTAGGTCGATGACCAAGATGGATGTTTCTAGCTCAATAGAGTTGATAAATTGTTTTGAGTTTCAAAGGTTTTGGGTTAGTGACTAGTCATAATTTTGGTACTTTTAGTTTTTATTTCAGAATATGTATGACATTAACCTTATTGGGAATACTTATTTACTTTATGCATTGTGTTGGTTAGTGGTTCATCTCAACAAATCTTTTTCTCTTTAAACATATAATAGATAATGCCCATTATATGTGTGATTAATATACCCTTGAGGATATTCATCAACCCGTGGCCTATTAGAGAAAATCCTTTTGGGTCATTATCTCCCTTTATTCATTTCCATCCCGGGATAGGTACTATTTGGTATAGGGGTTTTTTACATAGTGGTATCAAAAGTGGTAGTTGAGTTATTAAATGGAGTTTGAAGATACACACTACTGAGGATTCATGAGTTAGTGTGGAAAATGTACTATTTAGGCTTATTATACACTGTAAAAAAGGGATAAAAACTAAGACATGGGATTTTATGGTCACACGTGATCTAATATAGGGACCGTTATATTTACTGAACATTATCATAAAACTGATGTTTCCATTAGGGTACATCCCTTAGAGATGATCGAGATTCATGATGATATGTTCTTGTTTTTTGATTCTTTAGTAAAATGAAAATTTTTAAAATATATTAATAAATTATGTAATTAACATTACAATGTTATTTTGTTCCTGGTTTTGGGGTTACTAATGTTTATTTTTTCAGTTATCGCAAAATGTTGACAACTATTCTTGGTTCTTGTAGAAGATTCTCATCCAGATGTTCTTTTGGATCATTGTAGAGTGGAGGTCAATGAAATTGGGACATAGAGTATGACACACTGATAGTTACAACATTAGGATCTACATATGAATGAGGGATCCATCTTGTATCGGTATATATGGTTTTTTTTGGAGGAGTTAGAGATATCCTTTAGTTTGATCCATTCATTGAAGGATCACTGGGGGTCCTTATTTGTGATGATGTTGTGTGGGTCAGCTTGAAAACAATAGAATTTATTCCATTGGTATCATTATTTGTTGGTAGATTCTTCAGTAAATATCAGACATTGGTTTCAAGATAATTTAATATCTTTTACCACTAAGAAATCATGTCCGCAGATGATTCTAACACATTGATAGTGGAGTATCAGTGTTTGAGATTTTTGTATCCACTTCAAGAATCTGTTATTTTATTTTTTCTACCATTTTCCCGATGAGGAGGCTAGAGTGAATCATTTTTTGGATGATATTTGATTATATTTACAGTGACAGGTTACCCCAGTTATGATATAGTCGTATTCTGATATACGAGTGTGGTAAGAGTCAATTGAGAGGAGTTTAGATAATATTGGGTCTTCCTGAGATAATAGACTCTATGATATTCCCTAGAGTGGAGTAGGGACCAAGAGTTACATGGTTTTTTATAGAAAAAGAAGTCACAATTAGTGAGGGGAAGGATTCACCACTCTTTTAAAAATTTCATTATAGATAATAGTTCCTGGACCCCTTCAAAAAAGTCATGTTTATTTTTTTGTCTTTGGGATGTCATGAACATTAAAATTGATAATGCTTAAATTTTCTCAGTATTTATCTTTTATCCAGTTGCCCATTCAAAGTCTGTTCATTAAAATAGTATCAACTACGGATGAATTATTAAAGGGGGTGAGATATGAATAGGATATGAAATGTCCATATGGATAACTAGTAGAGTGAGGCCATATATGTGGTCACCTTCATTGTGAGAGATATCATAGAGTATTACATGCTCTGAGGTATGCCTTAGGACTGCTAGTTCTAGTAGATATTGATGTCATATGAGGTAATATCATCCTTATTTATACATAGGGTTATTCTTAACCAGATTCAATATCTGTTTAGTCGTATATTTCACCCACTCTGGTACATTCTTTCATAATTTTTGTGGAGAGGCATCCAATACCCTTAGCATTAAATTTTATAGTAATACGATAATCTAGAATATTTTATGAGTGTAAGAACTATGGTATTTTACATAGGAGGTGCTATTCAAGGGGATATTTCTAATATTTATGTATAAATATACATTTCATTTTATTTTTAATTGATTAGTTGTATTCTAACCAGGGTATCAAGTATTTATTTAATATACTAACCATATTTTACAACAAAGATATAAAATATGATTTTTTCATTGGTGAATGAGACACTTGGTTGGTTCAAATGCATGTTAAACCTTCTCCTCACTCATTAGTGAATGAGAAACTTGGAGATATTTCATATTTTTAGGTATACATACATAAGATATTGTATTTGGAATTGATCAGTAGTATGATATCAAAGATATTATGGATTTTATTATTAGATTGACCATATTTTGAAACATAGACGGGAACCATAAACTTATTATTGGTGTATGAGACACTCAAATTGAAGATTTTGTCCACCAGTTGAAGGGAGAGAGCTAGTTCACAAAAATTGACTTGTGGTCTTGGTATCATCAGGTGCATATGAAGGATGAGGATATCCTAAGGAATTCTTTCAGACGTCAATATAAACATTATATGTATTTTTTAATTCTTTTTTGAGTTATAAAAACTTCATCCGTGGTCATGGGCTTGATGAATGTTTTTTTCCATTAGTTTCTAGACAATTTCATAGTTATCTTTATTAATACATCCTTGGGATTTCAAATACCATGTAGGATCATGTAGTGAATCTACATGACCAATTGGGAGACATTCAGTTTTATATTCTATTCATGAAGCTGGAAAAGTGTAAATAATTGACTCACGGGATCCATTTCATGGGGAATATTGTATCTTATCATGTATTTTTCTTGTATCCTTCAAATATTGAGGTAGTGGTTTCTTCAATAAACACTATTAATGTTACATTGGTTAACAGTTCATATTGTTTTTATAGTTGTTATTTGAGGATCATAACCATATTATCTAATATTTTTAGTACAATGATAGCTATAAATATATATGATAAATTTTTCATGTGTAATACTTGTTCTAGTATGTTTTTTAGTATTTAAAAGAAATGATTGTAAGATATCTAGTTCTTCTTTAGCTATAGGAGAACGTTGTGTTTGATGTTTATTATGGCACTTCACATATTAGTTTTGGTTCTCTATTAATTCATTATAGAGAGGATATCTCTTGTGGGTATTTGAAGTTACATAATCATTCATGTAACTATGACACCAATGGTCTTGATATTGTTTTAGTATTGTTTTCTATAAATATTTATTGGAACTATCTTATGTGTGAACGTTTTCTGGTCTTCATTAATCATAAAAACATGAATTATGCCTACTCTTATCTTGAATTAAATTTGATGCAATGACTGTTTATAGATTACATGAAATACTATGAATTAAATAGTTACTTTACACCAGCTCAATAGAGCATTATGTTTGATGGATTGAGTATGAATTCACATGATAGGGTTTTTTGTGTCTTTGTAGAATCATGGAGAGTAATGGATGAGTTAGAAATAATGGACCTTAATATGGGAGTAGTGGATGGAATATAATGTATTTATCATATGATAGTACATTAATCATTAATGTAGTGGGTGCTGGAATCCCTACTTAGGGATTTCAAGAAAGATGTTCTCCGAGGTCATGTTGTTTATGTAGATTCCCCGAGGGATGGTCTAAAGATGGAAAGCATTGGGTGTTATTGTAGGGAAATATTTTCATTCATTTATTAAAACATGAGGGGTTTATGTGAGATCCATATTTCTATCATAATATTATATTCTAGTGTGATAAATATGTATAATTATATAATATGTTAGGTTGGTAGGTCTTTTCTAAAGAAGTTAGTTGTAGTGTTTTTCTCTAAATGTTTTCTCATTCAAACTGTGATGTGGAACTAACCAACATAGGTAGACATGATAGGTTACCAAAAAATATCCCACAATAAGGTGGATATTAACACAAAAACTAAAACATGCCTCATGTATTATAAATAAAAGATAAATAATGACATGGAATAAAAAGAACATAATTATGAGACCTAGCCACTAGGCCAAAAGTATAGACCTGAAAGTACAACAAATTCATGTCCAATAATAAAAAAACATATCAATGATAGAAACTGTCACCATCATCCCATACCACTACGAAGGTGACAACAACAACCGGAAAAAATTAATCTAGATGAAACCCTTTCCTTTACATATATCCAATAAAATAATATTTTTAAATTGCCAATGGAATATAAATGGTGGGAGAAAAAATCCTGGTAGGATACCACTTGGGATTTATACAATCATTGTCCCCATGTAATCATTAGTTATTGATTAAAAACACTTTTGTGATGATATTTCTATAGAGAAAACATTACATAAAACATACTTTGGGTTATTCATTCAAAAATTTCATATTCCAAGCCAAAGGAATATGGAAATTAACGTGGATGACAATATAGAGGGAAATAATCAGAGTATTCACAATATATAATATAATCGAGTGAGAATTTAATATAAGATACCTAAATTAAACCAATATCATGAAACAAAATTAGGATATATCTTATTATAATAAATCCATGCCATGAAAATTAAAACTAGTTGGTAAAAACATGATCCCTACAATATCAATTCCATCAATAGTATGTCGATATCACAACCATATTCCCTAGTGGTTCTACACTCACTGTGGTTTGCATATGTGCTCACCCAATGATCCTAAACTACTCACTTGTGCTATTTTTTCATTAAAATTTAAATAAACTATTTTCATGATTTTAATAAACATTTCCCCAATAAATTCATCACATCCCTCATTCTTGAAAGTCAATTTTTTGATTCAAAATCATCTTTTGATGAATTTTATCAAACTCATGTTGTGAAAAACTGTATTTAAAGAAAAATTATTTTTAAAACCCATTTCATGAGCCATGTAAGATTAAATTCAATAAAAACCCTCATATATTTCGAATAAATAGAATTTATTAATGAAAGTATACTAATGTAATTGAAAAAAAGTCAAATCAAGTGATTTTATCATTTTTGAGTGACACATTCCTTTCCAATGGTTGAAACATATATACCTTCAAATTTATTACTTATAGATAAAGATATCTAGTCCTCCATAGCCTAAATATTTAAATATAAATCCATAGAGTAAATTAATCTCCATAAGCCTATTCATGATGAAATATTAATGCCCCAAACTCCTTCATCGAACACAGTCAATCTGAAATTTGAGCTAAAGGAATGAGAATAATTGTTTTAATAGAAGGAAATAAAAAAAGTTTCATTAAATACCATCATTAATGTTGATAGTGGAGGTAATGACAACCCCTATAATATCATAAAACTATTCATGAATTTCAAAATTCTAAAAAAATGTCACCATTACTCAATGACATCTACTGTGGTCATGGTTTTGTCACCCATCAAACATATCACGATGGCTAGCCATAGCAAGGTATAGAAACCTAATCTATTTTAGACTCACCACAAACTTTACTATAGAATGGTTATATCCCATATTATAAGATATATAGTAATTATCCCATTTCATTCCACCTGAGACCATTCCTAGCCACAAGGCATTTTGTCCATGTCTATATCATAAATGACACTCATAGGTATCCCGTGGTTTCTATCCTTCCCATATTGCACCAAAATGTCCCAAAGTCATTTTTAAATCCCTATAAACCTCAAAATGGTTTGAATACATAATTTACCATCTTATGTATAAAAATAAAAAATACCTATGGCCAATAGGGCAAAGCAATTCCCCACACCATGGAATCTTCACCCCAAGAAATAACTCAAGATTCTATACACACAAAATGGAAGGAAACTATTGGCTAATCATTGATTCCTGTTCCCACATATCATTGTTATATAATCCTCATGAAAAAACCAAAATCTAATGGAATTTATTTCAATGAATCGACATATTGTGATGATCTATAATATGAAGCATTTTCTAATCCATTGAGGTGTTGGGATCAAGATTATTATCCTTATATTGTATCCCATTGGTTGGTTTTAGTTGATACCTCCTCAATTGGAAAACATGAAACACATTTGGATTCGATGTAAATTGAGGTAACAAGTCAAACTAATAATCTTCATTTTGATTTCATTTATTAAACAAGACTTAGTCCGACCAAATGTGTTTCTCCCAAATTCTCCCAACACAAGGGAGATCTAGATGGAAACCCATAAAATTCTTCAAACGATTCCATTTTAATTGGTATATAATAAATATTTTTATTTTAAAAAACAACCAGAGATATATTATTCTCCCACAAACCATTAAAATCAAGCACCCATTCCAAAAAATATCCCAATGTATCTGAATGGATCATTCGATCTCTCCATCCATCTAAGAGGTATATGCCATTATTATCTTTAACTGGGTACCCATCACCTATTGAAACACATTTGAAGACATGCATTTAAAACCTAGTTTTCTATAAAGAACAACCACCAAATGAACTCAATGTATCTTCAAGAAATTATGGACACATAGGTCCCTGAGAACATCCTAAATTGTTGTCAACTTAAAAGGATGGAAATGAACTTATTTTGTAAGGTGATCTTTGATCCCCAAATCACATCTAATACAATTGGATTATATGGTAGACAGAAAATAAATTACACGGATACCTCATCTCAAATCTACAACAGAAATGGAAAAGGATTAATTAATCTATTTGTTATCATGTTTTGTTACTGTAATTTTATGATACAGCATCATGACATTAAGTCTGTAATCGACCACTATATCCTCAAACACCAATACTGACATCTATTATCAAAATACATCTAGTTATTCCTAGTATGTATATACCTAATTGATTTATTTATACTATACATGAAATATTTTATCATATATATTGTAACAACTAACTTATATCAAAAAAACCATAGCACCATTAGATGATAGAGAAAAATCACTCGTTGTTGGTTTTTATTTCCTTCTCAATTTGAATCTGATCAGTAAATGATGAATCAACATTATCATATGCTAAAAACAAATTACCATAATCATCTTCAACATACTAGATCACCTTTTCAAATATACACATCAATGACAACTTATACACTGATTCCTTTAAGACTTGAGTTGGTAACTTCGTTCTCAACATGTTGTTGACCATGTTAATTTTTCTTGTGGTATATAAAATATCAAAAGAAAAATGATTCGGGATATTTATCTGAGTGTATTTTTTTTATGTTCAGGTATCTATGGGTGAAAATATACTTTTATATCTTATGAAATGAATATAATTTGAATCAATAAAGTAATAGATATTGAGACCTTGTCTTAAGACATTGAATCATGGATGTAGACTCGTGATCATGGGGTGGATAGTTCTTATCATAGGAAAATGGTTGGGGAGATTCATATGTCACAACCTATTTCCCCTACATTAGATCCCATCCTATTCCCATAATTGGGGAATTTTAGAAAATATCATATCCCAAAACTGGTTCTAAATGAATAAAAATAGGGGATGAATTCAAACCCCCAATCAGTTCCTCAAAAGTTATTTTAAGCATGTCATACCATTTGAACATAAACCCCTTGTGGGTAAACAATATCATCTGGGAATCAATATTTGATAAGTTTTAACAAAACATATATTAAATCTGATTATATTATGTAATATTTGGATCTCAAATGCATTTATGGGTTGTAACCAAGATATAACTACTTGAATATTTTTTGGATTCACTGAGATTCCCCTCTCAAATATAACATGTCCTATAAACGTAACCTCTTGGATTCAAAACTCATATTTAAAAATTGAATTATACCTAATTTATTTCAGTAGATACATAAGGATAATCTCTAGAAGATTTCTATGTTCCACCACTTACATGGAGTACACAAAAATTTCATCCAAAAAATTTACCACATATGATTCCAAAAATGATGAAAGTTCTAATTAATCAAAGACATAAACATCGTGGGATATTTAGTGATACCAAATTGCAATAAAAATATTCATAATTTCTATACCTATTTAGGAAGGATATTTTTGGGATATCCTCTTCTAATACCATTAATTGATTGTTACCTAAATGAAGATAAGTATATGAAAAACATAGGAATCCCCTAAGTGGATAAAATATGTAATCAATCCATGGATAATTATAACTGATCATAACATTCACATGATTAATCTTTTGGTAATCAACACATATATAAAGGCCTTGAACTATTTTATTGGAAAAGAGAATTGGAGAATCCCAAGGTGTCATACTATGAAAACAACCCTTTTTCACCAATATCATTGAGGTAAAACATAATCTACAGAAACTCATTAGGATCTATATGATATGTTTAATATAGAATTTGGTTTTCCCTAGAAGTAGGTCGATAGAAAACTCCAATATCCATAAATATTAAAACATAGAATAATAAATTGGAAAACCCCCAGTGTACTAATTCCCTATATTAATAAGTGAACTAAAAGAACACTTTAAACGGATGAATCATGAAATATCTATAAAAACTAGAATGATATCATTCTAGCCTCATAAAAACACGCCTTTCACTTTTGGATCTAGGATCCCACTCAACCTAAAAGACATGAGTAACCCCATTGGAAGTTAGAAAATAAACTCAATAGTGATAGAAATTAATTTTGTATTTAAATATAATCATCTATGCCATTTCTATAATAAGTTTTAAGATTTAATGATCAAGAAATAGAAAACACCCCATGACCTCATGGTCAGCGATCATGATATGGAACATTGAACAATTGAAACCATATTCATTCCATATTCTAAAGGTAGTGAAAATATTCAACATTATTATCGTAATATCCAATTGAAAACCAGACATATCAATAAAATTAATTGATATAAATAATTAAATTCACTCGTATTAATTATATCTTGAACCATATATTACAAACTAAAATATGTACCTCTCATATTATCGGACTATATTTTATATTACATATGTTCATAATCCACTTTGAAAAGGTGTATGGCCTCACCACCTTTCACATTATTCTCTATTTGAGAATCCCCTTATGTATAATATTAATATTCACCACTTTTCATTGCATTGGATAGGAACTAAGATCCCTTAGTAATTATGGATCAAACCCTCATCCCATGGGATATTCTTTTATAAAAACTTTAATGGTGATTGGATTGTCCATAATGATGAAATGTGTTGGGTTCCACCATATAGTCAAGAATAATATGTCCAGGTCTAACACATTGATAGAAAACCTCTTTTTTATTTCCCAGTGAAGACCATGAAACTTCTCCTAATGTACAATGATAACCATAACTGTAATTTATCTCCTATCTAGATGACATGATATGGATACCACGTACATAAACTAATGATCCAAAAATATCTTCCCACAAATGTTTTACTTATCCATAAATTATTTATCTACTATTGTAGATAAGGTTGTTAGGTGGAAAATGTTCACCATATAAGAAATATCATCCATAAAAACCATCTCAAACATTCAAGATTTGAGTATTTCATTAGAAACAAGCATAGGTTGTAACTTCACTGACATGGTGGAACAAGAGGGGAAGTTAAATTTTGTGGATTAAATTAGATGTGAATAAAAATTTTTGGAACAATTTTTATTTATATCTAAGTGGTTAAATCCAAAATGAGGGAGTTGGGGTGGGACCCGCTAGATCCTAACTACCCATGTGAGGATAAATGTGTAGTGGGTCCCACACGAGCCCCAACCCTTCACATTCTCTAAAAATAATTAAACCTCCCCCTTTAAGCTTGTTAACTCCTCTTTAATGAGGACTCTTCGTCTCCCCTCTCTCTTTCATTAAAACTTGCCAACACCCAAACCTTAATTAATTAATTGAACTTCATTCATTAATTAATTAAGTGTTTGAATTTTTTATTCTTGAAATTCATGGATTGTTTAATTAAAATAAGGGGTGGCCATATTTTATTTTGGGGTTGGCTTGTTGTGTGAGGAATTTGGAGAGAGATTTTGTGTGAAAGAAGAAGGAAGATCCTCCTTCGTTGAAGAACATCATCCTCTCCATGAAGAACGACACATCTTCGACGTAGAGCACCAACTCCACAAAGAACAATGACACACAATCCTATTCTTCTCTCTGTGACAAAAGGGGAGACACAGCTACCTCCTCGAATGCTCTCCATCGACGTCTATGCACCTTGCGACACCGTCAGGCACAACGCCCCACCTTCGATATCTTTTATTGAGGTAGGGGAGTGTTTGCATTGAATAATGATTGGTTTTACTTAAATGTTGTTGTTCTTATTAAACCGCTTGTTATCAGAATAATGTGGAAGGGACCAGACCCAACTAACATGGTCTGATTCCTCCGACGTTCTTGTGAATTTGTGGAATTCTTCGGTCGTTCTTGAGCGGTGAATCAAGATATGTTTTTAGAGCGAATCGGGGGCAGGAAATCATCATAAATGTCCTCAGAACATCGGGGAAACCTAGAAGTTGAAGTTTAATATAAATCTGATCATCAGAACGAAGAACGAACACCTCAGGAGGCGTGCTGGCCAAAGGCGTCATTTTCTGGAAAATTTGAGAATACACGGCGTGTCCTCCAGGAGCACACGCCGTGTAGTACAAGCGTACTGTGGCTTCTGTTTCAGATGTTAGAACAGTAACACAGTGCGTGTGACTCTAGAAACACGGCGTGTGCTCTCCACCCTATTTGACAGATGATAATTCGATGGGCGTGGCTTGTATTTAGGGAAAATACACGAACACAGACCGAAATACACGGCCAAGTAACACAGCGTGTATTCTCTTCATAGAAAGGAAAAAATAAGCTTCGCGAGGCTCAGCATGTAATCTGGGAGATACAAAGACAATGGAAGAACCACACGGCCAAGAGGCATGATGTGTACTACCTTCACCATGGAATAAGCGGCTTCGTGAGGACTCGGCGTGTATTCTAGGAATACATGGACACAGGGTGGAGTACACGGGCATGTACTCCACCATAGGGCCAGGCATGGCCAGCGCACATGAAACTGACCCTAGAGGTTTAGACATGGCGTGTAACCATACCATGTGTCGTGTACTTACTTATCTACACAACCTGCCCTGTGACACGGGCGATTTCACATGGGCAGTACCCGGTGACTGATGACATGGTGTGTATTGCTTACCTACATGAAGTGTACTTTAGGGAAATGGCTTGGTCGTCTTGTTCTCCATTACATGGGCACGTTTTTCTTGGTCTTTCCCCTATTATGTGGTACGGAACTATGTGATATATCAAATCTGGACTTCGTGATAGTTGATGTATCAATCTTTGACTTCAGGTGCGGACCCTCCGGAAATTGAGCGAGCTGTGTGCGGGAACCCTAGAAGAGGCTGTGACGGCGATGAAGATGACTATTGTACATGGATCCTATGTGGGTTCGACAATGAGAAAAACTGTACTATGATCCTCCATGGGTTCGGCAATTATGTTGACTATACTAGGATCCTCCGTGGGTTCGGCAGCGATGGTTACTGTACTTGGATCCTATGTGGGTTCGGCAGTGACGACTTTTATAATTGGATCCTACGTGGGTTCGACATGGGAGTTGATTCAGAGGCTACATCTATCATCTCCACCCCTCTTCTTGAATAGTATACTGGTGTGAGATGAGTCTTGACTTCAGTCATTATCATCGATGTGATTGACTTACTTTCTTATGTTGACTGGGTTGTGCTTTCCTATGTGGACTGGGTTGTGCTTTCCTATGTGGACTGGGTTGTAATTTCATGAGTGGACTGGATTGTACTTGGGCTCTTGAGATGGAGTCAAACTAGAATATATTACTTATGTATATGTATGGGCATATACCTAATTATAGTTGGTTGATCCTTTGTGTTTGTATCTTTCCTTTGTGGTTTATCCTTTGTGGATTCTGGGAGACATTCCGGGGTCTCGGGGTCCCTACTGTGTATCGTATACTCACCCCTGCACGGGATCTGCCCGCACTACGTTGTGTTGGATACAGACGACATGCAACACTGATCGAGGTGGAGTCTTTTGGAGTAGGATGGTAATTGGAGGAGGACCAATTGGTGGGACGTACACAGAGTAGACGACTGGACCCGAGGAGCTGAGGAGACCATTTGTACCCACCCTTTGGGTGGGATAACTGGAAGATGACACAATGGTTGTTGGTTTACATTACTGTAGCTGTTATTTTGTTATTGTTGTACTTTACTTTCATTTGGGTTTGTATTCTGGACCATTTACTATCTTGCACTTACTTTTGTACTCAGTTTACTTAGTTTTTACATCAGCTAGGTTTCCCAGTTACGTGCGAGATGGCAGCCCACCCAGCGATGAGGCCTCGGTGCAGGGCCCCATTACCGTAGAGGCACCAGCAGTACCTCTACCCCTTCGGCCACCGATACCACCATCCCCAGCAGTGGAGAGTGCATGTTGCCAGAGTTCACTACACGAGTTTCAGTGTCAGAGGCCGCCCAGGTTATATGGAGAGACGGACCCTCTGGCAGCCAAGGATTGACTGGAGGCTATCGTTCGAGTCTTCATATTAGTAGGGACACCAATTGACCTCATGGTGATCCTTGGGCGAGTCTCCTACATGCAGAAGAAGTTAGATGGTGGAACCGGATGCTCCAGGTGCACGACCATGCATCTCTACATTGGATGGACTTCGAAAGCCTCTTCTGCTCGGAGTTCATTCCAGCCACCCTCCGTGTCGTGCGCATGCAAGAGTTACTATAGCTGCGGCAGGGCAGCATGACAGTAGCCCCGTACTCGGTGAGGTTTATCGAACACTTGTGCTACTCCATGAACATGGTATGGGACCCATTCTTCTTGGCCTAGACCTTAGATCAGGGACTAAGGCGTGAGATCATGGCATCAATGATCTCCCTCAGCATTCCGACGTAGGCAAGAGTACTGGAGTGATCCCTTCTTGGGGAGACCTTCCTTGATAAGCCTACACCAGTAGAGAGGTCTACAGCAGGTTGACACGTAGAGGATTCTTCTGAAGCTGGCAGTAGACAAATGTCGTAGTGGTCCAAGAAGACCAGGCCATCAGTTGGTGACCTCTGGATACTGGTTCAGAGGTGAGTGGAACACGCAGAAGAGCCAGTCATACGAGAGTCAGACCATGCTATGCATGCGGCGAGCAGGGCCACATGGCTCGTGACTGCCCGACCCACCATGCAGAGGAGCAGTAGACGGTTGAGTGACTACCCAGGCAGAGGCAGAGGTTCGAACGTGGCTGTCCACAGGGAGTTGACGGACGAGGAAGATGAGATGGTTGAGCAGCAGGTGGTCGATGATGCTTCGAGGCTCTACCACCACCACCACCAGGAGGTCCACCCCGACCACAAGGATCTGGTAGAGAGAGGCAGGCTTAGCTTCAGGCAGTGGAGGCTTACGACCATGATTCACATGATATGACTCGATGTAATATTTGTGTCTACTCCGCACTTTCTGCAGTTCTTATAGACACAAGGGCGAGTCATTATTTTACTGCTGCTGCCCTTGTTCGGAGCTCAGAGATTCTGACGGAGCTGTTGGCTTAATCCTTACAGCTAGAGACTTCTATGGGAGAAGACTTGACGATTACGCACTGGTGACAACAGCGTGAGATTACTCTAGGAGGTGAGATCTTCGACTAGAATCTTATTGTAGCAGCGTCGAGGCCTTACAACATCATCTTGGGCATGGATTGGTTATCTAAAGTAAATGCTCAGATCGACTGTATTAGGCAAAAAGTGTGGTGTTTTCGTATATATGGGAGCAGGATCAACTTCACTAGTGAGAAGGGAGACTTTGTAGCACAGGATGGACTTACGCAAAGGAGAGGACAGTTGATCTCCAATCAGTTGGCTAGTCTCATCCTACGAGCAGTTAATGTGCGGAGTCCAAGTTTTCCTATTGCGGTGGATCAGTTTGCAGATGATTTTCTTGATGACGTTCCAAGACTACCTTCTCGCAAAGAGGTAGACTTCTACATGACATGTACCCCAGGAAAACCCCGATATCTACTCCAACATATCGGATGGCTCCCGCTGCGTTTCATGAGCTATGGGAATAGCTGGAGGACTTTCAAAGAAATTGATTCATTCAACCCAGTGTTTTCACCGATTTTGTTCACCAAGAAGGCGAACGGGAGCTTGCGACTATGTGTCCAATACCGTCACCTAAATCAGGTGACCGTAAAGAACATGTATCCACCCACGAGGATCGACGACCTCTTTGATCAACTCAAGGGATCATGATGGTTCTTGAAGATAGACCTCAGGTCAGGCTATGATCAGCTCAGAGTTCAAGACGAGGATGTGCAGAAGACGGCCTTCAGGTGTCGGTATGGACACTACGTGTTCTTGGTTATTCCCATTGGCGTAACCAATGCACCAGAAGTGTTCATGAGTCTCATGAACAGGATATTATAGCCTTACATCGATCGATTTGTCATAGTATTCATCAACGACATACTGATTTACTTGACTACTGAGGAGGAGCATGCCTACCACTTGCGAGTTGTACTGGACAGACTCTGAGAGCACCAGCTTTATGGTAAGCTCTCGAAGTGTCAGTTCTGGATTCGAGATGTCCACTTATTGGGGAACAGCATCTCTGAGGCGGGCGTTGTTATGGATCCTGTAAAGATTCAGGTTGTACTTGCTTGGGAGCCACCCAGGAGCGTGATGGAGGTGCGGAGTTTCCTAGGTCCAGCTGGGTACTATCAGAGATTTGTGCCAGACTTCTCCAGATTTGTAGCACCACTCATTTGGTCATATAGATGTCAGTAGATATTCCAGGAGATGATATAGAGATTGACCAGTGCACCTATCTTGAGTCTACCGGAGGAGGGCATTGGGTACGTAGTTTACTGCAATGAATCATGGACTGGACATGGGTTTTCCCTGATGCAGGAGCGGGTAGTGATCGCTTATGGTTCACAACAGTTGAGGAAGCACGAGCAAAAATATGCTACCCATGACCTGGAGTTAGTAGCAGTGGTATTCGCCTTGAAGATATGGCGACACTATCTTGTGGTCGAGCTCTTTATAGTCTAATCTGGCCACTAGAGTCTCACGTAGATCTTCTCATAGAAGGACCTGAACCTGAGACAGCGGCGATGGCTCGAGTTCCTCCAGGACTATGACTTTGAGATAGTCTATAATCCTGGGAATGGAAACATGGTAGATGATGCTCTCAGAATGAGATCAGGCATTCAGCTACATGGAGAGGCGGTAGAGAAGCTAGCTGCTTTGCAGATATCCTTCGTGGATAGAAATGGAGAAGCGTTTCTACAGTCGCTCATAGTCACTCCTCTACTACATCCGCAGGTCAGAGAGGCACAGCGTGGGGATGTTGACTGTGAGATGAGACGTGCACAGATTTCCATTGGACATGCACCTGATTGATTTTCTATAGGATGAGAGCATGTCATCCTCTTCAGGGGACGTACCATGGTTGCAATTGTATTACAGGAGGAGGTGCTGACGGATTTTCACACTTCCCCTCTAGCGGTATATCCTATAGTAGCGATGATGTACTAGGACCTCAGACGACAACACTAGTGGCCTAGTATGAAGAAGGTTGTGGCAGAGTTCATTTCATGATGCCTCACCTTTCAGTAGGTGAAGGCAGAGCACCAGGTTCTTGCAGGCTTGGTGTAGCCCTTAGAGGTCCCGGTGTGGAAGTGGGATGGGATATCAAAGGATTTTGTGACGTTACTTCCACGTACTTCCAAAGGGCAGGACTCCATCTGGGTGATTGTGGACCGACTCACCAAGTCATCCCACTTCCTACCTATTAGAGAGCAGGTATCAGTGGAGAGTTTGGGATGCATCTACGTTCAGAAGATAGTACAACTCCATGGTGTGCCATCATCTATCGTCGTTGATCGTGATTCTCGCTTTACTTCCCAACTTTGGAAGGGGTCGCAGGAGGCAATTGGGACGCATCTACGCCTAAGAACTGCCTTTCATCGTCAAACGGATGGCCAGATGGAGAGGACCATTCAGACACTCGAGGACATGCTCTGTTCAGGTATCCTTGATTTTGGTCGCAGCTGGGAGGACCACCTACCCTTGGTGGAGTTTGTGTACAACAACAGCTACCACTCCACCATCAGCATGGAACCATCCGAGGCATTGTACGTATGACCATGCAGATCACCTCTGTGATGGACTGACCCTAGGGAGTCACCACTCATAGGACCTGAGATGGTTTAGGTTATGATGGAGAAGGTACAGATCATCCAGGAGCTGATGAGGACTGCACAGAGCAGACAGAAGTCCTATGCTGATAGGAGGTGGAGACCACCAGAGTTCGAGGATGGCGACAACATTTTCTTACGGGACTCACCTCGACGTGGATTACAGAGATTTGGCCAGGGCGGTAGGTTATCTCCACGCTTCATCGAACCATTCCAGGTCCTCAGCAGGGTAGGAGAGGTAGCTTATCGCCTGGCCCTTCCACCTCAGTTGCATCGGGTGAACGACTTCTTCCACGTATCTCATCTGAGGAGATACGTGCATGACCCGATGCATATCATTGATCACTGGGAGTTGGACATCGATTACAAGGCGAAATTTGCAGAGGTCCATGTGGAGATCGATTATCGATATGAGAGGGTCCTACGTGGATGGTTGTTTACCTTGGTGTGCATTCATTGGACGCACGGGAACCTCCAGAAGAGCACATGGGAGTGGGAGGCTCAAATGTGTGCACAATACCCTCATTTGTTTCCCTAGTTTATGATGTAGCTTTACGGGGACGTAAAGCCCTGAGGTGAGATTAATGTAAAGACCTGGAAATTTCAAGGAAATTTTTTTTCATAAATATTTTTTAATTTTATGAGTACGCAGTTTCTAACGGCACCTGATTCCTAGGCCCGGTGTGCCCAGAATAATTTTTTGAAGTTTAGATCGGGTACGTTCAGTGAACGAACGAGCGGGTTTTTCTATATTTTGAACTGGTGCTCGGAATTGAAATTCAAGGTCACCGATTACTCGCAGCACCAGTAATTTCTTTGGGGGTCCTTTACCGTAATCGTGTTTGCACGAGAGGGGAAGTTAAATTTTGTGGATTAAATTAGATGTGAATAAAAAATTGTGGAACAATTTTTATTTATATCTAATTTGTTAAATCCTATATGAGGGAGTTGGGGTGGGACCCGCTAGTTCCTAACTACCCATGTGAGGATAAATGTGAGGTGGGGTCCACACGAGCCCCAACCCTTCACATTCTCTAAAACTACTTAAACCTCCCCCTTTAAACTTGTTAACTCATATTTAATGAGGAAACTTCATCTCCACTCTCTCCCTCATTAAAACATTCCCACACAAACACCTTAATTAAATAATTTAAACTCATTAATTAATTAATTAAGTGTTTTAATTATTTATTTTAAAAATTATTGGGTTGTTTAATTAAAATAAGGGTTGGCATTATTTTATTTTAAGGTTGGTTTGTTGTTTGAGTAATTTGGAGAGAGCCTTTTCGTGAAAGAGGAAGTAAGATCCTCTGTCGTTGAAGAACATCATCCTCTCCACGAATAACGACACCTCTTCAACGTAGATCACCGAATCCATGAAGAACAATGATGTGCAATCATCTTCTTCTATCCATGAAAAAAGGGGAGAGGCTGATTCCTCATCGAACGCTCTTCATCGACATCTACGCACCCTGTGACGCCGTCTAGCACGACGCCCGACCTTCGATATCTTTTGTGGAGGTAGGGGTGTGTTTGGATTGAGTAATGATTGGTTTTCCTACCATGTTGTTTTTCCTATTTATTCGCTTGTTATCAGACTAATTCGGATGGTACCGGACCAAACTAACACGGTCTAATTCCTCCGCTGTTCTTGTGAATTTGTGGAATTCATCGGCCGTTCTTGAGCGGTGAATCAAGCTATGTTTTCAGAGCCAATCAGAGGCCCAAAAACATCATAAATGGCCTCAGAGCATCAGGTCAACCTAGAAGAGGAATTTTCATAGAAATAGGATCATCAGAATGAAGAACAGACACCTTAGGAGGCATGCTGGCTAGAGGCGTTGTTTTCTGGAAAATTCCAGAATGCACGACATGTTCTCCAGGAGCACACTCCGTGTAGTACAAGAGTATTGTGGCTACCATTTTGGAAGTTAGAAAAGTAACACACGGTGTGTTACTCTAGACACACAACGTGTACTCTCAACACTGTTTTATAGATGAGACTTCGATGTACATGGCATGTATTTAGGGAAAATCCATAGACACTGACAGAAATACACTGCCAAGTAACACGGCGTGTATTCTCTTCATAGAAAGGCAGAAGAGGCTTCATGAGGCTCGACATGTATTATGGGAGATACATAGACACAGGAAGAACCACACGACCAAGAGGCACGGTGTATACATCCTTCACCATGGAAGAAGAGGCTTCGGGAGGACTCAGCGTGTATTTCGAGAATACACGGACACTGGGTGGAGTACACGAGCATGTACTCCACCACACGGCCAGGCATGGCCAGCGCACATGAAACAGACCCTAGAGGTTTGGACATGGCATGTAACCATACGACACTCCGTGTACTTACTTATCTACATGACCAGCCTAGTGGCACATGCCATTTCACACGGGCAGTGCCCGATGACTGATGAAACGACTTGTATCGCTTACCCACACGCCGAGTACTTTAGGAAAATGGCTTGGTCGTCTTGTTCCCTGTGACTTGGGCACGTTTTTCTTGTGTTTTTTCCTATGAAGTGGGATGGAACTATGGGATGCATCAACTATAGACTTCATGACAGATGATGTATCAATCATTGAATCGAGGATTGGACCCTCTAGAAATTGAGCGAGGTGTGTGCAGGAACCCTAGAGCTGGCTGTGACAAAAAGACGATGATGATTGTACTTGGGTACTACGTGGGTTCGACAATGAGAACAATTGTACTAGGATCCTTCATGGTTTCGGCAGTGATGATGACTATACTTGGATCCTCCATGGGTTTCGAAGCAATGGTTACTATACTTGGATCCTACATGGGTTTGGCAGCGATGACTTTTGTACTTGGATCCTATGTGGGTTAGGCAGGGGAGATGATTTAGAGGCTACATCTATTATCTCCAACCCTCTTCGTGAAAAGAATACATGTGTCAGATGAGTCCTGAATTCAGTCATTATCATCGATGTGATTGACTTACTTTCCTATGTGGACTGGGTTGTGCTTTACTGTGTGGGATAGGTTGTGCTTTCTTGTGTAGACTGAGTTTTTCATTCCTGTATGGACTGGGATGTACATGGGCTCTTGAGTTGGAGTTGAACTAGAATTTATGACTTAGTTATATGTATGGGAATATACCTAAGTAGAGTTGGTTGATCCTTTGTGTTTGTATATTTCCTTTTTGGTTTATCCTTTGTGGATTCTGGGAGACCTTCGGGGGTATCGGGGTCCCTACTGAGTATCGTATACTCACCCCTATATGGGATATGCCCGCACTACATTGTGTTGGATGTAGACAACAGAAAACACTGATCGAGGTGGAGTATTGTGGAGCGGGATGGTACCTGGAGGTGGACCACTTGGCAGGACGTATACGGAGCGGACGACCGGACCCGAGGAGCTGAGGAGACCATTTATACCCACCCTTCAGGTATGATATCTGGAGGACAACATAGTGGTTTATAGCTTAATTTACAGCAAATGTTCTTTCTTTACTGTTGTACTATACTTTCATTTGGGTTTGTAATCTAGCCCATTTACTTTCCAGCACTAACTTTTGTACTCAGTTTAATTAGTGTTTACTTCTTCTTGCGTACTCTGTTGTGTTTCTTTATTTATATAAAGGCAATTCCTTCCCTTTTATCGGGATTTATGCCTTTGGTGCTAGTTGTCATCCCCTGGCCTATGGAAGGAGGGCTTGGTGTAGTAACAGCACGGGCCCGGAGGACGGGTCGTGACACATTCCCCATTCTAGGTGGTTAAAATTAATGAGTCTTTACCACCCATATCATTTTGGAAACCTTTTCTGATTGAATACCATATTGAATGTGGTCTGGTAATATCTGTGTGGAATATGGCTTACATGATGGATACCCACCATTTCCATCCAAGACCGTCATGCATACAACTGGTCAAACCCACTTTTTCTTCCTTTATGTTATTCAAGAAATGAATGATCATATCAATCCATTCAAGACACCTTTTGTATTCAAGGGGGGCCATATCACCATGAAAAATAAGTGGATTATACATGGTAAACTCCAATTCATGGTCTACCATCTTTTTATGGTTTCCAACACCCTTTTGACCTGGAGTCTAAATTGTATAGATAACTTCTTCCACTAGTGAAGAGCCCACTAAAGGGTTTTCCTATGTAACTTTTATCATGGCATCCTCTCCAATATTGGAATCGCGCTTCTTGGAATAATTATCTATAAAAAAAATATATTGTTGGATTAAAGAAAATTATAAGAATATATATTATATCCCTCTAATGTTTAAAATATAAGGAATAATTGTATTCAAGAGATTAAAAGAAGACAACACAAGGTTCAACTAAAAAACCAACAAATATTCACATCTAAATAACCCAAAAACATGCATAAATATTGTGTAAAACCATTGAAATCACATGTTATCTCAATGTCGGATATGAAAGTGAGTCATCTAGACAACCCTACAAACGTACCAGCCATGTTACAATGGTCCTAACTCTTATCCACTATAATCCCCAAACCAAACCCATATATTATCATCACACATCATGATACTTATTCTAGTTGATACAATGTCATAATGAGTCATCATGGGTCTACATGAATCATCGACTAGAATTTATCACCAATAGGTGGGGATTATCATAAAAACCAAAACATGTGTCATATATAAAAGAATAAGAGATTAATAGTAATATTATATCATATTAGAAAAAGGTTCAAAATAATGAATGATATAAACCAATCCAGAAATCTATACATAGATACAAAACAATTTCAAGACCAAATCCAAAAAACCACATCTCCATGTGGAATTCTACCACCATCATCCCAGTAAACTATTAAGGAATCAAAAACCAATGAACACTATAGAGCTGAATTATTCCCTTCCCTTTACCAGAATCATAGAAAGATTTATATTCCCCATGGTGGATATATGGTCAGAGGTGAACTCCTAGTAAGATACCAACATGAATATATTCAATTTAATTCACCATTTAAACATTATTTATTTCCTTAAAAATCATTTTAATAAATCTATTTCATTTGAAAATTCTTTACGTAAAATCTACTTTGGTTTTTCCTTTTAAAAAAAATTCAGAGTGAATTCTATAAGAATGTGTAAATCAATGTCAATGGAAATATATTGGTAAATAATAAAGACACTCATAACTTAAAAGATAATCAAGTAATCATTTAAACATGATATATATATGGAACCAAGATCACAAAACAAAATTGGGCCCAAGAATATGGGAATACATATATGACACTCAAAAGAATTCTAGTTGACAGAAGTATAAATCATTTGATACTAATTCCTACAACAATTTGTTCTTATCAAAACTATATCCACTAGTGGTTCAACACTCACTAAGATTTTTATATGTCCTCACCCAAGGTTCCCAAGATAATCCCATATTCTATGTTTTCAAAAAAAAACATTCCATAAACCATTAAAAAAATATTACAAAACATTTTCACAAGTGAAGCATCAATTCCCTCATTCTTAAAAATCAAATTTTAGTCAATCCTTTATTTAGGTAATTTCATTGAACTTGTGATGTGAAAAATAATTTTTAATGAAAACCTCTTTAAAAACAATTTTTTTCAAGAACCCAAAGATAAAAGTTCATAAAAACCATCAGATATTTCCATCGAATTAATTTCAAAATAAATCAAAATGAATTTATATGAATAAAACATAAATCAAGAGATATTACCGTTTCATATAGACACATATTTAGCCAATCGGGGAAACATAATCACCTTTGAATTCGTTGATGGATGACAAAAAAGATATTTTCTTCAAAATCTAAGATTAAAAGGATGATTCCAAATATGAAATGAGTCATCCTAAGTTTCTTATTGGAAAAAGATGAACGTCCAAAACACCTTCCTAAAACATGCTAAATCTGGAAATTATTTCAAAGGATAATAATTGGTTTTATAAAGGGGTACTGAGTCAAAAGATACATTAAAACCCCTTATTAAGGTCACAACAAATAGAGTTAATTAGATAAAGAATATCATGATGTTGTTTATGAATTTTTAAATTATGAAACAATAATCATCAAAGCCTAGTTCCATCAATAGTGGTTGTGTTTAAATTACCATGTAGGAGACCATAGGGACTAACTGTGGAATGTAGTAGAAAGCTAAACTGTTTCATAATCAAAATGCCTTCTACTATTGTGTGTTGATGCTCTTATATTTGTGGTAAAATAGAAGACACCCAACACATTAAATCATAATACAATTCCTACCCACTAGGCATTTTGACCTTCACCATTTTATATAGGATACACGTAGGAACCACACTAAAACCACCACAACCATGGTCCTACTCATGTTTCACCAAAATGTACAAAATCCATTTTAATGAAACTATAAAAATAAGTCACTTCTAAAACTAAAATTATATAACATAAGAATCAAAACAAAAAATACATGTGACAAAGATGGCGTCACATGAATATTCAAAATCATGTTTTTGGTTGTTTTCATCAGCCACATGATGGTCCACAATAGATGTGGGAGGAAATTTCAACATAAATATACAGAGGTTTTCCTAAAGCTTGGACAGGTTATTATTCAAAATATAAAATTTTGGAATTCTTGAAAATTCAACTCACATCATAGTAGTCATGGATTCAAGTTCATTAGAGATGTTATCAATGTATTATCTATGGTAGAAAATTAGGTGTCATGGGCTTCTATGGATGATTATGTATAATAAAAAACCCTAATTTATCTTCATAGTTTATAGTGGTCTCTAAGATGATTCTGGATCTCAGTGATTCATTAGTACCACATTTCTTCTTAATATTGATGGTTAGAATGACCGGACCATCCAAAAAATAGTATAAATGTTTCATCCATGAGTTATAGTGTTTGGGGATTCTTGGGTGAGTCACCAACCTATATGGGAGTTTTCCAATAACAAAAATTATCACTAAATTAGGATAATTAATATGTTTGAAACTCTTTTTGGTTATCCTTTTTGGTCTCTATTGTGTTGGACTTGGATTAAGGAGTCAATTTTTTTTGAACCAAAACTGGTGCATAGTATTTCAAAGAACGTGTTGTTGATTCCAGATTAATGAAGGTGGTGCAAGATAATCATAATTATTATGCTGATCATATGACCCATCCTTTATAGTTTGATTTTGGATATAATGTCTTCTTTATGGTGTATCTTTATTATGGGAATAAATGGTTTTTTTGTATTATATATCGTAGGTTCATTGGTCATTTCGTGGGGTTGGATCATGTTTGAGTCATGACATATTGATTGGAACCACTCTTGTAGATGATCTAGATTCATGATGTTTTCCATATATCATGGATTAATTTATATCATTATGATGATTATGAAATAATTGATTGGGTTGATCTGGATTTTTATGATGGTTCAATGTCGAGGAATGGTAAGTAACGATTTAGGACCATAAGGAGAAGTTATTGTGTAGGCATTCCATAGCTTCAATATGTGTCAGGTGGCTGCATATTTGTTTGGAAGAGACAACATGGTATTCAGAGTCACGAATGCATATTCAATAACTCAATTTTTTTGTATACCTTTTCCCCCATATTTTTAGATGATGTGTTTTGATATTTTATTGATATATAAGTATTTTCTTCATCCAATTCTGTTAACATTTCATGTTTGTTCCCTCTTTCACCATGATGTCTTGGGTGTGTCCCTAATGTAGTGAATTCATAGGAGGTATATCTTAGGGTTGTTATACATACCCTCTTGTCACTTCTATATAGGATTTTATTTAAAATCCTGAGGTTGATAATTGTTCCAGAGGTATCTGATGTATGGTTTGGGATTTATAATGTCCCTCCCTTTGTACTTATTTAGGGATCAGAGGTGTTTTGAAGAAGTTTGAAGGTGTTATGGAGTGCAGAAAAGATTTTATTCTCTTATAGTGTCACCACACCATGTTGGAATGTGTGATAAAGGTCATTTTGAATCTTAATTAGAGGATTCATCATGGGTAGGATATTTTTTCCATGAGTTTTATAGATTTGGTCGTAGAGTTGGTAATTTGGTGTCGGAGTTCACCATAATGAGAAAACAATCATGGCTATACATTTCAATAAATGTTCAACGTAAGGGTTATTCTATGAGTAATGGGAAGGGGAAGTATAATGTGAATCCATTTTTATGAAGGTAGGTTGGGCATGGATCTAGGCGAGTTTTTCTATCAAAAATAGTTAGTGTGAATATCTCCACCCTATAGTTTTGGGCATAGTCAGGGTAATATGACATAGGTTTCTAAACCACATAATTTTAGATACCATGTTGTAAATTATAGCAGTTTGATTGGAGTTTTTATGGGTTTTCAACACCAGGATTTAAAGTCCCCAAAAACTTAATAACTCTTCAACAAAATTCACCTTGTGTGTTTTAGGAGTTTATAATGCGATAGTGAGAGATTTAAGTTTACTCAATAAATAGAAGGCTCAATATCCCCTAGTTATATTTTATGTTGATCGGTTGAACCCTAGTTTATACATACACGTATAATATCCCACCAATCATTACTCAAAGATTCTAAACACCTTGAATCATAGAACTAAATCCTTGAATCAATGTATCTTCACTCTTCTCCCTTTATCATTGTTTCCCAACATCCTTTCATTTCATTAAAGGCATTTTGTATAATTATTAAATTTTCAGTAGAGGTTTCATGGTATTATTGATGGATTTTATCATACATTGGTAATTATTTAATTTCATTTGGTGGTGTTAATTGCTTAGTTCTTCATTCCTGCTCAGAGAATGTTGAGCTTCTAATATTGTTATGGGATCTGGTACATCTATTTTCTTTATATTCATTTTTTAATTAATCATGATTTATATCCTACTCTAAATGTATGGGATGTCCCGAAAAAATATAATAATATGAAAATATAGATACATGTTGATTCATCAATATATAATTTGGAAATTTATAGGAGAAAAATATGTTCCCTGATTTTTTTTAATATATTCATTGTATTTTATCATATTCCATGAAAAAATGTTGTTGTTATTAATTCAAGAATTGAATTCAAGCTGGAATCACCTATCATATATTAATGTGTTAGGCATCATTAATTTATAAATTGAAGGAAAAAATATTAATAATCACATGTTGTAGTTTTATCTTCTTTTGGTCATATTATAATAATTATATATAATTCTATATATTGTGAAATGGAAATGGGAATTATCACATAATTTAAATAATTAATATTTCCCTAATGTAATTAAATAAATGGTTAGGCTTTGATATCTCATGTGGTTTGTGATTTTATGCTTCTTATTTGTGTTCACTAAGGTAGTGTGATATATTTTGGGTTGTTTTTTTTCATTTCATATTTGGAAAGGTTAATTTCATGATACTATAAAAAATGAATGATTCTAATAAATGAAAAAGAAATCATAAAAGTGATTAATGCTCATTCTATATATGAATAAAATTCGTAAATAATTATTAAAAGATTTTTTACTTTTATGTTTATCTATGGTTAGGAATTCCCTTCAGTTAACATATGTTTCGTAACTTATTCATAGTAAAGTGATTGATTCTGTAATGGATTAAAATGGTTGTTTGGTTAGGAAAAGTTTTTTTGGGTTGAATGACACCATTCCTCATTCTAGGATGATTTAATTACTCAATGAATTGGAATTCATTCATTAATTAGTGCATAGAAAACTCCTTTTAAATATATATATTCTATAGGTATTAAGAGACATGTCTAATTTTTTGGTGACTTTCTATGTTTGGGAACATTGAAAGGATATTTTCTAGGATCTCATGTTGAATTTTTTTATCAATTTGTAATATGAACAATGGGAAAGGAGCTCGAGATGTAGTGATGATCAATATCAATGTAAGGGGGATTCATTATATTATGTGTAATGGTGTGAAACAATGGGAGGTCTATATATGTACATATTGTATTTCTCTCGTCAATAATTTTTATCTTTCTTGATACTATCTAGATAGACATATGGTCTGGTGATTTTTGCATGATCAGTATCTAACTGCTTGACACAGTTTAATGCTATACACTGTGAATGAATTTTTTAAGAGTTAGTTTAGGGTAAGTCCTAATTTATATGGATGATTCATTAAATGATAATTAAACTAATAATGTAATTGATTTTAATTATTGTGTTCACATATGATGATGAAATAATTTATAATATAAGTAAAATAAAAAATAGTTCCATTAACACTTAGTTATAGTTATTAAACATATTAATCTTGAGAATTTAATATGGAATAAATTTACATAATGTTTTTTAATTAATTAATAATAAATTTGATTCTTTCGTACTCATTGGATATCGAGTACTGAGTAGTGGTAGTCAGGGGTATAATGTGATGATAATGGTAGATGAGTCTAAAAATAGGTATTTACCTTTGCATGATACTGTTCTATATGTTCAAATTTTATATGCTACCTCACCCAAGTCAGTACAGAAACTGACACCCAAATATTTTAGGGGTACTTATTCAAACATCTATGTTGGTGAAGAAATGGATGAATTGCATATACCTTTTCACTTATCTCCCTATATACATAGATGATTAGAGATATCTCATGCTATACTGGCATAGGTTGTGTTCCTAAAAAGAATATGATGGTTCATGATTTACTATATATTAATTTGTAGGCTATAGTAGATTGAGGTGTAGAACAATATTGTTTACATACATGGTGGTTACTGATTCTCATGGGTGTTTTTGAATTTGATGTGATGGTATATGGTATAATGAATGCACTAAGGCTATAGAGGCTTATAAAGAATTTCTAAAATACAATTAAGATATGATGATGATGAAATTTTGGTCTACACGTGATGATGTAGTGATGGTGAGACTATATCTTAATATAAAGAATAACTTATTTGAGGTATGAGAACAAGATGTAGTCAATGGGGTGTGAGAGATAAAAACTAACGTGAATGTTGGGGACCATATTAAAAATATATGATTTTGATATATAAGTGTTTAATTGTTTGTGTGACATGGTGAGAGATTCATGGTGAGGGTGGAAAATAGTATTACATATTATTTTAGTTTTTAGTTTCTTTTTTATTCACTAGGAATTAGTATTTTTTAACATTTTTCATGAGAGGATTAAGGGGGGATATTTGATATTATACATGTTATTCCCAACATATGTGTAGAAGAACTATTTTTTCGTACTTCTGTAGAAGGTTGGTGATCAGGATGTATATTACTGACTTAGAGGAGTATTTTCATAGTAAGAAATAGTGGATGGAGTTCACTGTCACAACCTAGTCTTAGTTTTGGTACATAAAATTCTTCATTCAGTTTATGTTTGACATTACATGTATTGGGATAACTTATTTACTTTGTGAATGTTGATAGTTAGGGGTTATTCTCATATTTATCTTACTCCATAACCTTTTTATTGGGTCATTCCTCACATGTGTATGATTGGTATACCCTCAGTTTTAGTTGGTAAACTTGTGGAATATTGGGGGTGGGATTTAGGGGTCATTATATCCCTATCCATAGATCTAGCCCTAGAGGGGTTCCTTTGGGGGAAGCAATCAAGATTGAAAAGGCCATATATAATTATATTTTAATATTAGTTAACTAATTTTGTTTAGGAATTGAAAACCTACTCGGATACCCAATAGGTACCCATCCTGACTCCCCGAGTACAGATTCTAGGGTCACCATACACGTCATGACCCTTTAGGGGCTATTTCCCCTCTTTTTGGAACTCCTGGTACAAAATGAATTTTTATAGGGTTTTTTGTAGTTTCTATTGTTATATATCATGAAACCATTATTGACTTAAAAAAACTATCCTTTTAGGGCCTAATAACACTATAAAATTCAAAAACCACTAAAATATATGTGGTTTAGTGAAAATTTAATTCAATTCAAACCTCAAAAAGAGAAGGATGTTATATCCTATATACCACACGGAATCGCATCCTTGAGATATTCCACTAGGCCACACTAGTGGATAAATACACCCTAAACATAGACATATCAGTCCCTATTTCATGTGTCTCCTCTTATATATGATTGTGCCACCACTGCAAATGTACCATAGATATTTTCTCAAGGGATATTCCCTATTAAAAGCATCATATTAATTGGTCATTCCATGGAAAACAATCACCCACCATCTGAATTTTATCAAAACAGATAACATTAAAAGTTATGGGATTGTATCTTAGAAATTTTTATAAAGAGAATATATCATTCATAGAACTATATCTAAGAGGATGTATAAATTTACGGACCATTTTACTACTTCTCTACACAAACAGTAATGACACCATAAACATGGTCCCTAATATACACTACCCTCAAATACACATGTTTCATATCTGAGGTGAAACTCATATGAATACCCAATCACCCATACTGAAATCCATGGTATGACATACTATAAAAAAATTTGATCACCACCTACTCTAAATATTCTCTAGTTGATTCTAGACCATATGAATATTCAATGATATCTTCTTCAAGTAAGTCAACATGATAATATAGGAATCCCAAGAATCTAGATTGTATACACTAAATTTTCATGACCTACTATATAGGCCCGAAGCGGTGTCATCTAAATTGATTCATGATTAATATTATTATAGGAAAACTCTAAAAGTGTAATATGTCTCCCATGGATCACTAAAATCAACGGAGAATGCTCATAATGTTTCCTTAAAACCCTGATAATATGCACATACTACCCATATATCTATGTAATGTAGGTACTCATCACATTAACCAACGTATCAATCACTATCTACAAAGCCTTTTATAAGCACAATGTGTAATCGGTATCCTATTTATGTATGATTATTTTAGGAACCCAACTCAACAACACTATCCCTTGGATATATATTATTCTCAAATATTAAATATATTAAATACTTCAGATCATTATGTTATGTATGAACTTTGTTAACAATTACATAAATACTATTTCATCACTTCCATGACAAAATATTGAAATCCAATCATGAATACCATCATCACACAATCCAAATTGCACTTTTGTAGGGGAAAATAATGAATTAAGAATGTACGTTGATAATTCATTTCCTTACCCCACCGATAGGATAAACATTGTGAAACAAACTTTAACATAACCTTCTTTATCTATGGCCACTAATACTTCCTTTGAATGTTATTATATATCTATGTATTCATATGGTGAATAGAATATATTAATGAATGTGAATCCAAAATAAACTCTACACCAATGATCGTTGGGATTACCCCGTATCTTGTTTCAAAAAAAATTACATAAGAATACAAGGTCCAATTAGGTAGAGACTCTTAGGCATTTTTATCATCCTTAGTCACCAGAAAATCTATGTAAGACAATGGTACCTCCTTCACTTTTTCAATGATCGATGAGGTAATGATTAAATATGAAAGAACAGACCTTCCATGATACTTCTATAATCAAGGATAATTTCATCAAAGAGTCTCATTACCAAAAACTAGCTACTATCCACATAGACCACCTGATCCTATGTATTACTACACAATCCATTGTTCATGATGTTTACCTTACCTGTGTTATATAACATCTCTATGTAAAATGATTAGAGATACTCAAACCACCTCCCTCACTAATGGTTTTGTTAATGCTTTGAGAATATATACTTCAATATTTTATGGTCATTATAGACCTTAATCATCTCAACCAACATGTAGTGACACTAATATCATAGATCATGCACCACCACTTCCACATTTATATCATGATTTGGGTCTTTTAGTTCAATAATACACAGTTTCCAAGTCCCATAATATTGAAATAATCCATCATGTATAAGAACTACTCTGGTCCTGATAGTAGGAATGTCTCAATACAATGGAAAATTTTTATCTGGATAAGTTAAGTCTTGGTCAAGCATTAATAAATATAGGTACGGATAGAAAAAATTATACGGACTAACCTTCAAATAGTGATAACCCAACTTCTTGTCAATCATGGAAAACCTCTTGGATCCCCTATACTGGTAAAAGAGGTAGTCTATTAAAGTTAAACAATAATGATTCATTAATAATACATGTTTCTACCACTCATAATCCATAAACAAATATAAATAACATTCCTTCTTCATATCAAAAAAATATAGGAGCACCCCCATTTGGATTTGATCCGGTTAATAAACCCATTTTTTGATGTCCCTATATTTGATCTTTCAGGTTTCTATACACCCCAGGATCCATTAATAATTTTGGAATAGATATAGTATCCTTTCCAAATATAATCTTGATCAATAACACAATCACCCTATTTGGTTAAAAAACAAATGAACCATTAGAAAAAACATCATGAAACTGGATGATCATAGGGGGAAAGACAAGTTGTAACATCATTTCTTAGTTCAATTTTTTTTGTATGATAGAATGAGATCACCACTAATTAGCCATTTTTATGACATAAATGAACATCTTGTATATTCCACTCAACATAATGGGTACAGTAATCACATTCTATTGACATGAAGGATACCCATCAATGATAGTAATCAATGTCCACCCCACACCGAGTAATGTATTCCATTTCTTGGACCATATAAATTCTATCAATATCTATTATATAAAAATTCATGAATATTGTACACCAATTAATCATGATATTTTAATATTAACATCATTATATGTATGAACCTGGGTTTTTGGAATGGGTCAAAATCCTGACCCTGTTTGAATTTTTGTCTTGTTCTGAGAAAACATGGAGAATCTAGGAAAACCATTTGAAGTGGTGGAGTTTGTACAGGGGCACACGGTTGGCGCATGGGTTGAACAAACCATATGGCCAGCCCAGAAAACCATGCACCCTTGACCACGGGCTCTGCATGGGTAGCACACGGTTTTTCAAACTGTGCGGGCAAGCAGTGTGAAGTCCCTGGGAGAGACTGTGGAAACCGCATGGTTGGCGCACGGTTTGCCAAACCATGCGGGGTAATGGTTCGTCCACATAAAGTTAGGGTTTTTATGTTTCCGGCCACTTGGGATTATCCATATCCATATTTCTTCCTCCATCTTGTGGTTCACGCAGGGAGAGATGGTCGGACCTTCAAATCATTCCTGGATCTTCATCTGAACCCTGTTTTGAAAATCATTTGATGCGTTAGAACCCCCTCAGTAAGGCCTTGATTCCACTTGATCTATTTTTCATTATTTCTCTTCTATAATGTGTTTTGTGGATGGAGTGGTTTTGAATATTTTGTAGATCTAACACGTTTTAGACCTAATTGGAGGATCTTATCGGAAGAGTAACATCATACTAGTATGAGGTAGGTGGTGCATACCTCTTTTTCTGTTTTTGTGGCCATTTGGGTAGAGCATCCTTTGGTGCATTTTCGGGTTTTTTTAGAGAGACAATAATTTATCTACTACTACTTATTTAAATTTAATATTATATATAGGGGATACCTTTGAGTATGCCCTTTGTCCTGTCTTGATTGAGCAGGGTCGGGCGAGAGGTCGTCACCCACATGGGGCATTTCGTCTTGGGTTGCAAAAATGATAATAACTTAATTGTATTGGATTAAATTGTTATGTTTAGTTATTTAAACCTTGATATGAAAAATTTAAGACCATAGAAACATCATTGCTATTGTGGGAAAACACTTTCTTAGGAAAATTCATCTGTTTAAATGGGTTTTCCTGTTATATGTTTTGTTTAAATGTGTTTTATATGTAAATGATGAATTGCATATGATAGAACCTTTGGGTTGTGATGGGCATGGTCTGGATATTATTGAGTGATGATGATCACAGGTTGGATTTGGCCAAGGTTACTTTGGGTGGTTTTGACCACAAGATTGGGTGTCATGGATATCGTCTTGAGGCAGTACGAGTTTCAGGTTGGGCTTGGCCCGGGGTTACTTTGGGTGGTATTGACCACGAGATTGGGTGTAATGGACGTAGGCTTGAGGCGGGATGACGGTCTGGTTGGGCATGGCCCGGGTTACTGGGATGGTGAGGCCATCATACTTGAGCGGCACAGACTCACGGATATGAGTTGTCAGATGTGTGGAGGCTTAGGTACAATTTTTGGTGATTACTGCTCACTCGGGATGTTGAGTAGTGTGCAAAAAGAGATACTTCGTGATAAGATGGTTTTTCCACTCATGTGGGTAGAGGCCCTCATAGATTTGGTTTAGGTACTTTGGTTGGGGGTGCCTGCCATATAAAGCCACAAGGGAGGTGAGGAGCCTCCAAGGCATAACTTTAGGTATATCGGGTTGAGGGATGAGGCTCGCCGTGATTTGTGGGAAGGTATCGTTATCCCTGTTGTTACTTATTTGAGGGTGGATATCACCATACCTATGGTTACTTGATTTGAGGGTAGGTATCGTTGTCCCTACAGTTATTTATTTGAGGACATGCATCTCTATTCCTCTAGGATACTTCTTGGGCTTCCCTTCGGTACATCGGTACATGAGGCATGAGGTGTCAGGAGGCACGCGGTTCCATGTTACTAGTCTTGGGAATGCCTTTGGGATTTCAGCACTTGAGACATGCGGTGTCAGGGGGCACATGGTGTTAGGTTAAATGACATAGATTCCAGCATTGGCTGAAGCAGGTGACACTCCATCGTGGCTGCTTAGCATCAGTGGAGTTTGTGTTTACTTGTGCATCATATTGTTTACTTTTTTCCTTATAAAAGAATCTATTATTAAAAACTTATATTAGGTATGCAATGTTCCATGGTATCCTACTAAGATTAGTTTCACACCCTACATGGGCCCTTCTTGACGCGTGCAGACTTTACAGATTTATGTGTAAGAAAGAGACTAGCATCATGAGCTGAGCTGCATTAGCTGTTTCATAAAGATGGTATGGACCTTGAGGTCTTTCCTAGCTAGAGTTTATCTTGTTTTATTTTCATTCTTATATTATCATGCTTATTTTTTATTTAGATATATTTGGTTAGAGATTGGCTTCTTTTTATATATAAATACATGTATGACCTGTTTTGGATGCATGTTTATTGTTCAGTGGTAGATACAAGAGATCAGTGTGATGTTGTGTTTACTTTCCGGTACTGCTATTTATATTTATTGCTTCTGTTATTTATCTATATTGAATATGTTTCTGCTCTGTGGGTCTAGTACAAATCTAATGAGTCGTTATTCCACATAATCCTTATTATTAAACTCGGACCAGTACCACTATTATCCTCCGAGAGGGTATAGCCTCCCCACTATACTTATGAGACCCTCGCTGCTAGTCGATAGCCTTTGGAGTTCGGGGAGGTGCACCTAATGTAGTCGCACCCTACATTTTTAGCCATGTTTGGGTGGCTTCTTGGGTCCGGGTCATTAAAAAGTGGTATTAGGGGAGTTCTTGACAGGGATTTAGTAGCAGTGTTTTGTTGGATACTGATGAGTTTGAGATTTCTCTTTTTATTTATGCTGGTTTCCTATTTTTTATATGGTAGACTAGAGATAAGTTTCTACTAGAACTAGGTTTATAGCGTGGGCATGGGTGCCTGCAGCCCCAGGTACAAGGGATGGACTAGGTTTCCATGGGTGGGAATTGTTGTTTTCTTTTTGCTCAAATTATAATTTATATGATTTCCACCATGGTGGCTCACTTGGTGTGTGATGTTATAGATTTTGATATGTATCCCATGACCCGGTGTGGTAAGGGAGAATTGGACCTTGACTCAGTATGGAAAGGTTTGTTTCTTGAAATTTGATAGGCACGTTTTAGGGTATTTCAATTTCATAACTGCATGTATGCTTTTTGATGTGATAATTCCATGTGAATAATATCAATATCCATGTTATGTATGCTTTTAAATGTTAATAGTTGAAATTCCTGATAGAATTTCAGGACAATTTCAATGTGTTATGCCATGCCTTATATATGTGTAGAATTGCATGTGATATGATATTTGGGTCTGGCTCTTATGAGAGTACGCATGTACTATCGGTTGAGGTGATTTTTATCACTAGGATTGGGTGACTCGGTCTTCGGTTTGAGGCAACATTTTTTTTCAGGATGGGCATGTACCGAGGTACATTGGATACTTGGATTTGTTAGTGGAGGGTAAGGAGGCCAGGAGGCTGAGATGTGGTGGGGCATGGTTGTAGTGGGGGAAAGTAAGGGAGGTAGTTGTGTGTTGTCTTTTACTGATTTCATATCTGTGATGAATATATATTATTATATATATATGGGATGTCAGACCATTTATTGTATTCAGTGGGATCCGTTTTCCGACCCAGATGGAGCATTAGACGGGAGATGGTACAGTACCGTAGGTGCAAGATCAAGTTATGGATCTGGTGCAGGCAGAGCCGGAGCTGCAGGTACAGGCTTATGGACATGATCGGGTTCAATATCCTGTGTAGATAGGATAGCATCCAGGTTTAGCAGCATTCGGACCCTAGCTCGAAAAATAGCTCCAAGCTTGCCTGGTATGTGTCTTATAGGGGATCGATAGAGGAGTGCAGGGTACAGAGCCATATGTGGATTATTTGGCATTAGAGTTCCAGTCACAGCACCCGCCACTTTTTCAAGGTGATGGTGGTTCACAGGCGGCTGAGAACTGGATAGAGAGCATGCAGATGATCTTCAAGCACCTTGAAACACCTACAGAGCAGAGGGTCAAATTGGTGACGTACATGCAGTGAGGACCGGAAAAGCACTGGTGGGATGTGTAGGTTCAGGCTCACACGCACGAGGGACTAGCATGGAAGAACTTCACGAACAGGTTCTTTGAGCACTTTTACCTAGATTCACTGAGGGCAGAGAGAGCTTGGGAGTACTTGAGTCTTCAGCAGGGAGACATGTCTGTCATGGACTATGCAACTACTTTCAACGAGTTGTCTCGATTTCCACCTGGTATGGTAAGCAATGACAAGGCTATGGTGAGATACTTCGAGGATGGATAATGAGACGTCATTCGGATCCAGGTAAGTATCTTCCAGCTAGGTTCTTTCTCAAAGGTCGTGAATCAGGAGCTCATATAGAAGATAAATTAGATGGATATGCCTCAGGTTGGTCAGGCGGCAGCCTCAGGTGATGGTTCGGATAGCAGCAAGCGGGGAAGGGATGAGTTCCAGTAGGGAAATTCGACTAAGGTCTCAGTTAGACCACCTTGTAGCAGTTCTTCAGTGGTTTGCTTTCAGTGTAGGCAGACATGACATGTTCGGACTCAGTGTGATAGACCTCCAAAGGAGTCCTAGGCATCTGGATAGGTCGGGCATCTCAAGAGGATATGCACGTAGACTTCTCAAACAGCCGGTAGGTAGGGACCACGATATACTATGACATATGGAGTTGGTTTAGGTTCGGTACAAGGAGAGGGTAGCCAAGATTCAGTTTCACGTGGAGGACGTAACAGAGAATGTGGGATCCAAATGAGGGGTCAGTGGCCGGTGACTGGAGCCGCACCGCTGGGAGGTCAGGCATCTGGGAGTCGTGCTTCAGGCTAGGTGCACGCTGTGGATCATCCAGAGGCTGAGAAGGATGGTGAGACGACGATGGTTAGAGGTACACCACGGGTGTGGCTATGATTTCATTATTCTATTCTGGCATTAACTATGGAGGCATGTCTGTTTTGAGTTCAAGTGATGCACATGATCTATATAGACAGAGTAGATACTGGTCAGTGGGTTTCACGCCATATTTGGTGCATGATATATTTAAATATGTATGTATGAGATGTGTAGCATTAGTGTCATCAAGGATGTGGGTTACCTGAGGCGCCATGGGCATCGGGGAATCGGGGATGTAGGTTACTTGAGGTTCTTGGCATGAGGTTTGTTTTGAGCATCCATGGGATGCAAGACCTCGGGGAGGCGGACATCGATGTGGTGCGGAATATGGTGGATGTCAGAAGTGGTATGAGGGTTATAATGAGGCGTAGGGGTGACGATCTGTCACGAGAGGACCATGAGTCCAGAAACAGGTTATCGAAACTTTGGTTGTTTTTATTTTTGTCGATTTGAGACCGAGTTAGGTGATTCCTAATGTGGGGAGACACTTGAGGAATTTTTCCAGAACCTTGTGATCGGGGAAGTCCAGGTTTCTCTGATCAGGGTGGTATGTTCGGTGCCATCTTCGGGTTTCGTTTGATAGCTCTAGGACAAGATATGTTAATGTGGGGAGATTGTAAGAAATTGAGTTTCTAGAATGGGTCAAAATCCTGACCCTCTTTGAATTTGTGGATTGTTCTGAGAAAACTGGGAGAATCTAAGAAAAACATTTACTGTTGTGGAGGTCGTACAAAGGCGCGCAGTTGGAACATGGTTTGAACAGACCGTGCGGCCAGCCCATGAAACCTTGCACCCTTGACAGTGGGCTCTGCACGAGCGGGGCACGGTTTGTCAAACCATGCGGGCAAGCCATGCGGAGTCCCTCGGATAGATAGTGGCAACAACATGGTTGGCGCACGAGTTTTCAAACTGTGCAGTGTAACCAAGCAACCACTTAATGTTAGGGTTTTTAAGTTCTGGGCCACATGGGATTTTCCATTCTACATCTTTCCTCCTCCCTCTTCTGGATCACATAGGGAGAGTCGGTCAGACCTTCAAATCCTTACTGAATCTTTGTCTGAAACCAGTTTCAAACATTGTTTAATGTGTTTGAACCCCCTCGTTAAGCAATTGATTCCTCTTGAGCCATTTTTCTATATTTATGTTCTAGAATGAGTTTTTTGGGTTCGAGTGGTTTTGATTATTTTGTAGATATACTGCATTTTAGACTTAATTGTAGGTTTTTATCAGAGGAGTAACATCGTACTTATATGAGGTAGGTGGTGTATACCTCTTTTGTGTTTTCGTGGGCATTTGGGTAGTGTGGACTTCAGTGCGTTTTCTGGTTTTTTTAAGAGAGACCCTAATATATCTTCTACTGCTTATTTAAATTTCTTATTAGACCTATGAGATAACTTTGGGTATTCACTTTGTCCTATCATGACTGATTAGGGCCGGGCGAGAGGTCTTTTCACTCATGGGGTATTTTGGCCGGGGTTTCCAAAATGATATTACTTGACTTACATTGGATTAAACTGTAAGGTTTGGTTATTTAAACCTTGATATGAATTATTGGAGACCTTAAAAACTATAGTGCTGGTATGGGATAACACTTTCTTAGTGCAATTCATCTGTTTAGAAGGATTTTCCTATTGTGTGTTTTGTTTATATGTGTTTTATATGTAAATATTGAATTGCATATGTTGGAATCGTCTGGTTGTGATGGGTATGGGCCGGATATTGTTGAGTGATGCTGATCACAGGTTGGGATTAGCCCGGGTTACATTGGGTGGTTTTGGCCATGGGATTGGGAATCATGGATGTCATCTTGAGGCAGTACGACTGTCTGGTTGGACAGGGCTCAGGGTTAGTTTGGGTGGTTTTGACCATGGGATTGGGCATCATGGACATTGTCTTGAGTCTGGATGATTGTCAGGTTGGGAATGGCCCCGGTTACTAGGATGGAGAGGCCATCAGACATAAGTGGCATGGTCGTAGGGACACGAGGCATCAGATGTGTGGTAGTTTAGGTACTATTTTTGGTGAATATCGCTCTCCTAGAACTTTGAGTAGTGTGCACACATAGATACTCCAGGATGAGGTGGTTTTGACCACTCGTGTGTGTAGAGGGCCCTGTAGATGCAGTTTAGGTACTTTGGTTGGGGGTTCATGCCGTTGGAAGCCACATGGGAGGTGAGAAGCCTCCAGGGGATAGAATTGAGGCTATCGGGTTGGGGGCTGAGGCTTTCCACGGTTTGAGGGTAGGTATCGTTGTCCCTCCGATAACTTATTTGAGGGTGAATATCGTTGTCCCTTCAGTTACTTAATTTGATGGTAAGTATTGATGTCCCTCCTTCCATTTATTTGAGAGTATAAATCGTTGTCCCTCAGGTTATTTATTTGAGGACAGGAATCATTGTTCCCCCGGGTTACTTCAAGGGTGTGCCTTTGGGATGTCGGTACTTGAGGCACGAGGAGTCAAGAGGCACAAGGTGCCAGTTTACTATTCTTGCTCGTGCCTTCGGGACGATGGTACATGAGACATGTAGTGTCAAGGGGAACATGGTTCCAGGTTACACGATAGAGATTCAGGTGTTGGTCGAAGCAGGTGACACACCATGATGGCCGATGAGCACCAGTAGAGATTGTGTTTATTTGTGGATCGTATTGTTTACTATTTTCCTTATAAATTCATGAATGCTTAAACACTTATATTAGGTATGCAATATTTGGTGGTATCCTACTGAGATAAGTCTGACACCCTACACAAGCCCTTCGGGACGTGTGCAGACTTTATGGGTTTACGTGCAGGAAAGAAGCCAACTTCACGAGTTGGGCTGCATTAGCTATTGCATAGAGAAAGTATGGACCATGAGGTCTTACCTAGATGGATTTTATCTTGTTTTGTTTCCATTCCTGTATTATCATGCTTAATTGTTATGTAGCCACAGTTGGTTAGACATTGTCTCTTTTGTCTATATAAATACATGTATGACCTATTTTGGATGCATGGTTGTTGTTCAGTGGTAGATACAAGTGATCAGTGTGCTGTTGTGTTTACTTTCCGCATATGTTGTTTATATTTATTACTTCCTCTATTTATCGATATTGAATGTGCGTTCGCTCTACAGGTCTGGTTCGATTCTGAAGAGTCGTTATTCTGTGGCATCCTTATTATTATACTCAGAACAGTACCATTGTTATCTTCTGATAGTGTATAGCCTCCCCACTATACCTATGAGACCTTCGCTGCTAGTTGGCAGTCTTTGGCATTCGGGGAGGTGCGCCTAAGGTAGTAGCCCCCAACCTGTTCTGAACCCCATTTCAAATATTGTTTGATGCATTAGAACCCCCTCGGTAGGGCCTTGATTCATCTTGGGTCGTTTTTCTGGATTTCTGTTCTAGAAAGTGTATTTTTTGTTTGAGTGGTATTGATTATTTTGTAGATCTAACATGTTTTAGACCTAATTGGAGGATTTTATCGGAGGAGTAACATCATACTAGTACTTGGTAGGTGGATCATACCCTTTTTATCATTTCTTGGTCTTTTGGATAGCGCATCCTTTGGCGTGTTTTTGGGTTTTGTTTTTGAGAGAGACCCTAATTTATCTACTACTACTTATATATATTTATTATTAAACCTATGGGATACCTTTGGGTATGCTCTTTGTCCTGTCTTGATTGATAAGGGTCGAGCGAGAGGTCGTTGGACACATGGGGCATTTTTTCTGGGCTTTTCTAAAATGATAATACTTGAATCGAATTGGTTTAAAATGCATGGTTTAGTTATTGAAACCATGATATGAATTGTTGGATACCTTAGAAACTTCAGTGATGGTATGAGAAAACACCTGATTAGTGAAATTCATCTGTTTAGATGGTTTTGCCTATTATGTTCTCTGTTTAAATGTGTTTTATATGTAAATGTTCAATTGCATATGGTGGAACATTCAGGATGTGATGGGTGTGGGCCGAATATTGTTGATTGATTATGATCACTATTTTGGCTAGTCTTGGGTTAATTTTTCTGGTTTTGATGACGGAATTGTGTGTCAAGGATGTCGGCTTACAGCAGTACGACTATTAGGTTGGGCTTGGCCCGAGGTTACTTTGGGTAGTTTTGACCACGGGATTGGGCATCATGGACATTGGATTGAGGCAGGATGCCTGTCAGTTTGGGCATGGCCCGGGTTACTGGGATGGCAAGGCCATCATTCTTGAGCCGCATGGTCACTGTAAAATGAGGTGTAAGATAAGTATTGTCTTAGGTACTATTTATGGTGATTACCACTCACCTGGAACATTGAGTAGTGTGCACTCAGAGATACTCTGTGATGAGGTGGTTTTGACCACTTGTGTGAGTAGAGGCCCCCGTAGATGCGGTATAGGTACTTTGGTTGAAGGTGCTTGCCATAGGAATCCACGTGGGAGGTGAAGAGCCTCCATGGGATAGATTTAAGGCTATCGAGTTGGGGGCTGAGGCTCACCGGGATTTGAGGGCATGTATCGCTGTCTCTCTGGTTTCTTATTTGAGGGAAAATATCACCATCCCTCTGGTTACATGATTTGAGGGAAGGTGTCACTATCCCTCCATCCATTTATTTGAGGGCATACATCATTTTCCCTCCGGTTATTTATTTGAGGATAGGCATCGTTGTTCCTCCAGGTTACTTCTTGGTCGTGCGTTTGGGATATCGACACTTGGGGATCGAGGTGTCAGGAGGCACAAGGTGTCGAGTTATTATTCTTGGGAATGACATTCGAATGTCGGTGCTTGAGACACACAGTGTCAAGGGGGACATGGTGTTGAGTTACACGACAGAGATTCCGGGGTTGGCTGATGCATGTGGCACTCCATGGTGGCCGCTAATCACCAGTGGAGTTTGTGTTTATTTGTGCATCATATTGATTATTGTTTTCCTTATAAATGTATGTCTTCTTAAACACTTATATTAGGTATGAACCATTGGGTGTTATCCTACTGAGATTAGTCTCACACCCAGCACGGGCCCTTCGGGTCGTCTGCAGACTTTATGGATTTATGTGCAAGAATGAGGCCAACTTCAGGAGTTGGGCTGCATTAACTGTTTCCTGGAGATTGTATGGACCTTATGGTCTTTCCTAGATAGTGTTTATATTATTTTGTTCCCTTTCCTTTATTAGCTTTCTTAATTGTTATGTAGGTACAGTTGGTTAGCCATTGGAGCCTTTTTATATATAAATACATGTATGAACTGTTTTGGAAGCATGTTTGTTGTTCAGTGGTAGTTACAAGTGATCATCATGTTGTTGTGTTTACTTTCCAATGCTATTGTTTATATTTATTTCCTCCGATATTTATTGATATTGAATGTGCTTCTACCCTGTGGGGCTTGTTCGAGTCTGATGAGTCGTTATTTTGCGGAATCCTTTTTATCATACACAGACCAGTACCATTATTTTCCTCCGAGAGGGTATAACATCCCCACTATACCTATGAGGCCCTTGATGCTAGTTGGAAGAATTTGGAATTTGGGGAGGTGTGCCTAAGGTAGTAGAACATGGCCCGTTTAGCACTGTTTGGGTGGCTGTTCGGGTCAACGTCATTACATTATACAACCTTGAATCACACACCTAAGGGCTTATTTGTTACAACCCTACCCGAGAGCCACTAAATAGTGCCACAATATGGTGGGTCTCATGGACATAAGTGCTCATCCACGTATTTTAGGTTAAGATGACTAGAAGCCTGGGTCTATGGTGGTATAGTGGGGATACTATAACCTCATATTCAAAGTTTCACAATAGTGAAATTGAAAAATAGAAAGGAAAACACATATTATTATTCATGGATAGAAGATACACACCCATATGACATAGTAGTAAAAAATAAATGGTTAGTAACATATACAGGATAATTATATCATGTATCTAAACAAAATGGAAAAAAATGCATGGAAATAGGAATCCAATATAAAACATGTAACCAAAGTAAAAAATACAAAAGTGATCTTTCTTCAGATAGCATGAAAAGAATAGCTTGGTCATGTGATACCCTAATCTTATGATTTATAAATCAAGAAACATAAATAGAATGATTTCTTTAATCCCTCCATTCATCCATGAAGTCTATCTGGGTAATCAATGATGGAATGAATAGGGTCTGAGATAGCACTTAGTATGCCACCACTAATGCAGTCTACAATAAGTCAAATCTATGTATATAAGATGAAAAAAAAATTCAAAATGTAATAGGATTAAATTGATACATGTATGTGTGATAATATCCATCCCAACAAGGATTACAATAAAACATAATTCATAAACAAGGGACATTTGAAAATCATGGTGAAAAATCCACTATGGTCGATGTCGAGTAATCTAGTTTCATAACTATAAGGTCGATATACAAATTATAAAATTACCAAGTCATCCCCATCGAGTCCATGGGGAATCTAAATAGAAAAATCAGTAAAAAAATGGGGGTATCCCAAAGAGCATGTCCAACCAATTCCATGAAATCCAGATCCAAGGATTATAAATTTCCTTATCATCCAATGTAATCTAGATCTATAGAGTAGAAATTTTCATGGAATCCAATGTAATCTCGATTCCATTCAGTAAAATTTCTATGGAATCCAAAGCTGTCCTCACTGTCTTAACAAACCATTCATCATCAACATGAACATATAAGGAAAATAAGGTACATTCATTAACAATTCCTTTTATCATATTGCTTAATTCAAAATCCATTTCACATTCATACACAATTCATCAGCTCATCCAACTCATTACACATTTTCATTTGAAAACATTTAACCATTTAAATTACATGTAATCGAATAAAAAAGGATGCATAAACCCTCTCCTAATATCACTTTTAATTCAATAAGGATGAAAATAATATGGTGATCTCACATGTACCCAACATTGTGGTATATCACAGGGTAGATACATAGACACACCTATGAGTGGTCGAAGTTGAGGTTGAAAACCACCAACCATCACATGGTTCTAAGAGGGGAACCTAACAAGGTTCTGATATTTTAATGAAGGAATAATATTAATTTAGGATAAATCCATAAGTTATGGAATGAATCACAATGACAACAAGGTATATAGAAACTAGAAGTTTTGGTAAATGGTATATAACACCTACCTTGTGCCTATGGTAGAACACTCATCATGTACCATTCCCCAACTCAACACAAATTTAATGAAAATGGAATAATGTATAAATAACCTAGAAATACGGAATATTATATTTCACCAGAATAAAAACATTGATAGAATGGAAAAAAAGGAGGATAATGACTACTGAAATTATTGATAGAAATATAGTGTGACAATCAGATCTTAATTCTGACGCCAGATAAAGAAACAACTCAATATCCCTGGATAATGATGCTTGAAAGCTCAAATGATTGAACAAGAACCCACTATCCACATGAATGAAAAATTAATAGATTTAGTTTAAAATATAATAAAATTAAAGAGAAATGGAAAAATTACCCAAAATGTAGGTGTTACACCATAGGCCAAATCATATACGAACTATGTTCCCTTCGCTGTTAAAGGAGGGACCTCACATGGTTCAGGTTCATGGTTGGATAAAATTTATACAAACTGTGATTTTCTCCTCAATTAAAAAATTTAGATCCCATGTAAATGCATGCATCATTGGTTACAAAATTTCATAAAACAGTAAGCCCAAATTATGTTCTCTGAACACCTCACATGGTTAGAAGTAATCATGGATCATAGGATTCACTGACCCTAATAACTATGTTTCTCATCTTCTTCTCTCAAAAACGAAGCCTCTAGGCTCTAAAAATTCCCCAAAAACACTTAAAACACTGATGAAATATTAGTAAATCACATTCTTTTCAAAATAAAGAAATTAAAATTAAATTAAATGGATTTTAACCTTAATGAAATATTTTGGATCTTATAATCTCCACCACATAAGAAAACCCATACTTGAGTTCTCCTTGTGAGGGATTTAAATAATCTGAAAAGAGTTCCATTAATTCAGAACATACATATGCCTCTCTCTCATTGGACTTATCCTAAACATGGTCATACTCCCATAAAACCCAAACTAAATGAACTAGCCTTCCTCAAAAAGCAGTCATGTTATGATCAATGATGTGTACAGTGTTTTCCTTGATGTATTTTTCTTATTGCAACTCAAACGCATCTGAATGAAGAGATTGAGATTGATATGAGTTATAATGATGTCTTTTAGATACATGGAAGAAAACGTCACTGGCTCGGTACCTCTAAGGTAATTGATATAGATATATTAATAATATGACTCTCCATAAAATCTATAAGGTCCTGGAATATCGTAGAGAAGTCTTCAGTGTATCTGAATCTATTTGGTCCCCATACACTACTATAAAACCAAAAAATAACAACACAGTTTTTTATCAACGCTAGAAAAAAATGGTTGATAAATGAAATTTTTACCAGTTCTAGAGAAAGAGTCGAAATTTTTTACAATTTTTAGCACTTTTTTTAGAACTAATAAAGTGTACCATTTATGATCACTTTATATTTATCCCTAATAAGGTATACCCTTTATCAGAGCTTTATTTTTAAGGGTGATAAATGGAACCCTTTATTAGCTCTATATTTTCCAGACTATTAAAGGAGTCTTTTATCGGTTCTTTTTTAGTGCTGATAAATGTCTCAATAAATAAAATGAAAAAATTAAATTAATAATATATGATTTTATACAAAATATTATTAATATTATTAATATTATTAATTAAATAATTATTGTTAAATATGAATAAATTGATTATACATTATATAAATTATAAAAAATAAAAAAATAAAATTTATTAAATATAAAGGTTTGCAAAATGAAAAATAAACAAATTATATTTAAAAATAAGTAAATTAAAAAAGATAATAATTATTTAATTAATTAGATAATTATTGATAATGTTAATTAATAGTACACATTAAATATGTAGATATATATTAATATATATATAAATATTATTTATATATTACACAATATTTATGCCCTTTACATTAAATAGTCATATATTTAGTGAATAATGGTTTATAATTAAAAATTAATATGAATTAAAAATTCTGACTAATTTTATAGATTAATGTACATATAATTCAATGTCATTTGATTATTCAATTTAGTATAGATCAAATGTTTGTTATATTGATTTTATATACACATAACTAATTCATTTTTATATACAATACACACACACAAAACCTATCCATTTTTTCAATATTATTAAAATGTACTTATTTTTAATTTATTCAATTTCAATCATTTTTAACAGGCATGCACTTAAAATTAGATATTAATTAATTATTTTAGAAAAAAAATTTACAAAATATATTTTTAAATGAAGATTTATAAATAAATGTATTCATAAATAAATATATTTAAAATATAAATGTTGTAATTATAAAATTACATATTTTTAATAATAAAGAATTAAATATCATTTTAAAAGTTTTTAAATAATTTTAAATAAATAATTTTAAATTTTTAAATAAATATAAATAAATTATTATCTATTTTGAAATATTATTAAATATATTGTAAATTTACATAAATAATGAATATATTCACTATATTAATATTTATATATATTTATTAAATATATATATATACATATATATTTTTATTAAACACAAATATTTGTACAATGATATGAATATTTTTTTAAAATATTTATTTAATCATAAAAAAATTATATATTTAAATTGTAATCAAATTTTAATAATTATATTTACATAAGTAATAGATTCACTATATTTATATTTATATTTATTGATTAGGTATATATATATATTTTTAAAAAAATTACATATAATTATAATTATAAATCCTTTATTAGGGCTTAAGTAATACGAATTGATAAAATAAATAATCTTTAGTGATTTCTTTAGCACTGAAAAAATATGAGGGTTTATCAGTGCTAAAATAGAACTGATAAAGACCTACCTTTATTAGTTCTAAAATGCCTTCCTTGTTATTAATTCAAAAAAATCATTGATAAATATGCCATTCATCAGTGCTTAAAAAATAATCCCTAATTAAAGTGTCCTGATCTAATTAAAAAAAACAAACACATTTTGAACATGTCGTGATAACATAATCTTTTTACATAAGACTCCTATTATTGGTTATACACTTAAGTGAATCGAAGATCGAATCACACAAACCAACTAAAATCACACAATCCAAATTCTTGTTGTATCTCAAACATATTTTGACATCTGAGGTTCGGTTTAATTTTGGGTTTCCAAAGAAAACATTTAGATCTGGATCCAAGGGTCTTTGATTTTCTTCAACCTTGCGAGTTAAGCCTAGGTTGTCCTTCATAGGTTCTAATTTTCATTCTGTTTATTTTTTGTTTTCGAGATCTGGATTAGAGGGTTTCTTATTTTACTTTGTTGGATTTGATTATATTTCTTTATGTTTTCTCTTGTTGTTGTATTCTGATATTATTTTGTTTATGATATTTTTTTTGCTAGACTGCTAATTTGGATATCCTATTTTGGCCTTTATAATTTGTTGTTTTGTATCCATTTGCTTTGTTGAAAACATCTACAGCCCACCTTTCAATGCTATTTTGAATATATTTCCATTGTAGGTTTAGAAAAAATTGATTTATCAAACCAATTATCAGTATGATGATTATGTAAATTTCCAAAAAATGATGATTTTAAGCAGTAGAATCTGATTTTATGAAATTCATGTACCAGAATTTATTTATTTAAATTCTGTTTTAATAATATAATGTAACATTTTTTACATAATAAAATTATTTTCTTATAATTGTGTTGTATTATTTTAATGTAAATATATGTTGTTATGACCCGTCCTCGGGGCCCGTGCCGTGACTACCCCAAGCCCGCCTTCCATAGGCCAGGGGCTGGCAACTAGCACCAAAGGCGTAAATCCCAATAACTGGGAAGGTATTGCCTTTATAAAAGAAAACAAGCACCACAGAGTAAGCAAGCAGAAAAAGTAAACTCTAAGTACAAGAGAAGTGCTGAAAAGTAAATGGGCCAGAATACAAACCCAAAAGGAAGTACAACTACAACTGAATAAGTACAATAGAAAAGATAACAGTTGGAAGGACGGAAGCGGCTCCTGGGTCGTCCTCCTCGGATCCTACCTGAAGGGTAGGTACAAATGGCACAGCTCCGGGTCGTCCACCACGGATCCTACCTGAAGGGTAGGTACATATAGCCTCCTCCACACTCTCGTCGTGTATTCCACCTCCGGGTACTGACTCGTCGTGTAGTCCACCTCCGGGTACCGTCCAGTCCTCGAACACTCGGCCTCCGTCAGCATTTCCTGTCGTCTGCAACCAACAGAACGAGGTGCGGACATAGCCCGTGCAGGGGTGAGTATAACGATACTCAGTAGGGACCCCGAGACCCTCAAGGTATCACTAAACCAACAAGGATAACCACAAATAAGATCTCAACAGATAACCTCTACCTAGGTATATGCCCATACATATGCCTAAGTTATCAAGTAACCCATCTCAAACATGGGGAAACACAAGGATCATGAAATCAACGGATAACCACTACCTAGGTATATGCCCATACATATACCTAAGTTAACAAGTTACCCATCTCAATCATGAGGTAAACACAAAGGTCAAAAGTCTTAGCTCAAACCAGGATTTTCATTATCGAAACCGTAACGGCTGAAGAGCTCCGTCTCTGGAGTGTACAGTTGTCCTGTCACGACTCCGAGGTACTGCTCACTACCCTAAGACTGCTGAGGTACCTCTCCTGTCGAGTACCGCAGGTCAGCCACCCAAACACAGTAGTGCTTCCCACCGGGGTATGTCACCCAAACACAGTAGTGCACACCCCCAAGTAGCCTGCTGAGGTACTCTCCGGACGAGTACCGTGGGTCTGCACTGTCACACAGGTAGTGCTCCATCCGCCATGGGACTGCACCTCAGAAAGTAGTGCTCTGTCCACTGGGCTAGTCGTCTCACTCCAAGTCGAGTCGGTCAAGCAGTCGTCAGGTCTCAGTCGGCTACACGGTCTCCGTACTCCGCATGCTCGTCTCTGGAAGGGTCTTCTCCACGAGCTACAGGTTGGTACTCCAAGTATCTCAAGGTGCCACGAAATAGTATCTCAAAGGACCGCCTCGTCATAGCGCTCTCAATGCACCAGATGACGCGTCAATCGGACGCCCGATCTGTGAGCTTCTAGCCTTTTCATCTCAGGGGCCCGGTTGGTTTCGTGGGCGAACCAATCCCGGCCGTATCTCAACTGTACCCCGAAATCTCATAGGGTATACTCATAGGGACTGTTTTTCAACGTGATCATCAACGCCGTTAACGGTTCGTCAAACGGATGTCCAGTCTGAAAGATATCAGCTTTTCCGTTCCAAGGTCCCGGTTGGATTTCGGGTGCGCTCCAACCTGGCCACTATCCAACTGTAACCAAAACTCGGGTGAAGTATGCAAATTGTTTTGTCTCATCAAGTGGAATTTAACGAAACAGACGGCGCGACTATCGGACGCCTGATCTGTGAGTTATTGGCTTTTTCGTTCTAGGGGCCCGGTTTGCTTCTTGAGTGAACCAACCCGACCGCACTCTAACGGCATCCAAACCTCAAGCAGAGTAAGCCAAAATATTCTTATCACTTAGAGGAATCCATCAAAATCGATGGCACGTCAATCGGACTTCCGGAACTCAAGTTACGAGTGTTTTCGCTCCGAGGGCCCCGTTGGTTTCGTATCTGAACAAACCCGGCCGAACCCAAAGTAATCTGAAACCTTGAGTGTGATATACCGAAACGACCGTCTCGATCTAAGGATCGTGTTTCCGCTGACGGTGAGTCGTTTGGAGGCCTGTATCTCACGTTATGGGATTTTGACAGAATGTGGTCCGAAAACGGGGGTCTGGGCCAGGGCCGCCCCGGCCCGACCCCCCTTGGGTCGGCCGACCTAGGTCCGACCCGGATGGGCTCGGCCCGGCCCGGCCCGGCTCGGTCCGGTCCGACTGGCCGGCCGCGGCTCGGCCAGCGTGGCTGAGCCGAAACGTGGAGCGGGGTGTCCCCCGCCCGCCGCTAATTGAGGCCGGCGGCGAACGGCCGGCCGCCTCCCTTCCGGGGGCGCGCCGCCGCCACCGCCTTCCGCGGACCACCGGACGCGCTCTGGTGGTCCGTTTCTCCTGCCGTCTTTGCCTATGGTCCTCCCGGGACCCGACCTTCACTGCGGAGGCCTCAAAATTACCTTGCGGCCTCGTTTTTCGTCGCCCGTCAATCTTCACGTCAAAAACAAAACGTGCCGTCTTCGTGGTTCTCCGGCGCGGTGCGTTGGCACCACGCCCATTCGCCGCGGCCCGACTCCATCCGTGGATGTCTTCGGTTTTCTTTGACATGGCGCAATGGCGTCGCGTCCTTGAATTCATTTCCATGGCGCGGCGCGATGGCGCCGCGCATATCTACCGCATGAAACCGCGTGGTGCGACGGCAGCACGCTTCCTCATACAAACCACAAAGAAAAAAGGAGGAGGGTCGGCCGTGTTCGTGCGGTCCGGCCCCCCTCACGTTATTCGTTATCATTTGGTTTCAAAACACAATGTTCAAATTCGATAACAAATGGTTTTTAACCACGAAGATCATAACGTCGGAAATCTCGAACAAATATAAATAATTGAATACAAACCCCTACCTTGGGTATAAGCTGATAGGAAGGACGCGTCGTCGTTCGAGGTTCATCGCGGTATGGCGTCGCGAGGATGACGACATCGAAGGGGGATGTCGGCATTCGTCTGACTCGAGGGAAAGCGAAGCCGTCGTCGCATTCTACCCGATTCCGCTTCCGAGCTTGTTCGTCGATCCATTGACGATGAAGGGGAAGAAGAAGATCTGTTGAAGAGTCTCACCGAGGAAGGGGATAAATTCCATGGAAGGAAAACGAGCGTTCTTCGTTCGCGAAGATAAGCTTCTTCCCAAGTGTTGGGCATCATGGTATTTTACCAACGCTCCGTCGCTTGGTGAAGTCGTCCCCAAACCCTCTTCCAAGATCCCTATATATAGGGGAGGGGGAGAGGTATGTAACCATTGTGGTTATATAACTTTTTTTTAAAAATAAGGGGTCGGGTGAAATAAATTGATTTGACGCAATTTATGAGGTCTGTTGGAACCCCTTAAGAGGGGAGGGTGCCAAGGAGTTTCTCCCCATTTAATGGGGAGTTGAGGAATTAAGAGGCTATCCCTCATTAATGAGGGAGTGTTGAGAGGTTTCCTCTCCTCCCATTAATAGGGGGGTTAAGCCCCGTGTGGTCCCTACCATAAAAAACCACCCACTGGAGGTTTGGTTTGGGTGGGCCCCACTACCATAACCTCTAAAGGGAGGTTAAGGTGTGGTGGCCCCACCTCCAAACTCCATGAGGAGGTTTCAACCACCACACTCCCAATGGCGGCTGAAATATTATAAAGTGCATGACATGTTATTTAATTATTACTCTTATTTAAAGAAAACCCAAAAACTAACATCCGCTCTCGATTAAACCCAAATGCGGCAAAAGTATCTTCAAGCAAATACCGGCGTTGCAAGTTCATCGGTGCCCTCGGAATTCGATTCCATGCACCAGTTCAAAAGTTAGAAGAACCTGCTCGTTCGTTCACTGAACGTACCCGAGCCAAACTTCGGAAATTGTTTCCGGGCACACCGGGCCTCGGAATCAGGCGCCGTCAGAAACTGCGATCTTGAAAAATTCCAAAGAAAATTTAGGGAAAAAAATTTCCCATGAAATTTCCGGGTCTTTACATATGTAAAGTTGATAACATGTTTTTAAAATTTCCAATGACTCCCTATTATCAAAAATACTATGGTGTTGTATTTTTTTACTATGTTGTGATATTATGCTATAATGGTTATATATATTTTTTATCTATTTTATTTTATTTTATAATAAAATATATATATATATATATATATATATATATATATATATTTGTAAATATATATCGTTCTATCTATTTATATGTCTTTTTAGAACTTATAATGTAAGTGTGATTTTATAATTATTTATTCACAAATTATTGTTATATATTTCGAAATTAGGAAGGAATTATATTTATTTCCATTAAGAATTTTGATTAAATGTGAATTTATTTGTAAATTTTGAGAATTATAAATTTCATGGTATATATATATATATTTATATATATGTTTTTATGGGTATGGGATAGATGTTGTAGGGGTTGGTTTTTTTTCTCCTTTGTTTTTGATATATCACGTTGACGTGTATTATTGATTTATTTTAACTTGTTTGTGGACCTACCTATAATCTCAATGTTGATTCAATGTGTATTAGATGGCCTCCCTATAATCCTTAGGTTTCTAAGTCCTTTTTTGAAATAATGGTCATCATCAAATTCTATATATTATAAATTATGTTTAGGTATTCATCATTTTAGGTTATATATATATTTAATTAATTTTAATATAATTTATACATAAATAACCTATAAAATATTTTAAACTCGTGTTAGTTTCAAAATAACAAAATTAGGGAATTATGTACACATTTTTTGAAAATAACTATACATTCCTACATTTAGATAATTATATTTTATACAAATTTACCCAAAATAATACTTATTTATAATTACTATACTATAAATTAAATTTATACTTATTTTCTTATTTTCATTAGACAAAAATAATATTATATATATTTATCAAATAATATATTATATTTCCTAATAAATTTAGATATGATAAATAATATAAATATATGTATAATTATAATAAAATAAAGTTACAAATAATATATATTTAACATATATAATATATTTAGGTGAAATATCTTTATTTATCTATGCATCAAATGAGGATTAACCCCATTTTTTTTATGGTGGAAGGTGTGAACCCTGGTAAGATTTACTATTTGTCGAGGTATGTTTAGACGAAGTAAACACCAACAATAACCACATTTTTCAATAAAACAAAACCCTATCAATTTTTAAGAAAGTAAAACATATTCCAAAACAATGTTTTATCTAAAATAATAATAATAAATATTAACAAATTATTTTGTTAATGTTTTATTTGGATCCCTGTGGATACATTTTAAGATTAAAAGATAATAATTCATCATTAACTCTACCTTCACATCAAATCATATAAATTTATATCAGTAATATACACTCGTCAACTAAATTTACAATGTAGAAACCCAAGAACCATAGGTTTCATAGAACTACAGTTGTGTATTTTGATTCTTCCATCTCTACCCTCTCTATTTCATTCTCACCCTTTAACCTATCATTTCTCAGGTTGTGTGGATATTTCTGTTGGACTAAAATATAGATGTACATTTATATTAGATGGAAGAATACAATAGTGTGTGAATTTTAGGTTAAAAAACCTTTTATTGAAACTCATAAAAAGTAACATAGCTTAGAATATCATAAACAAATACAATTCACTACCAATACAAATGATCGAACTGGTCCTTGACCTGATGAATAGGATATGATATCATACCACAAGTTATTAATAACTCCTGTATTTGAATTGAAAAAAATGATCAGAGTATAAAAAATTTAAATGATTATACAGAAATCATATAAAATCAAATAATATATTATATAACGAAAGTATCATCGCTAAAAAAATTACAATAGAAAATAAAATGAATATAAAGGGGAAACAAAATGATTCCCTTTATATTATAAAAGGCAGTAGAAAAATAAAGGTATTGCAATTATTTTATCCCAAAGGGTAGTGTATCTTCTAACCTAGGATAAAATGTAAAGACCCGTAAAATTCAAGGGAAATTTTTTCTTAATTTTTTTTGGAATTTTACAAGAGCGCGGTTTCTGACGGCACCTAATTCCGAGGCCCAGAGTGCCCGGAATCAATTTCAGAAGTTTGGCTCAGGTACGTTCAATGAATGAACGAGAGGGAATTTCTAACTTTTGAACCGGTGCCCGGAATCAAATTCCGAGGGCACCGATGAACTCGCAGTGCCGATATTTGCTTAAGGGGACCTTTTCCGAGGTTGCGTTTATTGCAGGTCGATAGTTAGTTTTTGGGAGAAATCATAAGAAGTTAAATAAAAATGTGGAAACACTTTTTATTTTTGTTTTGTTGGTTAACTTCTCCCAAAGGGAGTTAAAGGTGGGACCCACATCCACTTAACCTCCCTTGGGAGGATTAAGTGTGGTGGGACCCACACAAACCCCATCCCCTCATATTCTCCCTTAAACTACCCTTTTAAATTAAGTTGGCAAGGTGGGTTATTTAATGGGTTGAGTTGTCTTAATTCAAACCTTTGAAATTCAAATGGTTTGGTTGAGTAAATAAAATAAGCCCTTAGCTTATTTTATTTGGTTAGAATTGTTTAGCCATCTTGTGAGGATTTGAGAGCTCCTCCTTCTTCTTCAAAATTTGACGAAGAACGCTCAAGCTCCGACGAAGAACACCGCTCCTCTCTTCTTCGTAGCCGGTTGTCTCCAAAGATCGACAACGTCTTCTGTGTCAACTAAAGGAAACACCGCTTCCTCCTCGAACTTCCTTCGTCGGCTTACGAAGATTCGCCAACGACATACCTCTTCGGACGTACCTCTTCGTCAACGGATTTGACGAACGATTACCGCGACGCCCGACCTCCGCGACGTTGTCTTCTACGGATCACTGACGATCATCGATCATGAACCAAGGTAGGGGTTGTTGTTGGTTAATTATTTATTCTCGTTCTTGGTTCTAGCTTGACAATTTTTGATGTTTATTGTTATGTGTTATCGACTAACGAGAGGGGGGTCGGACCGCACAAACACGGCCGAATTCCTCCTCCTCTATTATTGAATATTATTCCCTTGCGGATGTACGAGATGGCGTGGTGCCGTCGCACCACGCGGGAATCGCAAGGCTATAATCGTGTGGCGCCGTCGCGCCGCGCCCCAGGAAGTTTATCATGAACGCGACGTCGTCGCCCCGCGTCGAAGGGAATCGAAGGCGCCGCGGCCGGAGCGGGGCCGCGGCGGAGGGGCGCGGTGTCGTCGCACCGCGCCGGATGATGAACACTGCGGCCGGTTCCGGGCCCCGGCGAGACGGGAAGACCGGCGGCTCACCGGGCCGCCGGTGTCGGAAGACGGAAGGGAACTGGCTTTTCCGGTCCGTTGAAGAAGAACCGGCCGGCCAGGTGGGCCGGCCGGAAGGGGAAAACCGGGGGAATTTAATTCCCCCGGTCAACTCAAATGCCCCCCCATTTATGAGGTGGGGGCGGTTTCTTTAAGGGGGGCAGGCGGCCCTCTGGTTTTCCTCAAAGCGCGCCCCCACAAGAGGGGGGGGGGGGGGGGTTCTCCAAAAGGCGCGGCTCTTAAGCCGCGCCGCCAGCATGTAAAGTAGCGGGGGCCTTGCCCCCCGCGCGTGGCACCAAGCGGCGCCAGGCCGCACCGCCGCGCTGAACCACACCGCCGCGCCGGTTCATGCCGCCGCGCCGGGCCGCCGCCGGCCGGGCCATGTCGGACCCGGGTCGGGTCGACCCGGACCCGGAACCCCCCGTTTTCGAAAAAACTTCGGTCTTTTGGTCATAACATGAGCCACAGACCTCCGATTGACAAACCGTTAGTGGATACGCGATCCTTGGATCGAGACGGTCGATTCAGTATATCGCAATCAAAGTTTCAGAATACTTTGAGTTCGGCCGGGTTGGTTCGTTCACGAAACCAACCGGGCCTTCGAAGCGGAAACACTCATATCTTGAGCTACAGACGTCCGATTGACGTGCCGTCAGCATTGTTGTGTTCCTCTTAGTGAGACAGATCTTTTGGAATACTCTGCCCGAGGTTTGGACGTAGGTGGAGTACGGTCGGGTGGTTTTTCATTAAAAACCAACCGGGCCCCTGGGACGAAAAGGCCAATAACTCTCAGACCGGGCGTCCGATCGACGCGCCGTCTGTTGTGTTGAGTTCCTGTTGACGATACGGAACTTTTGGATACATCAACTTTGGACTTTGTGACAGTTGAAGTATCAGCCTCCCGACTCGTGAAGCAGACCCTCCTGAACGAGCTTGCTGTGTGCGGGAACCCTAATGCTGGCTACGACTGCGACTGTTACTGTGACTGCTACTACTGCTACTGCTACTGTGACTGCAACGATGAAAGTACAGAGATCCTGTGTGGATTCGACGACGACTACAGCAATCAGCGATCCTACGTGGATCAGTGCTACAGGTCCTGTGTGGGCCCGATCCTATGTGGGTCTTTGCGCTCAGCGGTCCTGTATGAACCAGCACCTACAGGTCCTGTGTGGGCCCGATCCTGTGTTGGTCTTTGCGGGGGTTTGTTACCTATCGATCCTTCATGGGTCTGAAGACTTAGATGGATCAGAGATCATCTTTATCGTCCTTTGAAGAAGTATACCCGTGTGAGCTGAATCCTGTTACTTTCCTGTGTAGATTGAGTTGTGCTATCCTATGTGGATTTCGTTTTGCTTTCCTGTGTGGAATACGTTTACTTTCCTGTGTGGACTGAGTTGTACATGGGCTCAGAGGTTGGAGCGTATTGGAATTGATGACTTAGGTATATGTATGGGCATATACCTAAGCAGTGTCGGTTGTTACTTTGTGTTTTTATCTTCCTTTGTGGTTTATCCTTTGTGGATTTTGTGAGACCTTCGGGGGTCTCGGGGTCCCTACTGAGTAGCTTATACTCACCCCTGCACGGGCTATGCCCGCACTACGTTGTGTTGGTTGCAGACGACGGACATCGTTGATCTTGGCTGAGGCTTGCAGAGCAGGACGGTACCTGGAGGTGGACCACTGGGCGGGACGTACTCGGAGTGGACGGCGGGACCTGAGGAGCAGTGGAGCTATCTGTACTCACCCTTCAGGTGGAACTTCCAGTGGACATCTCGGAGTAACGGCTTTTACTTTACAGTTGCTGTTTTCCCTTTCGAGTTGTACTTTACTTTCTGTTTGGGGTTGTATACTGGCCCATTTACTTTTCCGCACATTCAGTTGTACTCTGTTTTTACTTAGTGTTTACTTTTCGCTTGCTTACTCTGTGGTGTTTGTTTACTTTACAAAGGAAATGCCTTCCCTTTTTACCGGGATTTACGCCTTGGTGCTAGTCGCCAGCCCTGGCCTATGGAAGGCAGGCTTGGGGTAGTCACGGCACAGACCCCGAGGGCGGGTCGTGACAAATTGGTATCAGAGGGAGGTTCAGTTCTACCGCGAACTCTGATCTTTTCTATGTGAAGAAATAATGTTTAGCGTATTGAGTGTGGTTCTCAGTCCAGGGAGTCCAGTGTTGGTGCGGCGGCCGACGTATCCGTACACCAGGAACCTGACTTCTGATTTCCGACTTAATGCACGAAAACATTGATTGCGTGTGTGTTTCAAATTTTTCTTTGTGATTACTTATATCAGCTCACCAGGTATACTGTTCTGACCGTGGCGCACCTGTTTCCTTTTCAGGATGGCCCCACGACGGCAGCCAGCTAGGGTTCTGAGAGTCGAGTGTGACGACAGCCCACCGAGTGACGAGGCCTCGGTGCAGGGCCATTTGTCAGCAGTGGCACCGGCGGTAGCTCTACACGTCGAGCCACCGATTCTTCCAGCACCAGCCGCTGACGATGCACGTCGCCTCAGCGCACTGCATGAGTTTCAGCGCCAGCGACCACCCAGGTTTCGTGGGAAGATGGATCCCCAGGCAGCCGAGGACTGGCTGGAGGCAGTGGTACGTGTGTTTAGGCTAGTGAGGACACCAGCAGACCTCATGGTGATCCTCGCTGCGAGCCTACTACACGCAGCAGCAGGACGATGGTGGAGCTTGATGCTCCAGGTGCACGATGAGGCATCTCTTCTACGGACGGACTTTGAGAGCCTCTTCCGCTCGGAGTTCGTCCCAGCCACCCTTCGTGCGGTGCGTATCCAGGAGCTTCTTCAGCTGCGGCAGGGCAGCATGACGGTCGTTCAGTACTCGGCGAGATTTACCGATCTCTCGCGCTACTCGACCGACATGGTACGAGACCCATTCTTCCGGGCCCGGACCTTCGAGCAGGGTTTGAGACACGAGATCAGGGCATCGCTGATCTCCCTCAGCATACCAACTCTGACAGGAGTACTGGAGAGGGACCTTTTTATCGAGAGCTTCCTTGCTGAGTCTACACCAGCACCGAGACCCACCGCAGGGCGGCACGTGGCAGAGTCATCTGCAGCAGGCAGTCGACGGATGACTCAGAGGTTCAGGCAGACCAGACCTTCGGTCAGACGACCTCAGGACACTAGCTCAGCAGTGCAGGGCACACAGCGAGGAGTCAGTCTTTCGAGAGGCAGATAGTGCTACTCGTGCGGCGGGCAGGGCCACATGGCTCGTGACTGCCCGACCCGCCGTGCCGAGGAGCAGCAGACAGTTGAGGGACCACTGAGGTAGAGGCAGAGTGTCGACTGTGGCGGTCCTCAGGGAGGAGGCGGACGAGGCAGAGGAGCTGGCCGAGCAGCAGGTGGTGGGCGACGCTTTGAGGCTCTTCCACCACCACCACCAGGAGGTCCACCCCGACCACAGGGAGCTGGCGGGCAGAGACATGCACAGCTCCAGGCAGCAGAGGCCTACGACCACGGTGCACCCGAGATGATTCGAGGTACTATCTATGTCTATTCCACCCTTGCTGCTGTTCTTATATACACAGGAGCGAGTCACTCTTTTATAGCCGATGCCCTTGTTCGGAGCTCGGAGATTCCGACAGAGCCGTTGCCTCGATCCTTACGGCTAGAGACTCCTACGGGAGCAGACTCGACGATTACGCACTGGTGCCGGCAGTGTGAGCTTACTCTAGGAGGCGAGAGCTTCAGCTAGGATCTTCTTGTAGCAACGTCGAGGCCTTACGACGTCATCTTGGGCATGGATTGGCTATCTACGGTCCATGCGCAGATTGACTGTTTTAGGCGCAAGGTGTGATGTGTACGCACCGACGGGAGCAGGTTCCCCTTCACTGGCGAGAAGGGAGCCTTAGCAGCACAAGATGGACTTCCGCGGAGGAGAGGACAGCCCATCACTCATCAGATGGCTAGCCTCATCCTTGGAGAAGTTGACGTGCGGAGTCCTGGTTTTCCTGCAGTGGTGGATCAGTTTGCGGACTTTTTTCCCGACGACGTTCCAGGGCTACCTCCTCGCAGAGAGGTAGACTTTTATATAGACTTGTACCCCAGGATAGCCCCTATATCCACTCCAGCATATCGGATGGACCCCGCCGAGCATCGAGAGCTACGGGTACAGTTGGAGGACTTGCAGGGCAAGGGGTTCATCCTACCCATTGTTTCACCCTGGGCTTCCCCGATATTGTTCGCCAAGAAGGCAGACGGGAGCCTGCGACTTTGTGTTGACTATCGTCGCCTGAACCAGGTGACAGTGAGGAACAAGTATCCACTACCGAGGATTGATGACCTCTTTGATCAGCTCAAGGGAGAACGGTGGTTCTCAAAGATAGACCTCAGGTCAGGCTATCATCAGCTCGGAGTCAGAGACGAGGACGTGCAAAAGACGGCCTTCAGATGTCGGTATGGCCACTATGAGTTCTTGGTTATGCCTTTCGGCGTAACCAATGGTCCAGCAATGTTCATGGCCCTCATGAACAGGATCTTTCAGCCATACCTTGATCGGTTTGTCGTGGTCTTCATCGACGACATACTGATTTACTCTACGACTGAGGAGGAGCACGCCTATCACTTGCGAGTTGTACTAGACACACTCCGAGATCACCAGATTTATGGTAAGCTCTCGAAGTGCCAGTTCTGGATACGTGAGGTCCACTTCTTGGGACACGTTATCTCTGAGGCGGGAGTTGCAGTGGATCCTGCGAAGATCGAGGCTGTGTTAGCATGGGAGCCACCCAGGAGCGTGACAGAGGTTCGGAGTTTCTTGGGACTAGCTGGATAACATCGGAGATTCGTGCCATACTTATCTAGAGTTGCGGCACCACTCACAGCTTTGACGAAGAAGGGGAAACCCTTCGTGTGGTCAGACAGATGTCAGTAGAGCTTCCAGGAGCTGAGACAGATATTGACCAGCGCACCTATCTTGAGGTTGCCTGAGGAGGGAGTAGGGTACGTAGTCTACTGCGATGCATCATGGACCAGACTCAGATGTGTTTTGATGCAGGAGCGGGCAGTGATCGCCTATGGATCACGTCAGTTGAGGCTGCATGAGCAGAACTACGCTACCCATGACCTGGAGTTAGCAGCAGTTGTCTTCGCTCTGAAGACACGGCGACACTATCTGATGGGCGAGCGCTTTACAGTCTTTTCTGATCATCAGAGTCTCAGGTATATCTTCTCGCAGAAGGACCTGAACCTGAGACAGCGGCGATGGCTCGAGTTCCTCCAGGACTATGACTTTGAGATAGTCTATACTCCTGGGAAGGGGAACGTGGTAGCCGATGCCCTCAGCAGGAGGACGGGCATTCAGCTACTTGAGGAGGCAACAGAGTAGCTAGCCTCTTTACAGATATCCTCCGTGGATAGATATGGAGCAACCTTTCTTCAGTCTCTCATAGTCACCCCTCCACTACTGCAGCGGGTAAGAGGGGAACAACGTGAGGACGCTGACTGTGAGACACGGCGTACACAGATATCCTCGGGATAGGCACCAAATGGTTTCTCCCTTGGATCATAGCACGACATCCTTTTCAGTGGACGTACCATGGTACTAGTCGCCTTGTGAAATGAAGTGCTAAGAGAGTTTCACACTTCTCCTTTGGCGGTACATCCTGGAGTGGCGAAGATGTACCAAGATCTCAGACGATAGCACTGGTGGCCGGGAATGAAGAAGGTTGTAGCAGAGTTCGTTTCTCGATGCCTCACCTGCCAGGAGGTGAAGGCAGAGCATCAGGTACCAGCAGGCTTGGTACAACCCTTGGAGGTCCCAGAGTGGATGTGGGACGGAATATCTATGGACTTCGTGACTGGACTTCCACGCAATTTCATAGGTCACGACTCCATCTGGGTGATTGTTGACTGACTCACCAAGTCGGCACACTTCTTACCCATCAGAGAGCAGGGCTCAGTGGAGAGCTTGGGACGTCTCTACATTCAGGATATTGTGCGGCTCCACGGCGTGCCATCATCTATCGTCTCCGATTGAGATGCTCGCTTTAATTCCCGGCTTTGGAAGGGGTTGCAGGAGGCGTTCGGGACGCAGCTACGTCTGAGCACAACCTTTCACCCTCAGACGGATGTTACGACGGAGAGGACCATTTAGACTCTCGAGGAAATGCTCCGCGCATGTGTCCTTGACTTTGGTCGTAGCTGGGAGGACCACCTACCCTTGGTGGAGTTTGCATACAACAACAGCTACCACTCCACCATCCGGATGGCACCGTACGAGGCGTTGTACGGCCGACCTTGTAGATCTCCTTTGTGCTGGACAGACCCTGGGGAGTCAGCACTTGTGGGACCGGAGATAGTTCAGGCCATGACAGAGAAGGTGCAGTTCATCCAGGAGAGGTTGAGGACAGCTCAGAGCCGGCACAAGTCATACGCTGACAGGAGGCGGAGGCCACTAGAGTTCGAGGATGGTGACCACGTCTTCTTGCGGGTCTCACCTCGACGTGGTATTCAGAGATTTGGACGAGGCAGCAAGTTATCTCCGCGATTCATCAGACCCTTCCAGGTCCTCAGCAGGATTGGCGAGGTGGCTTATCGCCTGGCTCTACCACCTCAGTTGCACCGGGTGCACGACGTCTTCCAAGTGTCTCAGCTGAGGAGATACGTTCATGACCCGGCGCACATCATTGACCATGGGGAGATTGACGTTGACGATGGGGCGACTTTTACGGAGGTCCCGGTGGAGATAGAGGATCGACAGGAGCGGGTCCTACGTGGGCGATCGATTCATCTTGTGTGCATCAGATGGCAGCACGGGAACCTCCAGGAGAGCACATGGGAGCGGGAGGCTCAGATGCGTGCTCAGTAACCTCATTTGTTTCCCTAGTTTTTGATGTATCTTTACGGGGACGTAAAGCCCTGAGGTGGGAGTAATGTAAAGACCCGTAAAATTCAAGTGAAATTTTTTCTTAATTTTATTTGGAATTTTACAAGAGCGCGGTTTTTGACGGCACCTGATTCCGAGGCCCGAAGTGCCCGGAATCAATTTCCGAAGTTTGGCTCGGGTACGTTCAGTGAACGAACGAGCTGGAATTTCTAACTTTTGAACCGGTGCCCGGAATCAAATTCTGAGGGCACCGATGAACTCGCAGTGCCGATATTCGCTTAAGGAGACCTTTTCCGAGGTTGCGTTTATTGCGGGTCGAAAGTTAGTTTTTGGGATAAATCATAAGAAGTTAAATAAAAATGTGGAAACACTTTTTTTTTGTTTTGTTGGTTAACTTCTCCCAAAGGGAGTTAAAGGTGGGACCCACATCAACATAACCTCCCATGGGAGGATTAAGTGTGGTGGGACCCACACGAACCCCATCCCCTCATCTTCTCCCTTAAACTCCCCTTTTAAATTAAGTTGGCAAGTTGGGTTATTTAATGGGTTGAGTAGTCTTAATTCAAACCTTTGAAATTCAAATGGTTTGGTTGAGTAAATAAAATAATCCCTTATCTTATTTTATTTGGTTAGAATTGTTTAGCCATCTTGTGAGGATTTGAGAGCTCCTCTTTCTTCTTCAAACTTTGATGAAGAACTTTCAAGCTCCGACGAAGAACACCGCTCCTCTCTTCTTCGTAGCCGGTTGTCTCTAAAGATCGATGACGTCTTCCGTGTCAACGAATGGAAATGCCGCTTCCTCCTCGAACTTCCTTCGTCGGCTTACGAAGATTCTCCAATGATGTACCTCTTCGGACGTACCTCTTCATCAACAAATTTCACGAACGATTACCGCGACGCCCGACCTCCGCGACGTTGTCTTCCGCAGATCATTGACTATCATCGATCTTGAACCAAGGTAGGGGTTGTTGTTGGTTAATTATTTATTCTTGTTCTTGGTTCTATCTTTACAATTTTTGAGATTTATTGTTAAGTGTTATCGACTAACAAGAGGGGGGCCGGACTGCACAAACACGGCCGAATTCCCCCTCCTCTATTCTTGAATATTATTTCCTTGCGGATGTACAAGATGGCGTGTTGCCATCGCACAACGCGGGAATCAAAAGGCTATAATCGCGCAGCGCCGTCGCGCTGTGCCACGGGAAGTTTATCATGAACATGACGCCGTCGCGCCGCGTCGAAGGGAATCGATGGCGCCGCGGCCGGAGCGGGGCCGCGGCGGAGGGGCGCGGTGCCGTCGCACCGCGTCGGAAAACGAACACCGCGGCCGGTTTCGGGCCGCGGCGAGACGGGAAGACCGGCGGCTCGCCGGGCCGCCGGTGTCGGAAGCCGGAAGGGGACCGGCTTTGCCGTTCCGTTGAAGAATAACCGGCCGACCAGGTGGGCCGGCCGGAAGGGGAAAACTGGGGGAATTTAATTCCCCTGGTCAACTCAAATGCCCCCCCCCATTTATGAGAGGGGTGGGGTGGGCGGTTTCTTTAAGGGGGGCAGGCGGCCCCCCGGTTTTCCTCAAAGCAGGCCCCCATGAGGGGGGGCCGGTTCTCCAAAAGGCGCGGCTCTTAAGCCGCGCCGCAAGCATGTAAAGCAGCGGGCGCATTGTCCCCCGCGCGTGGCACCAAGCGGCGCCAGGCCGTGCCGCCGCCGGCGGGGCCGCGCCACCGCGCCGAACCACACCGCCGTGCCGGGAGGGGTCAGACTTGGGTCGCGTCGACCTGGTTCGGGCCGACCCAGGGGGGGTCGGGCCGGGTCGGCCCGGACCCAGAACCCCCCGTTTTCGAAACAACTTCGGTCTTTTGGCCATAACTTGAGCCACGGACCTCCGATTGACAAACCGTCAGCGGCTACGCGATCCTTGGATCGAGACGGTCGATTCGGTATATCTCACGCAACGTTTTGGAGTACTTTCAGTTCGGCCGGGTTGGTTCATTCACGAAACCAACCGGGCCTTCGGAGCGGAAACACTCATATCTTGAGCTACAGACGTCCGATTGACGTGCCGTCAGCTTTGTTGTGTTCCTCTTAGCGAGAAGGATCTTTTGGCATACTCCGCCCGAGGTTTGGACGCAGGTGGAGTACGGTGGGGTTGGTTTTGCCTTAAAAACCAACCGGGCCCCTGGGACGAAAAAGCCAATAACTCTCAGACCGGGCGTCTGATCGACGCGCCGTCTGTTGCATTGAGTTCCTGTTGACGACACGGAACTTTTGGATACATCAACTCTGGACATTGTGACAGTTGAAGTATCAGCCTCTCGGCTCGTGGAGCCGACCCTCCTGAACGAGCTTGCTGTGTGCAGGAACCCTAGTGCTGGCTGCGACTGCGACTATTACTGTGACTGCTACTACTGCTACTGCTACTGTGAATGCGACGACGACAGTACAGAGATCCTGTGTGGATTCGACGACGACTACAGAACTCAGCGATCCTACGTGGATCAGTGCTACAGGTCCTGTGTGGGCCCGATCCTATGTGGGTCTTTGCGCTCAGCGGTCCTGTGTGAACCAGCGCCTACAGGTCCTGTGTGGGCCCGATCCTGTGTGGGGCTTTGCGGGGGTTAGTTAACTATCGATCTTTCGTGGGTCCGACGACTTAGATGGATCATAGATCATCTTTATCGTCCTTTGAAGAAGTATACCTATGTGAGCTGAATCCTATTACTTTCCTATGTGGATTGAGTTGTGCTATCCTATGTGGATTTCGTTTTGATTTCCTATGTGAAATACGTTTACTTTCATGTGTGGAATGAGTTGTACATGGGCTCGGAGTTTGGAGCGTATTGGAATTTATGACTTAGGTATATGTATGGGCATATACCTAAGCAGTGTCGGTTGTTACTTTGTGTTTGTATCTTCCTTTGTGGTTTATCCTTTGTGGATTTTGTGAGACCTTCGGGGGTCTTTGGGTCCCTACTGAGTAGCTTATACTCACCCCTGAACGGGCTATGCCCGCACTACATTGTGTTGGTTGCAGACGACGGACAACGTTGATCTTGGCTGAGGCTTGCAGATCAAGATGGTACCTGGAGGTGGACCACTGGGCGGGACGTACTCGGAGTGGACGGCGGGACCCGAGGAGCAGTGGAGCTATCTGTACTCACCCTTCAGGTGGGACTTCCAGTGGACAGCTCGGAGTAACGGCTTTTACATTACAGTTTCTGTTTTCCCTTTCGAGTTGTACATTACTTTCATTTTGGGTTTGTATACTGGCCCATTTACTTTTCCACACATTCAGTTGTACTCTATTTTTACTTAGTGTTTACTTTCCGCTTGCTTACTCTGTGGTGTTTGTTTACTTTACAAAGGCAATGCCTTCCCTTTTTACCGGGATTTACGCCTTGGTGCTAGTCGCCAGCCCCTGGCCTATGGAAGGCGGGCTTGGGGTAGTCACGGCACGGACCCCGAGGGAGAGTCGTGACATTAAAAGTTTCTCTTACCACCACCTGGGTAAGCCCTCAACACGATGATTGGCATGTCTATCTTTTAATCCATGAAATCGCTTGATTTGGAAGGTAATCGACACTGCTGTCTTTCAAATACATGAAATCCCTTGATAAAACGATCGGAATCACCATACTTATAACCCCAAAATCCATCTATCGTTATCAGAATGATCGGTCTCAAAAAGAAAAACAAATAACATATTGAAATACAAGAACAAGGATTAATACCTTCACATAGTTTATCTTCATGTCTTTTTACATGAAGCACTAGATATGTCACAATGTCCCTATCTAGAACTTAGAAGACACAAAAGTCGATTTCTCTACTTCAAATTGCCTCCTATTTATAGGCCTCATGTTTCAAAGGTGACAATGTTTCCAACGGTCATATTTTCCTTTAAAACTTAGAGGTACATGGACACCTGGCATTATAATGGTCAAAACAAACAGAATACACAACATCATTTTTATTAGTATATAACTAACTCAAAGACATTTTTTTGGTTAGTAATCAATAAGTAAAAAATTATGATAGAATGTTTAAGAAAAAATATGTTGAAAAACATTACGCGACATTAGAGTAAGACATGAGTACATTTCATTACATGAGTACAATACATAACTTTGTTACAATGATAATCATGGAAACGAAACATATTATGGTAATGATGAATAATGTGATTAAAATATATATCTTGATTGTGATGACTAACATTATTATGATGTGTATCTTGATTATGATGCGTAACATAATTGTGATGTATATCATGGATACAATACATGGTTACGATGCTTAACATGAATACAATGGATATCATGATTAGGATGCATATTATGATTATGATGCATATCATGGTTACTTTACATATGGTTACAATAATATCATTTTCTGTTACGATTGTAACAAAATTTATGTGACTAAAAAACATATGTGATTACAATAAGAAACAACATATGTGGCTATAAGGGAAAACAAGTAGCATATGATTACGATGTAAAACAACATCATATGATTTTGATGTAGAAAAAGATTATATGATTATTATCATAAAATAACATATATGATTGTAATATATTTGATTATGATGAGAAAACAACATATATGACAAATAAGAATTAATTTGGTATTTCCAAAACAAAAATATCAATAGGAAAGTCAAATTACATTTTGACTCAGCAATATGCTCGATTTTTTAATCACAAAACAAAAAAATAAAATTGAATTATATCTACCTTTGTTTAGAAAATATTCTAAATTTAATGCTTAATATGAATAATTCCACTCTAGTTTTAAAAATATCACTAGGGATCATATTCTCTTTAATTGTAGTTTTGTGTTCTCCCCCATAATAAGGTAGTCACCCTTTTTTCTTATTATGAATTAAACTTTTGTATAAAGTAAAATATTCTTTTCCAAATTATTATCCCCATTTTTGATTTCCAAAAAGAATAAGGGAAACCCTTAATTTCTTATAAAGGGTTATAGAAATAGAGTATGAAAGAAGATAAATTAAATGGAGTAAAATAATATTATATTACAACATGAGTTAAAAATTAATTCTTTTTCTTTTTGTCTTTCCAATAGGTTGAACATAGAGATATTCATCTTCTTGAACTCGTTTCTATCCTCCATCAATTTATCAAGAGATTCCTAATGAAACTTCAGCTTCATATCACGTTCTGTAATAATTGATTCTTTCTTCTGAATCCAATCATCAAGAAGCCGAATGAATGTTTCATATTCACTGAGCCTGGGTTCCATGGAATTGTGATCCTCCATTATATGTCAATAGGACTTGTCTAAAATTAAAACACTCTTTGATTGTGAAAAAATCTCATTACAACCATTATCTATCTTTTCCTTATGTTGTTCAAGATCATAAGAAGTTCTTCCCTTTGTGATACATGGTCCATGAATGACATCTAGTTTTTCATTAAAATCAGTGACCAAATTTTGATATACTGAATTGAGATCGTTTAACCACTTCACCAATTCATCAATATTATCCTCATGATACATGAGATTGTCATCAATATTTTACAATCACAAAAAATCATTTTTAAAATCCTTCTTGTGCTCATTTTCATTTTTTTAAATATTTTTATATTGGTTTCAATATTTATAATATCATCTATGAGAGTCATGATAATATTTCTTCCTTCATTATGACTAATTGAAATAACATATATCCTTGAATCAATTTATATAAAGATGTAGATAATCATTTCCAATATATTCAAGGCTTGTTCATTCTTCTAAATTCCTTTAATTGTAATCTTCCTTTATGAATTTGTATCTTCATTACATTCTGGAAGAGGTCTAAAATTATTTTTAGTACGGATAAGTTGATCTAGCTGATTCCAATTATTCTCAAATTTATTTTATTCTTCTTTATCCATGATTTGAATGATTTTCATGGAAGAAACCCTTTGAGAAACTTCATTAGACCGCTGAGGATCCAGATATTGAATGTTAAAAGATTGAACATATGACGATTCTGCTGAAATATTCCTCTTTATTTCATCATCATTCTCTTCCACTTCTTCTCCTTCTTGAACATTTTCTTCTTCACAATGTTCTTATTATTTGTTTTCAATTTCGTTATTGAGACTTTGAGTATCTAATTTCTTAGTTGCATGTTTCTATTTCCCTTTCTCTATTGGATCAGATTGAATTTGAATATATTGTTCCACTATGACAATTCTAGTTATAGTTTCCTCAACTATTTTAAGAATTCTATCAATACTAATATCATGGGAAATTATCTTCTAATTTTCTTATTCATTGAAGATTTATTCAATTATTATTTTTTTGACTAGGGACTAAGTATGATCCAATCAAAATTGAGGATCACATCTCTTCATTTCATTATTCTTTTTAGTTGGGAAAAAATCCCTCAAGGAATCATTGAATCATTTTGGAGGTGATTGTGTTTGTTGACAAAGTGGACAACTAAGTGGTGATTGTTGAAAAAGAAAAACAACGACATACAATTTTGTTCACAAAGAGGATTCCATGGTAGAATGTCGAGTACACGAGCTGTGGATAATGATACATGTTCGTTTCAAAAACTTCGATAAAGAGATGGATGGTCTGGAGGCAGTATAAAAATAACAGATACAAGGTGGCACCGTTTTCCAGTGTTGGTCAAATTTTTGGGCCTGAAAACCGACAAATAAAGAAAAGTGTTTTTTTAGAAAAGGTACTTGTGCTTCATGTACATGAAGGCTTGGAAAAATTAGCGCCATATGTTTTTCAATATGAGATCATCAAAATATGGAAAAGGGATTTGTGTCGCGCAAGTATTAGTGGTGTCGCGCAAGTAACTTGCGTGCCCTGAAAGTGACTTTCATCCCGATGCCTTGGAAGCTTGAGAACCTGCACGCCTATGGTTTTAAATGATCAGAAGATCAAAATATGGAAATGGAAAGAGGTTCGTGCAAGTTTGGAAGTGGGTCGTGCAAGTGACTTGCAGGGGAAGAGAACTGTGCGCCGAGGATTGACTTGTACACCATCGCGTAGGGTAGTCAATTTGCCTATAAATACTAGACCAATCCTCCTCATTTCTCACTGGAGTTCAACACATTAAAAATTAAGAGCTCCCATCATGCAGGTGTGGTGGTCGCACAAGTGGTGGTGTGTGTCGCGCAAGTGGGACTTGCGCGCCAGTGTAGGAAGTTGTGTGCTAAGTGTTAGTCATGCGCCTTAGGTGGTTTAGGTGATGAAGGAAGTGAGTCGAACAGGTTTGGAGATATAGAATCATGTGTCGGGTAAGTGGTTTAGAAAGGCTTGTGCGCCAGTTGTGACTTGCGCACCGATACTTGTGCGCCGAGATAGACTTGCGCGCCAAGTAAGGTTGATTTTCCGGCAGTGTTTTCAAGCTGCGTGGAAGCTGGTTGTTTTCCCGATAGCTTCGATGCAGAGAGATATTCTTCTGCAGGTGAAACTTGGAAATCAACAGAGCATCTACATACAGAGGAAGATTCATTCTTTCATGCAAATGAAGAGACCAACAAATCTATAAACAATCAGTGGATCCTTTCCAGAGCAGTGAGCGAAGGAAGAGGAAGAGGGTGATCCTCTCCACCGGAAGTGAGCCAGAGAGAGAGAAACCGGGAGTGACCCTTGGGAAAGCAGTGAGCTGACCCTAAACATTGTAAAGGCAGTGATCCCAGGACAGAGTGATTGTGCCCAAACCTTGTAATCCACAGCTAGTGAAGTTTAGTGGAATTTGGTATGACCAAAAACCTATCGGCGTATGCTCCTTGGACGTAGCCCTTAGCGGTGAACCAAGTAAAATTGTTGTGTCATGTGCTTTCTTTACTTTCTGTTTATATCATGCAATAAGAGAGAGAGAGATAGAATAGCGTTTTCTTAACAATGAAACAAGATCAGAACGGGCTTTAATTTTAAATTATTCATACCATGATTCTACCCCCCTCTCAGGGTATTCATACTTGTGGACCTAATATTTCCCCCTCTCTGAAGGATCCTCATTCGAAACTGCTTTTTGATTCTTTTATTTTTTTGGGGCTGTAGCCTCAGATTCCTTAATTTTTCATGAATTTGATTTGGATGGGTTTTGAAGGGTTTTCGGTCCCTTAATCTACAATATTTTTTCTCAGCTTCTGGATCTTTCTCAATATTTTTTGATTCTGTATTGAATCATAAATTGAGTATCTTGATCATATCATTAGTAATGGGAGACTACGTGATGGTTGTCAGATCTGACATAATTGTTACATTGAATAAACATAGAAAATATTTCATAAACATGCTAAGGATTGAGGGAAACATTATTAGATGATGATTTATCACACCAAATTTATGTTTCTTAATTTTTAAGAAAAAGAAATCCATAAGATTGAAATTCCGCAAATTCACAAGTTAGTCAAGCACATAAACATCATAAAAATTCAATGATTCCTTATAACCCTTTCTACATACGAGAAAGTCTTTCATCTATAGAGAAATTATATTATTTTAGGATGATTGAGTATTTACCTTCATCTTATCATCGTGAATTTTAAAAAAGATACTCCTCATCATTCCTGTTATCAAACACCTCATCATGTTATGGTAATTTTGGGAAGGATAAAGGGAATCTCCCTCATACGGGACTCCAAGGAAATAGGCATCTTGTTTTATTGAAGTTTTTAATTTCTTATCATTCATCATAATTGATATATTGAGACCATTATCTATCTTAATTTCTATATAGAATTGTAACACTTCACCATAAAACACAAAGGCTTGAGCTGAATCTGGTCATTTAACACAAAGGGATTCCTGCCCTTGGAAATTTATTATTCTTTTCAAAGAATCAAAATTCTCATAAAATCATGTGAGACTAACCTTTCACCTTGAAAATTCATAGAACATATATCTTTTAAATACATTTTCTTTTAATATGAAGCATTTGACTCAGACATGAAATACTCTCTCGAACCTAGATGTTTTTTCAGGTTACAAAAGCTGAGGACTTCACTGATTATGATAACATATGTAAACAATGATTACAAACTATTCTGTGTATTTAAAAAGATTCAAAACATTGGGGTAATTCAGAAAAAGTAGATGTGGGATCTGTAGAGTGGGGTTCTTTAAAAAATAAATTAGATGGTCATGATTAGATTTAAATGATCAAATGGTTGAGAATTAATTTGAACTATTGAGGTTTTCCTTAAAAGACAATATTATTCAAAAATAATTTTATTAGGAGTGAAAAGAAGGAATTAAAATACTATTAATTTGAAACATAATGGACAAAATAAGGTTTTAGAATTTGTACCTATTAAAGTATCAATATAGATAAATTGATTTCAGTATATTCTTATTATGATAATAATACAATCAAAATTTTAAGACTAGAAAACATATTAGATTGATAAGAATTCGAAAACTAATAAAAATTGAAACTGATTATAAAATGAAACTGATAAAATGTAAATCTCAGAAAATGTAGAGCTGATTTAAAAATGAATCTGACAAAATGTAATACCTATAAAAAGTGAAAATGGTAAAATTTATTATCAATAAAATGTAAAATTGATAAAATGTAGAATCGATAAAATGTAAAACTGGTAAAATGTAAAACTGATAAAATTTAGAACCGATAAAATGTAAAATTGATGAAATATAAAACTGAAAAAATGTTAAAATGATAAAAAGTGAAACCGATAAAAACATGTATACTCTCCCTTTGAAAGGGTATAACATAATTTAAGGAGGTGGTTTGAATAGAAATAGATGTGAATGATTGTGTTATTGTGATCATTCCTAGCATCTGTTTAATGTATTAAAATCTATAGGAAGATAATGGTTTTGAGAAAATGTCAACAAGTAGTTCATCAATTTCAATGAACTCTAAAATAATATTTTTTCTTTTTTCTGTGTGATCTCTAACGCAGTGATGCCTAATATCTATGTTTTTTCAAATGAATTATGTGAAGAGTTTTAGCTATGTGAAATGGAACTAGTATTATCACATAGTATTTGAGTTTGGAAAAAACTCATTCCATACTTAGTGAGTGTGTGTTGCATCCACAACACATGGACACAACAACTTCCAGCTGCTACATATTCAGCTTCAGTAGTGGTAAGTGGTACTGAATTTTGTTTTTTTCATCATCAAGAAACTAATGAATCTCCTATGAAATGAAATGTTATATATGTACTTATATATCCATTCTAAAACCACCAATGTCATCATTTGAAAAACATTTAAAACAAAATCTTTTCAAGAAGAATAAAATTTTCCTAAATCCATGTTTCTCTTTAAGTAGATAAAAATTCATTTCCTACTTTTAAGTGAGATTCATTTGAATTGGATTGAGATATTTCACATAATAATACTGAAAAAATTATGTATAGATGACTAGTTTTTTATTATAAAAAACATCATATCATACCACTAAAAGATGATTGATCTACTGGTTTCCCAGCTTCATAAAAATTTAGATAATTGGAGGTACTGATTTTACTACTTATACTTTTAGTGTTTTCATATCCATACATTTTAAGAAGATATTTCATATACTTATGTAGATATATATAGGTTTTTTCTTGTTTCCGAAAACATTAAAACCTAAAAATATTGTTAACTCACCCATCATACTCATTTCAATCTTATATTTGAAGATATTCATAAAAGAAGTAGTGAGGGATTGCTAAGATAATCCAAATAATATATCATCAACCTAGATTTGAATAATCAAAATAGGTGTTATATATTTATAAAATTGTTGGATTTGAAATTATTATTGCATTATTTTTATGTAAAATAAATCATAGAAATATATCATACCCAACTCTAGGGGAATGTCCAAGGAAATACGAATCATTGGTAAGTTTAAAAACCTAATCTGGACGTTTTGAGTCAAAAAAACCAGGAGGTAGTTCTACAAATACTTCTTATTGTACAAATCTATTTATAAAAGAACACTTTTCATCCATTTGAAAAATATTTATGTTAACGAATGTTTTAAAGACTAATAGAATATGTATAGATTCAATTCTAGCGGCCAGGGCATAGGCTTCTGCATACTCTACTCCATCTTGTTGATTATAGCCTTTATCAACATGTGTTTATTTATTTATTATAATTTATCCATTTTCATTGACTTTTTTCCTTCTAAAACCCCATTTTACTCCAATTACAATTGTTTCTTTAGGAATTTCAACTAATGTTATGTACTTATTCCATTAAAATTCATTTAGTTCATATTTCATTTCAATAATCAAATCTAAATCACCTAAGGCCTCATTAGATGTTTTAAGATCAAATTGTGATAGAAAAGATAAATGTTCTATTTTATTTTTCAAGGAATTTATAGTCCTTATGGGTTTATTTACATCACCAATGATATTATCACTATGATGATTCCTAAGAAGCAATTGATTTTGGTTTTTTAAAACCCGTTCATCAAAATATTGTATAAATTCTTCTCGAGTAAATATTCCTAAAACATTTTCTTGAGTATTTCACTTTTTTGATGAATTTTCAATCAAAGGTTGGTAATCAGCTTCTGAAAAATACATATGTTTATGTAGGAAGGGCTTGTTTAAAAACAAAATGATCAGTTCCGTCAAATATAACTTGTATTGTTTCCTCAACAATACCTTAGTTTTTTTAACTATATAGGCCTTTGAAATAGTAGAATAGCCTAGAAATATTCCATTATCATATTAGGGTAAGAATTTATGTATGTTATCTATTGTATTCAATATAAATACTTTTCATCCAAATACTCTGAAGTATGAAACAGAATGTTTTCATCTAGTCCGTAATTCATAAGGTCTTTTATTGAGAAAAGAGTGTAATTAAAAATCGATTTATTGTATAACATGCAGTACATACAACTTTATCCCAGAAACACGTCGCAATTTATTATTTACTCAAACATGGTCCTTCTCATTTACCGAATAATATGATTTCTTCTATCAACAACACCATTTTGTTGAGGTATTCATGGTGATTACAAGTTGTGATTAAAAGCTTTCTTAATAAAAAAGGTTTAAAAATTTTAATTTTGAAAATCTCATCTCTGATGAAAACAAATAGTAATTAGTGGAAGGGTTTTCCAATTTTTAACTTGGGCTCCAAAATATCTAAAATAAAAAAAGGCTTTATATTTCATTGTTATAAATAGACCCATGTATATCAGTTATAATCATCAAAAAAATACATTGTATTTGCCTCTAATGATTCCAGTTATTGTAGGTCCGAAAAGATCCATGTGCACTAACTGTAATTAATTTGTATTTGAAACATAATTAATTGATTTAATGATAGTTTTATATATATTTACAAATTGAAAAGGGTCATATACCTTTGAATAATAAACTCTATGATCTAGTAAATCTATAAAATTTCTTTCCATTGAGGATTTACAAAGGTTCCTAAGATTATAGTGTCCTAACCATCTATACCCTAACGAATATTAGTAATCCATTGAACTTATGTAATATAATTATTCGCTCTCAAGGACTTATATGTTAATTGTATATACATTCTCATGTCTATGGGTAGGGATAATTAATTAATCCTTTCAACTGTGAACTAAATGATTATCATTCTTAAAATTCACATGGTAACCTACATCACATAATTTAATTATGATTACATGGTTTTACATAAGTCCTTTAACAAATATAGAATTTAAAATTAAATCATTTCATAAAATAACAATATTACCTATTCCAATTATATTTCCTTGCGAATTATCTCTAAATTTTGATCTTCCATCCATCATTTCAATGATAAATTTAGAAAAAATCTTTATTTAAAACCATATGTTGAGAATATCAACTATCCATGTACCAAATATTCTTATTTTTGGTACACGATTGGTTTTCTGGAAAATAAAACATTTATTTTATCAAAAACCAAACTTTTGGATATGGAAATGTTAGATAAAAGAATATTAGTAGTCCAATTTCATTTAATGTGATCTTTATGAATTCCTAAATATTTGGTTTTATTTAAAGAACAGTTTTTCTCCCAATTTCCACCACTCTGACAATTATTGAAAATCATGGAACTTTCAGGATCAAATTAGTTATGCCTACAAATAGGTTTTGAAAAAGAAAAACCAATTCCATAACTACTTTTAAGATGAATATTTTGAGAACACATATTGTCTATGTTTTATACACCAGTGGTAAATATTTATAATAGTTTTTTAAGAGAAAAAAATTCAGATTTAGTCTAATAAGTAAATTTTTACTCTCACAAGAAATTTTGATGTTTTTTTTCATAATCATTTTTCTCTAAAAAAATTTCAATGTACATAGAGAATTTATCCTTGGAAAATTATACTTATATAATGTTTTTTGGAATATTTTCTAAATCAAATGTTTTCTAGTCAATTTTTTTGAAATATATGATATTTATTTGGTATGGGTAGTTATTCGAGAATTTTCCTTATCAAAAAATTTCTTGAGATTGAAATTCTCATTCTCAATTAGTTTGGAAAATCTAGATACTTTATCAAAAGAAGGTCAATTATCCTCTCCTTAGGATGATTCTTCATCCTAAGTGTAATAATATTTCTCATCATTGTAATTTTCATTTAAAGATTCATTTGTAAAGGATTATGCATTGTGTTCAATAACCATGAGATAATGATTTTCAATAGGTAGTTTGGATATAATTCAAAAATTAGTTTGACCATAAGATTCAAAATCTGATGATTTGTCTGATGAAACACCACCACATTCACTCCAATATTGTTTTCATTCCATACTTTCTTAGTCTTAGAAGTGTAATTAATATTCTTATTTATTTTTGAATTTTTATCCTTACTATATTTTATTTTAAGAAAAAAGATAATCGATTCTAATATGACCTTATATTTTATATTCATAACAAGTTACTTATGAGACTTTCTTATCATTTCTATCATTCTTTTTTAAAATGTAATAAAAATATTTTTGTCCCACGATCATGTTATTTCTTCAAGAATTATTGGGTAATTATTATCTAAATGATCACTTTCACTGTATTCTGATATTGAAATAGATTTCATAGCCTTGTATATTGTCACCCATTCTAGTATTTTGGATTTATATTAAGTAGTAAAAGCTACACTTCCATTACCATTCTTAATCATTTTAAAATCTGCATCTCTTTTGATTCTTGTCTAATGTTGTAATAGAGTAAAAAATAATTTATCAAGAGGGATTTGATTTACATTCATGTTCTCGTCAATAGTTTTTCATTTTGATTCCCACTCATTGGAAATTATATCAATTATCTTATCCACATGAACTTAATCATCAAGACCATTTCTCCCATAGATTGAAAACTATTGACAATTGTCATATATTTTTTGTTGTTATTTGTATACTGGTTCACCATAGGGAAAAACAAAACCACGATATTCATCTATGATAATTAGTCTTATAGTTTTTAAAATTTTATATATAGAAAAATGTGTGACTTCTAATTTCATCCAGATATAGTTGTCTTATTTACATGAAGATGTCTGACTATATATGTTCAATGTCATAGAACATAACCATGTATTCTGTACCTTGTAATTCAGTTGATATTCTAGATTATCTTGGTCAGTGAATGTTCTGACATCCTTGTCAAGAATTTCGTGATAACCAGTGTGAATCACTAAATTATCCACTTCAGTATTTATAAAAAACTAGTTCATTAGATATCTTCAGTACTCAAAATAATTTCCCTAAAAAATAGATAGTCTAGTTGGGTTTATATTATCAACTAATCCAATATTCATAACTACTATATTATAAAACTAAACATTTCCACTCCACAGATTAGTGTAGTGAGTAATTATAAATAAAGTAATTATAAAAAAATATTCATTACTTAGAAAGAAATAAATAATGTAAGAAAAAGTAGTGGAAACCTCTTTTGATACAAATTATTTGATCGAAATATATATCTAAATGTATATGAGAACACACAATACAAGAGGGGGATAAATATTAGTTTTAAAAAATTGTATTTATACTCTTAATAAGGAACATAATTTAAGAGATATTAGACTTCTACAATTCACGTACAATACAAATGATCGGACTAGTCTTTGATCTTATGGATATAATAGGGTATGATACCACAATTAATTAATAACAATTGTATTTTTATTGAAAACAATGATTAGAGTGTAAAAAATGAAAATTATTATACCATATAGTGTATAAAATATCTTAATAAAAAATGTAATGAATGTATCATAATTAAAAAAATTAAAATAGAAAATAAAATTAATAGAAATATTAATCAAAACTATTTCCTTTCTATTACAAATGGCAACATGAAAGTAATGGTATTACAATTTTTTATCCCAACAAGTAGGGTATCCTTTCACCAAGGATAAAAAGTCTTTCTTACCACCACCCAGGTGAACCCTTGATATGATTATTGGAATTTCCTTCTTCATATCCAAAGAATCCCTCTATAATGATTGTAATCAGAACCTACGTCTTTCAAATACTTGAAATCCCTCAATAAAATGATTGGTAGCACCATCATCCTATCCTAATAATCCATTGATCATTATCACAAATATAAGTTTCACAGTGTAAAATAAAGAAGATATTGAAATACAAAAACAACGAATAAGCTGTTAACATCTTGTATCTTTAAGGATTTTCGCACGAATCAATATATTTTTCCCACACTCCCCATTAAGAAAATATGAGGCACAAAATTTGAATTATGTGGTTCGAATGACCTCCTATTTAAAGGCCTCAGGTTCGAATGGTCACATGTTTCCAATGATCATCATTCTCCTAAAATTTCGGATGGACTGATCCATGTGGAATTATAATGGTAAAAATAACAGAATACACCACATAATTTTTATTAGTATATAACTAAATCAATGAAATAATTTTTGATATAATCTAATAAGTATAAAAGTATGAAAGAATGAGTAAGATGAAATGTAGTGAAAAATATGTACGCGACATTGGAGTAAGACATGTGTATAATGAATTACATGTATACAATATAGAACATTGTTATGATGCATATGATGGATATGATAAATGTAACAGCCAAAGATTTTATAAAAAATATTCTTTTTAATTTTATTAATGTCTTGTGTTTTACGCTACACCAAAACGAGCTTGCACAACACGCATCCTTGACTTGCCTTGCATTACACGCAATCGCGACATTCCTCGATAGCGTGTGTAATACGCAATACCGAGTTTCACTAAACAACGATATGCTATTAAAATATTATTAAAACTAGCTGGTATGAATAGTAATAACCACTTTTTAAAATTTTGTAAATCTTATTTTTCAAAATGAACTTCATTTTTTGGATTCGGAGTATCGAATTTAGCCTAAGGTGAAATTTTGGTACATTTCGGATAACTTTCATATTCTGATGAATAGTGAAAATTACTAAATTATATTTAAAAAACAACTTTTTTTAATCGAAATAATTAATAGTGATAAATTATTAATTGGAGTAGTTTTAAAGTATATTTATAATATATTTTTACAATTTAATACAATGTTTTTCATTGGATGTAATTGCACATTTAAACCAGACATAAACAAGTGTCAATCTTTTGATAGATATTGTTTCTTAAAAACACGCTATTTGTTTTAACAGCGGGATTTAATTATAAAATTAATTAATGCAACTTCTATGTTATGAATTTGGTAAAATAGATTTCATTTTTGAATTCGGAATATAAAATATAGCTTAGGATGAAATTTTGGCATTGTTCTGAAAAACATCAATTTTTGATGAATAGTGAAACTACTAAGTGGTAGGTTAAAAACTGAATTTTGCATAAAACTTAATTTTACCACTTCTGTGAATGGAATTTCGAAAATCCGACAGACACGGTTGATATCATTAAGTAAAATGTAGTTCAATGAGATAAAAATAATTTTTTGGTGAATAATAACTTTTTACTTTTTTTACCGCGGTTAATAGTAAATAGGGTAACTAAGGGTAAATATGATATTACTATTACCCTAACACATGTCCTAATTCTATTGGATAACTGTAATTCGACCAAAAACAACCTTATGAATAAAATATGACCATTTAGTCCCACTTGGATTAGATTAGGACATTTATTATTATTTAATTCAAAGAAGAGTTAAAAGAGTTAAAATCAAAGTTTATTCACTAAAACATTTTTAATATGGGGTTATACATAAGATAAATTCGACTATAAATATTCATTAGAAATCTAAAACGATTTCCTATATAATGATATTTTATTTATAATTTTTAGACTTTAAATAAATTAATTTATTTATGACACAACGATGATGCAGTAATTACCCTTTTAAGAAAATATTAACATAATTGATGTTATAAATACTCAAATGAATGTAATTTGAGACTTTTTATGAATTCCACTAATTTTCTAGGTTACAATGATATATTAGTGTTGATTTAATCAACTTGGTTCGAACATATAATTCTGTTATGACTTTCAAAAAAATCATATATCAAATAGTGTCAAAATTGACACAAAATAGTTTTTAAATCAAATATTATATTATTAATTGTTATTTTATTCCTAAAAATCTAAGGTTCGGCCAAATGACTTAGATAAGGATATATATATTAATAATAAACAATTTGGGGTTCGTTTGGCATGTTATAGTAAGTGTATTAACCATATAGTGAAAGAAAACAAAAAGACACGGTAAAAGTTAAATTATTTAACTTAGAGTTAAATATAATTGATAAGGTTAAAATAATAACCTAAACTTGTCTAAATCCTATTGGTTGATAGGATTGCGACCCATCCCAACTTTATCTTCGAAATAAGACCCTTTGGAACCATTATAAACCGATTTTTTACTTTAATATAAAATAATATTTTGAGATATTCCTAAGGTGCCCCTCTCCTCCCTTATAAAAGGGCACCTCCTCCCCCTCCTCCTCACGCCAATTTGAGCACTCAAGCTCGGCCAACCCCTGCCAAAATCTCTTCTCCACTTCCCTAGAAACATCCTAGAGGTGCTGGTCTTCCTCAAAGACCAATTCTAGTGCCCTAAGAGGAGGTCTCAAAGAGGCGCTTTAAAGAAGAGGTAATTACCATTACCAATTCTTTCCTCTTTATTTCTTCTTCCACTTATTCTTCTTAGGTTGTTTCATTATGAAGTAATAACATCAGTATCACTCATATACTGATATGTTATTATAAGTATGAAACAACCCTATTTCACCATCTATCCATCCTACGGAAAAAAAGAAATCACCGCGCGTGCGTACGTACGGAATACCGTCTCCACGCCGTGGTGTAATCTATTTTCCACCACCACCTTACATGGATGAGTATAATGGTGTAAATAATAACTATACATAGTTATTAAAACATCATATTGATTCTGATATATTGTATAATCCACTCCAATTCAATTCAATATTTATGGAAATGATATCATCGCTCGTGCGTACGTACGGACTACCGTCTCCACGACACGATGAGATTCATTCTCCATGTTAACCATTTAAGAATGATTGTAAAGTATATATAAGAAATAATAATGAAATATATGACATTATAAAGCTACTGGATTTATGTATATATATATATGTATGTCATCTACTTACTTCCATTTCAAGACAATAAGGAATGGAAAACAGCGTTCATGCGTACGTACAGACTACCGTCTCCATGAACGGTGTTTTTCATTTTATTTATCTATCTATTATATATATATATATACTGAATATATATGATATATAAATCATATTTTATATTATGGAAGTAAGTAAATCATGATATAAGTAATAATAATGTCAAGAACAACAAGTCAAAACACCTACGATAAATGAAACGATTTTACCCAAAACGATTCTTTAACATGGAATTTACAAAAGAACGGGTAATATAATGTCATGAGTGAACCATATATGATATCATAAAAATGAATATGATTCTGTAATAAGTCAATGACATTATTTAAATCATTATACAGGAGGTTCGGACACATACAAAGCAAATCGGACCTAAGGTAAGGGAAATATCACAATCTCATTTTTATCCGAGATTGTTTATTCGTAAGTAATTACTGGGGTGTATTTTATCATCCACATCCATGTTTCATCAATTTTTAATATTATTTCCATCCAACTACAATTGTTTAAATCCATTTTTACCCTTCGGTGAGTTTTTAGTAAAAGAAATGAAAGGAATCTTTTGTCGTTTTTCGTATGAGGTACTTTTTGACTTTTCCGACAAAAGTACGAAGAATGTTTTTTAACTTAAACGACACGAATGGATTTTTATGGTTTTATAAAGCCTTATTTTCATGAAGCTTCCTCCAAAAGATTTCATGACTATTTTTAATAAAATCACATTCTTTTAAAATTGCATGATGTTTTGTGAAAAGAAATTGATTTTGAAGAAGAAAGGATATTTTCCTCAAGAATTCATTTCAAGTGTTTTATCAAAATTATTTTCCATCTAAGATAATAAAGGGTTCTGTTTCTATCCATATTTTTACATTGATTTGACTATGTTGTGATGGAATTATGTTTATGAATTCCTTTATATTATATGAATGGTTTTATGATGTCATGTTGTTTAAGAATCCCATTTTTATTACATGGGTTATGAAATGATGTATGATTTATGATTTTGTGGCACACATAAGAATGGTATCATTATGAGATGGGTGGGACCTATATCTCCCTCCAATGCATTGGGTAAAGATTTTATATCTCATGAGATAGACATGGCTGGAATGGTAGGTTATACCGGTTCAGTGAAACAGGAATGAAACGAGGGTTACTCGATTCAGAAAGGGACTTTGTCCAATAAGATAGTCTTGGCAATGAGTCTTGACTAACAAGAAATGATTCTCTATGATTATGTGTGAATGCCACAAAGTTTCATGTTTTATTTTATGATTATTGTGATTACATTTCACTGCCATGATTTACCCCATGTTATGAAATTATGATCTCTTTTGCAGGTTAAGATTTCCAAAAGTTATGTGCTTATGTATATGATGTGATTGATATTTCTTTTGTTTACCCTTACTGAGCATTTGAGCTCACCCTTTTATGTTTTCTTTTCCCCAGGATATAAAGAAAGGTTTTAGGTATAAAAAAAAGAATATCTTTATGGGAGATGTTGATGATCTTTCACCACGATTAGAAGATTATATTCCGAGTTTCCAAAGACACTAAACTATTACGATCCTTGTGTGTGTGTTTTTTTTATGTACTAAGTATTCCGCAACATTAATGTAATGTACATGTACGTCAGGCTTCGGGTCTCTACAGTTGGTATCAAAGGAAAGGTTTAGTCAACCTTTGGAAACTAGGATGCGAAAACGTTAGTGAGATCCCTAGAGATATTTCTAAGGTATGTCTAGGGATGTCTCTAAGGTTAAGTATACGTATAGGTTATAGTCCTAGAATTGCTCTAACGATCTTAGAATTTAACCTAAGATGTTAGATATTGAGGGTACTAACCCTTTATTATGTTGTTTTCCCTAGCATGATTTTTGACTCTCACACTATTCTTTTGGGGTTTTAGACGATGGCTGGAACCCGAAGGAACCGTGTTGATCAATGCAATGGACAATGCAATGATTGTCCCCCTGAGCAACCAAACGAAATGGGAGCTGGAATGAAAAATCTTATAGCCATGCTCACACAACTTTCTCAAGCTATGAATCATGCAGGAATTCCAAACGAGCAAAGGAGGGAGTAACATTCTGTTGAATCCTTCATGAGGCAGCGTCCGCCTTCTTTCAGTGGGTCTACTGATCCATTAGTTTCTGAACAATGGATTAGTACTACTGAAAAGATATTTTCAGTTCTTCAATGTTCTGAACATGATAAAGTCATCTTAGCAGTATATCGTTTGGAAGGTGAAGCTGATCAATGGTGGAATCTTATTAAGAATACGAGGCAAAGAGATGAAATTGATTCCATGGAATGGGATGAGTTCAAGAACTTGTTTTTCAGTAAGTACTTCCCTCGTATTCTTCAAACGAAGATGGAGAAGGAGTTTCTTGAACTAAAGCAAAAGGATGATGAATCTGTTGGTATATACGAAGCGAATTTTACAAGACTTGCAAGGTATGCATCTGGCATTATCATCCAACCTGAAAGTAAAGTTGATCGATTTTTCAGTGGCTTAAAACCAAGTCTTCGAAGGGAATTAGCTATAAGAGACTTCAGTAGCTATGAAGAAATTGTGTGTTGTGCTATCAATGTAGAAATGGAAGTTGGTGTTACATATCCATCTCATGGTTTTGACAAGAAACGAAAGATGGAGTTCAAGGAGAAATCTCAGAATAATGGTGAAAAGAAGATGAATGTTTCCTTATGCACAAAGTGTGGAAAGAAGCATGGTGGATATTTTCTTAAAGGGACTAGAAAATGTTTTAAGTGTGGAAATGAAGGTCATCGAGCAGCTGAGTGTCGAAGTAATGGAAAAAGGGATTCTAATGAAGTGAATAAAGCAAACACTGCAGAGAACGCACAACCAACACTTCAATGCTTCAAGTGCAAGGAGATGGGACATTATGCCAATAAATGCCCTAATCCAAGGGTTAGTGATGATCGACATGAGCAACCACTTAAGGCAAAGGACAAAGGGAAGTCACATGCGATCACTATTGGAAATGTTGAATATGACAACGTTGTGGTGGAATGATTAAGTGTTTATGTAATGGGATTCCAAAATAATTATGTATCTTGGAATATTGGAATATTTATTGGTCTAATGTGGTATTCAAAGTGATTGAGATATTATGCGCATAATGAAGGGAAAATGAGAAAATGAAATGTTTAACAATATTCATGAGCTCATGATTGATATAAGGACTAAGTGATATCATGGTTTGAGTATATAGAATTTTGAGGATTTTGGTATGTGGAAAGTGTTAACTTTTAACTGCATTCATGTTTTCACTAAGGTTCAATGGGTATTCAAGAGAGTACAAGATTAAGGCCTTTGAATGTGTCCAACAAGATATATCTTATGATATATGGGGATCAACGATGGTACTAAATCTCTAGTAATCGTTTTCACTATGTTATGAGAGTGGACTGCAGTATTATGGATAAGCCTAAAGATTGAAATGGATTATGTTGGACATAAGTGAGTATTGTTTAAGGATAGATGTTTTTTTCGATATTATTGATGGGATGTTATAGTAATATAGTTTTAGAAAAAGGACAACCTGCAGGACGGGCGACAGCCCATCGCTTCGGACAAGGCTGTGGGAATCGAACCCACAACCGAAGTGCGACTGGCCTTTATCACCTACCACTGGCCTACAGGAAGTCCATGTTTAGTAGAAACTAGTTTTATTATATTAAGCAGTATGATATATGAAGTATAAGTCCATTTTAGGAACTATATATGATTAATCTCACTATAGATCGACTTATGTATATAATTTTTGCTAACCTTTTGTTTGAGACAGATGGAATGACCCGTCATTCTATCACATGATCTGCTAACACTTAACGAATAACAAATTCAACTTCATTTATTTAAGAGATGAAGTAGAAATTGTTCAAGGCACGAACAATAGTGAGATTTTACCAAAATAAAGTAAGTATTTATTCTAATTCAAATTCTTCAACTTTAGGGAAACGATCTTGAAAACCAAAAATGTTGTCCTAGTGCTCTTATATCTGATTAATCAGATGGTACCTTAGATCGTCAAAAATTTCTGGATTTGTGATTGCTAGCTTTTCCATAGCCATGTTCTCTACCAGTCTTCATCAGAACATGATGGTTAGATTTCTCTTCCATATCCATATTTTCACCTATGTGGAAACCCAATGATTAGTTTATTTGGGTAATCATTACATTTCATACTTTAGTTTTTAAAGCCAAGTTTTGGTGTTCCTTTTTACGATGTGGGTTTCTATTGAAGAAACTTTCGAATAGTAAACCATTTATAACCCCGACGAATTTCGAGGGCGAAATTCATTTTAAGGGGGGTAGAATGTAAAAGCCCAAGATTTTATAAAAAATATTCTTTTTAATTTTATTAATGTCTTGTGTTGTACGCTACACCAAAAGGAGCTTTCACAACACGCATCCTTGACTTGCCTTGCATTACACGCAATCGCGACCTTCCTCGATAGCGTGTGTAATACGCAATACCGAGTTTCACTAAACAACGATATGCTATTAAAATATTTTTAAAACTAGCCGGTATGAATAGTAATAACCACTTTTTAAAATTCTGTAAATCTTATTTTTCAAAATGAACTTCATTTTTTGGATTCGGAGTATCGAATTTAGCCTAAGATGAAATTTTGGTACATTTTGGATAACTTTCATATTCTGATGAATAGTGAAAATTACTAAATTATAATTAAAAAACAACTTTTTTTAATCGAAATAATTAATAGTGATAAATTATTAATTGGAGTAGTTTTAAAGTATATTTATAATATATTTTTACAATTTAATACAATGTTTTTCATTGGATGTAATTGCACATTTAAACCAGACATAAACAAGTGTCAATCTTTTGATAGATATTGTTTCTTAAAAACACGCTATTTGTTTTAACAGCGGGATTTAATTATAAAATTAATTAATGCAAATTCTATGTTATGAATTTGGTAAAATAGATTTCATTTTTGAATTCGGAATATAAAATATAGCTTAGGATGAAATTTTGGCATTGTTCTGAAAAACATCAATTTTTGATGAATAGTGAAACTACTAAGTGGTAGGTTAAAAACTGAATTTTGCATAAAACTTAATTTTACCACTTCTGTGAATGGAATTTCGAAAATCCGACAGACACGGTTGATATCAGTAAGTAAAATTTAGTTCAATGAGATAAAAATAATTTTTTGGTGAATAGTAACTTTTTACTTTTTTACCGCGGTTAATAGTAAATAGGGTAACTAAGGGTAAATATGATATTACTATTACCCTAACACATGTCCTAATTCTATTGGATAAGTGTAATTCGACCAAAAACAACCTTATGAATATAATATGACCATTTAGGCCCACTTGGGTTAGATTAGGACATTTATTATTATTTAATTCAAAGAAGAGTTAAAAGAGTTAAAATCAATGTTTATTCACTAAAACATTTTTAATATGGGGTTATACATAAGATAAATTAGACTATAAATATTCATTAGAAAGATAAAAATATTTCCTATATAATTATAGTTTATTTATAATTTTTAGACTTTAAATAAATTAATTTATTTATTACACAACGATGATGCAGTAATTACCCTTTTAAGGAAATATTAACATAATTGATGTTATAAATACTCAAATGAATGTAATTTGAGACTTTTTATGAATTCCACTAATTTTCTAGGTTACTATGATATATTAGTGTTGATTTAATCAACTTGGTTCGAACATATAATTCTGTTATGACTTTCACAAAAATCATATATCAAATAGTGTCAAAATTGACACAAAATAGTTTTTAAATCAAATATTATATTATTAATTGTTATTTTATTCCTAAAAATCTAAGGATCGGCCAAATGACTTAGATAAGGATATATATATTAATAATAAACAATTTGGGGTTCGTGTGGCATGTTATAGTAAGTGTATTAACCATATAGTGAAAGAAAACAAAAAGACACGGTAAAAGTTAAATTATTTAACTTAAAGTTAAATCTAATTGATAAGGTTAAAATAATAACCTAAACTTGTCTAAATCCTATTGGTTGATAGGATTGCGACCCATCCCCACTTTAGCTTCGAAATAAGACCCTTTGTAACCATTATAAACCGATTTTTACGTTAATATAAAATAATATTTTGAGATATTCCTAAGGTGCCCCTCTCCTCCCTTATAAAAGGGCACCTCCTCCCCCTCCTCCTCACACCAATTGGAGCACTCAAGCTCGGCCAACCCCTGCCAAAATCTCTTCTCCACTTCCCTAGAAACATCCTAGAGGTTCTGGTCTTCCTCAAAGACCAATTCTAGTGCCCTAAGAGGAGGTCTCAAAGAGGCGCTTCAAAGAAGAGGTAATTACCGTTACCAATTCTTTCCTCTTTATTTCTTCTTCCACTTCTTCTTCTTAGGATGTTTAATTATGAAGTAATAACATCAGTATCACTCATATACTGATATGTTATTATAAGTATGAAACAACCCTATTTCACCATCTATCCATCCTACGGAAAAAAAGAAATCACCGCGCGTGCGTACGTACGGAATACCGTCTCCACGCCGTGGTGTAATCTATTTTCCACCACCACCTTACATGGATGAGTATAATGGTGTAAATAATAACTATACATAGTTATTAAAACATCATATTGATTCTGATATATTGTATAATCCACTCAAATTCAATTCAATATTTATGGAAATGATATCATCGCTCGTGCGTACGTACGGACTACCGTCTCCACGACGCGATGAGATTCATTCTCCATGTTATCCATTTAAGAATGATTATAAAGTATATATAAGAAATAATAATGAAATATATGACATTATAAATCTACTGGATTTATGTATATATATATATATGTATGTCATCTACTTACTTCCATTTCAAGACAATAAGGAATGGAAAACAGCGTTCATGCGTACGTACGGACTACCGTCTCCATGAACGGTGTTTTTCATTTTATTTATCTATCTATTATATATATATATACTGAATATATATGATATATAAATCATATTTTATATTATGGAAGTAAGTAAATCATGATATAAGTAATAATAATGTCAAGAACAGAAGTCAAAACACCTACGATAAATGAAACGATTTTACCCAAAACGCTTATTTAACATGGAATTTACAAAAGAACGGGTAATATAATGTCATGAGTGAACCATATATGATATCATAAAAATGAATATGATTCTGTAATAGGTCAATGACATTATTTAAATCATTATACAGGAGGTTCGGACACATACAAAGCAAATCGGACCTAAGGTAAGGGAAATATCACAATCTCATTTTTATCCGAGATTGTTTATTCGTAAGTAATTACTGGGGTGTATTTTATCATCCACATCCATGTTTCATCAATTTGTAATATTATTTCCATCCAAATACAATTGTTTAAATCCATTTTTACCCTTAGGTGAGTTTTTAGTAAAAGAAATGAAAGGAATCTTTTGTCGTTTTTCGTACGAGGTACTTTTTGACTTTTCCGACAAAAGTACGAAGAATGTTTTTTTAACTTAAACGACACGAATGGATTTTTATGGTTTTATAAAGCCTTATTTTCATGAAGCTTCCTCAAAAATATTTCATGACTATTTTTAATAAAATCTCTTTCTTTTAAAATTGCATGATGTTTTGTGAAAAGAAATTGATTTTGAAGAAGAAAGGATATTTTCCTCAAGAATTCATTTCAAGTGTTTTATCAAAATTATTTTCCATCTAAGATAATAAAGGGTTATGTTTCTATCCATATTTTTACATTGATTTGACTATGTTGTGATGGAATTATGTTTATGAATTCCTTTATCTTATATGAATGGTTTTATGATGTCATGTTGTCTAAGAATCCCATTTTTATTACATGGGTTATGAAATGATGTATGATTTATGATTTTGTGGAACACATAAGAATGGTATCATTATGAGATGGGTGGGACCTATATCTCCCTCCAATGCATTGGGTAAAGATTTTATATCTCATGAGATAGACATGGCTGGAATGGTAGGTTATACCGGTTCAGTGAAACATGACTGAAACGAGAGTTACTCGATTCAGAAAGGGACTTTGTCCACTAAGATAGTCTTGGCAATGAGTATTGACTAACAAGAAATGATTCTCTATGATTATGTGTGAATGCCACAAAGTTTCATGTTTTATGTTATGATTATTGTGATTACATTTCACTGCCATGATTTACCCCATGTTATGAAATTATGATCTCTTTTGCAGGTTAATATTTCCAAAAGTTATGTGCTTATGTATATGATGTGATTGATATTTCTTTTGTTTACCCTTACTGAGCATTTGAGCTCACCCTTTTATGTTTTCTTTTCCCCAGGATATAAATAAAGGTTTTAGGTATAAAAAAAAGAATATCTTTATGGGAGATGTTGAAGATCTTTCACCACGATTAGAAGATTATATTCCGAGTTTCCAAAGACACTAAACTATTACGATCCTTGTGTGTGTGTTTTTGTTATGTACTAAGTATTCCGCAACATTAATGTAATGTACATGTACGTCAGGCTTCGGGTCTCTACAATAAATATTATTTTTATGATGCATAATTTCATTATGATGAAAATATTGATTATGATGTGTAATTTAATTACGATGTATATCTTGATTCTAATGTGTAATGTAATTGTGATGTATATAATGGATATGATACATGGATAGGATGAGTAACATGAATTCAATACATATCTTTATTATGATTTATATTAGGATTATGATATATATCGTGATTAAGATATATATATATATATATATATGGTTAAGAAAACATCATATGTGGTTATGATTATAAATCAATTTGTGGGACTAAAAATACATATGTTATTATGATAAGAAATATCATAAGTGGTTACAATGGAAAACAAACAGCATATGATTACATTTTAAAACAACAACCTATGATTATCATGTAGAAAAACATAATATTTTTATGATAATAAAACAAAATATATGATTATGATATATGTGATTATTATAATAAAACAACATATATGAAAACAAGAAGTAATTTGTTATTTACAAAACAAAAATATCTATGGTAAAGGCGAAACACAATTAGACTCAACGATTTTCTCTAGAAGTTGTTGGTGGTAATAGAGGAATTGAGCTAATAACTAGTATCAATGGTGTACATCCAAAAATTGGTAAAAATTATCCCTTTTTGATTACATTATGATGTAAATGGGAGGAATTTCCCCTTATACCTTATTTGTGTTCTATAAAGGTTAAATGCCTCCCATTTGTGTGAATTACACCATTGACACTAGTTATTTACTCAATGACTCCATTTACAAAAAATACATCTAGATAAAATCATCACAAAACCAGAGAAATGATAGTGTGAAGTGATGGAATGAAATGGAGAGGGTGGAGATGGAAAAATCAAAATACACAAATTTAATGTTGTGCAACATGAGTGTCTTGGGCTGCAACAACATAATTTAATCTTAAAGAGTTTATGTTACTAAAATTATAGTATTTTAATTGATATAGAGGCAGTTTTAATGTTGAATTATGTTCATTTTTATCCTTGAACAAATCCAAATAAATATGAATAAAAATTTAATACATAAATTGGTTGAGGATTTTTATATAATGTTTTTTTTGATAAATTATGTTTTTTATATGTTTTATTTTATTAAAAATTTATAGGCTTATTTATGATTGTGGAAAAATATTTATATTATTTTTCAATTTTTTCACACTTAGTAAAATGATCCATAAGTCATTTGAGACATGCAGGGATCATTCAAACCTCAATTTAATGCACGGTTGGATAGCTAGGACTCAATGTATCCGTTATCAGTTTAATATTGACATTTTAGATCAATAAAATCACTCACTAAATTCAAAGAACGCACAATATAATATTCATGATAATATATTACCGTTAATAATAATTCCATTGTGATGTATAGGAATTATCCTCACGTCAAATCGAGACATGATGTGGTTGATATAAGAGTAACTGTTTGTTTCTATTTTAAAATGACATTTTAAAAAAAAGGTGGAATACTAAAAACTAATGAAACACATTGGGTTTAATTTTATAATTTATGTAAAATATCCATAGGCCACTTGAGACATATATGAAACATCCATACCTCAATCGGACGCACAATGTGACCGATATGACTCCAAGAACATCTTTTTTCATAAAAGACAACAATTTTAATAAAAAGGAAAACAAACATACTCAAAACTAGGATAACACATTCATATTGTGTTTATAATTTAGGGAAATGATCCATAAGTCATTTATTATGTGTGATAATAAGACATGCTTCAACATGATGAAAAATATTTCTGGTATTACTAATTGTGTATGTTATCTATTTAAAATCGATAGTTTAGTTCAAATAATGTCACCCACCAAAACCCCTAAAAATATGCTCATATTTTTTTATAATATATGAATGTGAATAATAATTTATTTATGAATTTTATGAATAATTCTAATATCAAACTGATACATGATGTTATCGTAATGAGTCAATGTGTGTGTTTTCCAGTTTAAAAAGAGATTTTAGTAAAAAATAAAAGTTTTGTACTCAACAAGGATTAAACGCATTTGGATTGATTTTATTCTTCATAAAAACAATAAATAATCTATATGGAACATGTATGAATTAGTTTCACGTCAATCTGATGTAAGGTGTGACTAATATGACTCAAAATGAATCTTTTTAATTAAAAAACACATCAATTTTGGTAAAAAGGACAACTCACCAGCTCAAAACAAAGAATACAAATTTTGATTGTTTTGATACATAATGATAATGATCTGTAAGTCATTTTTGGAGTGTAGTATTGATCCTCAACTCAATATGATGTATTTTTTTGACCGATATGGACTGGAGGATGTTTTTTCCAATATATACATATAATTTTAGTTTAAAACAAGTATCACGTTTCCAAAACCGAGGATAGAAGCCATGGTTGTTTTCTTTTCATTTAAATTTTTTATTAAATCAATGATGAACCATTCATTGTGACATGATAATCAATTCATTTTGGTCCCAATGTAGACAATGTCTTATGTATTATAGGGGACCACAAAGATATGATTTGGATTCTCAATATAAGAATCAAATCCTTGAATCCTTTTAAAAATGAAAGAGGGATGAACGAGAAGGTAAAATTTATTTATAATATGTTATGTTTTCTTTATAATATAATATTTTCTTTAATGCATTAACATAATCTAAATTAAATGTTTGAAACCTCATACAGACAATGTCTTTTACACATGATGATGTAACCAATACCTCAAAAGAACAAACAAAAATGAAGGAAACCATTTAGAAGGATGTAAAATTAATGTTATGATATACATTATCTATATTACCAAAAAATTATATAATGAAATATTGATCTAATTTTAATTATTCTATGAATAGTTAGTTTATTTTAATATATTTATGTCCATGGGTCATGCCATTTTAGGAAGAGAAATAAAACTATATTTTCTCAATCACAGTGGTAATCTAGATGTTTGAATATAAAAAACATTGTCTATATAATCAATATATTTTTTCATAAATATGATTAAATTATTTCTTTTTAGTGTCAATCACATAATAATAGTATTTTGAAAACTTGTGGATTCTTTTTTTTTAGTTGGGCTCATCTGTCTATCATTCATGCATTTCTATAGAAAAACATACACATACATCTTCTCCCTCAAAACCCTTTCACCCCTACAGTGGTGAATTTATGATTTTCATTTAAGTTACATCCACTGTCATTGTATTCTGACTAACGATGCTACCTATTCTCAATTAAAATTTCAATCATGATGTTTTATAGTAATATCATTATCCATTGAATTAATGTATTATTTTACATGTATCTTTAATTTTTTTTATTACACACATAATAATATTTTACTCATATAAGAGGATTTTTTTCATGTTGGGGTGGTCTCTCTATCTTTCATGCCTTTTTCACCAAACCCTCTACATAAATATTCTCTCTAAAAACCTTTTCTCCCAATGTGGGGAATTGATCTTATCCTTTCATGTTACCTCAATGTCCTTTGTTGTAAGAGAAATTAATCTTCCTCTTCTCAATTATAGAGGTAATCTTGGTTTTTCATAGTAAAATAATTGTCTATATAATTAATGTATTGTTTCATATTTATAATTAATTTATTTCTTTTTATAATTACTCATATAATAATTGTTTTCTTATAAAGGTGTATTATTTTGTTTGGTTTTGGGTGCTCTGTCTATCTTCCATTCCTTTATGAAACAAAACACCAACATAATTATTCTACCTAAAAACATTTCACCCCTACATTGTTGAAATTTATAACTTTCCTTCAAGTTCCCTCCACTACTCAATCAAAGTGGTAATATTGATATTTTCATTGTAAGATCATTTTCCCAGGGTTTATTGTATCATTTCATATATATGTTTAATTTATTTTTTGTTAGTATTACACATAATAATTATTTTCTTATACAGGTAGATTAATTTTTTGGAGTTGAGGTGGTTTATTCGACTCTAATCTTGCAGTGTATGTAGTTCATCAATAAAATTGAATGGAAATCATGGTAACAATGACAGTTATGATTATTTTGAATCTTTGGTTTTTTTAGGAATCATTTTCACCTCAATTTGAAAAATTATTAGACCGGTATGACTCCAAGTACTTATTTATATTTAAATTTTTCATTAATTTTAGTAAAAAAGGAAATAGACTAAATTTCTGTATTGTTAGTTTAAAATCAATATTTCAATTTAAAAATTGTCACCCACCTAAAACCGATCAAAGGCACTCACATTTTCATTATAAATTATGGTGTCAATTAATATGTAATTTGGGACGTGTAAGAATTTGATTCATTTAAAACTGATGCATGATGTTATCAAAATGAGTCAAAAGTGAATATTTCATGTTTAAAATGACATTTTATTAAAAAATAATACTGAAATTCTCAATACCAATCAAACACATTCATATAGATTTGATAACTTGGGACCACCATATATAAGTGATTTGTAAAATGTATGAATTAGTTGCACCTCAATATAATTAACGATGTAAGGACTACAAATATAACCATGCCATTATTTCCAATTTACATCAATCTCACTAAAAACAAATTGACCAACTCAAAACCAAATAAACACATTCATACTGCTATTATAAATTTGGAAAATGATCCCTATTTGATTTGGGATGTGCATTAGTCATCCTCACCTCAATCTGATTCATGGTGTGATCGGTCTGACACCATGTATGTGTTTTTAAATATAAATAGTCATCAATTTTATTAAAAGGGACAAATTACCTACTTGTAACAAAGTATAAAATTTAAAATTGTATAAATTCTTCTTGAAAATGAACCCTATTTTATTTGTCATGTGTGGGAATTAACCGCACCTAAATCTAATACACTATGTGATCAATATGAGTCAAAATCCATGTTTCAATTTTAAAATGACATTATGGTAAAAAAGAATAGTGATGTACAGAAAATCGATAAAATTCATTTGTATATTTTTGATATTATAGAAAAACGATCCATATGTCATTTTGGATGTTTGTTAACTTACCACACCTCAATCCGACACACCTGGTGACCGATATGAGTCAGAGGGCATCATTTTATTTAAAATATTCATCAATTTTGGGAAACTTGAAAATTTCCATACTCAAAACTATGAAGACACATTCATATTGTTTTTATACTTTACAAAAACGTTCTATAAAGCATTTTTTACATGTAGTATTCATCTGCACCTCAATCCAATACATGATGTTCCCAATATGACTCGATGTGTCTTTAAAATTTTAAAATTATAATTTGAGTTCAGAAAGTATCACTCACTAAAAACTGATTAAATTTGCTCTGATATTCATAATAATTTAGGGAATCAATTGATGAGTCATTTTTGAAATGTAGGAATCTATTTCAAATAAAACTAATACACAATGTGGTCATAATGAGTCAAAATTATATGTTTAAATATTAAAATGTAATTTTAGTTAAAAATGAAATTGACGTACTAATAATTGAGAAAATTTTTTGGTTATTTTGATACTTTGTGAAAACAATTTTTAAGTGATTTTTAACAAGTAGTAATTAGTTGCACCTCAATTTGATACCCAGTTTGACTTGTTTGACTCTAAGTGCTTCTTTATTTTGAATTGATGTCAATTTTAGTATCAAAAAACTAACTCACTCTAAATAGATCAATATCATTCATATTATTTTCTTACTTTAGGAAAATGATCCACATGTTATTTGAGACAAATATGAATCAGCCACAAATCGATATGATGCATGGTGTGACCATTTTCAACCCATGTGCATGTTTCAATTTGAAATTGACATCAATTATAGTGAAAAGGGTAAGTGGCCTACTCAAAACTGAGAAAACACATTCTAATTATTTAAATACTATTGGAAAATGATAGATAAGTCAATATTTATGTGTATGAATTATCATCCCCTCAATCATATACCCAATGTTATTGGTATGAGTAAAATTTCATGTATCAATTTTAAAATACCATTTTAGTAAAAAAGACAAGTGTCGTACACAAAATAAAAAAAATCATATTATTTTCATACCTTAATAAAATGATCCATAAGTCATTTGGGATTTGTACGAATCAACCTCACCTCAATTGGATGCACAATGTGACCGTTATGTCTCAACGTGCGTTTTTTTATAAAAAAATATTCGATTTTGGTAAAACAGAAAACTCTCCTACACAAAACCGATCAAAAAATTTAGATTGTTTTGATAACTTATTAAAATTATCCATAATATTTTTGGACAATTAGTAATTATCCACACATGAATTCAATACACGATTTTCCCATTATGACTCAATAGGCTGAATATTAATTTAAAATTGACAGTTTAGTTTAAAAAGTTTCACTCACTAAAAACTTATCAAACCTGCTCGAATTTTCCTAATAATTTAGGAAAACTATTCATAATTAATTTCGATGTGTATAAACTTATTTCATGTAAAACTGATACATGATGTAATCATGATGAGTCAAAATTACTTGACTCATGTTTAAAATGACGTTTTAGTAAAAAAGAAAACTAATGGACATAAATATGAGAACAAACATTCATATTCCACTGAGAAATTATAACAAAAATCTACAAGTCATTATAGAGTAGTTGTAATTAGCCACACCTCAATCTGATGCATTTTGTGAATAGTGTGACTCCAAATGTGACTCTTTATTTATAATTGACAACAATTTCAATAAAATTAAAACATTTGGTTTCTTTATTTATTTATATTATTACTATCATAAAAAATTGTTATACAAGTGTGTTTATAAAGCCCCATAAATTTCAAGGAAATATTTTTATTAATTTCTTTTGGATTTTACGAGTACAAAGTTTTTGACGACAACGAATTCTGAGGCCCGGTGTGCCCAGAATCAGTTTCTGAAGTTTACCTCAGCTACATTCAGTGAACGAATGAGCGGGTTTTCTTAACATTTGAACCGGTGCTCGAAATAGGAAACTGAGGGCACTGATGAAACCGTAGCACCGGTAATTTCTTAGTAAGACCTTTTTTGGAGTTGCGTAATCTTGGGAAGAGTTGTTAAAAAAATATGGATTATGTTTAAAGTGAAATAAAAATTGTGTCACAATTTCTATTTCACATCCATGTAGTTTAACCCAATGTGATGGAGTTGAGTGGGACCCACTTGAACCTAAATCCTCTTGATAGGATATTAGTGAGGTGGGTCCCACACGAACCCCACCCCTTCATTTCCCCTAACTCCTCTTCCACTTTAAATGATGCCAGCATGAACCCATTAATTTTTACAACATAAGATGTAATTAATGAAGTGAATTCAATTTCGAATTTTAAAAATGTTTGACATGTTTTAATAAAATAAGGCAAAACCTTATATTATTTTTGGTTGATGAGTTGTGTAGAGATTTGAGAGAGAGAGAGTTCTACACTTAGAAAAACATCATCTTCCTCCTTGGAGAACACGAAGAACATCGTCACGCCGTACCACCTTCACTCCGCATAAAAGAATGGGGAACATTTTTTTCTTCCTCGGATGAAATCCATCATTGAATATAGAGCCTTCCCCCGTGACACTGTCTTTCGCAACCCAAGCTTCTGAGAAATATTTTATTAGGTAGGGGTTTGTTTTTAAGTTTGTGATTAATTATGGTGTTCTTCGTTAAATAATTACCCGCTTGTTATCGAATTAACGGGATGAGGCCAGAACGCACAAACCCGACCGACCCTCCTCCCCAATGTTGTTGTAATCCGTTATGGATTGGAACGGAGGTGAGGTGTTGTCATCGCATCATGCAGAAACGAAGGAACTGCGGCCGGTGTGGGCGACGATGAATGAGTGTGGCGCCGTCGCGCTGCACTGTTGAGACCGAAAGAAGCCGCGATCGGAGTAGGGCCGCGGCGGTGGGGCGCGGCGCCGTTGCGACGCTCTTGATGGCCAAGAGCCGCGGCTCATGGCTGCAGTGGTTCTAGAAGGTGGCCAGCTTATCCGGCCGTCGGCACACCCTGGAGGTGGGACCTCCTGTGGGTCCCGCCGGAACCGAACGACCGACCATAAAGGTCGGCCGCTTCCCTGGAAAATCGGGGGTTGAAACCCCCGTCAACAGACAGGGTGGAACCTGAGGGATCCGTCGTTTAGTTCCAAGGGGATGGCGGCCTCCCCCCCTTCCGCGTCCACTCAGCAGGCGGGAGCCCCCACTAGGCCGAACCGGCCGGGCCGGGCCGGACAACCCGCGCCTGGCCGAGCCGCCCGCGCTGGGCCAGACCCCCGCGCCGGGCCGGGCTGCACCGTCTAGGCTAGGCCGCACCCAACCAGGCCGTACCCGGGTCAGGACGACCCGTTTCGGGCAGACCCATGGGTATCACGCCTGGTCGGACAGGGCCCGAACCCCCTGTTTTCCGGACAGAACCGTTCAAATGACCATAACATAGGCTACGGACCTCCGATCGACAAACCGTCAGTTGCGTAGTGATCCTTGGATCGAGTCGGTCATTTTAGTATATTACACATAAGTTTCGGAGAACTTTGGGTATGTCCAGGTTGGATCGAACATGAAACCAACCAGGCCCTCGGAGAGAAAATGCTTATAACTTGATCTCCGGACGTCCAATTGACGTGTCATGGAATTTGTTGGATTCCTCTTAGTGAGAAGGTTATTTTTTCTTACTCTACTCGAGATTTGGATGCAACTGGAGTATGTTCAGGTTGGTTTTAGCTTAAAAACCAACCGGGCCCCTAGGACGAAAAAGACAATAACTATTAGACTGGGCGTCTGATTGACGCGGCGTCTGTCGCATTGAATTCTTATTGACGAGACGGAACATTGGGATACATTGAATCCGGAATTTGCGTCAATTGATGTATTGACTCCCTTTGCTCGTGGAGCGGACCCTCCCAGAATCGAGCATACTATGTGTGGGAACCCTAGAGCTGGCTGCGACAATGATGATGATGACGACTGTACTGGGATCCTCTGTGGGTTCGACAGCGACGACGACTGTAATAAAATCCTCCATGGATTCGACAACGATGACTACTGTTCTTGTATCCTTTGTGGGTATGACAACACTTGACTACTGTTCTTGTATCCTATGTGGGTCCGGCAGTATTTGACTCTGTACTTGTATCCTACGTGGGTTCGGCAGAGTAGCTGGTCTTGTATCCTTTGTGGGTCCGTCAGCTTAGCTAGTCTTGAATCCTATGTGGGTCTGACAGCTTAGATTAATCAGTGGCTACAAATGATCGTCACTATCTCCTTAAGAAGAAGTATGCCTGTGTGAGCTGAGTCTTAACTTACAATTAATATCAATGATATAATTGTTGTGCATTCCTGTGTGGATTGGGTTGTGATTTCTAGAGTGGATTGGGTTGTGAATTCTTATGTGGAATGGGTTATGTTTTACTATGTGGACTAGTTTGTACATGGGATCCTATCCTGGAGCCGAGCTGGAATTGATTACAGAGGTATATGTATGGTCATATACCTACATTGAGTTGGTTGATACTTCATGATTGTACCTTTCCATTGTGGTTTATCCTTTGTGGATTCTGAGAGACCATCAGGGGTCTCAGGGTCCCTACTGAGTAGCTTATACTCACCCCTTCACGGGCTATGCTCGCACTACATTGTGTTGGATGCAGACGACGGACATCGCTGATCGAGTTTGGAACTCGTGTAGATGGATGGTACCTAGAGGTGGATCACTATACGGGACATACACGGAGCATACGGATGGAGCCAAGGAGCGGAGGAGACTATCTGTAACACCTTTTAGGTGGGATTTCTAGTGGACGGATCGACATTTCTACTTTACTTTACTACTATTGTACTTTACTTCCAGTTGTACTTTACTTTCAGTTGGGTTTGTATTCTGGCCCACTTACTTTCCATTAATTATTTTTTGTACTCAGCTTACTTAGTGTTTACTACAGCTTTTGTAATATTTGGTGATTGTTTTACATTATAAAGGCAAAAACTTCCATTTTATTGTGATTTACGCCTTTAGTGCTAGTCGCCAGCCCCTGGCCCATAGAAGGCGAACTTGGGGTAGTCACGACATGGGCCCCGAGGACAGGTCGTGACAAATTGGTATCAGAGGAGTTCGGTTCTACCGCAGAACTCTTGAATCTGATATTCTTCTATGTGAAGCGATAGTGTTAGGGGTATTGAGTGTGGATATAAGTCTAGGGAGTCCAGTGTTGGTGCGGCAGCTGACATATCCACATACCAGGACCCTGACTTCTGATTTCTGACTCAGTGTACAAAAACATTGATTGCATGTGTGTTACAAAATTTTTCTTTTTGATTACTTTGTGTCAGCTCCCTAGGTATACGGTATTGACCGTGGCACACCTATTTCTTTTCAGGATGGCCCCACGACGACATCCATCTAGGGTTCCGAGCATTGTGAGAGACGACAGCCCAACGAGTGACGAGGCCTCGATGCAGGGCCCTATTACAGTGGAGGCACTGGTGGTACCACTACCCACCGAGCCACTGATTCCACCAGCCCCAGCCACTGAGAGTGCATGTCGCCTTAGTGCACTGCACGAGTTTCAACATCAGAGACCGCCCAGGTTATGCTGGGAGATGGAACCTCAGGTAGCCGAGGATTGGCTATGGTTGTTGTACGAGTTTTCAGGTTAATAGGGACACCAGGTGACCTCATGGTGATCCTTGCAGTGAGTCTCCAGCACGCTGTATCAGTTAGATGGTAGAGCCTGAAGCTCTAGGTGGATGACGAGGCATCTAAACTTTATTCAGACTTCGAGAGGCTCTTCCACTCGGAGTTCGTTCCAGCCACCCTCTGTGCGGTGCGCTTTCAGGAGCTACTACAACTGTGGCAGGGAAGCATGATGGTGGCCAAGTACTCGGTGAGATTTACCGATCTCTCGCGCTATTCCACGGACATGGTATGGGACACATTCTTTCGGGCCCGGACCATCGAGTAGGGATTTAGGCATGAGATCAGGGCATTGATGTTCTCCCTCGGCATTCTGATGCAGACAGGAGTACTAGAGAGAGCCTTTCTCGTAGAGAGCTTTCTTGCTGAGCCTACACCAGAAAGGAGACCTACCACAGAGCGGTATACAGCTGAGTCTTCTGCAGCTGGTAGTCGACGGATGTCACAGGGATCCAAGCAGACAAGACCATTGGGCGGACAACCTCAGGACACTGGCTCAGAGGTGCGGGGAACTTGGTGTAGATCCAGTCTTACGAGGAGCAGACAGTGCTATGCATGCGGCGGGTAGGGTCACACGGCTCGTGACTGCCCGACCCGCCAAGAAGAGGAGCAGTAGATAGTTGAGGGACCACCTAGGCAGAGGCAGAGTTTCGACTTTGGCGGTCCGTAGGGAGCAAGAGGACGAGGCAGAGGAGCTGGCTGAGTAGCAGGTGGTGGGAGACGCTTTGAGGCTCTACCACCACCACCACCAGGAGGTCCACCCCGACCACAGGGAGCTAGCGGAGAGAGGCAAGCATAGATTCAGGCAGCGGAGGCCTACGACCACGTCGTACTAGAGATGATTCGAGGTACTATCTGTGTCTACTCCACACTTACTGCAGTTCTTATAGACAAGGGATCAAGTCATTCTTTCATTTCCTCTTCCCTTGTTCGGAGCACGGAGATTCGGACGGAGCCATTGGCTCGATCCTTACGGCTAGAGACTCCTACAGGAGTTGACTCGACGATTACACACTAGTGCCGGCGGTGTCAGCTTACTCTAGGAGGAAAGATCTTCGGTTGGGATCTTCATGTAGCGACGTTGAGGCCTTACGACGTCATCTTGGGCATGGATTGGTTACCTACAGTTCATGCTCAGATAGACTGTATTAGGCGCAAGGTGCGGTGTGTTCGCACCGATGGGAGCAGGTTCACCTTCACTGGCAAGAAGGGAGCCTTTGTAGCACAGGATGGACTCACACAGAGGAGAGGAAATCTGATCCCTCATCAGTTGTCTAGCTTCATCCTAGGAGCAGTCGACATGAGGAGTCTTAGTTTTCCTGTTGTGGTGGATCAGTATGTGGACGTTTTTCCTGAAGATGTTCCAGGACTACCTCCTCGCAGAGAGGTAGCCTTTAATATTGACATGTACCCAAGGACAAACCTGATATCTAATCCAGCATATCAGATGGCTCCCGCTGATCTTCGAGAGCTACGAGTACAGCTGGAGGACTTTCAGGGCAAGGGATTCATTCGACCCAGTGTTTCACCCTGGGCTTCCCCGATTTTGTTCGCCAAGAAGGTAGATGAGAGCTTACGATTGTGTGTTGATTACCTTCACCTGAACCAGGTGACGGTAGAGAACAAGTATCAACTTCCGAGGATTGACGACCTCTTTGATCAGCTCAAGGGAGCATGATGGTTCTCAAAGATAGACCTTAGGTCAGGCTATCATCAGCTCAGAGATCGAGATGAGGATGTGTAGAAGACAGCCTACAGATGTCGGTATGCACCCAATGAGTTCTTGGTTATGCCTTTCGGTGTATCCAATGATCCAGTAGTGTTCATGAGTCTCACGAATAGGATCTTTCAGCCTTACCTCGATTGATTTTTCGTAGTCTTCATCGACGACATATTGATATACTCGACCACTGGGGAGGAGCACGCCTACCACATACGGGTTGTACTGGACACACTCCGAGAGCACCATGTTTATGGTAATCTCTCTAAGTGACATTTCTAGAAATGTAAGGTCCATTTCATGGGACACGCCATCGATGTGGCGGGAGTTGCGGTGGATCATGCGATGATCGAGGCGGTGCTAGCTTGGGAGCCACCCAGGATCATGACGAAGGTGTGGAGTTTCTTAGGTCTGGCTGGGTACTACTGGAGATTTGTGCCAGACTTATATAGAGTTGCAACACTGCTTATAGCTTTGACGAAGAAAGGGAAACCCTTCGTGTGGTTAGATAGATGTCAGTAGAGCTTCCAGGAGCTGAGATAGAGATTGACCAGTGCACCCATCTTGAGGCTACCAGAGGTGGGAGTAGGGTACGTAGTCTACTGAAATCAATCAGGGACCAGACTCTGGTGTGTCTTGATGCAGGAGCGGGTAGTGATCGCCTACGGATCACGACAGTTGAGGAAGCACGAGCAGAACTACGCTACCCATGACCTGGAGTTAGCAGTAGTGGTCTTCACTTTGAAGATGTGGTGGCACTATCTGATGGGAGAGCACTTTAGAGTCTATTCTGACCACCAGAGTCTCAGGTACATCTTCTCGCAGAAGGACCTAAACCTGATACAGTGGGGATGGCTCGAGTTCATATAGGACTATGACTTTGAGATAGTCTATACTCCTTGAAAGGGGAAAGTAGTAGCTGATGCTCTCAGCAGGAGGATGGGAATTCAGCTACATAGAGAGGTGACAGAGCAGATAGCTGCATTGCAGATATCCTTCATGGATAGAGATGGGGAAGCCTTCCTTCAGTTGGTCATAGTCACACCTCCACTTCTTTAGAGTGTTAGAGAGGTTTAGTGTGGGGACGTTGACTGTGAGATGCGACGTGCACATATTTCCACAGGACAGGCACCTGATGGTTTTTCTATAGGAGGAGAGCACATCATCCTTTTCAGAGGACGTACCATGGTACCAGCTGCATTATAGGAGGAGGTGCTGAGAGAGTTTCACACTCTCCCTTTAGCGGTACATTCAGGAGTGGTGAAGATTTACCAGGATCTCAGATGACAGCACTGGTGTCCGGGTATGAGGAAGGTTGTAGGAGAGTTCCTTTCTCGATGCCTCACCTGCCAGTAGGTGAAGGTGGAGCACCAGGTACTAGTAGGATTTTTACAACCCTTGGAGGTCTCAAAGTGGAAGTGGGATGGGATATCTATAGATTTCGTGACTGTACGTCCACATAATTTCAGAGGTCATGGCTCCATTTGGGTGATTGTCAACGGAGTCACCAAGTCGGACCACTTTTTACCCAGTAGAGAGCAGGGCTCAGTGGAGAGTTTGGGACACCTCTACATTCAGGAGATTGTAGGGCTTCATGGTGTGATATCATTTATCGTCTCCGATCGAGATGCTCGCTTTAATTCCCAGATTTGGAAGGGGTTACAGGAGGCATTCAGGACGCAGCTATGTCTGAGCACCGTCTTTCACCCTCAGACGGATGGTCAGACAGAGAGGACCATTCAGACTCTCGAGGACATTCTCAGTGCATGTTTCCTCGACTTTGGTCATAGGTGGGAGGATCTCCTACCCTTGGTGGAGTTTTCATGCAACACAAGCTACCACTACACCATCAGGATGGAACCATACAAGGCATTGTACGACCGACCTTGAAGATCACCATTATGCTGGACAGACCCTGGGGAGTCAACACTTATGGGACCAGAGATGGTCCAGGACATGATAAAGAAGGTCCAGGTCATCCAGGAGAGGATGAGGATAGCTCAGAGCCGACAAAATTCTTATTCTAGCAGGAGGTAAACACCACTAGATTTTGAGGATGGCGACAATATTTTCTTGCGAGTCTCACCTCGCCGTGGATTACGGAGATTTTTCTGGGGTGGCAAGTTATCTCCGCGCTTCATAGGACCATTCCAGGTTCTCAGTAGGATAGGCGGGGAGGCTTATTGCGTGGCTCTACCACCTCAGTTACACCGGGTGTACAACATCTTCAACGTATCTCAGCTGAGAAGATACGTGCATGACCCGACGCATATCATCGACCATGGGGAGCAGGACATTGATTGCAAGGATACATTTGTGGAGGTCCTGGTGGAGATCGAGGATCGATAGGAGCGGGTCCTACATGGGCTGTCGATTCTTCTAGTGCACATCAAGTGGCAGCATGAGAACCTCTAGGAGAGCACATAAGAGTGGGAGGCTCAGATGCGTGCTCAGTACCCTCATTTGTTCCCCTAGTTTTTGATGTATCTTTATGGAGACCTAAAGTCCTGAGGTTGGAGTAATTTAAAGACCTGTAAATTTAAAAAACAAATCTCAATTTCTTTGGGATTTTATGAGTACGCAGTTTGTGATGGCACCTGATTCCGAGGCAAGGTGTGCCCGGAATCAATTTTCGATGTTTAGCTCGGGTACGTTCAATGAACGAACGAGCGGGTTTTCCTAACATCTGAACCAGTGCTCAGAATCGAATTCTGAGGGCACCGATGAAACCACAGTGCTGGTAATTTCTTAGGAAGACCTTTTCTGGAGTTGTGTTTGTTCGGGAAGAGTTGTTAAAAAATATTGATTAAGTTTAAAGTGAAATATAAATTTTGTCACAGTTTCTATTTCACATCCACGTGGTTTAACCCCATGTGAGGGAGTTGAGTAGGACCCACTTGAAGGAACTACGGCCAGTGCAGGCCACAATGAAGGAGAACGGCTCCATCGCGCCGTGCCGTTGAGACCGAAATCGGCTGTGGCCGGAGTCAGGCCGCGGCGGCAGGGCGCGGTGCCACCGCGCTTTGCCGGACGACCAAGAGCTGTGGCTCATGGCCACGGTGGTTCTGGAAGGCAGCCGAATGATCCGGCCGCCGGCACACCTTGGAGGTGGGACACCCCTCGGGTCCCACATGGACCTAATGAACGACCATAAAAGTCGTCCTTAAAGGCCGGGAGCTTCCCTAGAAAACTGGGGGTTGAAACCCCCGGTCAATTGACAGGGCTGACACCGAGGGGTCCCCCGTTTAGTTCAAAGGGTGTGGCGGCCTCCCCCCCTTCTGCGTCCGCTCAACACGTAGGCGCCCACACTGGGCCGAACCAGCTAGGCCGGGCCGGACCGCCCAGGCCAGGTAGGGCCGCCCACGCCGGGTTGGACCCCTGTGTCGGGCCGGGCCGCACCGGCGGGGCCGTGCCGTGCCAGCCGGGCCGGGCCGTGCCAGCAGAGCCAGGCCACGCCAGCCGGGCCGTGCCGCACCCAACCAGGCTGGACCAGGACCCAGGATGGGATGACCAGTTTCGGGCCAACCCAGGGGTATCAGGCCGGGTCGGACCGGGCCCAAACCCCACTATTTTCCAGACAGAACCGATCAAACGCCCATAACATGGGCTACATACCACCGATCGACGCACCGTCAGTTGTGTAGAGATACTTAGATCGAGACGGTCGTTTCATTATATTACACTCAAGTTTCATAGAACATTGGGTATGGCCAGGTTGGTTCGAACATGAAACCAACTGGGCCCTCAGAGCGGAAACGCTTATAACTTGAGCTTCAGACATCCGATTGACGTTACATCGAATTTGTTGGATTCCTCTTAGTGAGATGGTTATTTTGGATTACTCTGCTCGAGGTTTGGATGCAGATGTAGTATGGTTGGGTTGGTTTTATCTTAAAACCCAACCGGGCCCCTAGGACGAAAAAACAAATAACTCTTAGACCGGGCGTCTGATTGACGCACCGTCTATCGCATTGAGATCCTATTTATGAGACATAAATTTGGGATACATCAACTCCAGACTTCATGTCAGTTGATGTATCGACCCCCTTGGCTTGTGGAGCGGACCCTCCCGGAATCGAGCATGTTGTGTGCGGGAATCCTAGAGCTGGCTGTGACTGTGACGACGAGGACGACTGTACTGGGATCCTACGTGGGTTCGGCAGCGACGATGACCATACTGGAATCCTCTGTGGGTTAGATGGAAATGACTACAGTTCTTGTATCCTCTGTGGGTTTGGCAGTACTTAACTACTGTTCTTTTATCCTATGTGGGTCCAGTAGTGTTTTTCTCTGTACTTGTATCCTATGTGGGTCCGGCAGAGTAGCTGGTCTTGTATCCTTTGTGGGTCCGACAAATTATCTGGTCTTGTATCCTATGTGGGTCCAACATGTTAGATGAATCAGTGGTTATATCTGATCATCTCTATCTCCTTACGAAGAAGTATACATGTGTGAGCTGAGTATTAACTTACAATTAATATCAACGATATGATTGTTGTGCCTTCCTATGTGGATTGGGTTGTGCTTTCCTGAGTGGATTGTGTTGTGAATTCTTATGTGGAATGGATTGTGTTTTTCTGTGTGGACAATGTTGTACATGGGATCGTGTGCTGGAGCCGAGATGTAATTGATGACTTAGGTATATGTATGGTCATATACCTATGTTGAGTTGGTTTTTACTTCGTGATTGTACCTTTCCTTTGTATTTTATCCTTCGTGGATTCTAGGAGACCATCAGGGGTCTCAGGGACCCTATTGAGTAGTGTATACTCACCCCTGCACGGGCTATGCCCGCACTACGTTGTGTTGGATGCAGACGACGGAAAGCACTGATCGAGGTAGGACCTCGTGGAGATGGACGGTACCCAGAGGTGGATCACTAGACGAGCATACACGGAGCGGACTGTTTGAGCCTAAGAGTAGAGGAGACTATCTGTACCACCCTTTAGGTGGGATTTTCAGTGGACGGCTTGACATTTCTGCTTTACTTTATTGCTTTTCTACTTTCTTTCCAGTTGTACTTTACTTTTCGTTGGACTTTTATTCTGGCCCACTTACTTTCCAGCACTTATTTTTGTACTAATCCTACTTAGTGTTTACTACACCTTGTGTACTCTGTGGTGATTGTTTTACATTATAAAGATAACATCTTCCCTTTTATCAGGATTTACGCCTTTGGTGCTAGTTGCCAGCCCCTGGCCTATGTAAGGCGGGCTTGGGGTAATCACGACACGGGCCCCGAGGAAGGGTCGTGATAGTGTACTTTTTTTTGATCATAGGTGGTTTGTACAGATATACAATGAGTGGGGTCATGATTAAAAGACAATGGAACATGGATTTGATTGAATGTATATTATATTTTTCTAATTATATAATTTTATAAAACAATGTTTCAATTGTATATAAAATACTATTTTTCTTATATTTGTGTTGTAAATTTCAATTTATTTATATCTTATATTGGGACATGATTTTGTTGATATCTTCTATATTTCTAGTGCTATAGTACATTGTTACATCATATCATTGCAATTATATTGTGTTCTATTACACCACACTATAGTATGGCCCTTTATTATCCCTGTTTAAAAGCATTGATAATAGACTATTTAATCAGCTCCTCTATGAGCGCTAATAAAAGGTCATTTTCAAAGATTTTATAAGTGATGATAAAGGCATACATTATTATCACTTTTATAAGTGATGAAAAAAGACCATTTATCATCACTTTAAAAAGCACTGATAAATGTTTCTTTAGTGGTGTTAAATTAATGCACTGATAAATTGTTCTTTTATCGGTTCTTTTAAAAGCGTTGATAATTTTTTTTCATCACATTATTTAGCACTGATAAAAGACCCCATTATCAATTATTTTTCAATAATCATAAAACACATGATCGTTTAACCTCTATCATGTAGTCAGTGGTTTTCTATCACGGATAAAGGCCATTTCTAGCATAGTTAATAGCCTATTTTGTAGTAGTGATACTTAGAGAAATGTGTAAAAATGCCCAATCCTCGACCTCAATCTCTAGAGTTCTTCAACAGTGATCAACATTGGATTTTTTTCTAGAGTTTTCTTGGGCCATCCATTGTTGATTCTTCTTGACCATTACTAATGTCTCATCAACTACATATTGTGAAAGCATTGTTGTCTACCCTTCATGTAGCTAACACATAGGGGATCATCATGGCCTACAATATAAATCCTCATATGTTTCATATTTATATTCTTTTGATAGCTATAATAGTAGGAAAAATAAGTAAAGGGTATGTTTCTCTCTTATAAGCCCCCAAAATCGAGGAAACATGCTCTAATATTTTTCTCTATAACCAATATTTTGTGCTCTGACTGGTCGTCAGTCATAGGGGGGTATGTCATGCCCCAAAGAACCAATGTATATAATGTTCCCTATAATCCTTTCGAACACTAAGATGTAAATTGGGCATCCGTATCTGATACAATGGGATGGGGAACCCCATGGATTATAATGTCATGAATATAAAGACACTATAAATCATCCGCTTTAAAGATCTCCATGATCGGTTGGAAGTGAGAGACATTCAACATCCTCTACACAATAAACCATATATGATTACAAACTTGGGGTGACGTTGGAATCCTAGTCATGAAATTCAACAAAACATCATCCCATTTCCACTTTGAAATAGATGACTAATGGGAGAGTTCAGATGGTCATTGGTGTTTCACATTCACCTGATAAAATGTGGAGAACCTAGTGAAAAGTCTTATTATTTCCTATTTCATTCAAGGATACCAATACAGCTGACATAAGTCTCGTTATGTCTTGGAGATTTTGGGATGTACTACTCAAAATAATCCAAGAAATTCCTACAAAATCTCCTATTGGATGCCTGTTGGAACCCGTACATCCCATGAATACGTATAATTTTCATTCTCATCAATGTTCCAACTAGGACGAGCATTCTCACTATCCACTCTCTATATTTAGACTATTCCCACAAAATCTGAGAGACTTCCCATTTTAACCATATCTAAAAGATAGCAAGTCACTTTTAATTATGATAGAAAAGTATTTTTTTTATCCTACACCATTATATACTTCTCATATATTTAATTATATAAATTTACATTCACTGCTAGACTATATAACTACCCATGTATATGTATTCCAACTCAGAGCATCCTATACAACATTTCCTTTACAAGACATAGAGGCTATCATAGTGTCGAATGACTGGACATAGCTAACTGACTGTCTCTATATAAGATCATATCACAGTGCTTTAATATGTACATAAGGCTTTTGTGGTCTGTGTGAACCACAAAATTTCCTCTCAAAAAATATTTTCTCCAACAATGCAAGGTATGAACCACTAAAGCCTCCTTGAGATCATGCATTTGGAAAATTTTATCATGAGGTATCATCTTGCTAGACCAGTAGACCACGTCTATATCCACCTGCATCCAATATAGCTCCCACTATGATTCTTTATTTATTATATTAAACCATATAACTTCTTCCAGTCTCTGGAATAATCAATATTGGAGCTTTTGACATTCTCCCATTCAGATCCTGAAAGAATTTATTATAAGCTTTTGACTACATAAACATCACACCATTCTTATTCAAGCCTATAAGAGGTTATTAAAAGCATGATAAGTATTGTATGGAGAACCTTAAATACCCATCATTCCCCAAGAAAATTCATATATCAAATAAATTATTGCATTGCTTCATGTAAACAAAAACTCCATCATTCTCAAGGCCCATATATAATCCTTTCTCTATGATGATGTGACCCAAGAAGTGAACATTATCTATACAAAATAGAAATTTTTTGATCATGTAATACAACTAATTCTCTCTTAGTATATTGGGGATGATTTCAATATTTTTGGTTTGATTTTGATAAATGTAATAACACTCCAACATTTTATCCAAAATAATCTCAAAAAATAGTCCAAATATTGGAGGAAACTGAATCGTAAAATAAATGAAAATATTTGATAATTTGTGAGACATAATGACATTAATAGATACTCATAAAGGTCAAGCCTTATATAAAACTCTATATAAAGTAGGTCTGAATGATAAGCATACACCTGGTGATAACCTATCCTCACATATTTTTTTAGAAAACCATGCTCATCCGAACTGCTGGAAGAGGTCGTCGATACAAGGTAAAGGGTGATGATTCTTACCCATCAACTGGTTCAATTTCTGGTAATCCACACATATCCTAAGGGTTCCATCCACATTAATAGAGAAAAAGATCAGGCAATCCCACAAATAATTACAGGGCTGTATAAAACCCTATTCATCAAAGTCCCCAACCTATCTTTTGAGCTCCTACATCTCAGTAGTTTACATCCTATAACATGTAATGAAAATAGGGGCATTTCATAAAACCATCTCAATAGATAACTCCAACTCTATCATAGGTGGTAAACTAATAATTTCAACTAGGATGGAAACCCTAAATCATTATACTATAGATAGGGATTCAGACTATCACATTCCATATCCTACAAGATAATGACAAGAAATATGAGCTATCACACCACATAGATCACAATGATCTTGTCCATATCTACCCACTTATACATCCCACTACCCCTTGTTGATATACTTACAACCATATTGTGGTGTGAAAGATACCCACTAGTTATTGGAATAAACATGTGAATGAATATGAACCTAAGAATTCATTTTGAGTATGATATCAAAGTATTTCATCTAGAGAATAAATTGATTCCATAAGAAGTGATACCCACCTATCTATAGGGGGATTCCTTGTACTAGAATATATTCTATGATCCAATCCCAAAAAGAGAATCAAATGTATTAATTCCATAAAAACATCACATGATTCCCATGTGTCTCCATAATAGATATAGATATGAAATAATGTGAAGCACCAACATCAAAAAGGGAAGACACGAGAGTAAAAACTACTACGATTGTACCTCTCACTGTAAACAGAGCGATTCAATTCACCTCATGTATCAATTATATTGAATATATCAGGATTTAACAATGAATCTAGGAAATATCAAAACTACCCAGATCTAGCCCACTCTACTGTAATGGTGCAACTGGTGTTCGGAACCCCCATCCTTGACCACCACCTCACCCTGAACAACCTGCAATACTACATCTCTTTGTCTGATACAGTGTTGTGAATCCATCTCCAAAACCAAGATTAAGTGTAATACCCCACTAAAAATAATTTTTAGGTAAGTTCTTTCACAACCACTATATCAGGCCTATCTTACTTCAGGTTCAACACTAGGCTGGGTATATAACACAATGGATCCTCCTGAGTCATTTCTTTCCACACTTATCATATAAGATATAACTACTAGCACTCACACCCTAGATGATATTATAATTATTTTATGTCACAAAAAAAAGCTTCATATCACCTGACAATGAAAAAATGAGTCAAGAATATGAACTATAATGCTCTGGACCCCTAGCTTTTGTGAATTTAAGTTCCGTAATATGTGCCTTTTCCCTATCTCATTTATGGTAGTCAACTGTAACACCGTCACCTATGATCGAACGACATGCTTTAGACCTTCCAAAAGCATCTCTCCCTATAAATCTCATCAAAAATATAGATAGATAAAAATAAATGAAGATATATAAATCAAATAGTATACTCTATAACGATTAATAATCCATTAGAATGTTTATCTCCTAGTTTTAGGAAATTACTCCTAAAATCCAAATTGGAAATCCTTCAAAACCATATCTATAATCCTATCAACCTTGTTCATAACATCCCAGCACCTCTTATAAGCTCTTGATGAATATAAATCAGGAGCTTGACTCTCCATTATGGAGGAGTCTCCATGTGCTCAAAGATTGACAAAATTGTCTCCATCCATGTCTTAGAAGCTTGTGGACCACCATCCCCCAATGAAGTGGGTGGATTTTTCTATTGGAGAACTTGTGTTAGATCTTCCATATTCATTAAAGGTTGCAGGGCTCCTAGAGTAGTCAACATAATGAATATGAAACCATCTTAGAACTTGGAATCAACACCCATATCCACAAAAGTAGGAGGTTCTATACAAGGAACTATTAGATGATCTATTGAAAGATCATGCACCACCACCTCTTGATCGTTGTTGTATATGCACTCCTAGTGTAAAAATAGAGGCCATCATGGTGTAATATCACTATAAATTTCAACCAAAACCCTTATAATTATTTTAATAAATACATTATGAAATATATAAAACATGAAAAGTGAAAGCATTCCTATAAACAAGACACACACATCTTCCTACTATTAAAGTCAATATTGGGTTTTATGAACTGTCATAAAGAACACTAGAGAGAATAACTACATCCCACTAAAATATTTAGTTCTAGGTCAATCACTCTATTTCATATAATGGTTCCGAGTATATGTATTGTCAATTGTAATTATAATCTCCATTTAACAGTGACCTTACAATTAAATAATTAAAAAAATCATGGAATTTCATATTAATATTACAATTCTATTTGAATTATTGAATTATATAGCTTACCATTTCTAGTTTATAAGGTCACATAGACCTTTTAAATTGATGTGTGGAGTCTATTTAATTCAAACCATAACATGTTCTATCTCATGAGACCAATGGTCCATGACACAACATTCTATAATTGAATTTTTATGGGGATTGACATAGCCCATACAGAAAAACAATGATTGGGTTACGGAAGGCACATTAAGTACCAGTTATGTCTTTCATTATTATGTTAGAAACATTACTAAATAATAATTATATAACACAAGGAACACATAATAAATTTCATGTAGTCATGAAAATCATCCTATATAGAATGGTATATACATGAATGTGAATCCTATAAGGGGCCTAAAATGATGCCAGATCCATGATTAATCGCCATATCAAGAAAACGATAAATTGAAATTATTTAATAATATCAATAATAACATCGAAAATCATGTGGATCACACAATGGTGGATTAAAATAAACTATAATATGAAAAATACAGAAACAAATTCGTCATTCGAGGAAACTATGAAATTATAATGAACACGGGTAAGCTACTCCAATGCACGGCTTATAACTAAGTTCTAACTCATTAACAATTTCTTTTATATTATATCAAAATAGCAATGAAAGAAAATAAATCCTCTAATACAACTTTTTAATTTCTCGACCTAGGATATACTAAATGGTTCCCTGAGCCACCGTGTCACATAACCTCAAGTGCCACTCCATATATCGAGAGGATTTAGACTAGGATCAAGGGTATATGGTGGTAGGGTGGGGAAATTATACCCTAAATTCATAGTGTGATATTGGTGAAATAGAAAAATATGAATTAATATTCATAATATTAATCAGTTACATAAGATAAATAGCTAGATTATAGTAGAAGTAAAGAAATATGAGGGTAATATCATATACAATATATGTATGTGATGTTTCTATAAAAAGTGGAAGGTATTACATGGAAACATAACTAAAATAAAAAATTTATCAAAAGTACATAAAAACAATGACAATAGTCTCCAAATAGCACCACAATAATTTCTTTGTCATGGGATCCCCTACACCTAAGCATAATCAATCAATAATTAATAAAACTGGGGTTTTCCAAGGTCCGTACCAAAATAAATGAATCATGTACAAGTACCCAATGGTATCCGTAATAGAGTTCAAGATGAAATTCATTAGGACACGACCAATTGTGTCTATGACAAGTATAGTATGTGTATATAAGGTGAAGAAGTGTTAAATATGTTATAGGAATAAAGTGATACATTTATGTGTGATTCCATCCATACCACCAAGGCTCATTATAAAAAAGAAATCTTAAAAAAGTTTTATATGTAAATAATTATAAAATGGCCACTGCAACCAATACATACTATTCCAGTTTCAGGCCTACAAGTTACAGATATAATGTATAAAATGACCAAGGCATCTTCATCGATTCCATGGAGCATCTATATAGGAAAACATGAAAAAAACATTATTGGAGCCAAAGTAGTCCTAGGTTCTATAAAAATCCATTTATCATCAACAAGATCGTATATGAAATGATTTTTCATCAACTAAAAATTCCATTTAGCATTTAATCCAATTCATAATCCATTTAATATTCATAAAGAATCCATGAGTTCATCCAAATCCTTCCATATATTCCATTTAATCAATTTATCCATTTTAATATCATGTAATCACTTGGAAAATCCGGCATTAACCCTCACATAATATCACATTTAATTAAATAAGTATCCCACTATGATGGTGAGATCACATGCACCAAAAGGGTTTTATATCATAGGGAAGATACAAAAACTCACTTCATGGGTGGTCCCGGTTGAGGTTGAAAATCTCTAAACAACACATGATACTAAGAGGGAAACAGAAAATGGTTCCCAAAAATTAATAGAGGGATTCAATTAATTTAGGAGAAACTCAAGAACATATATTATGTGGAAAAATCAAAGTAGTGTATAAAACAAATATACTTTGGGGGAACTGTTATAGAACACCTACATTGTAACCATGGTAGAAAACTCATCTAGCATCGAATACCAACATTAACTAGATTATAATAAATCAGATGAATTGATGAATAACCTATAAACATGGCATATTATCATTCTCAAAAATAACATTTATGATAGTAAGGGAAATAGGGAAAGGATCCTCAAGATTGAAGAACTTATTATAAGAAATTAAACAAGATGAATGACACATGATTCCCTAATCAGAAGAAGAAATGATGAAAAATCCTATGAGATGGAGTCATGGAAGCTAAAATGGGGGAAAATGGCCCCCCCTTCACTTGATTGAAAAATGAGGGTTGGATGAAAATAGATGAAAATAATATAAAATTGGTATTTATACCCATAAATGTTTGTTCTCATGGTTGTCCATATTGTTCCCTAACCATACTCACTTCATTGTATAATAAGGATCCTCTCATTGCTCATGAACATGATTTGGTTAACTATAATAAAACAATGAAATTTGGATTTTTTAAAAATCTAATACCCCCACATGTGAATGAGTATCGGGATTCATGGTTTCATCAATATTTTTGTGCCACTTCTTCTCCCTGAACACCCCTCATGGTTTGTAATAATTGTACGGCCTCAGTAGCACAGTATCTACTAACCATGATGATCTGCTACTTCATTAAAAAACTTAGCCTCTAGACTCCAAACAGGCCTAAGACACCAATAAAGCTCTTGTGAACTCATTACTCACTCCCATATGTCTACAACCAAGTAATTAAACTTAAATTAAAACTATCCATAACTCAATGAAAAACAAAGAATCTTACAGTATTGTTAGACATGAATCTATATAGATATTCTATAGAAATCCCCATATAACCATAAATCTATGTTGATATAAAAAATTATGATACAGTCATATAAAATTGAATAGATAAAATAATATATATATATAGTGTATGCAAAAAAACTCAAACTATAGAAGGATTTTGTCTCGGGTGTGTAGGATTCTATTTAATGATATGAATATGGGTTGACTATTTACTATGAATTCCGCTCAGAAGACACATATAATAGTTGTCACCTTACTAGAATTTTTCCCCTTCCCTCTAGGAACAACATCATCCTCCATAAGATAAATCCATTATGAAATCATATCTATTAGACTATTTAGGTATTACAAGGACTACTCTAGAACCACATGTGTGGCCGGAAACTCATCCTTTAGCTAACCAAGGTGGAATACCATCGAACCAATGAATATTCCCCCATATCTCTATAAAATAATCACTCCCACATATTTTTTAATTGTTTATGAATATTCCATTGATTCTCACACTGAATGAACTCTATGGAATATCTCCCTCATAAAGGAAGATATGAACACATGCCTGGGAGAGTCTACTGATCATTAAACTCTAGACACTCAATATATGATCTACCACCATGATACTTCTGTGTATATATATATCCAAAACTATAAAACAACACTAAAAAATAACACTAATACAATCATGAGGGTGGATAGAATACCTTTAAAATAACTATTACACAACTATCCAATGTGGTTGACATTTCAAAAATCACTCATCGTTGGTCATAAATTTTATCACTACCATATAATATTTTAAATAAAAAATACATCACTAATTTATTTGTTTTACTAAATGGTTTTTCACCAATTAAATTAGTAATTTGAACCATTTATCACTAAATAATAAAATTCGCATTTCAAGGACATAGAGTCCGTAGATTAAATCTCTTTTAGGTGTCCTCTACTCATAATGTTGTCTTGGATACCATTCTAGATTTTATTATCAAGAATATTTACATATATCAGGTCCTAAGTCACATTTCCTCATATGTAACATAATTCCCATGGACATAGGCGATCTTGGAAATGAAGAATTACCCGTGAGGGGACACTCAAGAACCATAAGGATCTAATTCATTCTATGAATAAACATTAATATATATTAAACTAACTTTTATTCATGAACACAAGGTTAGTGAAAATAATTTAGAAATATTTTCCAAAATTGAAATTTATTCTTTAAAAAAAATTCAGGATCCTTTAAAAAATGTAATTGTTTGAGATTTAATTTTTTTAAAAAAATTAGTGTTTTCCCTTGACTTCATGGTCATCGCATGGTTCGTAGAAACCATGTAGATGATCTTTTCAAAAAAATCTATGTAAAGAATTTAGGGTTCATGGATTAGGATACATTTTTTTTGTTACACTTACATATGGTATTTTATGTTCATTTTTAAATATGATTGTCAAGTCTACACGTGTACTGCACGACTAGGGGAAACAATGTGGGTTTACCCATACATGTGAGAGGTGGGGGTATGAGTTGTGCATGATCTAGAAAAAACATGCAGAACTATGTATATTATTATATAGCTTGGAAGTTCCATCTTAAAACACCTATCATGGGGTATGAAAGGTAAATTTTTCTTTTGTTAAATATATTACTAATGGTATTCATTTTTTGGCTCTGGATATGAGTAATCTAATCATATTAACAATTTTTGGTTATATAAATTGTGGGTTTTAGATTGTTTTGTTTTTAATACTCATGAAACAAATAATAAAGTGATATAAAGAAAACTTATAATGAAATAGTGATCCCTTTAGGGTTTTATTAACCTATTTTAGGGGTATCTGAGTCCTCATGTTATCAATTGTTTTCTACTATGCTAGTAAATTATATAATATGCAATCGCTTCCTCTTTCTCCTTCTACCAGATGGTAATATGAGAATATTCCTTACTGAAATATCGGCATGGTCTACCCTACATCATATAGTTATAAGTGCTATAGTTGAACATCCTATATAACATAACAGATCCCCAATGTGGTCTTACGATTCATAAATATCCATTAGTTTCCACACCTACAACCAAATGTGCAGAAATCATGAATCACTTCACCAATTATCTCTAGATTATTCTATTTTTTCAAACTAACTCTAGATGTAGTTATTTAAATATCACATAACACAGACATAAGGAATAAAAATAATCCAAAACAAAATCTATGAAAATAGATTCTGAAATTGTCTATTAGAATATCGAAACCAATTTAATAGAAGAGGAAAAGAATGTTATTCCATAAAGTGCATCAAACACAAGCATTATAAATGGTTTATCCTTTACTTCCACAGAAAATAAAATATTACCTCATATTTTAAAGGTTATAATATGTTAAAATGGTTCAAGAAGAATTCGAAACTAAGACTATAAAAATATAGAAATAAAAAATATCAGTATAAAAATATCCATGAATTGCAATGTGTTTTTTCATCCTTATTATTTCTAAGAATTACCTTTTTGTAATATATTAATGACTCCATCCATTTCAGATAGTCAACCCTGTGTGGTATTACTTCTTTAAAAATATCTATATATCATTTTTCTTATCATTAAATATATAATATGATTTTACCTTCCAAAAAATATGTATCCTTCGTTATTTATTTTTTTTAGAAATACTTTACATGTTTAGATTCAATATAGAAGCCTCTTATTTATCACATGAATATTGATATTACACCAAAGGACTTGGATTTAAGTATTAATAAGTCCCCCAAAGCCTTATCTGAACTATCCATAAACAAATATTTTCAAAATCAGGGATCAACTGTGTGGCTCAACTCAATGGATTGTTCATGCGGTTAAATTCAATTGATTGAAGGTGAATATCAATGTGAAATATATATAAATCAAAATTCTACAAATAAAAAAATGTGTGGCTAATAAAAATAACTATTTGGTTAGGACTTTAAAGGAATGGCCTATCGAGTCTCCTCATGTTGTCTTTTGTCAAATGGTCACTTGTATTCTATGATCAGTTTTCTACCACTGCAGGTTGAGAATCATAGTTGACTGTGAGTTTCAAGTTATATTATTAACATCATGGTAGTTAAGTGAAGAAATTTTTTACTATATTCAAACCAGCAACCATGAGAAAAATTATAATTAGTATATGATTTTCCTGGTTATTCAAAATGAATTAGGAATCTAAAATTAATTATTTAATAAACTTATCTATTACACTCAATAATATTTATAAAACAACTAAAGGTGTTTTCAACACATGGTATATTCAAAATATAGGTTTTAAATACAGTGATACTCATGATAAAATGTATGAAAATATTAGAAATATGGTTCCCTCACACCTAAACCTAGGACTTTGGACAAGTGAATTTTTAAGGATTACCAAAACAATGGTTCACCATATAATGTAAATGTCTTTTTCTGATACCATGATATTCTACCTTTCCATTCATTTTGATGGACTTTTAATCAATTTTCATCATTAACCTCATTAAATTAATTATCACTTATTTTACCATCTCATTCACTCTTATACATATCATCTTGGAAATACTTCACCTAAAAATAATGAATGTTATTCAAAAAGAATTTTCTCATTCCATGTTCATACAAGTTTTGCTATATGAATAATTTTATCATCCATCCCCTCAACCATTGTTCTGGGTAGAGGTGTTGAATGTTAATGGCATTATGTGACATCCCTAAAACACCAAAGGCTGGAAATAAATACCAATGTATTCATAACGGATTAGAATTTGACTATCCGTTAAAAAATAAAAAACAACCCAACAATGATATCCATAAGAATCGAACAACAATATGATGCATGATTACAAAATTCAACTGAAAACAAACTGGACCAACAACAATATCATAGTATAACACGGAAACCAAACCCAACAAAACAAAAAGACTCCAATGGCATCAACCAGTAACTTTCAAAGTGCTCCAAGCTCCAAAACCACTTGTCCAAACAATTTTATTGTGATGTGTCACCAGAGAACTAGGATACCCTTCTTTTACATATGTCTCAATATATTTCATTTTCAAAAATACTAGGGTCCCCAATCAGGGGTGAGCATAAATCTCAATAGGAATTCCCCAAATACTTGCTTTCTCATGACACTAGGATAGAAAAATGTTATACAAATATAAATATTACTTTAAAACAATTTAAAATAGTTTCTATCACATCCAAAATGATTTCCAAACTAAAATAGTTTTCCATGGTATGTATGAAAAAAAGTTTTTAAACCATTTTAATTTTACAATCGAATACCTATTACTTGGTACACATATCCAAACACCCACACATACAAACCATTTTTATTGTTTCATACTCATGTTCGATCTCTCATCAATCTTCAAAGTCATCACAAGGTAACCATTACCAAGTTCTCCAATGACACACATCCCTTCCAGATGGTCATGTCATGGAAAATGAACCCATCCCAACCATGTATGCCAAAGACCACTCCAAACCAAACATGACAATCCATTTCAATAAAACATTTCTTTTATTGAAAATATTTCTAAAAAGATCTTTTTGTTCACAAAAAACATAATTTTAAAATCATCATTTCAAAAGCATGAACGAAAATCACATTTGAGAAACCTAGAATGTTTCCATAATTCGAAAAAAATCATCACTAAAATTGGTTTCTATCAAAATCCCGAAAAAATTTCTCAATAAAATTCAATAAATTAAATAAATTTGAAATCCATCCTTCATGTTATAATCAATAGGATTTGAGTGAGAATCCACCTACCATGAAAACATTGGAAAACCCAAATAAAATCACAAAACTCCAAAACACATTTTGAAACACCACATGACCTTAAATCTAATTCACTTCAATAAAAAAAAGATGTATAATCATAGTTGGTATCATACAACATGGATTTATCCCACGGAGTATTATATCCATGATTTGAACAGAGGCTAGAAGTAGAAAACTAAGTAAAACAATTAGGAACATCAACATACCCATAAAACAAACCTCCAACGCACCTGGATTTTCCTTAGAATCACTCTCAAATCAAAAGGAATCATCTCAGGGAGTTAAATTATAAATATGACATATTTTGTGAAAAAATGATAGGATTAACGAAAAATATAATTATATAAAAAAATTTATTATTTATGTTTTAATGGTGCATGGTTTGAAAACCATGAATAAACCAAATATGATCTACTACCTCCAAACAAACCATTTATAGTTGAATCATATGGTTACAAAATTTGGGTGCTAATAGTGTCATTCCTCTATGTCCATCCTTTAATAGGTTCACATAGGAAGCTTCATGGTTTGGCCAGACTATGTGCCTTTAAGTTTACCTATCCAATGTCTACTATTTCATTTTTATGGTTTCTTGTAGGTGTTTCATTGTTTCTACTAATCCTACTAAAATCATGAACCTTCATCAAATGACCCATCAACAATTCAAATCACTTCTAAACCTCCGAATACATAATCAAAACACTTTATATACTTAAAATTAGTGAATAAGGGGTCATGTACTTGAAAGTGTGTGGTGCTACATTATCCCAACCATTGGTATTTGCATCATAAAATGTAGAAAACCACTATTGGAATGAAATAGTTAGGGGAATTTCTCCACAATTTCATTCTCATTTTCCAATGTTTCATCTTTAATCTAACAATGTTCCCACACAACCCACACTAGGCAGATTCATTTTCTACACAAGACGTTCTCTTTCCTATAAATAATCAATATTGGCACATGAAATTATGTTGTTCCAATCTCTAAGTCTGTTTGATTCCAACACATCACATAGTAAGTATCAAGTTGATACATTTTCAATTTAAATACATGGAACACACTATGCACTAGACAAAATTTTGCTGGAAAATATGACCGATGTACCATCTCACCAACAAATTCAAGATTCCCAAAAGGGACCATGTATGGAAGGAAAACATTCTATACATCCCAAAATGATGATTCCAAAGCCTTATATAGATTCTTTTAAATACATGATCATTCATGATGAATGAAAATTCCCATTTACCATGATCTACATATGACTGATAATGAATATGGCCCCTCTCCCTTCTATTTGGCATCAATTAAATTTTCCTTATTGCCTCTTACATAAGGCCTCGTCTAAATAAAGATGTATCAACTATTTCCACTCAACAAAGTGGAGAATGATAATGATTCACATACAATTTATTAAATGTATCTATATATTTTGTGGAATAATAAGTGTTGTTATATAAGAACTCTACTAATGGTATGTTATTCTCCCATGAGTCACTAAAATCCATCACACAATCCCTAATCATGTCATATAATTTCTATATCATCCTTTCAAATTGTACATATATTAGAGAATGATATGTTATTATCATATTTAAATGTTTATAAGGAATTACTTTATGTATTCTCAAAAACAATATGTAAACCTGGGGTATCGCTCTGATACAATTATGGCTGGAAAACCATACCTCTTTAAAAATTCATATATATAAATTTTGGGCAATCCCTCCATTATGTTCGATTCACAAATATAGATAAAATAAGATGACATTGTGGTCCAATATATTATCACACATATGAAATCGTGTTTTGGAACCATCCTTAGGAGACCTATCACAATATCCACAAATATTTTATACCACTTATAAATAATAATAAGTAAATATTGTTGCATTCCCACTTGTTTTTTATGTTTGGGATTTACCTACTCACACTTGAGGAATCTTAAAAGAAACTAATTCCCTTTTATTTTCATTCCAACACACCGAAATTGTTCTGTTAGTTCCTCATACATCTTTATTATTCCCAGATGAATATCCCGTCATGAATAATGTAAGCATGAAGGATTTGTTCCAAAAAAATGAATGGTATGACCATATAATCTTGAAACCACAAAAAAATGTTCATCCAAATCCAATCCCTCAGTGTTCCCCCCACCATTGTGTTTTGACCCATTTAAAAGCATTCTAAATAATATTTTTGTGCCTCTTAAACATTTCCCACTAAATCAAGAACATAATAAATCTTTAATAAATCTTCAACATTGCATTTTGTTTTTCAGAATCCATGTTCTAGTCGGTTATCAATGACATTAGTTTCTATTGATATAAAGATTATTTATCCAAATAATTTTATGAATTGCTTCTTAATTCAACTACCCCAAAATTTACATTACCCAATGTATACATTAAGTTGATATTCAACATTTGAAGTTTCTATATCCATATTCTTGGTCTTGTAATCAAATATCATTACGATAAAATGTGTTTCAATCACTATTGATATT